>JAYKQN010000015.1:3257500-3857500 GCA_036785175.1 Eupleurogrammus muticus | reverse complement strand
CCTCCACATGCTCCTCCTCTTTCTCCTGCACTTACTCCCCCTTCTTCTCATCCACTTGCTCGGCCTTCCTTCACTTCCACTTCTCCCACCTCCCTCCACTTCCTCCTCAACTTGCTTTTTCTCCCCCCCCTCCTCCTTCACCTCCATTTGCTCCTGCACTTCTTCTTCCTCCTTTACTTCCACTTGGTCCTCATCCTTCACCTCCTCTTGTTCTTCTTTTTCACCTCCACTTTCTCCTCCTCTTCCTTAACCCCCATTTCCTTCTTCTACTTTACCTCGACTTCCTCCTTCACCTGCACTTCCTCCTCTTTCTTCTCCTCCACTTGCTACTTCTCGATCACCTCTACTCCTCCCTCCTCCTTCTTGTCTTCCTCCTCCTCCACTTGCTCTTTGTTCTTTTCCTCTACTTACTCTTCCTCTTTTACCTCCACTCTCTGTTCTTCCTTCTCCTCCACTTGCTCCTTCTTCTTCTCCACTTGCTCCTCCTCCTTCTCATCCAATTTTTCTTCACCTCAACTTCCACCTCCTTTCCCCCCCACTTCCTCCTCCTCCACTTGCTTCTCCTCCTTCACCCGTATTTCCGCCTCCTCCCTCTCCTCCATTTAGTCCTCCACTTGCTCCTCCTCCTTCTCCACCACTTACTCTTCCTCCTGAAGTTACTTTTACTCATTCACCTCTGCTATGCACCTCTGCACCTCCTGCTGCCCCCTGCTTCTTGTCCTTCTCTTCTAATTGCTTCTCCTCCCTCACCTCCACCTTTGCCTTATCCTTTGCATCCATATGCTCCTCCTCTTTCTCCTATACTTAATCCCCTCCTCCTCCTCCTCCAGTTGCTCCTCATCCTTTGCCCCCATTTCCTCCTTCTCCTCCACTTGCTCTTCCTCCTTCTCCTCCACTTGCCACCCTTCCTTCTCCTCCACTTCCTCCTCCTCCCCCTTCACTTGCTCTTTCGTCTTCTCCTCCACTTGCTCCTCCTTCCCCTATAATTCACTTCCTCCTTCTTCACCTCCATTTGCTCCTCCACTTTTTCTTCCTTTCTTTACGTCCACTTTCTCCTCTTTGTTCACATCCACTTTTTCTTCCTTTTCATCTCCACTTGCTACTCCTCCTTATCTTCCACTTGTTCTTTCTCTCCTCCACTTGCTCCTTGTTTTCACCTCTAGTTTCCCCTTTTTCGTCCACTTCCTCCTCCTCCCCCTTCACTTGCTCTTTCGTCTTCACTTCCACTTGCTCCTCCTTCTTGTCCTTTACTTGCTCCTCCTTCACTTTTACTTGCTCTTCGTCCTTCATCTCCATTTGCCACCACTTGATCCACTTGCTCCTCCTCTCTCACCTCCACCATTGCCTTATCCTGTGCATCCACATGCTCCTCCTCTCTCTCCTATACTTAATCCCCTCCTCCTCCTCCACTTGCTCCTCATCCTTCTCCTCCACTTGCTCCTCATCCTTCTCCTCCACTTGCTCTTCCTCCTTCTCCTCCACTTGCTCCTTTTCCTTTACCCCCACTTCTTACTACTTGGTTTCTTCCACTTGCTCCTTCTCTAACAATTCCTCTTCCACTAACTTTTCCTCCTTCTCCTCCACTTGCTCCTCTACCTCATCACTTTGCTCATCTGCTTGTTCCTCATGTTGTTCCTCAGCCTGCTCCTCCACTGGCTCTTCCTCCTTCACCTCCACTTACTCCTCCTCCTGCTACTCTACTTTCACCTCCTCATTCACCTTCACTTCCCCCTCCTTCTACTCCACCTGTTCCTTATCCTTCACTTCTACTTGCTCCTCCTTCACCTCCACTTGGTACTTATTCTTCACTTCCACTTGCCCCTCCTCCTTCTCCTCCATTTGGCTCCTCTGCTTGTTCCTCATGTTTTCTCCTCCACCTGAGCTCCTTCCACGTGTACTTTCCTTTCACCTGCACTTGGTACTCCTGCTCCTCCACTTACTCCTCCTCCCTTTTTCCTTACTCCTCCTCCCTTTTTCCTTCTCCTCCATCACCTCTTCCTCCATCACCTCTTCCTCCTTCTTATCCACTTCATCTTTCACCCCCACTTCATCCTCTTCCTTCAGATCCCCTTCCTCCTCATCCTTGACCTCCACATGCTCCTCCTCTTTCTCCTGCACTTACTCCCCCTTCTTCTCATCCACTTGCTCGTCCTTCCTTCACTTCCACTTCTCCTACCTCCCTCCACTTCCTCCTCAACTTGCTTTTTCTCCCCCCCACTTCTCCTTCACCTCCATTTGCTCCTGCACTTTTTCTTCCTCCTTTACTTCCACTTGGTCCTCATTCTTCACCTCCTCTTGTTCTTCTTTTTCACCTCCACTTTCTCCTCCTCTTCCTTAACCCCCATTTCCTTCTTCTACTTTACCTCAACTTCCTCCTTCACCTGCACTTCCTCCTCTTTCTTCTCCTCCACTTGCTACTTCTCGATCACCTCTACTCCTCCCTCCTCCTTCTTGTCTTCCTCCTCCTCCACTTGCTCTTTGTTCTTTTCCTCTACTTACTCTTCCTCTTTTACCTCCACTCTCTGTTCTTCCTTCTCCTCCACTTGCTCCTTCTTCTTCTCCACTTGCTCCTCCTCCTTCTCATCCAATTTTTCTTCACCTCAACTTCCACCTCCTTTCCCCCCCACTTCCTCCTCCTCGCTTCTCCTCCTTCACCCGTATTTCCGCCTCCTCCCTCTCCTCCACGTCCACTTTCTCCTCTTTGTTCACATCAACTTTTTCTTCCTTTTCATCTCCACTTGCTACTCCTCCTTATCTTCCACTTGTTCTTTCTCTCCTCCACTTGCTCCTTGTTTTCACCTCTAGTTTCCCCTTTTTCGTCCACTTCCTCCTCCTCCCCCTTCACTTGCTCTTTCGTCTTCACTTCCACTTGCTCCTCCTTCTTGTCCTTTACTTGCTCCTCCTTCACTTTTACTTGCTCTTCGTCCTTCATCTCCATTTGCCACCACTTGATCCACTTGATTCTACTCCTTCACTTCTGCTCCTCCTCCTGCTCATCTGCCTGTTCCTTCTTCACCTACACTTGCTCTTCCTCCTTCACCTCGGCTTCCTTCTCCACAATCTCCACTTGATCCTGCTTCTCCTTGACTTGTTCTTCCTTCTCCACCTCCAATTGCTCCTCCTCCTTCTCCTTCACTACTCCTTTTCCTTCACACCCACTTCCTCCTCCTTATTCTTCTCCACTTGCCCTTCCTCCTTCAGCTTTATTCCTCCTTCTTCTCCTCCATTTCTTCCTCCACTTGCTCCTCCTTCTTCACCTCCACACACTGTTCCTCCTCCTCCTCTGCCTCCTCACTTTGCTCCTCTGCTTATTCCTCATGTTCCTCAGCCTGTTCCTCCACTTGCTCTTCCTCATTTTCCTTCACTTGCTCTTCCTCCTCCTCCTCCACATTGCTCCTATGCCTCCCCACATTGCTCCACTTGCTCCTTCACCTCGACTTGCTCTTCTTTCTTCACTTCCACTTCCTCCTTTTTCTTCTCCTCCACCTGATCCTCTCCGACTCCACTAACTCTTCTTCCTCCTTCACCACCTCGTCCTCCTCCTCCTTCACCTCTACTTGCTCCTCATCTTTAACCTCCACTTGCTACTCCTCCTTTTCCTCACCTTCCTCTTCCTCAGACTATATATTAAAAAAGTAATAATATGAAATGTCTGCATACTATTAACACATTGTACTAGAACTATTCATAGAAATGTAATTTAACTTGTTTTCCCCTTATTTTTCTAATATGTATTTTAAAGATACCCTTTTATATTATTTGTAATTATCTATGTTGCTATATTATCGTTATATCCTGATTTATGAAAAAAAAAAAGAAGCGACTGGCAGCTGTAGCTCATCACTGAAACTTTAGCAGGGTTTCAAATGCAGAACAGACTTGAATACTTCCATCCATCCATCCATCCATCCATTGTCTATCCCGCTTATTCCCTTTCGGGGTCGCAGGGGTCTGCTGGAGCCTATCCCAGCGCGTTAAGGCGAGAGGCAGGGATACACCCCAGATGGTCGCCAGCCAATCGTGGGGCAGACTTGAATACTTCTAAAACCAAATTAATATCCCACTAATTTACAAACATTAAAATCTTTAAACTGAATGAAAAAGAATCTTTGTCCTATATTGTGTTCACAGGTCAGAATCATGTAAAACTTTATTTATTTTTCTATTTAGTCAGTTCCTCATGTTGTTCCTCAGCCTGCTCCTTCACTCTTCCTCCTTCACCTCAACTTCCTTCTCCTTCTTCATGTCCACTTACTTCTCCTCCACTTCCCCCTCCTCCTTCTCCTCCGCTTGCTCTCTGTCTTTTTCCTCCACTTGCTCCTCCTCCTTTGCCTCCACTCCCTGTTGCTCCTTGTTCTCCACTTCCTCCTTTTTACCTCTACTCGCTGTATCTACTTCTCATATGTTTCATGTTTTTTCTCAGCCTGCTCCTCCACTTGCTCCCCCTCCTTCTCCTTGACTTGTTCTTCCTCATTCACCTCCAATAGCTCCTCCTCCTCCTCTTGCACCTCCTCCTTCTCCTCCATATTGTCCTGATTCTTTGCTTCCAAATGCTCCTCCTCCTTCTCCTGCACTTTCCCTTGCTCATTCTCCTCCACTTCCTCCTTCTCCTTCTCCTACTCCTAATTGCCCCTACTCCTCCACTTACTGCTCCTCCTTCTCTTCTTCTACCTCATCCTCCTCCACTTTCCCTTCCTCCTTATCCCCACTTCCTTATCCTCATTTCCCTCCATTTGCTCCATCTTAATCCTCAACTTGCTCTTCCTCCCTCAACTCCAACTTCTCCTTATCCTTTGCCTCCACATGCTCCTCCTCTGCCTGCCCTTTTGCTGCCTGTTTTTCCTTCACCACCTCCTACTAATTGCGCCTACTACTTGTCTTCCACTTGCACCTCTTCCTTCTCCTCCACTTCCTCCTTCTTCTTCTCCTCCACTTGCCCTTCCCCCTACTCATCAACATCCTCCTTCTCCTCCACTTGCTCCTCATCCTGTGCCTCCATTTCCTTCTCCTCCACTTTCCCTTTCTCCTTCACCTTCACTTACTCCTCCTTGTTCTCCTCCACTTGCTCTTCCTCTTTACTCCTCTTCTTTCTCCTCTACTTTCTCTTCTTTCGTTCTCCTCCATTTGCTCCTTCTCCTTCACTTGCTACTCCTCCATCACCTCCACTTCCTCCTTCTCCTTTACCTCCATGTGCTCCTCCTCCTTGTGCACTTACTCCCCCCTTTTTCCTCTACTTGCTCCTCCTCTATTCCATAACCTTCTGCCTTTTCATTCACTTCCTCCTCCTCCTCCTTTACCTCCACTTGCTCTTCCCCTTTCACCTCCACTTCCTCCTTTTTTCTTCTCCTTAATTTGCTCTTTTCTCCTTCTCCTCCATTTGCTCCTTCTCCTCCGTCTTCTCCTCTGATTGACCTTATGTTGTTCCTCAGCCTGCTCCTTCACTTGCACTTCCTTCTTCGTCTTAACTTCCTTCTCCTTCTTCATCTCCACTTATTACTCCTCCTTCTCCTCCACTTGCTCCTTTTCCTTCTCCTGCACTCACTCCCCCTCCTTCTCATCCACTTGCTCCTCCTCCTTCTCCTCAACTTTCTTCTCCTCATTCTCTTCCACTTCCTCCTTCTTCTCCACTTGCTCCTCATCTTTCTCCTTCACTTCCTCCTTCTATTTATCCTCCACTTGTTCTCCCTTCTTCAATTCCAGTTTCCTCTCCTCCTGCTCCTTTATCTGTTCCTCCTTCACCCCCTCCTCCTTCTCTAATTACTCCTATTCTTCTACTTGCTCATCCTTCTCTTTTACTTCCTCCATTTTCCCTTCCTCCTTACCTCACTTCCTTCTCCTCCTTCTCCCACTTCCTTCTCCTCTTCCCCTTCATTTGATCCTCCTCCTACTCCTCAAATTGCTCTTCTTTCCTCACCTCCTTATCCTTTGCTTCCACGTGGTCCTACTCCTTCTTCTGCACATGCTCCTACTCCTTCTCCTGCACTTACTCCCCCTCCTTCTCATTCACTTGCTCTTCCTCCTTCTCCTCCATTTGCTTCTCTTCCTGCTTCTCTACCTGCCCTTTTTCTCTGTTCTTCCTTCTCATACACTTCCTCCTCAACCTTGATTGCTTTTCCTCCTTCTACTCTACTTGCTCCTTCACCTTCACATGCTCATCCTCCTTCATCGCCTCCTCCTTCTCCTACACTTTCTCCTCCTATTTCAAGCTCACTTGCTCCTCCTTCTTCACCTGCGGATGTTCTCCTCTCTCTTCTCCTCCTCTTTCTCCTCATCTTTCTGAGTTTGATCCTGTTCCTGTTTTAGACTCTACTATTGACAACATTTTTCTCAGTATTGTCTCCTACTTCATCTCCACTTGCATCTCCTCCTCCTCAACTTTCTCATCCTTCTCCACCACTTGTTCTTCCACCTTTTCATCCACCTATTCCTTTTCCTTCACCTCACCCCCACTTCCTTCTCTTCCTCCACCTCCACTTTCTTCTTCTCCTTTACCTCCATGTGCTCTTCCTCTTTCTCCTGCACTTGCTCCACCACTTGGTCACCACATTGCTGAGTAGTTACTTGACAAGGCCTCTGACCCTTTCACTTATCAGCTTCCAGCTCTCTTTGCTCCTCAGATTGCTCCTCACTCTGCTCCTTCTCTTGCTTCTCAGCCTCCTCCTTCTTCTACAATTTCTTTGCCACCATTCATTGTTGTTCATTACCATTTTGGAGTCTTGTCTCTCCAGGAACCAGAGGAGAAGGACCAGGGAGAATATTGATGAAGAGGAGGCTCCTATGAAGCAGCAGTTTTGACAGTGAAATATTGTGTGAATAAAATGTTCATTACCTTTTGAGCAACTAAGAAACATATAGTGACTGATATTTCACATTTAATATCTCTGTTGCCCTAAAGGCTTCTCCTGTTAATTGTCGAGTTAAAGGGACAAACATTTACAAGTTTATATTAATTAAAGTTTATATTAATGCAGTCATCATAATGCTAGTTTATGTGTGTATTTCTTTTTTGTATTAGTACAGTATGATGTGATCCACTATCCCTCTGCAGCCACAGCAAAGCAGCAAACTGAAAAGGAAGGAGGAAGGATTTTGTTACAAAGAGTAGTTTGTTTGGGATGATTTCATGATCACAGACCAAATAGGAAAATTTTTCTTCAGATTTAAATTGTATTAAAGGGAATTCTACACATAATGACTTTATGCAGTGAGTAGTTTACCCTACTTCTTTTTATTCTTTGTATGCACCATATAAAGTTACTCATCCTAATTACAAAACTGAAACACATGATGAACAATTATCTAAATATTACCTTGTTTATAATAAGTGCATACTTGTGATTCATTTAATACTAAGTAGATGCACAATTGAGCAAAAAGAAATGTGAAATCTCCAAATGAATTTGAAGCAGAACTTCTATCTGTGTGCCTGTATCTATATTATTTAAATTCCACAAGGCTGTAACAAAGGCCATCATTTAAATCACATATCCAATATACACACATTTTTTCTGTCCTATCATAGCAGAGGAAATTAGAAAAGTCTGCTTTCTTTATATCACTGTGTACCAGCGACAGAGGTGGTGAGTAAATAAATATGGAGGAAGTTAAATATAAGTGAACTGTACAGAAACAACTCTGCAGTCCACCCTTGAATAAAGGTGCTAGACTTTTCTGTTGAACTGTTCAAAAGTTTAGATTTATTCTTCTGTACTCGGTCTGACCTTGATTACATACTTCATACATCTATTTACTATTATGGCTGGTAGGTCTCATTGCCCTGGGCTTATGTATCTTGTTTTTTTAGTATAACAACAAAAAAAGGCTTCACGTATGAATTATTTTACCATAAATAATCAGATAAAACATTGTTTTATTATCACAGACTACTGGGAGAAAACGTGTCCCTCTGGTGAATGGACTAAACTCAAATTATTATTATAATACAATAACAATAATAATAATAATATGTAATAATAAGTAATGAAAGCAACACAGCTATTCAATGAATTTTATTCAAAATTTTCCAGATAAAATGCTCAATAAGCAATTTTATGTCATTTCACTTAAAAATACAATGGCAGTTATACAGTATAATATTATACTGTATAGCTGCCATTATACAAGTTAATATTATATATTTAGTTCTCTATAAATGGGGGAAAATAAGAACAAAAACATAAACTTTGCTTTTAAAGTTTTCCATTCAATTCTATTTGTTTGTTAAGTTATTTAAATCAGAAACTCAGGCTCATCTTTTCATCCAATGAATGACAACAGGTATGGTCGATTGAAAAGAGTTTAGAAACTAAATTCTGAATTTATAACAACAACGACAACGACAACGTGTCCCTCTGATATATATATATATATATATATATATATATATATATATATATATATATATATATATATATATATATATATATATATATATATATATATATATATATAATAAAACAACACCGCGATTTAATTAAACTAATTCAAACCTAGACTTTTTCAGATTAAATACTTTTCTTAATATGAGAGTTGATGCCACCTAAATCAGGTGTCATGGCAACAGAACGATAATGTCATGACAGCGACGTGTTTTATGGACTTGCGACATTTAAACGTTTCCGTTTGCATGTGGATTTGGCGCGAGTGGGACTCCTGCTGCAAAGCGATAGCTGAGCTAGCTTGATAACATGTCATCACCTGGAACTTTACCTGGATTAAACTACTCGTCACCTGGATTAAACTACTTATTACCTGGTTTAAACTAATCAACTGGATTCTTGTTCGTTTGGAAACATCTGTTGGTAAATTATTGTTTTACATTCTATCAGTCTGTAGCCTGTAGGCTATTCTATGCTATTTTTTTATTATAAATACAGTCTAACGTTATTATTTTCTAGACTAATTTTGCAACGTGCCAGCGGAGAGCAGGATTTCGGTGGATCCCTTCACTGAAGCGGCTTGTGGTTCCATCCAGATAAGACACATTTAAATATGTTAATTTAACGTTTCAATATGAAACTGTAACTTTATTAATGTAAACGGTTGAATGTAGATGTTGAGGTTGATCCACCTAGAACAATTTATTTATCTAAAAGGGATATTTTAACAATTGTGCACATGGTGTGATGTTGTTGCTAACGTTTCTATTATATTGAATTGTCAGGCTACTTATTTGTTGCACAAATTGAAGGAGTTGTGGTTTTATTTTTCTGTGATTAGTGTGATTTATTGTGGTTTCCCACTAAAGGTTTGTTAATAAGATGCAGCGATGTTAAAAACAAAAAGGTATTTTCCCGTAAATTGACCTAAGTTTTCGCCGACCATTCTTAGGGAAAGAATATATAAAACAATGGCGACGAGGCCATTTCTGATTGACAACGGGAACTTATTTATTTTGTCACCATGGAGACGAGCGTTAAGGAGCGTGCGGTGACGTCAGCGCGTTAGAACGTGCAGGGCTGCGTTTACTAAAGCGAGACCTCTCTTTACTGCGTTTGAAACAGACTATATGCAGTGTATTAAAGTAATTATAAATGTTTACATGCAATTAACACACTGTACTTCAACTATTTACATAAATGTAAGATGTAACCTAACCCTAACCCTTTCCTCTTGTTTTTCTTAAATATTAATATATTTGGTACAATGTCATATTATTTTTAATTTGCTGTCTATGTTATTATTATTATTATCCTTTTTTCCTCATTCGTGCTTATATAAGAGGCCAAATTTTGCTTAACTGGACAGTTGCTGAGTGCCTATGCTACTGAAATATTTTTCAATAAAGCAATATTTAAAACAAAGTGTTTGCAGCTGTAGGTCATCACTGAAACTTTATTAGGATTTCAAATACAGAACAGACCTGCTGAATGCTCTTGATCCAAATAATATCCCCCTAATTTACAAACATTAAAATCTCTGAAATAAATAAAATAAGAAGCTTTGTCCTATTGTGTTCACAGAATCATCTAAAGCTTCATTTATCTGTGTAAATTAAACCTCTTGAATATCTGAAGTTAGGTTATGTGATACATAAAATAATAACTCATCTAACTTTTTATGTTTCATTTTCTCTCCACAGTTGGTGTGACAGGGTCTATCCTCCTCTCATTCCTCCTTCACCTCCACTCCCTCCTTGTTTTTCTTCTCGACTAGTTCTTCTTTCCCTCTCCTCCATTTGCTCCTCGACCTTCGCACATTGCTTCTCTGCTTGTTCCTCAGCTTGCTCCTCTTCATCCTCATCCAAATCCTCTTTATTACATTTCCTCCTTCATCTCCACTTGCTCGTCCTCCTTCTTCTTCACTTGCTTTTCCTCCTTCACCTCCACTTGCTCTCCCTCCTTCTTCTTCACTTGCTTTTCCTCCTTCACCTCCACTTCTGTCACCTCTATCCCTCCATTTCCTCTTTCACTTTCTCCTTCTTCACCTCCACTTCCTCCTTCTTCTTCACCTCCACTTTCTCCTCCTCCCCTCCATCCACTCCCTTCTCCTCCTTATTCTTCGCTTGCTCCTCCTCCATGACAACTTCCTGCTCCACTGCTTTTTGCTCCTTCACCTCCTCCTCTTCTAATTGCCCCTGTTTCTGCTCTTCCACTTGCTTCCTCCTTTACCCCCACTTGCCCCTTCACCTCTACTTTCCCCCCCTTCAACCTTTCCTGTAGTTGCTCCTACTCCTGCTCCTCCATTTGCTTATTTTCCTCAAATTGCTCTTCCTTCTTCACCTCCACTTCTTTCTATTTCTTCTCCTCCACTTGCTACTCCTCAATCACCTCTACTCCCCCCCCTCCTAGTCATCCTTTTCCTCCTTTTCCTCCTTTTCTCTTTTACCTCCACTCTCTGTTCTTCCTTCTCCTCCACTTCCTCCTCCTTCTTGTCCACTTGCTCCTTCTTCTCCTCCACTTGCTCTTCGTTCTTCACCTCCACTTGCTCCTCCTGCTTCCCTTTTCACTTGTTCCTTCTCCTTCTCATCCACTTTTTCTTCACCTCAACTTCCGCCTCCTCCTTCTCCTCCATTTACTCCTCCACTTGCTCCTACTCCTTCTCCACCACTTACTCTTCCTCCTGAAGTTACTTTTACTCATTCACCTCTGCTTCCTCCTGTTGCCCATTTTCCTTTACCTCCACATGCTCCTCCTCCTTCTGCACCTGCTCCCCCTCTTTCTTGTCCATTTGCTCCTCCTGTTTCACTTCCAATTACACTTACTCCTTCACCTCCACTTCTGCTCCTCCTCCTGCTCCTCGGCCTGTTCTTACTTCACCTATTCCGTCTCTCATTGCTCCTCCTCCTTCTCCTCCACCTGGTATTCCTTCTTCAACTCCTTCCCCTACTCCTGATCCTCTGCCTGTTACGGTCACCTCCTTTTCCTCTAATCGCTCCTACTCCTATACTTAATCCCCTCCTCCTCCTCCACTTGCTCCTCATCCTTTGCCTCCATTTCCTCCTTTTCCTCCACTTGCTCTTCCTCCTTCTCCTCCACTTGCTCTTCCTCCTTCTCCTCCAATTGCTCTTCCTCCTTCTCCTCCAATTGCTCTTCCTCCTTCACCTCCATTTGCTCCCCCCCTTTTTTTTCTTCCACTTGCTCCTCATCGTTCACCTCCACTTTTTCCTCCTTTTCATCTCCACTTGCTACTCCTCCTTATCCTCCACTTGTTCTTTCTTTCCTCCACTTCCTCCTTCCTTTTCACCTCTAGTTTCTCTTTTTTCATCCACTTCCTCCTCCTCCTCCTCCTTCACTTACTCTTCCTTCTTCAATTCCACTTGCTCATCCTACTTGTCATCCCTCCTTCACTTTTACTTGCTCTTCGTCCTTCATCTCCATTTGCTCCTCCTCCTTTATCTCGGCTTCCTTCTCCACCATCTCCAATTGATCGTCCTTCTCCTTGACTTGTTCTTCCCTTCCACCTCCACTTGCACCTCATCCTTCTCCTCCACATTCTCCCAATCCTTTGCTTCCAAATGCTCATTGTCTTCTCCTGCACTTTCTCTTGCTCATTCTCCTCCACTTCCTCCTTCTCCTTCTCCAAATTGCCCCTACTCCTCCACTTACTGCTCCTCGTCCTTCTCTTCTACTATGTCATCCTCCTCCACCTTCCCTTCCTCCTTACTCCCACTTCCTTCTACTCCTTTCCCTCCATTTCTCCCTCTTATCCTCAACAACTCCCTCACCTCCAACTCCTCATTATCCTTTGCCTCCATATGCTCCTCCTCCTTCTCCTCAATTTGCTACTCTGCCTGCCCTTTTTCTGCCTGTTCTTCCTTCACCACCTCCTACTAATTGCGCCTCCTCCTTCTCCTCCACTTGCACCTCCTCCTTCTCTTCCACCTGCTCCTCCTCCTTCTTTTTCTCCTCCACTTCCTCCTTCTTCTTCTCCTCCACTTGCCCTTGCCCCTTCTTATCTACTTCCTCCTTGTTCTCCTCCACTTGTCCTCATCCTTTGCCTCCATTTCCTTCTCCTCCACTTTTCCCTTCCTCATTCACCTTCACTTACTCCTCCTTGTTCTTCTCCACTTGCTCTTCCTCCTCACTCCTCTTCCTTCTCCTCAATTTTCTCTTCTTTCGTTCTCCTCCATTTGCTCCTCCATTTGCATTTTCATTCACTTCCTCCAACTCCTCCTTTACCTCCACTTGCTCTTCCCCTTTCACCTCCAATTCCTCCTTTCTTCTTAACTTGCTCTTTTCTCCTTCTCCTCCATTTGCTCCTTCTCCTCCATCTTCTCCTCTGATTGTCCTTATGTTGTTCCTCAGCCTGCTCCTTCACTTGCTCTTCCTCCTTCATCTCAACTTCCTTCTCCTCCTTCATCTTCACTTACTTCTCCTCCTTTTCCTCCCCCCTCCTCCTCCACTTTCCCCCTCCTTCTCCTCCACTTGCTCCTCCTTCTTTGCCTCCACTCCCTGTTGCTCCTTGTTCTCCACTTCCTTCTTTTTACCTCTACTCTCTGTATCTACTTCTCCTCCACTTGATTCTCTTCCTCTTCAGTTTGCCTGTTCCTCATGTTTTTTCTCAGCCTGCTCATCCAATAACTCCTCCTCCTTCTCTTGCACCTCCTCCTTCTCCTCCATATTCTCCCGATTCTTTGCTTCCAAATGCTCCTCCTCCTTCTCCTGCACTTTCCCTTGCTCATTCTCCTCCACTTAATCCTTCTCCTTATCCTACTCCTAATTGCCCCTACTCCTCCACTTACTGCTCCTCCTCCTTCTCTTCTTCTACCTTATCCTCCTCCACTTTCCCTTCCTCCTTACCCCCACTTCCTTCTCCTCCTTTCCCTCCATGTACTCCCTCTTAATCCTCAACTTGCTCTTCCTCCCTCACCTCCATCTTCTTCTTATCCTTTGCCTCCACACTCTCCTCCTCCTTCTCCTCAATTTGCTCCTCTGCCTGCCCTTTTGCTGCCTCTTTTTCCTTCACCACCTCCTACTAATTGCGCCTACTCCTTCTCTTCCACTTGCACCTCCTCCTTCTCCTCCACTTCCTCCTTCTTCTTCTCCTCCACTTGCCCTTCCCCCTTCTCATCTACTTCCTCCTTGTTCTCCTCCACTTGCTCCTCATCCTTTGCCTCCATTTCCTTCTCCTCCACTTTCCCTTCCACCTTCACCTTCACTTACTCCTCCTTGTTCTCCTCCACTTGCTCTTCCTCTTTACTCCTCTTCCTTCTCCTCTACTTTCTCTTTTTTCCTTCTCCTCCATTTGCTCCTTCTCCTTCACTTGCTACTCCTCCATCACCTCTACTTCCTCCTTCTCCTTTACCTCCATGTGCTCCTCCTCCTTGTGCACTTACTCCCCCCTTTTTCCTCAACTTGCTCCTCTTCTATTCCGTAACCTTCTGCCTTTTCATTCACTTCCTCCTCCTCCTCCTTTACCTCCACTTGCTCTTGCCTCTTCACCTCCACTTCCTCCTTTTTTCTTCTCTTTAACTTGCTCTTTTCTCCTTCTCCTCCATTTGCTCCTTCTCCTCCATCTTCTCCTCTGCTTGTCCTTATGTTGTTCCCCAGGCTGCTCCTACACTTGCTCTTCCTCCTTCATCTCAACTTCCTTCTCCTCCTTCATCTCCACTTACTACTCCTCCTTCTCCTCCACTTGCTCCTTTTCCTTCTCCTGCACTCACTCCCCTTCCTTTTCATCCACTTGCTCCTCCTCCTTCTCATCCACTTGCTCCTCCTCCTTCTCTTCCACTTTCTCCTCCTCCTTCTCTTCCACTTGTTCTTCCTTCTTCAACTTCAGGTTCCTCTCCTCCTGCTCCTCTGCCTGTTCCTCCTTCACCCCTCCTCCTCTAATTACTCCTATTCTTCTACCTGCTCCTCCTTCTCTTCTACTGCCTCCACTTTCCCTTCCTCCTTACCCCACTTCCTTCTCCTCCTACTCCTCAACTTGCTCTTCTTTCCTCACCTCCTTATCTTTTGCCTCTACATTCTCCTACTCCTTCTCCTGCACTTACTCACCCTCCTTCTCATCCACTTGCTCTTACTCCTTCTTCTCCATTTGCTTTTCTTCCTGCTTCTCTACCTGTCTGTTTTTCCTTTGCTTCTCCTCCTTCTCGTACACTTCCTCCTCAACCTCATTTGCTTTTCCTCCTTCTACTCTACTTGCTCCTTCTCCTTCACCTTCACATGCTCATCCTCCTTCATCTCCTCCTCCTTCTCCTTCACTTCTCCATAACTTCCTTTTCCTCATTATTTCACCACTTCTTGTCCGTCTCCTACACTTTCTCCTCCTCTTTCTCCTCATCTTTCTGAGTTTGATCCTGTTCCTGTTTTAGACTCCACTATTGACAGCTACTTTGACCAGTTGCTGGATTCCCTTTTTGATAATTCTAATCCTCACATTCCTGACTATTTACTTGACAAGAACTCTGACCCTTTCATTTATCAGCGTCTAGCTCTCATTGCTCCTCACTCTACTCCTTCTCATGCTCCCCAGCCTCCTTCTTCTACAATTTCCTCTTTGCCACCACACAGTGTTGTTCTTCACCATTTGTCTCAGTATTGTCTCTTCCTTCATTTCCACTTGCATCTCCTCCTCCTCCTCAACTTTCTCTTCCTTCTCTACCACTTGTTCTTCCTCCTTTCCATCCACTTAGTCCTATTCCTTCACCCCCACTTCCTTCTCTTCCTCCAACTCCACTTTCTTCTTCTCCTTTACCTCCATGTGCTCTTCCTCTTTCTCCTGCACTTGCTCCACCACTTGGTCACCACATTGCTGAGTAGTTACTTGACAAGGCCTCTGAATCTTTCAGTTATCAGCTTCCAGCTCTCTTTGCTCCTCAGATTGCTCCTCATTCTGCTCCTTCTCTTGCTTCTCAGCCTCCTCCTTCTTCTACATTTTCTTTGCCACCATTCATTGTTGTTCTTTACCATTTTGGAGTCTTGTCTCTGCAGGAACCAGAGGAGAAGGACCAAGGAGAATATTGATGAAGAGGAGGCTGCTATGAAGCAGCAGTTTTGACAGTGAAATATTGTGTGAATAAAAAATGTTTATTACCTTTTGGGCAACCAAGAAACATATAGTGACTTTCCTGATATTTCACACTTCATATCTCTGTTGTCCTAAAGTCTCCTAACACACTAGTTTTAATCTGTCTTCTGTTAATTAGCAAGTTAAAGGTACAAAAGTTTATATTAATGCAGTCATCATAATGCTAGTTTATGTGTGTATTTCCTTTTTTGTATTAGTACATTATGATGTGATCCACTATCCCTCTGCAGCCACAGCAAAGCAGCAAACTGTAAAGGAAGGAGGAAGGATTTTGTTACAAAGAGTAGTTTGTTAAGGATGATTTCATGATCACAGACCAAATAGGAAAATATTTCTTTAGATTTAAATTGTAATAAAGAGAATTCTACACATAATGACTTTATGCAGAGAGTAGTTTACCCTACTTCTTTTTATTCTTTGTATGCACCATATAAACTTACTCATCCTAATTACAAAACTGAAACATGGTGAATTATTGTCTAAATATTGTGTTTTTTATAATATGTGCATACTTGTGATTCATTTAATACTAAGTAGATGCACAATTGAGCAAAAAGAAATGTGAAATCTCCAAATGAATTTGAAGCAGAACTTCTATCTGTGTGCCTGTATCTATATTATTTAAATTCCACAAGGCTGTAACAAAGGCCATCATTTAAATCACATATCCAATATACACACATTTTTTCTGTCCTATCATAGCAGAGGAAATTAGAAAAGTCTGCTTTCTTTATATCACTGTGTACCAGCGACAGAGGTGGTGAGTAAATAAATATGGAGGAAGTTAAATATAAGTGAACTGTACAGAAACAACTCTGCAGTCCCCCCTTGAATAAAGGTGCTAGACTTTTCTGTTGAACTGTTCAAAAGTTTAGATTTATTCTTCTGTACTAGGTCTGACCTTGATTACATACTTCATACATCGATTTACTATTATGGCTGGTAGGTCTCATTGCCCTGGGTTTATGTATCTTGTTTTTTAAGTATAACAACAAAAAAGGCTTCACGTATGAATTATTTTACCATAAATAATCAGATAAAACATATTGTTCTATTATCACAGACTACTGGGAGAAAACGTGTCCCTCTGGTGAATGGACTAAACTCAAATTATAATTATAATACAATAATAATAATAATATGTAATAATAAGTAATGAAAGCAACACAGCTATTCAAGGAAACTAATTCAAAATTGTCCAGATTAAAATATTCAATAAGCAATTTTATGTCATTTCACTTAAAAATACAACGGCAGTTATACAGTATAATATTATACTGTATAGCTGCCATTATACAAGTTAATATTATATATTTAGTTCTCTATAAATGGGAGAAAATAAGAACAAAAACATAAACTTTGCTTTTAAAGTTTTCCATTCAATTCAATTTGTTTGTTAAGTTATTTAAATCAGAAGCTCAGGCTCATCTTTTCATCCAATGAATGACAACAGGTATGGTCGATTGAAAAGCGTTTAGAAACTAAATTCTGAATTTATAACAACAGCTATTTATCACAGACTACTGGGAGTCTGGGAGACAACGTGTCCCTCTGATATATATATATATATATATATATATATATATATAATAAAACAACACAGCGATTTAATGAAACTTATTCAAATCTAGGTTTATTCAGATTAAATACTTTTCTTAATATGAGAGTTGATGCCATTTAAATCAGGTGTCATAGCAACAGAACGATAATGTCATGACAGCGGCGTGTTTTATGGACTTGCGACATTTAAACGTTTCCGTTTGCATGTGGATTTGGCGCGAGTGGGACTCCTGCTGCAAAGCGATAGCTGAGCTAGCTTGATAACATGTCATCACCTGGAACTTTACCTGGATTAAACTACTCGTCACCTGGATTAAACTACTTATTACCTGGTTTAAACTAATCAACTGGATTCTTGTTCGTTTGGAAACATCCATCCATCCATCCATCCATTGTCTATCCCGCTTATTCCCTTTCGGGGTCGCAGGGGTCTGCTGGAGCCTATCCCAGCGCATTTTATGGCGAGAGGCAGGGGGATACACCCCAGATGGTCGCCAGCCAATCGTGGGGCAGACACACCATTCACACACCATTCACACACACACTCACACCTATGGGCAATTTAGATTTGCCATGTTTTGTATTGTGGGAGGAAGCCGGAGTACCCGGTGAAAACCCACGCAGACACGGGGAGAACATGCAAACTCCACACAGAAAGGTCCCAGACCCAGGCCCCAAGGCGGTCTTGAACCTGCGACCTTCTTGCTGTGAGGCAACAGTGCTACCCACTGCTCCACCGTGTCGCCCATTATAAATACAGTCTCACGTTATTATTTTCTAGACTAATTTTGCAACGTGACAGCGGAGAGCAGGATTTCGGTGGATCCCTTCACTGAAGCGGCTTGTGGTTCCATCCAGATAAGACACATTTAAATATGTTAATTTAACGTTTCAATAGGAAACTGTAACTTTATTAATTTAAACGGTTGAATGTAGATGTTGAAGTTAATCCACCTAGAACAATTTGTTTATGTGAAAGGAATATTTTAACAATTGTGCACATGGTGTGATGTTGTTGCTAACGTATCTATTATATTGAATTGTCAGGCTACTTATTTGTTGCACAAATTGAAGGAGTTGTGGTTTTATTTTTCTGTGATTAGTGTGATTTATTGTGATTTCCCACTAAAGGTTTGTTAATAAGATGCAGTGATGTTAAAAACAAAAATGTATTTTCCCGTAAATTGACCTAAGTTTTCGCCGACCTTTCTTAGGGAAAGAATATATGAAAACAATGGCGACGAGGCCATTTCTGATTGACAACGGGAACTTTTATTTTGTCACCATGGAGACGAGCGTTAAGGAGCGAGCGGTGACGTCAGCGCGTTAGAACGTGCAGGGCTGCGTTTACTAAAGCGAGACCTCTCTTTACTGCGTTTGAAACAGACTATATGCAATGTATTAAAGTAATAATAAATGTTTACATGCAATTAACACACTGTACTTCAACTATTTACATAAATGTAAACCTTGTAAGTTAACTTGTTTATTCCCCTTGTTTTTCTTAAATATTAATATAAGGTACAATGTCATTTTATTTTTAATTTGCTATCTATGTTATTATTATTATCCTTTTTTCCTGATTCATGCTTATATGAGAGGCCAAATTTTGCTTAACTGGAAAATTGCTGAGTGCCTATGCTACTGAAATATTTTTCAATAAAGCAATATTTAAAACAAAAAAGCGTTTTCCAGCTGTAGGTCATCACTACACTCCTTTATATTATCATTATATCCTGATTTATGAAAAAAAGAAGTGAGTGGCAGCTATAGCTCATCAATGAAACTTTATTAGGATTTCAAATGCAGGACAGACCTGAATACTTCTTAAACCAAATTAATATCCCACTAATTTACAAACATTAAAATCTCTGAAATAAATAAAATAAGAAGCTTTGTCCTATTGTGTTCACAGAATCATCTAAAGCTTCATTTATCTGTGTACAGTCAGTAGGCCACAACAAATTAAATCTCTTGAATATCTGAAGTTATGTTATATGATACATCAAATATTAACTGTCATCTAACTTTTTATGTTTCATTTTCTCTCCACAGTTGGTGTGACAGGATCTATCCCACACTTTATGTACCTTGCTCCTTCACTGCTTGTCCTCTAATTGCTCAGCTTGCTCCTCCACATTTCCTCCACTTCCCCCTCCTTCTCATCCACTTTCTCCTTCTCCTTCTCCTCACTTACTCCTCCTTCTTCTCCTCCATTTGCTCCTCTTTTTCATTCACTTCCTCCTCCTTCACCTACACTTCCGCCTCCTTCACTTCCACTTGCTCCTCCTCTTGCTCCTCTGCCTGCTCCTCCTTCACCTACACTTTTTGCTCCTCTTTCACCTCCACTTTCCCCTCCGCCTTTTCATCCACTGCCTCTTCTTTCTTCACCTTCTCCTACTCCTCTGCTTATTACTCCTTCACCTCCTCTTTCTCTAATTGCTCCTTTTTCTTGCTCCTCTACCTGCTCCTCCACCTCCACATTCTCCCACTCTTTCTGTTTCACTTGCTCCTTTTCCCTCACCCCCCTCTCCTTATCCTTTACCTCCACAGGCTTCTCCTCCTTGTCATTCACTTGCTCATATTCCTTCACTTCCTCCTTATCTTCCTCTTGCTCCTCCTTCTCCTCGACTTGCTCTTCCTTCTTCACCTCCACTTACTCCTCCTCCTGCTACTCTACTTTCTCCTCCTCATTCACCTTCACTTCCCCCTCCTTCTTCTCCTCCACTTGTTCCTTATCCTTCACTTGTACTTGCTCCTCCTTCACCTCTATTCCGTCCTCCTTCTCCTCTCCCTGTTCCTCCTTCAACTCCTTCTCCTCTAATACCTCCTGCTCCTCCACTTCCTTCTCATCCTTCTCTTACACTTGCTGCTGCTCCTTCTCCTTCACTTCCTCCTTCTTCTTCTCCTCCACTTGCTCCTCCTCCTGCTCTTCTGCCTTTCACCTTCACTTCCTCCTTCTTCTTCTCCTCCACTCGCTCCTCCTCCTGCTCTTCTACCTGCTCCTCCTTCACCTCCACTTGGTACTTATTCTTCACTACCACTTGCTCCTCCTCATTCTCCTACACTTTGCTCCACTGCTTGTTCCTCGTGTTTTCTCCTCCACGTTAGCTTCTACCAGCTTCCACTTTACCTTCCTTTCACCTCCACTTGCTACTCCTGCTCCTCCACTTACTCCTCCTCCTTTTTTCCTTCTCCTCCATCACCTCTACTTCCTCCTTCTTATCCACTCCGCTTCCTCCTGCTGCCCCTTTTCCTTTAGCTCCACGTGCTCCTCCTCCTTCTGCACTTGCTCCCCCTCTTTCTTATCCATTTGCTCCTCCTGTTTCACTTCCATTTACACTTCCTCCTTCACCTCCACTTCTGCTCCTCCTCCTGCTCTTCGGCCTGTTCCTCCTTCATCTACTCCATCTCTGATTGCTCCTTCTCCTTCTCCTCAACTTGCTCATTGTCCTTTGTCTCCACTTGCTCCTCCTCTCTCACCTCCACCATTGCCTTATCCTTTGCATCCACATGCTCCTCCTCTCTCTACTATACTTAATCCCCTCCTCCTCCTCCACTTGCTCCTCATCCTTCTCCTCCACTTGCCCCTCCTCCTTCTCCTCCATTTGGCTCCTCTGCTTGTTCCGCATGTTTTCTCCTCCACCTGAGCTCCTTCCACGTGTACTTTCCTTTCACCTGCACTTGGTACTCCTGCTCCTCGACTTACTCCTCCTCCCTTTTTCCTTACTCCTCCTCCCTTTTTCCTTCTCCTCCATCACCTCTTCCTCCATCACCTCTTCCTCCTTCTTATCCACTTCATCTTTCACCCCCACTTCATCCTCTTCCTTCAGAGCCCCTTCCTCCTCATCCTTGACCTCCACATGCTCCTCCTCTTTCTCCTGCACTTACTCCCCCTTCTTCTCATCCACTTGCTCGGCCTTCCTTCACTTCCACTTCTCCCACCTCCCTCCACTTCCTCCTCAACTTGCTTTTTCTCCCCCCCCTCCTCCTTCACCTCCATTTGCTCCTGCACTTCTTCTTCCTCCTTTACTTCCACTTGGTCCTCATCCTTCACCTCCTCTTGTTCTTCTTTTTCACCTCCACTTTCTCCTCCTCTTCCTTAACCCCCATTTCCTTCTTCTACTTTACCTCGACTTCCTCCTTCACCTGCACTTCCTCCTCTTTCTTCTCCTCCACTTGCTACTTCTCGATCACCTCTACTCCTCCCTCCTCCTTCTTGTCTTCCTCCTCCTCCACTTGCTCTTTGTTCTTTTCCTCTACTTACTCTTCCTCTTTTACCTCCACTCTCTGTTCTTCCTTCTCCTCCACTTGCTCCTTCTTCTTCTCCACTTGCTCCTCCTCCTTCTCATCCAATTTTTCTTCACCTCAACTTCCACCTCCTTTCCCCCCCACTTCCTCCTCCTCCACTTCCTTCTCCTCCTTCACCCGTATTTCCGCCTCCTCCCTCTCCTCCATTTAGTCCTCCACTTGCTCCTCCTCCTTCTCCACCACTTACTCTTCCTCCTGAAGTTACTTTTACTTATTCACCTCTGCTATGCACCTCTGCACCTCCTGCTGCCCCCTGCTTCTTGTCCTTCTCTTCTAATTGCTTCTCCTCCCTCACCTCCACCTTTGCCTTATCCTTTGCATCCACATGCTTCTCCTCTTTCTCCTATACTTAATCCCCTCCTCCTCCTCCTCCAGTTGCTCCTCATCCTTTGCCCCCATTTCCTCCTTCTCCTCCACTTGCTCTTCCTCCTTCTCCTCCACTTGCTACCCTTCCTTCTCCTCCACTTCCTCCTCCTCCCCCTTCACTTGCTCTTTCGTCTTCTCCTCCACTTGCTCCTCCTTCCCCTATCATTCACTTCCTCCTCCTTCACCTCCATTTGCTCCTCCACTTTTTCTTCCTTTCTTTACTTCCACTTTGTCCTCTTTGTTCACATCCACTTTTTCTTCCTTTTCATCTCCACTTGCTACTCCTCCTTATCTTCCACTTGTTCTTTCTCTCCTCCACTTGCTCCTTGTTTTCACCTCTAGTTTCCCCTTTTTCGTCCACTTCCTCCTCCTCCCCCCTCACTTGCTCTTTCGTCTTCACTTCCACTTGCTCCTCCTTCTTGTCCTTTACTTGCTCCTCCTTCACTTTTACTTGCTCTTCGTCCTTCATCTCCATTTGCCACCACTTGATCCACTTGCTCCTCTTCTCTCACCTCCACCATTGCCTTATCCTGTGCATCCACATGCTCCTCCTCTCTCTCCTATACTTAATCCCCTCCTCCTCCTCCACTTGCTCCTCATCCTTCTCCTCCACTTGCTCCTCATCCTTCTCCTCCACTTGCTCTTCCTCCTTCTCCTCCACTTGCTCCTTTTCCTTTACCCCCACTTCTTACTACTTGGTTTCTTCCACTTGCTCCTTCTTTAACAATTCCTCTTCCACTAACTTTTCCTCCTTCTCCTCCACTTGCTCCTCCTCTTTCTTTTCCACTTGCTACTCCTCCTTCTCCTCCACTTGCTCCTTTTCCTTTACCCCCACTTCTTACTACTTGGTTTCTTCCACTTGCTCCTTCTCTAACACTTCCTCTTCCACTAACTTTTCCTTCTTCTCCTCCACTTGCTCCTCTACCTCATCACTTTGCTCATCTGCTTGTTCCTCATGTTGTTCCTCAGCCTGCTCCTCCACTGGCTCTTCCTCCTTCACCTCCACTCACTCCTCCTCCTGCTACTCTACTTTCTCCTCCTCATTCACCTTCACTTCCCCCTTCTTCTACTCCACCTGTTCCTTATCCTTCACTTCTACTTGCTCCTCCTTCACCTCCACTTGGTACTCATTCTTCACTTCCACTTGCCCCTCCTTCTTCTCCTCCATTTGGCTCCTCTGCTTGTTCCTCATGTTTTCTCCTCCACCTGAGCTCCTTCCACGTGTACTTTCCTTTCACCTGCACTTGGTACTCCTGCATCCACATGCTCCTCCTCTTTCTCCTATACTTAATCCCCTCCTCCTCCTCCTCCAGTTGCTCCTCATCCTTTGCCCCCATTTCCTCCTTCTCCTCCACTTGCTCTTCCTCCTTCTCCTACACTTGCTCCTCTTCCTTCTCCTCCACTTGCTCCTCCTCCTTCTCCACCACTTACTCTTCCTCCTGAAGTTACTTTTACTTATTCACCTCTGCTATGCACCTCTGCACCTCCTGCTGCCCCCTGCTTCTCGTCCTTCTCTTCTAATTGCTTCTCCTCCCTCACCCCCACCTTTGCCTTATCCTTTGCATCCACATGCTCCTCCTCTTTCTCCTATACTTAATCCCCTCCTCCTCCTCCAGTTGCTCCTCATCCTTTGCCCCCATTTCCTTTTTCTCCTCCACTTGCTCTTCCTCCTTCTCCTACACTTGCTCCTCTTCCTTCTCCTCCACTTGCTCTTCCTCCTTCTCCTCCACTTGCTACCCTTCCTTCTCCTCCACTTGCTCCTCCTTCCCCTATCATTCACTTCCTCCTCCTTCACCTCCATTTGCTCCTCCACTTATTCTTCCCTTCTTTACGTCCACTTTCTCCTCTTTGTTCACATCCACTTTTTCTTCCTTTTCATCTCCACTTGCTACTCCTCCTTATCTTCCACTTGTTCTTTCTCTCCTCCACTTGCTCCTTGTTTTCACCTCTAGTTTCCCCTTTTTCGTCCACTTCCTCCTCCTCCCCCTTCACTTGCTCTTTCGTCTTCACTTCCACTTGCTCCTCCTTCTTGTCCTTTACTTGCTCCTCCTTCACTTTTACTTGCTCTTCGTCCTTCATCTCCATTTGCCACCACTTGATCCACTTGATTCTACTCCTTCACTTCTGCTCCTCCTCCTGCTCATCTGCCTGTTCCATCTTCACCTCCACTTGCTCTTCCTCCGTCACCTCGGCTTCCTTCTCCACAATCTCCACTTGATCCTCCTTCTCCTTGACTTGTTCTTCCTTCTCCACCTCCAATTGCTCCTCCTCCTTCTCCTCCACTTGCTCCTTTTCCTTCACACCCACTTCCTCCTCCTTATTCTTCTCCACTTGCCCTTCCTCCTTCAGCTTTACTTCCTCCTTCTTCTCCTCCATTTCTTCCTCCACTTGCTCCTCCTTCTTCACCTCCACACACTGTTCCTCCTCCTCCTCTGCCTCCTCACTTTGCTCCTCTGCTTATTCCTCATGTTCCTCAGCCTGTTCCTCCACTTGCTCTTCCTCATTTTCCTTCACTTGCTCTTCCTCCTCCTCCTCCACATTGCTCCTATGCCTCCCCACATTGCTCCACTTGCTCCTTCACCTCGACTTGCTCTTCTTTCTTCACTTCCACTTCCTCCTTTTTCTTCTCCTCCACCTGATCCTCTCCGACTCCACTAACTCTTCTTCCTCCTTCACCACCTCGTCCTCCTCCTCCTTCACCTCTACTTGCTCCTCATCTTTAACCTCCACTTGCTACTCCTCCTTTTCCTCACCTTCCTCTTCCTCAGACTATAAGCAATATATTAAAAAAGTAATAATATGAAATGTCTGCATACTATTAACACATTGTACTAGAACTATTCATAGAAATGTAATTTAACTTGTTTTCCCCTTATTTTTCTAATATGTATTTTAAAGATACCCTTTTATATTATTTTTAATTATCTATGTTGCTATATTATCGTTATATCCTGATTTATGAAAAAAAAAAGAAGCGACTGGCAGCTGTAGCTCATCACTGAAACTTTAGTAGGGTTTCAAATGCAGAACAGACTTGAATACTTCTAAAACCAAATTAATATCCCACTAATTTACAAACATTAAAATCTTTAAACTGAATGAAAAAGAATCTTTGTCCTATATTGTGTTCACAGGTCAGAATCATGTAAAACTTTATATATTTTTCTGTGTAGTCAGTTCCTCATGTTGTTCCTCAGCCTGCTCCTTCACTTTTCTTCCTTCACCTCAACTTCCTTCTCCTTCTTCACTCACTTCTCATCCACTTGCTTCTCCTCCGCTTGCTTTCTGTCTTTTTCCTCCACTTGCTCCTCCTCCTTTGCCTCCACTCCCTGTTGCTCCTTGTTCTCCACTTCCTCCTTTTTACCTCTACTCCCTGTATCTACTTCTCCTCCACTTGATTCTCTGCCTCTTCACTTTGCCTGTTCCTCATGTTTTTTCTCAGCCTGCTCCTCCACTTGCTCCCCCTCCTTCTCCTTGACTTGTTCTTCCTCATTCACCTCCAATAGCTCCTCCTCTTGCGCCTCCTTCTTCTCTTCCCTCTTATCCTCAACTTGCTCTTCCTCCCTCACCTCCAACTTCTTCTTATCCTTTGCCTGCACATGCTCCTCCTCCTTCTCCTCAATTTGCCCTTTATCTGCCTGTTCTTCCTTCACCACCTCCTACTAATTCCTTCTCTTCCACTTGCACCTCTTCCTTTTCTTCCACCTCCTCCTCCTCCTTCTTCTTCTCCTCCACTTGCCCTTCCCCCTTCTCATCTACTTCCTCATTGTTCTCCTCCAATTGCTCCTCATCCTTTGCCTCCATTTCCTTCTCCTCCACTTTCCCTTCCTCCTTCACCTTCACTTACTCCTCCTTGTTCTCCTCCACTTGCTCTTCCTCCTTACTCCTCTTCCTTCTCCTCTACTTTCTCTTCTTTCCTTCTCCTCCATTTGCTCCTGCTCCTCCACTTGCTCCTTTTCCTTCTCCTGCACTCACTCCCCCTCCTTCTCATCCACTTGCTCCTCCTCCTTCTCTTCCACTTTCTCCTCCAATTGCTCCTCGTCCTTTGCTTTACTTGTTCTTCCTTCTTAAACTCCAGTTCCCTCTCCTCCTGCTCCTCTACCTGTTCCTCCTTCACCCCCTCCTCCTATTCTTCCACTTGTTCCTCCTTCTCTTCTACTTCCTCCACTTTCCCTTCCTCCTTACCCCACTTCCTTCTCCTCCTTACCCCACTTCCTTCTCCTCCTTACCCCACTTCCTTCTCCTCCTTCCCCCACTTGATTCTTCTCCTTCCTCTTTATTTGCTCCTCCTCTTACTCCTTAACTTGCTCTTCTTTCCTCACCTCCTAATAAGGGCTGGGCGATATGACTTAAAAAAAAAATCCCCGATTTTTTCACAAAATATCCGATTAACGATTTAAATCGATTTTCTCAACAGCCCCCAAATTCAGATGCAGATGACGCGCAACATTTCTCCCATTCGACGGGATGCTTTTGTTTAAGGTGCTGCAGTAAATTTGTCGTACTGCTGCCTTTACTAGCAACAGACTTCATACATACTTTGCAGCGGGGTGTTTTCTGGTCTAAGTCTGACCTCGCAAACGCAAACCAATTCCAAATAACGGATGACACGGTGCCTTTCTTCGGAACAAGTTCTTCCCTGCTTGTCGCCATGTTGTCACTCACTCACTACTATCTCTACTTGGTAAATGCACGCTCTGTGCGAGGGGAGGGAGGGGCGAGCTCATTATACGGGAGGCCAGAGAGAAGCGTTAGCTGATGTTAAAGAGAGAACCGATTTTCATTCAAACAAGTCGACGTGAACTATACACTCGAGTTAATCGATAAAATCGGTTTATCTCCCAGCCCTACTCCTAATCCTTTGCCTCAACATGCTCCTACTCCTTCTCCTGCACTTACTCCCCCTCCTTCTCATCCACTTGCTCTTCCTCCTTCTCCTCCATTTGCTTCTCTTCCTGCTCCTCGACCTGCCTTTTTTCTGTCTGTTCTGTTAGACTCCAATATTGACAGCTACTTTGACCAGTTGCTGGATTCCCTTTTTGATAATTCTAATCATCACATTCCTGACTATTTACTTGACAGGAACTCTGACCTTTTCATTTATCAGCTTCTAGCTCCCATTGCTCCTCACTCTACTCCTTCTCATGCTCCCCAGCCTCCTCCTTCTTCTACAATCTCCTCTTTTCCACCATGCAGTGTTGTTCTTCACCATTTGTCTCAGTATTGTCTCCTCCTTCATTTCCACTTGCTCCTCCTCCTCCTCCTCAACATTCTCTTTCTTCTCTACCACTTGTTCTTCCTCCTTTCCATCCACTTAGTCCTATTCCTTCACCCCCACCTTCTTCTCTTCCTCCACCTCCACTTTCTTCTTCCCCTTTATCTCCATGTGGTCTTCCTCTTTCTCCTGCACTTGCTCCACCACTTGGTCACCACATTGCTGAGTAGTTACTTGACAAGGCCTCTGAATCTTTCAGTTATCAGCTTCCAGCTCTCTTTGCTCCTCAGATTGCTCCTCATTCTGCTCCTTCTCTTGCTTCTCAGCCTCCTCCTTCTTCTACAATTTCTTTGCCACCATTCATTGTTGTTCTTTGCCATTTTGGAGTCTTGTCTCTGCAGGAACCAGAGGAGAAGGACCAGGGAGAATATTGATGAAGAGGAGGCTCCTATGAAGCAGCAGTTTTGACAGTGAAATATTGTGTAAATAAAAAATGTTCATTACCTTTTAAGCAACTAAGAAACATATAGTGACTTTCCTGATATTTCACATTTAATATCTCTGTTGTCCTAAAGGCTTCTCCTGTTAATTGTCGAGTTAAAGGGACAAACAGTTTATATTAATGCAGTCATCATAATGCTAGTTTGTGTGTATTTCCTTTTGTATTAGTACATTATGATGTGATCCTCTATCCCTCTGCTGTGGCTGCAGAGGGATAGAGGATCACATTATGAAGTATAACAACAAAAGTATAATGTTATATGAAGTATAACAACAAAAAAGGCATCACGTATGAATTATTTTACCATAAATAATCAGATAAAACATATTGTTCTATTTATCACAGACTACTGGCAGACAACGTGTTCCTCTGGTGAATGGACTAAACTCAAATTCATAGTTGATAATAATGAAATGTAATAATAAGTAATGAAAGCAACACAGCTATTCAATGAAACTAATTCAAAATTGTTCAGATTAAAATACTCAATAAGCGATTTTATGTCATTTCACTTAAAAATACAGTGGTAGTTATACAGTATAATATTATATATTTTGTTGAAAATAAATGGGGAAAAATGAGAACAACATCAACTTTGCTTTTAAAGTTTTCCATTCAATTCAATTTAATATTCTGTTTGTTAAGTGATTTAAATTAGAAGCTCAGGCTCATCTTTTCATCCAATGAATGACGACAGGTATGGTCGATTGAAAAGAGTTTAGAAACTAAATTCTGAATTTTGTTAGGACTTGTACGGAAACACAGGGACCCAAATGCAGATCAGTCTCAGGAGTGTTTATTTAAGGTCACAAAAATACCTTTCAAAGTAACAACAGAAATAGACCACTAGGGCAGTAAGCAAAAAATACTTTTCAAAGTAATAACGAAAGGTGTCCACGAAGGAATAAGGGAAAACAAACACTAGTCAAAGTAGAATAACAGGAGATAACAAAGTAGCAACAAAATCTTCGAACAATTCAACAAAAAGAGACCGCAACGGGTTCAAAACGGCAGAAAACCAAAATCAGACAGAAACGCAATGGATACCAGGAGCAGGAGCAGGAGCAGGACTGTTAGGACAGGAGCAGGAGCAGGACTGTTAGGACAGGAGCAGGAGCAGGACTGTTAGGACAGGAGCAGGAGCAGGAGCAGGACTGTTAGGACAGGAGCAGGACTGTTAGGACAGGGGCAGGAGCAGGACTGTTAGGACAGGGGCAGGAGCAGGAGCGGGAGCAGGACTGTTAGGACAGGGGCAGGAGCGGGAGCAGGAGCCAGAAACCTCACACACGGGGGAACACATGCAGACGATCGGACACAGAGGGAAGAACTAACAGGGCTTAAATGCAGACTGACACACAGAGGTAACAAGACACAGCTGGACAGGATCATAATCAGGGAAGACACAGGAAGGGAGGGGTAGACCATACAGAGTGAACTGTATTTGCCGCTGCTGACCAGCAGGGCGGCCAGAATCTCAGTCCCGGATACTAACAGTACCCCCCCCCTAACGGACGCCTCCTGGCGTCCCTTTGGGTGGTGTGGGATGCCGACGATGAAAGTCCCTCACCAAACCAGGGTCCAGGATGTGCCGAGCCGGGACCCAGCATCTCTCTTCAGGGCCGTAGCCCTCCCAGTCCACGAGATACTGGAGTCCCCGGCCTCGGACATCCAGTAGGCGTCGGACGGTGTATGCCTCCGAGCCATCAATGAGACGGGGGGGAGGAGGGGGTTTGGGGGCGGGAAGCATAGGGCTGCAGATGACAGGCTTAATTCTGGATACGTGAAAGGTGGGGTGAATGCGACGCAGGGGCGTTGGGAGCTTGAGGCGGACGGCAGTGGGGCTGATGACTGGTGATGGGGAAGGGACCGATGAAGCGTGGGGAGAGTTTGCGAGACTCAGTCTTAAGGGGCAAATCCCGTGTAGAGAGCCACACACGTTGACCCAGGCGGTACCGTGGGGCCCGGGAATGACGCTTGTCGGCTTGGGCCTTCATTCTCGCAGCAGAGCGACGAAGAGTCAGGCGGGTTTGCCTCCACGTACGGCGACACCGGCGGATGAAGGCCTCGGCAGAGGGGACCCCAACCTCCTTCTCTTGGTCCGGAAACAGGGGTGGTTGGTAGCCCAGGCAACACTCAAAAGGCGATCGTCCAGTTGCGGAGGAGACGTGGGAGTTGATCGCGTGCTCGACCCAGGGAAGTTGTTGACTCCACGAGGAGGGATTTTGGGACACCATACAGCGCAGCACCGTCTCCATCATCTGGTTCGCCCTCTCCGTCTGGCCATTGCTCTGTGGATGAAACCCTGAAGACAGACAGACAGACAGACAGAGGCACCTAGCAATTTACAGAAGGCTTTCCAGAAAGCGGATGTGAATTGGGGCCCTCTATCAGATACTACCTCTACCGGTAACCCGTGTAAGCAGAACACATGTTTAATCATGAGGCTAGCAGTGTCTTTGGCAGAAGGGAGACTGGGCAGGGGGATGAAGTGGACCGATTTGGAGAAACGATCCACTATGGTGAGTATGGTGGTGTTAACGGCTGATGGGGGTAACCCCGTAACAAAGTCCAGGGAAATGTGAGACCATGGTCTCTGGGGCACGGGCAGGGGCTGTAGCAGACCAGCAGGGGGTTGGGTGGAAGTCTTATTTCGGGCACAGACCTGGCAGGCCCGAACAAAGTTGAGGCTGTCCTCTTTGTCAAACTGAGCTGCCCCTATAAGGCAGCGGGGAGGGAGAATGGTGTCAGATTCCGAGGCCGTCTTAGATGCAGAAGGCTGTCGGGATAGAGAGTCAGGCTTAAAGTTCTTGTGGCCTGGACGGTAGTCCTGAGGAACCCCTGATAAGTCTAGGAACTCTTCCTGGGAGTCGGGGTCCGAGCTCACTGGAGTCTGGATCTGGGGAAGGCAATTTGAGTGGCAGAAAGAACTCCAAGTCCTAATACACCTTCCTAGCCAGTCTATGTGTGGGTTGTGTTTAACAAGCCAGGGGTGGCCAAGAACCACCGGAATTTGAGGAGCATTGATAACATGAAAACTTATTTTTTCGTGATGATCACCAGACAGAGTCAGACTTACCGGAACCGTGATGTGAGTGATTTTTGCCAATTCCACTCCAGTCAGTGCATTGGCCACCAGAGGTTTTGCTAGACTGGTGACAGGTAGCTGCCACTGACTTACCAAGCCGGCGTCAATGAAATTCTCCTCGGCCCCGGAGTCTACGAGTGCTGCCACCTCCATTCGTTGGGCTTCACGCTCGCCAGTACTCCCCTTACTGGTGAGCGTTGGATCTTTACCGGACAGGAGGCAATGTAGTGGCCTGGTTGGCCACAGTATAAACAGGCGCGGGAATAGAACCTCCTTTGCCTCTCCTCCGGAGTCAGGCGGGTGCGGTCGACTTGCATCGGCTCTGGTCCCGCTGTGGTGATGAGCGCAGGAGGTGGTTGCAGGCCTAGGATAGCTGGAGACTCGGTAGGAAACCTGGACCCTCTTGGACGGCGGCGTTGCTGTAGTCTCGTGTCGATGCGGATGGCCAGGTCAACGAGGGCCTCACAGGATGGGGGCAGGTCATGGGATGCTAGTTCATCCTTGATGTCCTCGGATAGACCACTTAGAAAAGTGTCATACAGTGCCTCAGAGTCCCACTTGGTGGTGGCAGCAAGGGTTCTAAAATCGATCGCAAAGTCGGACACTGACCTCTGCCCCTGACGCATCTGCAGTAGCTCCCGAGCAGCTTCTCGTCCATGTTTGGAGCGATCAAACACCCTCTTCATCTCTGAGGAAAACTCCTGGAAGGTCTCACAGACAGCTGCTTCAGCATCCCACATAGCAGTTCCCCACTCTCTGGCACGCCCCGACAGCTGAGTGATCACGTAGGCCACCTTAGATCTATCAGTGGGAAAGGTGGTTGGCTGGAGTTCAAAAATGAGGGCGCATTGGGACAAAAAGGAACGGCAGATGCCAGGCTCGCAGTGTACTTCTCCGGTGGGGGCAGCCGTGGCTCGTGGGCGGACCGAGAAGACGAGGCTGGAGGGGGCTGATGGAGCTGGAGTCGCTGAATCTGGGCGGTCAGGTCCTTGACGCTGGCGACCACTGCGTCGAGCTGAGTCTGCTGGCGGCCAAGGAGCGCCCCCTGCTGTTCCAGGCAGGTCCTCATCAGATTCTGATCCGCTGTCTCCATCCTGGTCCGATCGTACTGTTAGGACTTGTACGGAAACACAGGGACCCAAATGCAGATCAGTCTCAGGAGTGTTTATTTAAGGTCACAAAAATACCTTTCAAAGTAACAACAGAAATAGACCACTAGGGCAGTAAGCAAAAAATACTTTTCAAAGTAATAACGAAAGGTGTCCACGAAGGAATAAGGGAAAACAAACACTAGTCAAAGTAGAATAACAGGAGATAACAAAGTAGCAACAAAATCTTCGAACAATTCAACAAAAAGAGACCGCAACGGGTTCAAAACGGCAGAAAACCAAAATCAGACAGAAACGCAATGGATACCAGGAGCAGGAGCAGGAGCAGGACTGTTAGGACAGGGGCAGGAGCAGGAGCAGGACTGTTAGGACAGGGGCAGGAGCAGGAGCAGGACTGTTAGGACAGGGGCAGGAGCAGGAGCAGGACTGTTAGGACAGGGGCAGGAGCAGGAGCAGGACTGTTAGGACAGGGGCAGGAGCAGGACTGTTAGGACAGGGGCAGGAGCAGGACTGTTAGGACAGGGGCAGGAGCAGGACTGTTAGGACAGGGGCAGGAGCAGGACTGTTAGGACAGGGGCAGGAGCAGGACTGTTAGGAGCAGGAGCAGGAGCAGGACTGTTAGGAGCAGGAGCAGGAGCAGGAGCAGGAGCAGGAGCAGGAGCAGGAGCAGGAGCAGGAGCAGGAGCAGGAGCAGGAGCAGGAGCAGGAGCAGGAGCAGGAGCAGGAGCAGGAGCCAGAAACCTCACACACGGGGGAACACATGCAGACGATCGGACACAGAGGGAAGAACTAACAGGGCTTAAATGCAGACTGACACACAGAGGTAACAAGACACAGCTGGACAGGATCATAATCAGGGAAGACACAGGAAGGGAGGGGTAGACCATACAGAGTGAACTGTATTTGCCGCTGCTGACCAGCAGGGCGGCCAGAATCTCAGTCCCGGATACTAACAGAATTTATAACAACAGCTATTTATCACAGTTTACTGGGAGTCTGGGAGACAACGTGTCCCTCTGATGGACTGAACTCAAATTCATAGTTAAAGTAATAAAACAACACAGCGATGAAAACTTATTCAAATCTATCGTGGTCGATTGAAAACTAAATTCTGAATTTCTGGGAGACAACGTGTCCCTCTGATATATATATATATATATATATATATATATATATATATATATATATATATATATATATATATATATATATATATATATATATATATATATATATAATTTTATATATATATATATATAATAAAACAACACCGTGATTTAATGAAACTTATTCAAATCTAGACTTATTCAGATTAAATACTTTTCTTAATATGAGAGTTGATGCCACCTAAATCAGGTGTCATGGCAACAGAACGATAATGTCGTGACAGCGGCGTGTTTTATGGACTTGCGACATTTAAACGTTTCCGTTTGCATGTGGATTTGGCGCGAGTGGGACTCCTGCTGCAAAGCGATAGCTGAGCTAGCTTGATAACATGTCATCACTTGGAATTTTACCTGGATTAAACTACTCGTCACCTGGATTAAACTACTTATTACCTGGTTTAAACTAATCAACTGGGTTCTTGTTCGTTTGGAAACATCTGTTGGTAAATTATTGTTTTACATTCTATCAGTCGATAGCCTGTAGGCTAATATATGCTATTTTTATTATAAATACAGTCTAACGTTATTATTTTCTAGACTAATTTTGCAACGTGCCAGCGGAGAGCAGGATTTCGGTGGATCCCTTCACTGGAGCGGCTTGTGGTTCCATCCAGATAAGACACATTTAAATATGTTAATTTAATGTTTTAATACGAAACTGTAACTTTATTAATGTAAACGGTTGAATGTAGATGTTGAAGTTAATCCGCCTAGAACAATTTATTCAATGTAAAAGGAATATTTTAACAATTGTGCACATGGTTTAATGTTGTTGCTAATGTATCTATCATATTGAATTGTCAGGCTACTTATTTGTTGCACAAATTGAAGGAGTTGTGGTTTTATTTTTCTGTGATTAGTGTGATTTATTGTGATTTCCCACTAAAGGTTTGTTAATAAGATGCAGTGATGTTAAAAAAAAGTTATTTTCACGTATATTAACCGAAGTTGTAGTCGACCATTTTGGGGGAAATAATATATTAAAGCAATTGCGACGAGGCCATTTCGGGAACTTATTTAATTTTGTCACCATGGAGACGAACGTTAAGGAGCGAGGGGTGACGTCAGCGCGTTAGAACGTGCAGGGCTGCGTTTACTAAAGCGAGACCTCTCTTTACTGCGTTTGAAACAGACTATATGCAGTGTATTAAAGTAATTATAAATGTTTACATGCAATTAACACACTGTACTTTTTAAAGAAATGTAAGTTAACTTGTTTTTCCACTTATTTGCCTTAAATATTTAAAAGGTGTCATTTTATTTTAAGTTATCTATGTTATTATTATTATCCTTTTTTCCGGATTCATGCACATATGAGAGGGCAAATTTTGTTTAAGTGTAAAATTGCTGAATGCCTATGCTACTGAAATATTTTTTCAATAAAGCAATATTTAAAGCAAGGCGTTTTCCAGCTGTAGGTCATCCCTGAAACTTTATTAGGATTTCAAATACAGAGCAGACCTGAGTACTTCTTAATACAAATTAATATCCCACTAATTTAGAAACATTAAAATCTTTGAAAATAATTCAAATAAGAAGCTTTGTCCTATTGTGTTCACAGAATCATCTAAAGCTTCATTTATCTGTGTACAGTCATTAGGCCACAACAAATTAAATCTCTTGAATATCTGAAGTTATGTTATATGATACATCAAATAATAACTGTCATCTAACGTTCTATGTTTCATTTTCTCTCCACAGTTGGTGTGACAGGATCTATCCTACACTTCATGTACCTTGCTCCTTCACCTCCTCCTCTATTTGCCCCATCTCCTTATCACTTTACTCCTCTGCTTGTTCCCCAACCACTTGCTCCTCCTCCTTCACGTCCACTTGCTCCTCCTCCTTCACTACCACCTCCTTCTCCTTCTTCACCTCCACTTGTTCTTCCTCCTCAACTTGCTTTTTCTCCTTCACGTCCACTTGCTCCTCTGCCTGCTCCTCAGCCTGTCCCTCCTTCACCTGCTTGTCCTCTAATTGCTCAGCCTGCTCCTCCACATTTCCTCCTTCAGCTCCACTTCCCCCTCCTTCTCATCCACTTTCTCCTTCTCCTTCTCGTCACTTACTCCCCCTTCTACTCCTCAATTTGCTCCTCCTCTTTTAATTCATTTCATCCTCCTTCACCTACACTACCTCCTCCTTCACTTTCACTTGCTCCTCCTCCTGCTCCTCTGCCTGCTCCTCCTTCACCTACACTTTCTTCTCCTCCCTTTCATTTACTGCCTCTTCTTTCTTCATCTTCTCCTACTCTGCTTATTACTCCTTTACTTCCTCTTTCCCTGATTGCTCCTTTTTCTTGCTCCTCCACTTGCTCCTGCTCCTTCTCTTTCACTTGCTCCTTTTCCCTCACCCCCCTCTCCTTATCCTTTACCTCCACATGCTTCTCCTCCTTCTCATCCACTTGCTCATATTCCTTCACTTCTACTTGCTCCTCCTTCACCTCTACTCCATCCTCCTTCTCATCTGCCTGTTCCTACTTCAACTCCTTCTCCTCTAATTCCTCCTGCTCCTCCACTTCCTTCTCCTCCTTCTCTTTCACTTGCTGCTGCTCCTTCTCCTCGACTTGCTCCTTTTCCTTCACTTCCACTTCCTCCTCTCCATTCACCTCCACTTGCCATTCCTCTTTTACCTTCACTTCCCCCTTCTTCTTCTCCTCCACTTGCTCCTCCTCCTGCTCTTCTGCCTGCTCCTCCTTAACCTCCACTTGCTACTCATTCTTCATTTCTACATACTCCTCCTCTTTTCCTCCACTTGGCTCCCGTGTTTGTTCCTCATGTTTTCTCCACCACCTGATCTTCTACCTGCTTCCACGTGTACTTTCCTTTCACCTCCACTTGGTACTCCTGCTCTTCCACTTACTCCTCCTCCCTTTTTCCTTACTCCCCCTCCCTTTTTACTTCACCTCCATCACCTCTTCCTCCATCACCTCTTCCTCCTTCTTATCCACTTCATCTTTCACCCCCACTTCATCCTCTTTCTTCAGATCCCCTTCCTCCTCATCCTTGACCTCCACATGCTCCTCCTCTTTCTCCTGCACTTACTCCCTCTCCTTCTCATCCACTTGCTCGTCCTCCTTCACTTCCACTTCTCCTACCTCCCTCCACTTCCTCCTCAACTTGCTTTTTCTCCCCCCCCTTCCTCCTTCACCTCCATTTGTTCCTGCACTTGTTCTTCCTCCTTTACTTCCACTTGGTCCTCATCCTTCACCTCCTCTTGTTCTTCTTTTTCACCTCCACTTTCTCCTCCTCTTCCTTAACCCCCATTTCCTTTTCCTACTTTACCTCGACTTCCTCCTTCACCTCCACTTCCCTCCTCCTTCTCATCCACTTTCTCCTTCTCCTCAATTTGCTCCTCCTCTTTTTCATTCACTTCCTCCTCCTTCACCTACACTATCGCCTCTTTCACTACCACTTGCTCCTCTGCCTGCTCCTCCTTCACCTACACTTCTTGCTCCTACTTCACCTCCACTTTCTCCTCCTCCTTTTAATCCACTGCCTCTTCTATCTTTACCTACCTACTCCTCTGCTTATTACTCCTTCACCTCCTCTTTCTCTGGTTGCTCCTTTCTCTGGCTCCTCCACCTCCTCCTCCAGTTTCTCCTGCTCCTTCTCTTTCACTTGCTCCTTTTCCCTCACCCCCCTCTCCTTATCCTTTACCTCCACAAGCTTCTCCTCCTTCTCATCCCCTTGCTCATATTCCTGCACTTCCTCCTGCTCCTCTGCCTGTTGCTTTTTTACCTCCTCCTCATCTAATTATTCCTACTCCTGCTCCTCCACATGATCCTCCCCTTCTTTTCCACTTGCTCCTCCTCCTTCTCCTTCACTTGCTCCTTTTCCTTTTCCCCCACTTCCTTCTACTCGGTTTCATCCACTTGCTCCTCCTCCAACACTTCCTCTCTTCCACTAACATTTCCTCCTTCTCCTCCATTTGCTCCTATACCTCCTTACATTGCTCCCCTGCTTGTTCCTCATGTTGTTCCTCAGCCTGCTCCTCCACTGGCTCTTCCTCCTTCACCTCCACTTCCTCCTTATCTTCCTCTTGCTCCTCCTCCTCCTTCTCTACTTGCCCTTCCTTCTTCACCTCCACTTACTCCTCCTCCTGGTACTCTGCTTTCTCCTCCTCATTCACCTTCACTTCCCCCTCCTTCTTCTCCTCCACTTGTTCCTCATCCTTCACTTCTACTTGCTCCTCCTTTACCTCTACTCCGTCCTCCTTCTTCTCTGCCTGTTCCTCCTTCAACTCCTTCTCTTCTAATTCCTCATGCTCCTCCACTTCCTTCTCCTCATTCTCTTCCACTTGCTGCTGTTCCTTCTCCTCGACATGCTCCTTTTTGCTTCACCTCCGCTTCCTCCTCCTCATTCACCTCCACTTGCCCTTACTCCTTCACCTTTACTTCCTCCTTCTTCTTCTCCTCCACTTGCTCCTCCACTTACTCCTCCTCCTTTTTTCCTTCTCTTCCATCACCTGTACTTCCTCCTTCTCATCCACTTCATCTTTCAGCCCCACTTCGTCCTCTTTCTTCAGATCCCCTTCCTCCTTATCCTTGACCTCCACATGCTCCTCCTCTTTCTCCTGCACTTACTCCCCCTTCTTCTCATCCACTTGCTCCTACACCTACGCCTACACTTCTCCCACCTCCCTCCACTTCTTCCTCAACTTGCTTTTTCTCCCCCCCTCCCCCTTCACCTCCATTTGCTCCTCCACTTGTGCTTCCTCCTTTACTTCTACTTGGTCCTCATCCTTCACCTCCTCTTGTTCTTCTTTTTCACCTACACTGCCTCCTCTTTCTTCTTCTCTACCTGCTCTTTTTGTACTTTACTTGCTTCTACTCCTTTATGTCTACTCACTGTTCCTCCTTCACCTCCACTCCCTCCTTGTTTTTCTTCTCGACTAGTTCTTCTTTCCCTCTCCTCCATTTGCTTCTCCACCTCCGCAGATTGCTTCTCTGCTTGTTCCTCAGCTTGCTCCTCTTCATCTTCATCCAAATCCTCTTCATTACATTTCCTCCTTCATCTCCACTTCCCCTGCACCTCCACTTTCTCCTTCTTCTTCACCTCCACTTGCCTGTCCTCCTTCTTCACTTGCTTCTCCTCCTTCACCTCCACTTCTGTCACCTCCTTTCCCTTCATTTCCATCTTTACTCGCTCCTCATTCACCTCCACATCCTCCTTCTCCTTCACCTCCACTTTCTCCTCCTCTTCCTTAACCCCCAATTTTTTCTCCTTCTTTACCTCGACTTCTTCCTTCACCTGCACTTTCTCCTCTTTCTTCTCCTCCACTTGCTACTCCTCGATCACCTCTACTCCTCCCTCCTCCTACTCGTCCACCTCATCCTCCACTTGCTCTTGGTTCTTTTACTCTACTTCCTCTTCCTCTTTTACCTCCACTCTCTGTTCTTCCTTCTCCTCCACTTGCTCCTTCTTCACCTCCACTTGCTCCTCCTGCTTCCCCTTTCACTTGCTCCTCCTCCTTCTCATCCACTTTTTCTTCACCTCAACTTCCTCACCTCCTCCCCCCCCACTTCCTCCTCCTCCTTGTCCTCCATTTACTCCTCCACTTGCTCCTCCTCCTTCTCCACCACTTACTCTTCCTCCTGAAGTTACTTTTACTCATTCACCTCTGCTATGCACCTCTGCACTTCCTGCTGCCCCTTGCTTCTCCTCCTTCTCTTCTAATTGCTTCTCCTCCCTCACCTCCACCATTGCCTTATCCTTTGCATCCTCATGCTCCCCCTCTTTCTCCTATACTTAATCCCCTCCTCCTCCTCCTCCCCTTGCTCCACATCCTTTGCCTCCATTTCGTCCTTCTCCTGCACTTACTACGCCTTCTCTCATCCACTTGCTCCTCCTCCTTCTCGTACACTTCCTCCTTCATCTCCCTCATTTGCTCCTTCACTTATTCTTCCTTCGTTACTTCCCCTTGCTCCTCATCCTTCACCTCCACTTGCTCCTTCTTCTCCTCCACTTGCTCGTCGTCCTTCACCTCCACTTGCTCCTCCTGCTTCCCCTTTCACTTGCTCCTCCTCCTTCTCCTCCACTTGCTTCTCCTCCTTCACCCGTATTTCCGCCTCCTCCCTCTCCTCCATTTAGTCCTCCACTTGCTCCTCGTCCTTCTCCACCACTTACTCTTCCTCCTGAAGTTACTTTTACTCATTCACCTCTGCTATGCACCTCTGCACCTCCTGCTGCCCCCTGCTTCTTGTCCTTCTCTTCTAATTGCTTCTCCTCCCTCACCTCCACCTTTGCCTTATCCTCGCATCCACATGCTCCTCCTCTTTCTCCTATACTTAATCCCCTCCTCCCCCTCCTCCACTTGCTCTTTAATCCTTCACCTCCACTTGCTCCCCCTCCTGTTTCCTTCACTTGGTCCTCCTCCTTCTTCTCCACTTCTCCTCTGCCTCCTCATTTTGCTTCTCTGCTTGTTCCTCATGTTGTCTCCTCCACCTGATCTTCTCCTACTTCACTTGCTCCTTTTCCTTCACTCCCACTTCCCTTTTGTCCTTCTCCTCCACTTGTTCTTCCTCCTTCTCCTCCACTTGTTCTTCCTCCTTCTCCTCCACTTGCTCTTCCTCCTTCTCCTCCACTTGCTACTCTTCCTTCTCCTCCACTTGCTCCTCCTTCCCCCTTCATTCACTTCCTCCTCCTCCTCCTTCACCTCCATTTGCTCCTCATCGTTCCCTCCACTTTTTCTTCCTTTTCATCTCCACTTGCTACTCCTCCTTATCGTCCACTTATTTTTTTTCTCCTCCTCTTGCTCTTCCTCCTTCCCCTCGGCTTCCTTCTTCACCATCTCCACTTGATTCTCCTTCTCCTTGACTTGTTCTTCCTTCTCCACCTCCACTTGCTCCTCCTCCTTCTCCTCCACTTGCTCCTTTTCCTTCACACCCACTTCCTCCTCCTCATTCTCCTCCACTTGCCCTTCCTCCTTCAGCTTTACTTCCTCCTTCTTCTTCTCCTCCATTTCTTCCTCCACTTGCTCCTCCTTCTTCACCTCCACACACTGTTCCTCCTCCTCCTCTGCCTCCTCACTTTGCTCCTCTGCTTATTCCTCATGTTCCTCAGCCTGTTCCTCCACTTGCTCTTCCTCGTTTTCCTTCACTTGCTCTTCCTCCTCCTCCTCCACATTGCTCCTATGCCTCCTCACATTGCTCCACTTGCTCCTTCACCTCGACTTGCTCGTCTTTCTTCACTTCACTTCACTACACATTTTACTGTACAGAAATGTAAGTTAACCCTTTTTTTCTTATATATCTTAAAGATACCCTTTCATATTATTTTTAATTATCTATGTTGCTATATTATCGTTATATCCTGATTTATGAAAGAAAAAGAAGCGACTGCAGGATGCCATGGCAGCTGTAGCTCATCACTGAAACTTTAGCAGGGTTTCAAATGCAGAACAGACCTGAATACTTCGAAAACCAAATTAATATCCCACTAATTTACAAACATTACAATCTTTTAACTGAATGAAAAATAATCTTTGTCCTATTGTGTTCACAGGAATCATGTAAAACTTTATTTATTTTTCTGTGTAGTCAGTTCCTCATGTTGTTCCTTAGCCTGTTCCTTCACTCTTCCTCCTTCACCTCAACTTCCTCCTTCTTCTTCACCTCCAATTCCCCTTCTTCTTCACTTGCTTCTCTTCCGTTACCGCCACTTCTGCTTCCTCCTTCTCCTCCATTTCCTCCTCTTCCTGCTCCACTTTCTCCTTTACCTCTAGTCACTGTATCTCCTTCTCCCCCACTTTGCCTCTCTGTTTCCTCAACTTCCTTCTCCTTCTTCATGTCCACTTACTTCTCCTCCACCTCCCCCTACTCCTTCTCATCCGCTTGCTCTCTGTCTTTTTCCTCCACTTGTTCCTCCTCCTTTGCCTCCACTCCCTGTTGCTCCTTGTTCTCCACTTCCTCCTTTTTACCTCTACTCGCTGTATCTACTTCTCCTCCACTTGATTCTCTGCCTCTTCACTTTGCCTGTTCCTCATGTTTTTTCTCATCCTGCACCTCCACTTGCCCCCCCTCCTTCTCCTTGACTTGTTCTTCCTCATTCACCTCCAATAGCTCCTCCTCTTGCACCTCCTTCATATTCTACCGATTCTTTGCTTCCAAATGCTCCTCCTCCTTCTCCTGCACTTTCCCTTGCTCATTCTACTCCACTTCCTCCTTCTCCTTATCCTACTCCTAATTGCCCCTACTCCTCCACTTACTGCTTATCCTCCTTCTCTTCTTCTACCTCACCCTCCTCCACTATCCCTTCCTCCTTACCCCCACTTCCTTCTCCTCCTTTCCCTCCATTTGCTCCCTCCTAATCCTCCACATGCTCCTCCTCCTTCTCCTCAATTTGCTCCTCTGCCTGCCCTTTTTCTGCCTGTTCTTCCTTTACCACCCCCTACTAATTGCGCCTCCTCCTTCACCTGCACTTACTCTCCCTCCTTCCCCTCCATTTGCTTCTCTTCCTGCTCCTCGACCTGCCTTTTTTCTGTCTGTTCTGTTAGACTCCACTATTGACAGCTACTTTGACCAGTTGCTGGATTCCCTTTTTGATAATTCTAATCATCACATTCCAGACTATTTACTTCCTTCTCCTCCTTCCCCCACTTCATTCTTCTCCTTCCTCTTCATTTGCTCCTCCTCCTACTCCTCAACTTGCTCTTCTTTCCTAACCTCCTAATCCTTTGCCTCCACATGCTCCTACTCCTTCTCCTGCACTTACTCCCCCTCCTCATCCACTTGCTTTTCCTCCTTCTCCTCCATTTGCTTCTCTTCCTGCTCCTCGACCTGCCCTTTTTCTGTCTGTTCTGTTAGACTCCAATATTGACAGCTACTTTGACCAGTTGCTGGATTCCCTTTTTGATAATTCTAATCCTCAATATTTCCTGACTATTTACTTGACGAGAACTCTGACCCTTTCATTTATCAGCTTCTGGCTCTCATTGCTCCTCACTCTACTCCTTCTCATGCTCCCCAGCCTCCTCCTTTTTCTACAATCCCCTCTTTTCTACCATGCAGTGCTGTTCTTCACCATTTGTCTCAGTATTGTCTCCTCCTTCATCCTCTACTTGTTCCTCCTCCTTGACTTTCTCTTCCTTCTCCACCACTTGTTCTTCCTCCTTTCCATCCACTTAGTCCTTTTCCTTCACCCCCACTTCCTTCTTTTCCTCCACTTCCACCTCCACTTTCTTCTTCTCCTTTACCACCATGTGCTCTTCCTCTTTCTCCTGCACTTGCTCCACCACTTGGTCACCACATTGCTGAGTAGTTACTTGACAAGGCCTCTGAATCTTTCACTTATCAGCTTCCAGCTCTCTTTGCTCCTCAGATTGCTCCTCACTCTGCCCCTTCTCTTGCTTCTCAGCCTCCTCCTTCTTCTACAATTTCCTCTTTGCCACCATTCATTGTTGTTCTTTACCATTTTGGAGGCTTGTCTCTGCAAGAACCAGAGGAGAAGGACCTGGGAGAATATTGATGAAGAGGAGGCTCCTATGGAGCAGCAGTTTTGACAGTGAAATATTGTGTGAATAAAAAATGGTTATTACTTTTTGAGCAACCAAGAAACATATAGTGACTTTCATGATATTTCACACTTCATATCTCTGTTGTCCTAAAGTCTCTTAACACACCAGCGTTAATCTGGCTTCTCCTGTTAATTAGCAAGTTAAAGGGACAAACAGTTTATATTAATGCAGTCATCATAATGCTAGTTTATGTGTGTATTTCCTTTTTTGTATTAGTACATTATGATGTGATCCACTATCCTTCTGCAGCCACAGCAAAGCAGCAAACTGAAAAGGAAGGAGGAAGGATTTTGTTACAAAGAGTAGTTTGTTTAGGATGATTTCATGATCACAGACCAAATAGGAAAATATTTCTTCAGATTTAAATTGTATTAAAGAGAATTCTACACATAATGACTTTATGCAGTGAGTAGTTTACCCTACTTCTTTTTATTCTTCGTATTCACCATATAAAGTTACTCATCCTAATTACAAAACTGAAACACATGATGAACAATTATCTAAATATTACCTTGTTTATAATAAGTGCAAACTTGTGATTCATTTAACAGTAAGTAAAGGCACAATTGAGCAAAAAGAGATGTGAAATCTCCAAATGAATTTGAAGCAGAACTTCTATCTGTGTGCCTGCATCTATATTATTTAAATTCCACAAGGCTGTAACAAAGACCATCATTTAAGTCACATATGCAATGTACACACATTTTTTCTGTCCTATCATAGTAGAGGAAATTAGAAAAGTCTGCTTTCTTTATATCACTGTGTACCAGCGACAGAGGTGGTGAGTAAATAAATATGGAGGAAGTTAAATATAAGTGAACTGTACAGAAACAACTCTGCAGTCCACCCTTGAATAAAGGTGCTAGACTTTTCTGTTGAACTGTTCAAAAGTTTAGATTTATTCTTCTGTACTAGGTCTGACCTTGATTACATACTTCATACCTCTATTTACTATTATGGCTGTTAGGTCTCATTGCCCTGGGTTTATGTATCTTGTTTTTTAAGTATAACAACAAAAAAAGGCTTCACGTATGAATTATTTTACCATAAATAATCAGATAAAACATATTGTTCTATTTATCACAGACTACTGGCAGACAACGTGTTCCTCTGGTGAATGAACTAAACTCAAATTCATAGTTGATAATAATAATAATGAAATGTAATAATAAGTAATGAAAGCAACACAGCTATTCAATGAAACTAACAAAATTGTTCAGATTAAAATACTCAATAAGCGATTTTATGTCATTTCTCTTAAAAATACAATGGCAGTTATACAGTATAATATTATATATTTTGTTCGAAATAAATGGGGAAAAATGAGAACAAAAACATCAACTTTGCTTTTAAAGTTTTCCGTTCAATTCAATTTAATATTCTGTTTGTTAAGTTATTTAAATCAGAAACTCAGGCTCATCTTTTCATCCAATGAATGACAACAGGTATGGTCGATTGAAAAGAGTTTAGAAACTAAATTCTGAATTTATAACAACAGCTATTTATCACAGACTACTGGGAGTCTGGGAGACAACGTGTCCCTCTGATGGATTCAAATTCATAGTTAAAGTAATAAAACAACACAGCGATCTAATGAAACTTATTCAAATCTATCGTGGTCGATTGAGAAGAGTTTAAAAACTAAATTCTGAATTTCTGGGAGACAACGTGTCCCTCTGATATATATATATATATATATATATATATATATATATATATATATATATATATATATATATATATATATATATATAATAAAACAACACAGCGATTTAATGAAACTTATTCAAATCTAGACTTATTCAGATTAAATACTTTTCTTAATATGAGAGTTGATGCCATTTAAATCAGGTGTCATGGCAACAGAACGATAATGTCATGACAGCGACGTGTTTTATGGACTTGCGACATTTAAACGTTTCCGTTTGCATGTGGATTTGGCGCGAGTGGGACTCCTGCTGCAAAGCGATAGCTGAGCTAGCTTGATAACATGTCATCACCTGGAACTTTACCTGGATTAAACTACTCGTCACCTGGATTAAACTACTTATTACCTGGTTTAAACTAATCAACTGGGTTCTTGTTCGTTTGGAAACATCTGTTGGTAACTTATTGTTTTACATTCTATCAGCCTATAGCCTGTAGGCTATTCTATGCTATTTTTATTATAAATACAGTCTAACGTTATTATTTTCTAGACTAATTTTGCAACGTGCCAGCGGAGAGCAGGATTTCGGTGGATCCCTTCACTGAAGCGGCTTGTGGTTCCATCCAGATAAGACACATTTAAATATGTTAATTTAACGTTTCAATACGAAACTGTAACTTTATTAATGTAAACGGTTGAATGTAGATGTTGAAGTTAATCCACCTAGAACAATTTATTCAATGTAAAATGAATATTTTAACAATTGTGCACATGGTGTAATGTCTTTGCTAATGTATCTATTATATTGAATAGTCAGGTTACTTATTTGTTGCACAAATTGAAGGAGTTGTTTTTTCATTTTTCTGTGATTAGTGTGATTTATTGTGATTTCCCACTAAAGGTTTGTTAATAAGATACACTGATGTTAAAAACAAAAAGGTATTTTCCCGTAAATTGACCTAAGTTTTCGCCGACCATTCTTGGGGAAAGAATATATAAAACAATGGCGACGAGGCCATTTCTGATTGACTTATTTATTTTGTCACCATGGAGACGAGCGTTAAAGAGCGTGCGGTGACGTCAGCGCGTTAGAACGTGCAGGGCTGCGTTTACTAAAGCTAGACCTCTCTATAAAGTAATAATAAATGTTTACATGCAATTAACAGACTGTACTTCAACTATTTACAGAAATGTAAGTTAACTTGTTTTTCCACTTATTTGTCTTAATTATTTTAAAGGTGTCATTTTATTTTAAGTTATCTATGTTATTATTATTATCCTTTTTTCCTGATTCATGCACATATGAGAGGCCAAATTTTGTTTAATTGTAAAATTGCTGAATGCCTATGCTACTGAAACATTTTTTCAATAAAGCAATATTTAAAGCAAGGCGTTTTCCAGCTGTAGGTCATCCCTGAAATTTTATTAGGATTTCAAATGCAGAGCAGACCTGAGTACTTCTTAATACAAATTAATATCCCACTAATTTACAAACATTAAAATCTTTGAAAATAATTAAAATAATAAGCTTTGTTCTATTGTGTTCACAGAATCATCTAAAGCTTCATTTATCTGTGTACAGTTAGTAGGCCACAACAAATTAAACCTCTTGAATATCTGAAGTTATGTTATATGATACATCAAATAATAACTGTCATCTAACTTTATATGTTTCATTTTCTCTCCACAGTTGGTGTGACAGGATCTATCCTACACTTCATGTACCTTGCTCCTTCACCTCCTCCTCTATTTGCCCCATCTCCTCCTCACTTTACTCCTCTGCTTGTTCCCCAACCACTTGCTCCTCCTCCTTCACTCCACTTGCTCCTCCTCCTTCACTACCACCTGCTCCTCCTCCTTCACTACCACCTGCTTCTCTTTCTTCACCTCCACTTGTTCTTCCTCCTCAACTTGCTTTTTCTCCTTCATGTCCACTTGCTCCTCTGCCTGCTCCTTTGCCTGTTCCTCCTTCACCTGCTTGTCCTCTAATTGCTCAGCCTGCTCCTCCACATTTCCTCCTTCAGCTCCACTTCCCCCTCCTTCTCATCCACTTTCTCCTTCTCCTTCTCGTCACTTACTCCCCCTTCTACTCCTCAATTCGCTCCTCCTCTTTTCATTCATTTCATCCTCCTTCACCTACACTACCTCCTCCTTCACTTCCACTTGCTCCTCCTCCGGCTCCTCTGCCTGCTCCTCCTTCACCTACACTTTCTCCTCCTCCTTTTCATTGACTGCCTCTTCTTTCTTCATCTTCTCCTACTCCTCTGCTTATTACTCCTTCACTTCCTCTTTCCCTGATTGCTCCTTTTTCTTGCTCCTCCACTTGCTCCTGCTCCTTCTCTTTCACTTGCTCCTTCCCCCCTCTCCTTATCCTTTACCTCCACATGCTTCTCCTCCTTCTCATCCACTTGCTCATATTCCTTCACTTCTACTTGTTCCTCCTTCACCTCTACACCATCCTTCTTCTCATCTGCCTGTTCCTCCTTCAACTCCTTCTCCTCTAATTCCTCCTGCTCCTCCACTTCCTTCTCCTCCTTCTCTTCCACTTGCTGCTGCTCCTTCTCCTTGACTTGCTCCTTTTCCTTCACTTCCACTTCCTCCTCCTCATTCACCTCCACTTGCCATTCCTCTTTTACCTTCACTTCCTCCTTCTTCTTCTCCTCCACTTGCTTCTCCTCCTGCTCTTCTGCCTGCTCCTCCTTCACCTCCACTTGCTACTCATTCTTTATTTCCACATGCTCCTCCTCCTTCTCCTCCCCTTGGCTCCCCTGCTTGTTCCTCATGTTTTCTCCTCCACCTGAGCTTCTTCCAGCTTCCACGTGTACTTTCCTTTCACCTCCACTTGGTACTCCTGCTCCTCTACTTACTCCTCCTCCCTTTTTCCTTCTCCTCTATCACCTCTTCCTCCATCACCTCTTCCTCCTTCTCATCCACTTCATCTTTCACCCCCACTTCATCCTCTTCCTTCAGATCCCCTTCCTCCTTATCCTTGACCTCCACATGCTCCTCCTCTTTCTCCTGCACTTACTCCCCCTTCTTCTCATCCACTTGCTCGTCATTCTTCACTTCCACTTCTCCTACCTCCCTCCACTTCCTCCTCAACTTGCTTTTTCTCCCCCCCTCCTCCTTCACCTCCATTTGTTCCTGCACTTGTTCTTCCTCCTTTACTTCCACTTGGTCCTCATCCTTCACCTCATCTTGTTCTTCTTTTTCACCTCCACTTTCTCCTCCTCTTCCTTAACCCCCATTTCCTTTTCCTACTTTACCTCGACTTCCTCCTTCACCTCCACTTCCCTCCTCCTTCTCATCCACTTTCTCCTTCTCTTCAATTTGCTCCTCCTCTTTTTCATTCACTTCCTCCTCCTTCACCTACACTATCGCCTCTTTCACTACCACTTGCTCCTCTGCCTGCTCCTCCTTCACCTACACTTCTTGCTCCTACTTCACCTCCACTTTCTCCTCTCCCTTTTAATCCACTGCCTCTTCTTTCTTCACCTACCTACTCCTCTGCTTATTACTCCTTCACCTCCTGTTTCTCTGGTTGCTCCTTTCTCTGGCTCCTCCACCTTCTCCTCCACTTTCTCCTGCTTCTTCTCTGTCACTTGCTCCTTTTTCCTCACCCCCCTCTCCTTATCCTTTATCTCCACAAGCTTCTCCTCCTTCTCATCCCCTTGCTCATATTCCTGCACTTCCTCCTGCTCCTCTGCCTGTTTCTTTTTAACCTCCTCCTCATCTAATTATTCTTACTCCTGCTCCTCCACATGATCCTCCCCTTCTTTTCCACTTGCTCCTCCTCCTTCTCCTTCACTCGCTCCTTTTCCTTGCTTACTACCTTCTACTTGGTTTCATCCACTTGCTCCTCCTCCAACACTTCCTCTCTTCCACTAACATTTCCTCCTTCTCCTCCATTTGCTCCTATACCTCCTCACATTGCTCCCCTGCTTGTTCCTCATGTTGTTCCTCAGCCTGCTCCTCCACTGGCTCTTCCTCCTTCACCTCCACTTCCTCCTTATCTTCCTCTTGCTCCTCCTCCTCCTTCTCCTCTACTTGCCCTTCCTTCTTCACCTCCACTTACTTCTCCTCCTGCTACTCTGCTTTCTCCTCCTCATTCACCTTCACTTCCCCTCTCCTCCTCCACTTGTCCCTCATCCTTCACCTCTACTTGCTCCTCCTTCACCTCTACTCCGTCCTCCTTCTCCTCTGCCTGTTCCTTCTTCAACTCCTTCTCTTCTAAGATTGCTTCTCTGCTTGTTCCTCAGCTTGCACCTCTTCATCTTCATCCAAATCCTACTCATTACATTTCCTCCTTCATCTCCACTTCCCCTGCACCTCCACTTCCTCCTTCTTCTTCACTTGCTTCTCCTCCTTCACCTCCACTTCTGTCACCTCCTTTCCCTTCATTTCCTCCTTTACTCGCTCCTCATTCACCTCCACATCCCCCTTCTCCTTCACCTCCACTTTCTCCTCCTCTTCCTTAACTCCCATTTTCTTCTCCTCCTTTACATCGACTTCTTCCTTCACCTGCACTTCCTCCTCTTTCTTCTCCTCCACTTGCTACTCCTCGATCACCTCTACTCCTCCCTCCTCCTACTCGTCCACCTCATCCTCCACTTGCTCTTGGTTCTTTTCCTCTACTTCCTCTTCCTCTTTTACCTCCACTCTCTGTTCTTCCTTCCCCTCCACTTGCTCCTCCTCCTTCTCCACCACTTACTCTTCCTCCTGAAGTTACTTTTACTCATTCACCTCTGCTATGCACCTCTGCACCTCCTGCTGCCCCCTGCTTCTCCTCCTTCTCTTCTAATTACTTCTCCTCCCTCATCTCCACCTTTGCCTTATCCTTTGCATCCACATGCTCCTCCTCTTTCTCCTATACTTAATCCCCTCCTCCTCCTCCCCCACTTGCTCCTCATCCTTTGCCTCCATTTCGTCCTTCTCCTGCACTAACTACGCCTTCTCTCATCCACTTGCTCCTCCTCCTTCTTATACACTTCCTCCTTCATCTCCCTCATTTGCTCCTTTACTTATTCTTCCTTCGTTACTTCCCCTTGCTCCTCATTCTTCACCTCCACTTGCTCCTTCTTCTCCTCCACTTGCTCGTCGTCCTTCACCTCCACTTGCTCCTCCTGCTTCCCCTTTCACTTGCTCCTCCTCCTTCTCCTCCACTTGCTTCTCCTCCTTCACCTCTATTTCCGCCTCCTCCCTCTCCTCCATTTACTTTTCCACTTGCTCCTCCTCCTTCTCCACCACTTACTCTTCCTCCTGAAGTTACTTTTAATCATTCACCTCTGCTATGCACCTCTGCACCTCCTGCTGCCCCCTGCTTCTCCTCCTTCTCTTCTAATTGCTTCTCCTCCCTCATCTCCACCTTTGCCTTATCCTTTGCATCCACATGCTCCTCCTCTTTCTCCTATACTTAATCCCCTCCTCCCCCTCCTCCACTTGCTCTTTAATCCTTCACCTCCACTTGCTCCTCCTCCTGTTTCCTTCACTTGGTCCTCCTCCTTCTTCTCCACTTCTCCTCTGCCTCCTCATTTTGCTCCTCTGCTTGTTCCTCATGTTGTCTCCTCCAACTGATCTTCTCTTACTTCACTTGCTCCTTTTCCTTTACTCCCACTTCCCTTTTGTCCTTCTCCTCCACTTGTCTCTTCCTCCTTCTCCTCCACTTGTCTCTTCCTCCTTCTCCTCCACTTGTTCTTCCTCCTTCTCCTCCACTTGTTCTTCCTCCTTCTCCTCCACTTGCTACTCTTCCTTCTACTCCACTTGCTCCTCCTTCCCCCTTCATTCACTTCCTCCTCCTCCTTCACCTCCATTTGCTCCTCATCGTCCCCTCCACTTTTTCTTCCTTTTCATCTCCACTTGCTACTCTTCCTTATCTTCCACTTGTTTTTTTTCTCCTCCTCTTGCTCTTCCTCCTTCCCCTCGGCTTCCTTCTTCACCATCTCCACTTTATTCTCTTTCTCCTTGACTTGTTCTTCCTTCTCCACCTCCACTTGCTCCTCCTCCTTCTCCTCCACTTGCTCCTTTTCCTTCAGCTTGACTTCCTCCTTCTTCTTCTCCTCCATTTCTTCCTCCACTTGCTCCTCCTCCTTCACGTCCACACGCTGTTCCTCCTCCTTCTGTGCCTCCTCACGTTGCTCCTCTGCTTATTCCTCATGTTCCTCAGCCTGCTCCTTCACTTGCTCTTCCTCCTTCATCTCAACTTCCTTCTCCTCCTTCATCTCCACTTATTACTCCTCCGTCCCTCCACTTGCTCCTTTTCCTTCTCCTGCACTCACTCCCCCTCTTTCTCATCCACTTGCTCCTCCTCCTTCTCCTCAACTTTCTTCTCCTCATTCTCTTCTACTTCCTCCTTCTTCTCCACTTGCTCCTCATCCTTCTCCTCCACTTCCTCCCTCTCCTTCTCCTTCTTCCTTCTTCAACTCCAGTTTCCTCTCCTCCTGCTCCTCTACCTGTTCCTCCTTCACCCCCTCCTCCTCCTCTAATTACTCCTATTCTTCTGCTTGCTCCTCCTTCTCTTCTACTTCCTCCATTTTCCCTTCCTCCTTACCCAACTTCCTTCTCCTCCTTCCCCCGCTTCCTTCTCCTCTTCCCCTTCATTTGCTCCTCCTCCTACTCCTCAACTTGCTCTTCTTTCCTCACCTCCTTATCCTTTGCCTCTACATGCTCCTACTCCTTCTTCTGCACTTACTCCCCCTCCTTCTTATTCACTTGCTCTTCCTCCTTCTCCTCCATTTGCTTTTCTTCCTGCTTCTCTACCTGCCCTTTTACTGTCTGTTCTTCCTTCCCATACACTTCCTCCTCAACCTCAATTGCTTTTCCTCCTTCTACTCTACTTGCTCCTTCACCTTCACATCCTCCTCCTTCATCTCCTCCTCCTTCTCCTTCACTTCTCCATAACTTCCTTTTCCTTATTTATCACCACTTCTTGCTCCTCCGTCTCCTACACTTTCTCCTCCTCTTTCTCCTCAGCTTTCTGAGTTTGATCCTGTTCCTGTTTTAGACTCCACTATTGACAGCTACTTTAACCAGTTGCTGGATTCCCTTTTTGATAATTCTAATCCTCAATATTTCCTGACTATTTACTTGACAAGAACTCTGACCCTTTCATTTATCAGCTTCTAGCTCTCATTGCTCCTCACTCTACTCCTTCTCATGCTCCCCAGCCTCCTTCTTCTACAATCTCCTCTTTTCCACCATGCAGTGTTGTTCTTCACCATTTCTCTCAGTATTGTCTCTTCCTTCATCTCCACTTGCATCTCCTCCTCCTCCTCAACCTTTCTTTTCCTTCTGTACCACTTGTTCTTACTCCTTTCCATCCCCTCAGTCCTTTTCCTTCACCCCCACTTCCTTCTCTTCCTCCACCTCCACTTTCTTCTTCTCCTTTACCTCCATGTGCTCTTCCTCTTTCTCCTGCACTTGCTCCACCACTTGGTCACCACATTGCTGAGTAGTAACTTGACAAGGCCTCTGACCCTTTCACTTATCAGCTTCCAGCTCTCTTTGCTCCTCACTCTGCTCCTTCTCATGCTCCCCAGCCTCCTCCTTCTACAATTTCTTTGCCACCATTTATTGTTGTTCATTACCATTTTGGAGGCTTGTCTCTGCAGGAACCAGAGGAGAAGGACCTGGGAGAATATTGATGAAGAGGAGGCTCCTATGAAGCAGCAGTTTTGACAGTGAAATATTGTGTGAATAAAAAAATGTTCATTACCTTTTGAGCAACTAAGAAACATATAGTGACTTTCCTGATATTTCACACTTTATATCTCTGTTGTCCTAAAGTCTCTTAACACACCAGCGTTAATCTGGCTTCTCCTGTTAATTGGCAAGTTAAAGGGACAAACAGTTTATATTAATGCAGTCAACATAATGCTAGTTTATGTGTGTATTTTTTTTTTGTATTAGTACATTATGATGTGATCCTCTATCCCTCTGCAGCCACAGCAGAGACTGAAAAGGAAGGAGGAAGGATTTTGTTACAAAGAGTAGTTTGTTTAGGATGATTTCATGATCACAGACCAAATAGGAAAATATTTCTTCAGATTTAAATTGTATTAAAGGGAATTCTACACATAATGACTTTATGCAGTGAGTAGTTTACCCTACTTGTTTTTTATTCTTTTACTCATCCTAATTACAAAACTGAAACATGATGAATCATTGTCTAAATATTGTGTTTTTTATAATATGTGCATACTTGTGATTCATTTAATACTAAGTAGATGCACAACTGAGCAAAAAGAGATGTGAAATCTCCAAATGAATTTGAAGCAGAGCTTCTATCTGTGTGCCTGTATCTATATTATTTAAATTCCACAAGGCTGTAACAAAGGCCATCATTTAAGTCACATATCCAATGTACACACATTTTTTCTGTCCTATCATAGTAAAGGAAATTAGAAAAGTCTGCTTTCTTTATATCACTGTGTACCAGCGACAGAGGTGGTGAGTAAATAAATATGGAGGAAGTTAAATATAAGTGAACTGTACAGAAACAACTCTGCAGTCCACCCTTGAATAAAGGTGCTAGACTTTTCTGTTGAACTGTTCAAAAGTTTAGATTTATTCTTCTGTACTAGGTCTGACCTTGATTACATATTTCTACATCGATTTACTATTATGGCTGGTAGGTCTCATTGCCCTGGGCTTATGTATCTTGTTTTTTAAGTATAACAACAAAAAAGGCTTCACGTATGAATTATTTTACCATAAATAATCAGATAAAACATATTGTTCTATTATCACAGACTACTGGGAGAAAACGTGTCCCTCTGGTGAATGGACTAAACTCAAATTATAATTATAATACAATAATAATAATATGTAATAATAAGTAATGATAGCAACACAGCTGTTCAATGAAACTAATTCAAAATTGTCCAGATTAAAATATTCAATAAGCAATTTTATGTCATTTCACTTAAAAATACAATGGCAGTTATACAGTATAATATAATACTTTATAGCTGCCATTATACAAGTTAATATTATATATTTTGTTCTCTATAAATGGGGAAAATAAGAACAAAAACATAAACTTTGCTTTTAAAGTTTTCCATTCAATTCAATTTGTTTGTTAAGTGATTTAAATCAGAAGTTCAGGCTCATCTTTTCATCCAATGAATGACAACAGGTATGGTCGATTGAAAAGAGTTTAGAAACTAAATTCTGAATTTATAACAAAAGCTATTTATCACAGTTTACTGGGAGTCTGGGAGACAACTGACTAACTCTGATATATATAATAAAACAACACCGCGATTTAATGAAACTAATTCAAACCTAGACTTATTCAGATTAAATACTTTTCTTAATATGAGAGTTGATGCCACCTAAATCAGGTGTCATGGCAACAGAACGATAATGTCATGACAGCGACGTGTTTTATGGACTTGCGACATTTAAACGTTTCCGTTTGCATGTGGATTTGGCGCGAGTGGGACTCCTGCTGCAAAGCGATAGCTGAGCTAGCTTGATAACATGTCATCACCTGGAACTTTACCTGGATTAAACTACTCGTCTCCTGGATTAAACTACTTATTACCTGGTTTAAACTAATCAACTGGATTCTTGCTCATTTGGAAACATCTGTTGGTAACTTATTGTTTTACATTCTATCAGTCTATAGCCTGTAGGCTAATATATGCTATTTTTATTATAAATACAGTCTAACGTTATTATTTTCTAGACTAATTTTGCAACGTGCCAGCGGAGAGCAGGATTTCGGTGGATCCCTTCACTGGAGCGGCTTGTGGTTCCATCCAGATAAGACACATTTAAATATGTTAATTTAATGTTTCAATACGAAACTGTAACTTTATTAATGTAAACGGTTGAATGTAGATGTTGAAGTAAACCCACCTAGAACAATTCATTCAATTTAAAAGGAATATTTTAACAATTGTGCACATGGTGTAATGTTGCTGCTAACGTATCTATTATATTGAATTGTCAGGCTACTTATTTGTTGCACAAATTGAAGGAGTTGTGGTTTTATTTTTCTGTGATTAGCGTGATTTATTGCGGTTTCCCACTAAAGGTTTGTTAATAAGATGCAATGATGTTAAAAACAAAACGGTATTTTCCCATAAATTGACCTAAGTTTTTGCCGACCTTTCTTGGGGAAAGAATATATGAAAACAATGGCGACGAGGCCATTTCTGATTGACAACGGGATCTTATTTATTTTGTCACCATGGAGACGAGCGTTAAGGAGCAAGCGGTGACGTCAGCGCGTTAGAACGTGCAGGGCTGCGTTTACTAAAGCGAGACCTCTCTTTACTGCATTTGAAACAGACTATATGCAATGTATTAAAGTAATAATAAATGTTTACATGCAATTAACACACTGTACTTCAACTATTTACAGAAATGTAAGGTGTAAACCTTGTAAGTTAACTTGTTTTTTCCTCTTGTTTTTCTTAAATATTAATATATTTGGTACAATGTCATATTATTTTTAATTTGCTATCTATGTTATTATTATTATCCTTTTTTCCTGATTCGCGCTTATATGAGAGGCCAAATTTTGCTTAACTAGAAAATTGCTAAGTGCCTATTCTACTGAAATATTTTTTAATAAAGCAATATTTAAAACAAAGCGTTTTCCAGCTGTAGGTTAACACTGAAACTTCATTAGGATTTCAAATGCAGAACAGACCTGAATACTTCCTAAACCAAATTAATATCCCACAAAATTACAAACATTAAAATCTCTGAAATAAATTAAATAGGGAGCTTTGTCATATTGTGTTTACAGAATCATCTAAAGCTTCATTTATCTGTGTATAGTCAGTAGGCCACAACAAAGTAAACCTCTTGAATATTTGAAGTTATGTTATATGATACATCAAATAATAACTGTCATCTAACGTTTTATGTTTCCTTTTTCTCTCCACAGTTGGTGTGACAGGATCTATCCTCCTCTAATTCCTCCTGCTCCTCCACCTCCTTCTTCTCCTTCTCTTCCACTTGCTGCTGCTCCTTCTCCATATGCTTCTTTTCCTTCACTTCCACTTCCTCCTACTCATTCACCTCCACTTGCCCTTTCTCTTTCACCTTCAGGTTCTCCTTCCTCTCCTCCTCCACTTGCTCCTCCTCCTTCACCTTCAGTTCCTCCTTCTTCTCCTCCTCCACTTGCTCCTCCTCCTGCTCGTCTGCCTGCTCCTCCTTCACCTACACTTGGTACTCATTCTTCACTACCACTTGCTCCTCCTCATTCTCCTCCACTTTGCTCCCCTGCTTGTTCCTCATGTGTTCTCCTCCACGTGACCTTCTACTAGCTTCCACTTTACCTTCCTTTCACCTCCACTTGCTACTCCTGCTCCTCCACTTACTCCTCCTCCTTTTTTCCTTCTCCTCTATCACCTCTACTTCCTCCTTCTCATCCACTCCGCTTCCTCCTGCTGCCCCTTTTCCTTTAGCTCCACGTGCTCCTCCTCCTTCTGCACTTGCTCCCCCTCTTTCTTATCCATTTGATCCTCCTGTTTCACTTCCAATTACACTTTCTCCTTCACCTCCACTTCTGCTCCTCCTCCTGCTCTTCGGCCTGTTCCTCCTTCATCCACTCCATCTCTGATTGCTCCTCCTCCCTCACCTCCACCATTGCCTTATCCTTTGCATCCACATGCTCCCCCTCTCCCTCCTATACTTAATCCCCTCCTCCTCCTCCACTTGCTCCTCATCCTCTGCCTCCATTTCCTCCTTCTCCTCCACTTGCTCCTCTTCCTTCTCCTCCACTTGCTCTTCCTCCTTCTCCTCCACTTGCTCCTTTTCCTTTACCCCCACTTCTTACTACTTGGTTTCTTCCACTTGCTCCTTCTCTAACAATTTCTCTTCCACTGCTTTTCCTCCTTCTCCTCCACTTGCACCTCTACCTCCTCACTTTGCTCCTCTGCTTGTTCCTCATGTTGTTCCTCAGCCTGCTCCTCCACTGGCTCTTCCTCCTTATCTTCCTCCTGCTCCTCCTCCTTCTCCTCAACTTGCTCTTCCTTCTTCACCTCCACTTACTCCTCCTCCTGCTACTCTACTTTCTCCTCCTCATTCACCTTCACTTCCCCCTCCTTCTACTCCACCTGTTCCTTATCCTTCACTTCTACTTGCTCCTCCTTCACCTCCACTTGGTACTCATTCTTCACTTCCACTTGCTCCTCCTCCTTCTCCTCCATTTCTTCTCTATCACCTCTTCCTCCATCACCTCTTCCTCCTTCTCATCCACTTAATCTTTCACCCCCACTTCATCCTCTTCCTTCAGATGCCCTTCCTCCTTATCCTTGACCCCCACATGCTCCTCCTCTTTCTCCTGCACTTACTCCCCCTTCTTCTCATCTACTTGCTCGTCCTCCTTCACTTCCACTTCTCCCACCTCCCTCCACTTCCTCCTCAACTTGCTTTTTCTCCCCCTCCTCCTCCTTCACCTCCATTTGCTCCTCCACTTGCTCTTCCTCCTTCTCCACCACTTACTCTTCCTCCTGAAGTTACTTTTACTCATTCACCTCTGCTATGCACCTCTGCACCTCCTGCTGCTCCCTGCTTCTCCTCCTCTTCTAATTGCTTCTCCTCCCTCACCTCCACCTTTGCCTTATCCTTTTTATCTCCTCTTTCTCCTATACTTAATCCACTCTTCCTCCTCCTCCAGGTGCTCCTCATCCTTTGCCCCCATTTCCTCCTTCTCCTCCACTTGCTCTTCCTCCTTCTCCTATACTTGCTCCTCTTCCTTCTCCTCCACTTGCTCCTCCTCCTTTTCCTCCACTTGCTCCTCTTCCTTCTCCTCCACTTGCTCCTCCTTCCCCCACCATTCACTTCCTCCTCCTTCACCTCCATTTGCTCCTCCACTTATTCTTCCCTTCTTTACGTCCACTTTCTCCTCTTTGTTCACATCCACTTTTTCTTCCTTTTCATCACCACTTGTTACTCCTCCTTATCTTCCACTTGTTCTTTCTCTCCTCTACTTGCTCCTTGTTTTTCACCCCTAGTTTCCCCTTTTTCGTCCACTTCCTCCTCCTCCCCCTTCACTTGCTCTTCCTCCTTCACCTCGGCTTCCTTCTCCACCATCTCCAATTGATCGTCCTTCTCCTTGACTTGTTCTTCCTTCTCCACCTCCAATTGCTCCTCCTCCTTCTCCTCCACTTGCTCCTTTTCCTTCACACCCACTTCCTCCTCCTTATTCTTCTCCACTTGCCCTTCCTCCTTCAGCTTTACTTCCTCCTTCTTCTCCTCCATTTCTTCCTCCACTTGCTCCTCCTTCTTCACCTCCACACACTGTTCCTCCTCCTCCTCTGCCTCCTCACTTTGCTCCTCTGCTTATTCCTCATGTTCCTCAGCTTGTTCCTCCACTTGCTCTTCCTCGTTTTCCTTCACTTTCTCTTCCTCCTCCTCCTCCACATTGCTCCTATGCCTCCCCACATTGCTCCACTTGCTCCTTCACCTTGACTTGCTCTTCTTTCTTCACTTCCACCTCCTCCTTTTTCTTCTCCTCCACCTGATCTTCTTCTACTCCACTAACTCTTCTTCCTCCTTCACCACCTCTTCCTCCTCCTCCTTCACCTCTACTTGCTCCTCATCTTTAACCTCCACTTGCTATATATTAAAAAGTAATAATATGAAATGTCTGCATCCTATTAACACATTGTACTGGAACTATTCACATCAATGTAATTTAACTTATTTTTCCCTTATTTTTCTTATATATTTTAAAGATCACGTTTCATATTATTTTTAATTAATTATCTATGTTGCTATATTATTGTTATATCCTGATTTATGAAAAAAAGAAGCAACTAGCAGCTGTAGCTCATCACTGAAACTTTAGCAGGGTTTCCAATGCAGAACAGACCTGAATACTTCTAAAACCAAATTAATATCCCACTAATTTACAAACATTAAAATCTTTTAACTGAATGAAAAAGAATCTTTGTGTTCACAGGTCAGAATCATGTAAAACTTTATTTATTTTTCTGTGTAGTCAGTTCCTCATGTTGTTCCTTAGCCTGCTCCTTCACTCTTCCTTCTTCACCTCCAATTCCTCCTTCTCCTTCACCTCCAATTCCTCCTTCTCCTTCACTTACTTCTCTTTCTTTACCTCCACTTCTCCTTCCTCCTTCTCCTCCATTTCCTCCTCTTCCTGCTCCACTTTATCCTTTACCTGTAGTCACTGTATCTCCTTCTCCTCCACTTTGCCTCTCTGTTTCCTCACTTTGCCCCTTCGCTTGTTCCATATGTTGTTCCTCAGCCTGCTCCACTTTTCCTTCTTCACCTCAACTTCCTTCTCCTTCTTCATGTCCACTTCTTATCCACTTGCTTCTCCTCTGCTTGCTTTCTGTCTTTTTCCTCCACTTGCTCCTCGTCCTTTCCCTCCACTCCCTGTTGCTCCTTGTTCTCCACTTCCTCCTTTTTTACCTCTACGCGCTGTATCTACTTCTCCTCCACTTGATTCTCTTCCTCTTCACTTTGCCTGTTCCTCATGTTTTTTCTCAGCCTGCTCCTCCACTTGCTTCCCCTCCTGCTCCTTGACTTGTTCTTCCTCATTCACCTTCAATAGCTCCTCCTCTTGCACCTCCTCCTTCTCCTCCATATTCTCCCGATCCTTTGCTTCCAAATGCTCCTCCTCCTTCTCCTGCACTTTCCCTTGCTCATTCTCCTCCACTTCCTCCTTCTCCTTATCCTACTCCTAATTGCCCCTACTCCTCCACTTACTGCTCCTCCTCCTTCTCTTCTTCTACCTCATCCTCCTCCACTATCCCTTCCTCCTTACCCCCACTTCCTTCTTCTCCTTTCCCTCCATTTGCTCCCTCCTAATCCTCCACATGCTCCTCCTCCTTCTCCTCAATTTGCTCCTCGCCCTGCCCTTTTTCTGCCTGTTCTTCCTTCACCACCTCCTACTAATTGCGCCTCCTCCTTCTCTTCCACTTGCACCTCCTCCTTCTCTTCCACCTGCCCCTCCTCCTTCTTCTTCTCCTCCACTTCCTCCTTCTTCTTCTCCTCCACTTCCTCCTCCTTGTTCTCCTCCACTTGCTCCTCATCCTTTGCCTCCATTTCCTTCTCCTCCACTTTCCCTTCCTCATTCACCTTCACTTACTCCTCCTTGTTCTCCTCCACTTGCTCTTCCTCCTTACTCCTCTTCCTTCTCCTCTACTTTCTCTTCTTTCCTTCTCCATTTGCTTCTTCTTCTTCACTTTCTACTCCTCCATCACCTCCACTCCTCCTCCTTCTCTTCCACTTGCTCATTTTCCTTCTCCTGCACTCACTCCCCCTCCTTCTCATCCACTTGTTCCTCCTCCTTCTCTTCCATTTCTCCTCCTCATTCTCTTCCACTTCCTCCTTCTTCTTCTCCACTTGCTCCTCGTTCTTCTCCTTCACTTCCTCCTTCTCCTTATCCTCCACTTGTTCTTCCTGGTTCAGCTCCAGGTTTCTCTCCTCCTGCTCCTCTGCCTGTTCCTCCTCCACCCCCTCCTCCTCCTCTAATTACTCCTATTCTTCCACTTGCTCCTCCTTCTCTTCTACTTCCTCCACTTTCCCTTCCTCCTTACCCAACTTCCTTCTCCTCTTCCCCTTCATTTGCTCCTCCTCCTACTCCTCAACTTGCTCTTCTTTCCTCACCTCCTTATCCTTTGCCTCCACATGCTCCTACTCCTTCTTCTGCACTTACTCCCCCTCCTTCTCATCCACTTGCTCTTCCTCCTTCTCCTCCATTTGCTTCTTTTCTTACCTGCCCTTTTCTATCTGTTCTTCCATTGCTTCTCCTCCTTCTCGTACACTTCCTTCTCCTGTCCATACACCTCCTCCTCACCCTTTAATTGCGTTTCCTCCTTCTACTCTACTTGCTCCTTCACCTTCACATGCTCATCCTCCTACATCTCCTCCTCCTTCTCCTTCACTTCTCCATAACTTCCTTTTCCTCATTTATCACCACTTCTTGCTCTTCCTTCTCCTACACTTTCTCCTCCTCTTTCAAGCCCACTTGCCCCTCCTCCTGCTCCTCTGTATGCTCCTCCTTCTTCACCTGTGGATGTTCTCCTCTCTCTTCTCCTCCTCTTGTTTGATCCTGTTTCTGTTTTAGACTCAACTATTGACAAAATTTGTCTCAGTATTTTCTCCTCCTTCATCATCACTTGCTCCCCCTCCTCAACTTTCCCTTCCTTCTTTACCACTTGTTCTTCCTCCTTTCCATCCCCTCAGTCCTTTTCCTTCACTTCCTTATCTTCCTCCACCTCCACTTTCTTCTTCTCCTTTACCTCCATGTGCTCTTCCTCTTTCTCCTGCACTTGCTCCACCACTTGGTCACCACATTGCTGAGTAGTTACTTGACAAGGCCTCTGAATCTTTCAGTTATCAGCTTCCAGCTCTCTTTGCTCCTCAGATTGCTCCTCATTCTGCTCCTTCTCTTGCTTCTCAGCCTCCTCCTTCTTCTACATTTTCTTTGCCACCATTCATTGTTGTTCTTTACCATTTTGGAGGCTTGTCTCTCCAGGAACCAGAGGAGAAGGACCAGGGAGAATATTGATGAAGAGGAGGCTCCTATAAAGCAGCAGTTTTGACAGTGAAATATTGTGTGAATAAAAAATGTTCATTACCTTTTGAGCAACTAAGAAACATATAGTGACTTTCCTGATATTTCACACTTCATATCTCTGTTGTCCTAAAGTCTCTTAACACACCAGCGTTAATCTGGCTTCTCCTGTTAATTAGCAAGTTAAAGGGACAAAAGTTTATATTAATGCAGTCATCATAATGCTAGATTATGTGTGTATTTTCTTTTTTGTATTAGTACATTATGATGTGATCCACTATCCCTCTGCAGCCACAGCAGAGCAGCAAACTGAAAAGGAAGGAGGAAGGATTTTGTTACAAAGAGTAGTTTGTTTAGGATGATTTCATGATCACAGACCAAATAGGAAAATATTTCTTCAGATTTAAATTGTATTAAAGAGAATTCTACACATAATGACTTCATGCAGTGAGTAGTTTACCCTACTTCTTTTTATTCTTTGTATGCACCATATAAACTTACTCATCCTAATTACAAAACTGAAACATGGTGAATTATTGTCTAAATATTGTGTTTTTTATAATATGTGCATACTTGTGATTCATTTAACAGTAAGTAGATGCACAATTGAGCAAAAAGAGATGTGAAATCTCCAAATGAATTTGAAGCAGAACTTCTATCTGTGTGCCTGTATCTATATTATTTAAATTCCACAAGGCTGTAACAAAGACCATCCTTTAAGTCACATATGCAATGTACACACATTTTTTTCTGTACTATCATAGTAGAGGAAAGTAGAAAAGTCTGCTTTCTTTATATCACTGTGTACCAGCGACAGAGGTGGTGAGTAAATAAATATGGAGGAAGTTAAATATAAGTGAACTGTACAGAAATAACTGCAGTCCACCCTTGAATAAAGGTGCTAGACTTTTTTGTTGAACTGTACAAAAGTTTCGATTTATTCTTCTGTACTAGGTCTGACCTTGATTACGTACTTCATACATCTACTTACTATTATGGCTGGTAGGTCTCATTGCCCTGGGCTTATGTATCTTGTTTTTTAAGTAAAACAACAAAAAAACGCATCACGTATGAATTATTTTACCATAAATAATAATCAGATATATTGTTCTATTTACCACAGACTACTGGGAGACAACATTTCCCTCTGGTGAATGGACTAAACTCAAATTCATAGTTGATAATAATAATATGTGAATATATAACCAATGAAAGCAACACAGCTATTCAATGAAACTAATTCAAAATTGTTCAGATTAAAATACTCAATAAGCGATTTTATGTTATTTCACTTGAAAATACAATGGCAGTTATACAGTAAAATATTATATATATTAGATATTTTGTATTAAATAAATGGGGAAAAATAAGAACAAAAACATCAACTTTGCTTTTAAAGTTTTCCATTCAATTAAATATTCTGTTAAGTGAGTTAAATCAGAAGCTCAGGCTCATCTTTTCATCCAATGAATGACAACAGGTATGGTCGATTGAAAAGAGTTTAGAAACTACATTCTGAATTTATAACAACAGCTATTTATCACAGTTTACTGGGAGTCTGGGAGACAACGTGTCCCTCTGATGGACTGAACTCAAATTCATAATTAAAGTAATAAAACACAGCGATTTGATTAAACTAATTAATACCTAGACTTATTCAGATTAAAATACTTTTTTAATATGAGAGTTGATGGCATTTAACTAGCTTGATAACATGTCATCACCTGGAACTTTACCTGGATTAAACTACTCGTCACCTGGATTAAACTACTTATTACCTGGTTTAAACTAATCAACTGGATTCTTGTTCGTTTGGAAACATCTGTTGGTAAATTATTGTTTTACATTCTATCAGTCTGTAGCCTGTAGGCTATTCTATGCTATTTTTATTATAAATACAGTCTAACGTTATTATTTTCTAGACTAATTTTGCAACGTGCCAGCGGAGAGCAGGATTTCGGTGGATCCCTTCACTGAAGCGGCTTGTGGTTCTATCCAGATAAGACACATTTAAATATGTTAATTTAATGTTACAATATGAAAGTGTAACATTATTAATGTAAACGGTTGTATGTAGATGTTGAAGTTAATTCACCTGTTAGAAAAATGTATTCGGTGTAAAAGGAATATTTTAACAATTGTGCACATGGTGTAATTTGCTAATGTGTCTATTACAGTGAATTGTCAGGCTACTTATTTGTTGCACAAATTGATGGAGTTGTTATTTTCAAATTTCAAATTCACCTAAAATCTTTTCTGTTACAGTTAAAAACGCTATTCTTTGTTTTAAGTTGGTCCATATTTATTTCTTTTTTATTCTCTTAAACGTTAATAAGAGAATAAAGTGTTATGCACAGTACTTATACTAAATTTGTGATACTATTTATATTCGCGCGAGGGTGCGCGAGACATTTTCTTCTTCCATAGGGGGGGCGCGACAAAAAATAATTGAGAAGCACTGCTTTAGAGGTAGAGCATTCGTCCTGTGGATCAACGGTTCGATTCCCGGCGCCTCTTAGATCCATGTCAATATGTCCTTGGGCAAGATACTTAACCCTGATTTTCCCCCGATGGCTGTGTCATTAGGTGTGAGAATGATTAGCTTCCTGATGTGTGGGTGACACCTAGTATCTCGCTTTGAGGGGTCTAAAAGCACTATACAAATAGAGTCCATTTACCATTTTACCACAGAGGCTCTGCGCACTGCAGTTCACTGAATGACCACAGCGCGTCAGTGTGGAACAGCAAGAGCCACAGGGCTAGATCAAAGAGCTGCTGCATTTTATTCTGATAATAACTGTCATCTGCAAAATAAGTTTCACCAAACGATTGAAAATTGAAGCAGAGTCAGCATTGGATTAATGGTATTTATTTGTATTTAAATTATAAATCATATATTTTTTTCAGTATTCACAATACAAAACAAATTGAGGTTAAGAAGAATAGTTATTATAACATGAATGTTTGCATCTAAATATGAGCACCTTCAATATATTTTTGATTTATTTTGTTTGAAACATTAAATTGTGAACATCAGATATATAATTTAAATGGAAAACAATTCATAGCAAGAAATTCAATGACTTTTTTGGCTGAGGCAGATTTCCTTCTGTAAAATTTATATTACCTCACTAATGTTAATGGCTCTTTACACAAAGGGATCACCGCCACAATAAAATAACAAAAGATCTCAAATAAATTATATGTTAAGGTAGCTCATCCCTTTCTGACATCTCGCACACTATTTTGTAAAACCCAAACTCAGAACACATTTGATTTACAACCTCAAATATCCTTAAATCAGTAAATCTGGTTTCCGTCATGTTGAGCCTAAATTTGATCTGATTTCCCCACTTAAATAAAAATAAATCAGCATCAAACGAGCAACTCTGATCACTGCTGCTGAAATTCTTCACTTTATTTAAATATGAACACAGCTTGTGTTGTATTGTTTGGGCGGCTGTAGCAGGTAGAGCAGTCGTCCACCACTTGGAAGATTGGTGGTTCAATTCCCTGTTCCTCCAAGTTGCATATCGATGTGTCCATGGGCAAGATTACTTGTTCCACCATTGGTATTATCAGCACTGTAAACACTGAAGTCTCCTCAAGTAAGAAGAGTCATGTGACTGCATCACATGTCACATGACAAGTTATTCTTAACCTGCAATGGGAGTAGAAATAGCAGAATCACGCTGACACATTACAGATTTACCAGTGCAGGTAGGTGTTCAGAGTTTAATGTGATGACATTAGTGTAGTATTCCATCCAAAACATAAATATCCCCATCTTGGCAGGAAAACTTAAGATGATATTTCTGCCTGTTTCATGTTGATTTTCTTCACTCGTACTTGCAGTAGTGTTTAAGCGCCTCTGGCAGTGCCAGCCAGTCGATGGCCATCCTGTGGACGATGTGTTTCTGGATGATTTTCCTGCACAATGTCTGCAGAGATGAGACTGAGGCAACAGAGAATGATTATAGATGAGCAAATAAAGAAAAATTAGATCTACGTAAACAATATCGGCTTTCAGGCCGGTTTTACAAATCGTAAACTGAAGTGTGTAAAAAATTCGGACACTGGATTGAATCAAAACTTTTTTTCTTATCATGTGGATAATCTTGCAGAGAAACTCAGAACTAAATTGTGATTATAGCCTCTCTGCAAAAAGAGACTTGTTATAGCATTGTTTTTACCCACGATGGATTAATATCATATATTCTCTCCGCTGCATCCCTGCATCACAGGACTTTGTTTTCAGTCCCACACACTCAAACGAAAACTGGGAGGACATGTTTTTGCTTCTATGCCCTTTAGTCCTGGAACCACCTTCAGAAAAGGGTCAAACTTACTGCTTTTGTTTCCCTAAATGTTTATTATTATCCATTAAAACAGAAGGCTGCTATTGCTTTTTTAAGATCTGTATTGTATGTATTTTTCAGACTTTTCTACTAGTGCAGTTCCCATAGAAAGTCTGTATTCCTATAGTTAGAGTTTGAGAAGTTTTCCTAGGAAGTTCATCGTTTTGGTGTTGTCTATGGCCACAGTAGCCTGTGTTAGTAAAGAATAAAGTAGCAACTAAACCAGGGACACTTAATTTCACTATGTTAGCCACACAAACGGAGCAGGAAGACAACAGAGGTTTGAATGGTAATGAAAATTGTAGGATGTAATCATCAGTGTGGTCCAGAGCTGTAACAATGGAACAAAAAAGCTGTTGCAGGTTGGTGATGTGATATGTAAGTGTATGGGTTTTTAACCTTTGTTTTTGTAAAAATTATTTAATTAAAAATAATTTCTGTCGCATAGATACAAAAAAATGCTTCAGCTTGAACTCAAATGCGGGTCTTCTGCTTATGAGGCAGGAACACTACCCCCTAGAGCACCCACAGTATAGCTAGAGAACTCAAAGTTTTATTGATGATAATATTATAATAATCATGTTTTGACTCTCCATCTGAAAAATGTCACCAAAAAAACAATACAGAGGATACCCTCATCATACCCTGTGCAAACTATATCTGAAAATTGAAGTTGATTTAACAAAAAGTCAGAAAGATATGAGAGGAACAGACTGACAGATGCTCTATGCTTTATAGATTGACATACTACTGTGTCTATGTTGTATGATGTGTTGTCCTAACTGTCCATTGCTCCTTTGTAAAAGAGATGCCAATCTCAATTTGACTTACCTGGCTACGTGAAAAAAAAGAAAATGTGTGTATTCACGACATATACTCTATACTTACATCCATACTCCACCTGAACGATTCGAACACACTTGGTGGCAGCGAACACGTCCACCACAGCGTACAGAGGCTTCATAGTGGGGATCCCCTTGGCTGAAGCCCCCATGTCCTCACCATTGATGATGATGTGCATGTCGGCCATGTTTGGCCCTTTTGGCACATACATAACTCCTATTCTGCTACGCCTGGCTGTGGGTGGTAAAACGTTTGTCTTGTACAAGTCATCCAGGATGTGGCTGAAGCGTCCTGGGCGACTGCGGCCAACCAACTTGTCCCTGGGGATCCGAATATTCTCAATGTACAAGTGAGAATCAGTGAAGAAGGTTTTTGGTTTGCTGTTGACTCCACCTCCTCTATCTCCTCCTCCTTCTACCCCTTCTATATCTCCTCCTCCTTCTCCTCCACCTCCATCTCTATCTCCTACCTCCTGCCGCCCAAGTCTCCTCCCCCTGCCTAGTTCTCCTCCTCCTCCTACTGGCTCCACCACCTCTACAACCTTGTTGTGGTTGCGGGTGATGGCGAAGATCCAGCTGCCACCCAGATCGGTCAGGTCTGGTATTGAGTACTCAGGGACCACCTGGAAGCTCCTGGGATCCATGGTGGTCAGGCCTACCCGGAGGTTCCCACACCAGCCCAACTCCTTGTCCTCGATCTCTATGAGGAAGATCTCCCCCGGCTTCAGTGACTGCTTGCTGAAACACACACCGTCAGCAAAGCTCTCCACCCGAGTCGCCTTGGTCCTGGTGTAGTCCAGCTGCACATTTCTTCCATGGACAGTATGAAACTCCAGGAACTGGTCTGAGAAGCACTCCATTTGTATCAGTAGCTCTAGCACAGAAAAAAAAAAATCCCAATCAAAAAGGAGACTGACTCAAATAGCTGTCTCTTAGGGTGATTTCACACCAACAGCTGTTGTGTAAAAACTCCAAATTGTTCATTTGAACCAAAGCTGCTTAGTTTTATTCATTTTTGTCAGTGTAAGGTGTCAGTCACTAAATCTGTTGCGGGTGATGGCGAAGGACACCAGGAGCTAAAGCGGACCCTGACCCCCAAAAAAGAGGTGGCCTGGGTCCTTGACCCTACACCCAATGAGAAACATGGGTGGTTTAGGTTCTGGTCCAGGTGGTGAGAATGAGAACAGCGGTTGTAACAAGGGGATCTAATTATTTCATAATGTCTTTGTGGGTCTGTGGAACAATCTTTATCCCACATGACCTTGTTCATTGGAAAACAGCACATCTCCATTCCCTGATGTGACACTTCATTCATCTTCATAGGATAAATAACACAAAGATCAGAGCAAGCAGCAGCAATCTAACATGTTGCTACATAATGAGTCAGGATTGGTGCATATTTGCTCTGCTATTGCTATTTCAAAAGAGGACCATTTCACTACTATTCTATAAAAAGAAACAAGTAAAACAAAAAACAAGTACATGTAATGGTCCTAAATCTTGTTTTGTATTTTTAGTGTTTGAAAATGTTTATATGGTATAGATATGACTTGTATGAGTTCATGTTGTCTGATGGTTGCATGTATGACACAATAAAACAAGAAATTCCCAATAAAAAAGAGAAAAAGAGACAGACTTACTCTAAGTTTCCAATGAGACAGCGTCAACAACCTTTCCTGCTGCTCACAGAAGCTTCTGGTAGGGTCTATTTTTGAGCAGCTGTGTGCTATATGTCAACACATGGCAAGTGTGTGTGTGTGTGTGTGTGTGTGGAGTGGGGGTGGCCTACATGCCCCACACTGACTCACATTCACCAGAGCTGCAGGAGACAGAAGTGGCAGGTGATCAGGACTCAGCTCAGCTCTTAATTTCACAAAATGAATAAGTGTAATTATCATAATTATATTAATACCATATGCCAGAGAGATGGAGGATAAATGAGATTTATTATAACTAAATTACATAATCAAGGGTAAATATTTGTATGAAGGTAAAAAACACAGCATACGTTAAAGTAATGTAATGGACAGTTTGCTGCTGATTTTTTTAATACCTTCCAGTCATATTAACATTGTAAATTAGACATTAGTCCATATATAGCAGTGTGTTATAACAGCTCTAAAATGAAGTTATTTTTCATCAGAAATTATTCCCCCGATCATGATCAAAGCTTTAACAAACATCCCATTGCATCATAAATAATGAATAATGCATAAATGACATGTTGATGTTACATAATACGCCAGAGGAACAAGTTTCTTTTTTCCTTTTTTTAACGGTCCTCAACCTGAATTATAACTATAATAATAATATATTACCTTTTTTGACATATTTTTAGGCAACCCTTTCACTATAGGCTATAACAAAAAATGTCCTAAATCTTTTCTTTTTTTCTTTAATTTTTGTTTGCCATCTTAATGTAACTTCTATGAGTTTTTCATGTCTGATTAACCTATGCCTGTGGTTGTATATATGAAACAATAATGACAACATTCCTTCACACATGATAAAAGGCAACACGGGATATTAAAATCTGTGATAAAAATGGCAGTGGAATAGAAGGGAAACTGAACTGTACATCCACTGCTGTAATGGAGCCCTTAGTCCTCCGGCAGTGATGGATAGAGGTTATTGTCTCCACTCTGCCCTCTTACTCATATTGTCATTTCTAGGGCTTCCAATGTGTTTTATATAGGCCAAAATGGAGGGAGTAAGAGCGAAAAGAGAAGAAACATCCTCCTTTTCCTTATTTCTTCGTTGCCAGGAGCATCTGTCAAAGCTGGACACATTAATGAAGATGAAAAAAAGTTAAATGTGTGTCATGTGTAAAAAAAATAGTTAAATTGATGTCATCAGCAGCATGAAAACCTTTCAGGATATCAGATGTAAATGAATAGTTTTTTAATCTTTTTTACTTCTTTTTACAATTAGATAATGTTTCTTGTGAGCTGTTGGTGAGTTTGTGTTTTTTTTTGTTGGGGCTGCAGACTCTTAATCTGGATTATCATGCAGCACATGACGCATCTGGATGCAGGCATTCGGGTTAAGAGGAGTGTGTGTGTGTGTGTGCGTGTGTGCGTGTATGTGTGTGTGTGTGTGTGTGAGAGGGTGGGGGAAAAGCAGACTCCTCCTCTGTGTTTCTTGCGTGTTAAGAGGAAACCATCGGAAGACGCCACAGAGCAGCAGGTTTAGTCACATATTCATACACAGCCTCATTTTATGGGTAAGTGAACAACTCTACATTCATTTTCCTGGTTTGTTTCTTTTTGCAGAAAGTCATCTATCATCATCATGATTATCACTGCAGATGTTTGCTCCTCTTTAAATTTCACTGGGATGCACTTCATATTCTCTAATGCTGCATGAGCAGCATGATTATCAGCCATTTATGCCTGGATTTTTTTTGAAGTTGTGATGTCAGTATCAAGATATTTTGGTTTTGAGAACCAAAATCATCTCAGCTGCTCTAGAAAGAATATATGCTTAAAACAATTTCTACTTTAAGTACACTTCATTTTTTATTGTATTTTGTGTATATTTGACTGTTATAATACTGTTATAATACAGATGGATGACAGTGTGTATTCAGAATCTTATTTTTAAATGTAGTGTTACTTTGTGTCTTGCATGTTTTATGAACTTCAATCCACCTTTAACATGGACTCTTCAAACTGTTAACAAAATTCCTCCAAAAGCTTTTCCATCATGACGATAAATATAGAGGATTCAAATCACTTCAAAATCTCCCATAAGCCCTTCAATTAGGTTGAAATATATTTCTCATCAAACATTTGGAAACATCAGATTTTCTTATATCATGGACTCATTTAAGATTTGTTCTTAATTTGTCCCCTGTCTGTATATGACATAATATAAGAATACTCATAACAAAGAGGCTCTGAGGGATTGTGATGTCACTAATAACTTCAATCAACACTCTGTCAGGGAGACCAGCAAACACACACCCACCAAATCTTGGTTTAGCTCATAATCCTACTATGATTTGTCAGATTTCACAGTTAAACCCTGAATTAATGTCAATCTGAGATTGTTACTGTCCACACACGCACACACAAACACACACACAAACACACACACACACACACACACACACACACGCACACACAAACACACACACAAACACACACACACACACACACACACACACACACACACACACACACACACACACACACACACACACACACACACACACACACACACAGTTAATAGTTTTACTGATTGAGATCAAACATCCAGCAGCAGATGTGTGTGTTTCCATCATGTGATGTTTCACATGAAATTAACCACTCTGTTTGTTTTATCATCATCAAAATCCTTTCATCCTAACTCTATGATCAAATAGGTCCTCAAGGTCTTTAAAGGTCCCATATTTGATACTTTTCCTGTTTTATTTAAAGATTTTGTGATTTCCCTGAGTAGATATATTTATGGTTTTTAGAATCAAAAATCATCTCAGTATACAGAAACAAAGGTGTGGGATTGCAGATCAACCATGAGTTAAAAAAAAACGAAAGAAAATACAGCTTGAGGCAAAAAAGCAATAAATAAAATCCCTTCCATAAACAGGGAAGACAAACCAAGAGTTTCGACTGCCATATTCTTCCTTAGGACCCTAGTAAGTGAATACATGTAAAGTGATCATGTGATCACAGGACTCCACCCACAGGATTTGTGTCATAACAATACATATAAATACATATACCCTTGGAAAAAAAGGAAAGGAAAATCTTTTGCTGTGCACCATAAAGGAATTGTCTAAAAATGGTTAAAAGTAGATGGATTATGTATACTATTAAATCTCCATTCAAAACTTTAAACAAGACCAAACTGACCCAAATATGGAAAAAGCAAAATAAAGTAAAATGATTGTGATTAAAAGTGCTATTGTGGAAGGAATTGGTGAAATACCACATAAAGAACAACATTTACAATTTTGCAAAAATAAGTGAGAGCTCTGTTAATTAGAGCATGTGACTCTAGTAATAGTAACAAGTGGGACTTTACCTACCTTATCCTCAGGTCTATTTTTCAGATTTCCTCCTCTGAATGATTATAAATCTGGAATATCTCTACAACCACAAAGTTAACAGTAACAAAAGTCAATGCATAACTGTATCAGGAGGATTTTAACAGGATAAAACAATGGACCAGTACAGATAATGATAAAAGCTTATTTGTGCAAATTTTTGTCACCAACAGCTTCTCCTCCCTCTTTCCCACCCCATGAAAAGCTTAGAGAAAGGTTTAATGCAGCCTTGCTGCATGTCTGAGGTTTATCTCCCAACCATCCATTTTGGGTGAGAGCAGATTAGTCAGAATCCACCAGCTGCTGTGGAATTGGTTGAAATTGTGCCACAAGGCTGCAACACAGTTATATAAATCAAAGCCATCAGTAGAAGGGTTTAACTTGCATAAGGGCATTTGACCCTGAGATATGGTGAATAAAAGGGGTCCACAACAGACCTTTGTGCCTTTCTGTTCAGTGATGCAGAGCTGCTCTTTTCTGCCAGTCAATGACAGATGATGAAACATCTCACTGTTATTGGCTAAAAGAAAACAAAAAACACCATGCGTTTAACACTCAAGAGGTGAAACAACAGCCAGCATCTTCAAACCTACCTCTATGTTCATCCTAGGGTGATATAAGAAACTCTGATGTCTTCACAAGCGACTTGTGAAGATATCAGAGGGAGGGTTTCGTCTCCAGATTTTGTGATGTCTTCACAAGCGACTTGTGAAGATATCAGAGGGAGGGTTTCGTCTCCAGATTTTTTTTTGTGGAGGACAGCTCCTGAAGGGATGAAACTGCCAGATAATTAATTCCTTGGGGAGATGATATGCTGAATATTACACAGTGAGAGCGGTAATGCCAGGTCTTTCTATGAGAACATCAAGTATTTGTTTGGGGATTATTCTTTTGAAAACAAATCAGAAAGATATCTTTTCAAACTTGGAAATACACATTTGCTAAAATTATAACTAGTCACTCCACATGAGTTAATAACTTCTATCCAATGGTCCCCTGAAACAAATGCTAGATTAAAGCTGGAGCTGTCCCAGTTTTTGCAACGATTGGGGTAGAAGTTGTTTTTGAAAGACTATTTCTGCATGTTTCCAACACTTATACAGTATGTGGAGCAGCAGCTATGGGAGAGTTGCTTACTTGGCTCTGGTTTAGATCTGCAAATCTCCAGTTTTATGCACATTTCTGATACTCCTCAGGGTTTGACATGACCCTTACACATTAAAGTGTAACTGGCATAGAAACAATGCCCCTTCCTCTCTGCCATGGCTAATTCCCTGAATGCTTTTATTTGTATTGCCTCCGTGGCTCAATGCCATAGCTGACCACGTTCTGTATTTAATCTCTCTCCTAGTGACTCTTTAATGCCTTTGCTGTGCCATGTAAAAATCAGGAAATGGCAGAGGGAGGAAAAAGTGGGGGGGGTGAGGCCAAAGTTGAAGGAAGAGCAACTGGCGGACCCCGTGACCTCCCCCCACCAGGTGCCACCTTACCTGGGACAAAGAGGCACCCCTCCCGGGGGATCGTGATTCAACTGACCGGGACAGAAGGGGACTGGGACACCCTGGATGACAGTGAGCTTATTTTCCCCCTGGACCACGGTGAGGATAACCCCCCCTTTGTTTCTCCTTCCAAGAAGCGGCAGCTCTCTGTTAAGGATGACAGAAGGCTGCAGTCCCAGGGTTTCCACGTCCCCATTTCCCCGTCATCACCAGGATCCCTGGGGAACTTCTCTGCCCCGACAGGCCCCAGCTTCCTCTCCCCTGACACCTCGTTTCCCGCTGACCGGCCCCTGGCCAGCCTGGTCAAATCCCTGTCCACTGAGCTGGAGCTGAAAGAAGGCTCCACCCTAAGGCCCAAGCCCTTCCTCAGCCTGGTGAAGTCCCTCTCTACCGAGATCTCCCATTTGGAGCCCGAAGTCACGCATTCAAAGTCGGACTCCCGCCTCAACCTCCACCTGTGGAAGCAGTTGACTCAGCCCAAGACCTGCAGCAATGCGGACTCTCGTACTGCGCCTCCCTCTCCCGGCATTGTCTCCCCTGGTGCAGAGCATTTGAAAGGCAGCCTCTTCAAAATGGAGCTGGAAGACACTAAGAGGAAGCTGTCGGAGGCAATGCATGAGCCGCTGAGCAGCATGTTCAACAAGATCCTGAGGGAGGACAGTCCCAAGCACCAGTGTAGGACTCGGGGTGGTCACCAGATCAGCTCCAAGGGTTTGGTACGAGATGGCAGCACAGAGACTGGAGTCCCAGACTCTCCAGTGAGGACCAGTAGAAGAGACAGCAACGTTTTGTCTGATTTAGAAGGGCCTTCGCTGAGGCAGCACAGCAGCTGTCCTGTGCACCATAGCAAACACCACAGAGACCAAGACCTAGAAATAGGTACAGACAGAGACACAATGCAAGTGTCTGCCATCAAGACTCCCAGGCAGACCAGGAGAGTCCCTCTGGTGAGGCTGCCTCACCTTCCTCAGAACCCACTTCCTCTGCCACGTATGAGTCTGTTCTGTGTGGCAGTTCTGTCCTATGGGTACTTTATCTTGCCACTCAGCCCATACCTGTCTGGTCTGGCTCTGGGTTTGGCCGTAGGCTTCCTGCTCGGACTCTGTCTCATTAGGATGGACTCCTCCAGTCCTCAGTCTTCAGTTCCTCTGCGAAGACCAGCACAGACTATGTTAGGAGAAGGGATTCTGACAGGAGGATCCGTCAGCACCAAGCATGACACCCTCCAGGTAGAGAATCAATGTTCAGTTCTGTTCATTCATCATCATGTTTCCATCATGCTTACACATTTGTTAACATGCAAATATCATTATCTCCAAGAAAAAACTCTTACATGTTTCATAAAGAATCTTTAGATATGAATTTAATTTCTTTTTTCAACTTTTTAAGACTTATTTGTGAAAATAGCATGCCCAAGTCTTAAGTAAATAAAAAATGGGTCTCATTGCTTTCCATCAAGCCAAAGGGGGTTAAACTCATGTAGTTGGTCCCCATTGGCTCGCAATCTGCTATCTCCTGACCCCATGCTTTCATTGGCTCGTGCATGGGGTCAATCAAACTTCAAGACCATAACGATTCCATTTTTTTGCATAGAAACTATAAAGACTATAAGCAGACAATAATTCTTCAATTCAGTTATGCTCTCAAGAGTTAAAGCATAACATATTCAGAAAACTTTTACTTTTGAGTGAAAAAAGGTTCAAAACAAATTGAAACTTAACTATATATTTCTGCCTTTGCCACAGTAACATAACATCTCGCAACATTTCCAAAACAACAATTGCAAATACTTATTAAAGAATCTGCTAGAGTGATTAAAGTCACACTTTCAAAGCCTTAAAAAAACCTTTGATTACTTACTAATTAGTTTTCATCTGTTCATTAGTTCTAAAACAGCCAAAATTCAACGAGCTCCCTTCAGAACATCTGTGGACTTGTTCCTTTACACATTGCCTGTAACAGGCATAAAACCTCAAAGGTTCCAAGAACGCAATTAAGATCTTCAGTAATAAAAACTGCCACAATGATTGTTGTTGAGCTTCACACAGCAACAGAACATCCTTCCAGAAGCAATTAGTAACAGATATGGGTGTAAGAAAGCTTTAATATGTCAAGGTGAGAGGCAGGTTTGGGGGTTTTACTGCCTCTGTGTTAAGAGAATTCCCCCATTGGGTCATTACCAGTTTGCTGTGAGCCTGAAGGCTTTAGAGAAGAAAGTTTAGTGGTTGATTATGATAATGAAGGTTGAGGCTAATTCACTACAAAAGCTGAAATTGCAACACTAAAAAATATCTTGTTTCTGGTACAATTATTCCAGTATGGAGTAGTATTATCTTATTCCACTGGCAGATTTATCTTATTTTAATTTTTTTCCTAATTTTCTGAACATTTTCACATTAAAAAGATTAAACTAACTAAAGTCAAGAAAAAATATTGAAATAAGATATTATTTATGATTATTATCTGCCAGTGGAATAAGATAGTTCTACTCAATATTGGATACATTTTGGATTGTATTGGTTTAAATTAACACTTACTTGTTGCGGTTCCAGGGCTGGATGAATGAGATCCATGATTATGGCCCAGAAACCTGCCACCCGGCACTGACTCAGTCTGTGTTCGCCTCCCTGGAGGGTTCCTGTCTCCGCCTGGACTCCCCACGAACAAACATCAGCCGAAGGGCCACGTATGACGAGACAATTAATGATGCCGTGTTTGTCAAGTCACGTTCCTTCCAGCTTGCAAAGAGCAAAGTATGATAATAGCATTTTACTGCATCTCAGGCCATTGTATTTTAATAGGTTGTAAGAAGTTAAGTGAAATGTTCCAAGCTTTGTAGGCATTTCATCATAGCACAGCACTGGAGAAAGTATCATACTTCACGATGGTAAATGTAATAAATGTCACGCTGAGCCATTGAATAGCTGTTGAGACACTGGGGCTGGCTGTGCTTTAGAGGTGGAGCAGTCATCCACCAGTCAGAAGATTGGTGGTTCCATTCCTGTCTCCTCTAAGTTGCATATCATTGTGTCCTTGGGCAAGATACTTAACCCTGATTTGTGGGTGAGTGCGTTGTTTCGAGATGTGCAGGCGGCCATCAATGTGTATGAATGGTTGAATGGACAGTTGTACTGTGAAGCGCTTTGAGTAGTCGAAAAGACTAGAAAAGTGCCATATAACTGCGGGCCATTCACCATATCCCTCTGGGCACCAGGACCACTACAGTGTATCCAACAGATGAGAGGAAAAACATATTTAAAACTATGTAATTCCAGAAGTGTTGCCCATCAGGACTCAGTGCTGACGTCTCATACAGCCATGATTTTATCATAAATGCAATGATGGGGCTCCCCTAATCCACGCTATGAAATTTAATATATATGAGTATTGGAATTTAAATCCAAAGTTATTGACCAACACCCAGGAACCAGTGAGCTTTCATCATGACAGAGTAATCAGCTGATCCACCAAGTCTTTCCATGATGACATTACTTACACAAACTAATTGTAAATTATTTTAGTTTTATTAAAAATAAACCATGGACAAATCTGAATTAAGGGGGATGTGAAATGAAAGATGAAAAATATTTATATTTCATAAATTGTCTCCTTGTAATGGTTTTCCAAAAGGTTTACCTGCTGCCATCTGTGCTGGCTCGGAAACGACTGTGGAACCCAAAGTATCCGATCTGCATCCAACTGGCAGATTCCCAGGAGGGTGGAGGAAGGTTGGAAAAAAGTCTGAAAGATGAACTGGGATATCAAAGACAAAGTTCTTCTAAAGCCATCAACAACTCCCCCACCATTCTTTACCTCTTTGGACGCACAGGAAGAGAGAAGGAGGAATGGTTTCGCCACTTCCTGTTCGCCTCCATGGACACAGAGAGAGAATACGAGACAGACAAACAGAGGCCTGGGAGATGTGTGTCCAGATCCGGTATGAGAAATGTGAACAGGCTAATGCATTAGTGAAGAGAAGCCTTCAGATAAGGCCTCTATACAAATGCAGTGTATGTGTGGATTATGGATTACATGCTCCAGTTCTTTGCATTTTAAAACACAGGAAACACACAGAGCTTACAGTTGTTTGGTAACCAGACAGGAAAAGTATCTGTCACAAGCACCAGCTCAAATGACTGGGTTAGTAGAGCAAATACATTACTCATCTTTTTCATTTTCTATTACAAACATGTCATATATCATACTTGTTTCTCTATTATCACACCCTCTTTTAAGGGTACACTGTATAGTTTTCTAGTGGTGAAACTGAAGATTGTAAATAACCGAGAGCCTGAGCAAAAAACATTAAAGGCTTCTCTGAAGTCATAGGCTGCATCTGAAACCTTAGTATCACTGCCTCCTAACGAGTTGTTACTACTTTTTAATATCACTGCCTTCTAACCAGTAGCTACTGCTAATTAGTATCACTGCCTCCTTACCTGTAGCAGCTACTCTAATGCCATAGTAGTAGCTTGTATGTAGAAAGTTAACAACATTCAAAGGACGTATAACAGAACCGCCGGGAAAAGTTCTTCTTCTACACCTATTGACCTCATCTGGGTACCATTCGCATACTTGTTGAAAGCCTACTAAGGTATTCAGATGTTCTAGATAGTGGATTCTAGACAGTAGATTCCTCATTTTTGCCCATTATATAGGTGGAAAGTGGTGATGCAAGATGGCGGACTTCAGGGCGGGGGAACCCCTCCCCATGTAGATAAAAGCAGCTCAAAATAAGATAAACAAAAAAAGTGATTATGAATATTATATTTAATTTCTGCCGAGTCTGTTCCACTACATTCTGCTAAATGCCAGCCTGGCCAACACCAGACCTTATATTAATGTACATTGATATTTGGTCTGGGAACCGTTTGGTCATTAGTTCCGGGTGGAGGCATGGTTTATGAAAGCCAAGAGGTACTTATTGGCCGCTACAAATGACAGTCATTATTCTTCTGTAGCTTATGGCCAACTCTATCAAACATACTTGGTGACTGTGAAATAGTTAAGCATCAAAAGTTTCAAATTTTTCCAAGTAAACTTGTCTAAGTTACTTAGCACATTTTTTACAGCTGCAGTAAAAGAAAAATTACCATCTTCCGCCATCTTGGATCCACAATTATCAAGAAAGTCACTTAGTGTTTCGTCATTGTCTCGCTGCCCCTCCCTCGTTCTGTGATTGGCTCCCTAGATAAGGCGAAAACTGGGTCCTCGGTGTCAGACTGAACTACAGAGAGAAGTGAATTCACATGGATGGGTATGCCTAGGCTACTAAATGCTGCTCAATCTACCTTTAAGTAGATATACCTTTATGTGCAAAATACCTTTAAGTGATTGCAATTTACATTTCTATTCAAATACATTTTTCTTTGCATCCTAAAGAATTGATTTCCATCTTTTTTGAAAAAAAAAAGATTGTAGTTCTTTTTTCGTGAATGGTTAATGTAACCAAAAGGGTATTGGAGCCAAAACATTATGTCCAAAACATTACTGTCATGAACATTCTGATTAAGGGTAAATGTTTCCTGTTCCAGGCGACACAGCACGGGCGCAGACTGTTAGCACCAAAGCTAACGTGACGAGCAGCAGATGCCCCAGCCGAGCAGGCAGCAGTGACAATGATGCCCCCTCTGCGCCTCTTCTCACGCCCAATCAGAGCCCTGATAGCTCCAGGGGCCTTTGGCTGCTCGATTACCCCGGATACATGGCTCAACTCACAGAGATGAGCACTACCATCCAGAAAAATGTAAATTATGATATTAATGTTGGGCTATGCATTTAAATAAAGAAAATCTAGTGAAGCTTAGGGAAAATTTTATAGCTGGAGAGTAACATAGCATGTTGCATGTAAACAAGAATGTCTCCCACTGAGATATATATATATAAACACATCCTGTTAAAAGTTTTGAACACCTAGATTTTTCAGTTTCTATTGAAATTGTAGTTTAATGTCTCAGCTGACAGGAGGTGCTCTGACAGCCCAGAGGTGGATTTGGATTATCTTGCTGTAGGATGAACTCCTGACTAACTAGGTATAGGCCATCAGGTTCTGCATAGCTGTAGAACTAAAAAAAAAGACCCAGACATTCCAGCTTCCCTTCATGCTTCACGAAAAGTTGTAAGTCTATGATGTTAATGATTACTTGATTCCTAAAATTATATATCTTTTTAGGTTAAATAGTTAACGACTTATTTTTGTACCGTTTAAATGTCCCATATTATACACTCCTGTTTTTGTGTTTTTAATTTTGATTTCCCTTAAGATACATGCATACATACAAGATACATTTGAATATATATAATTTAATTTGAACATAGAAGAGTGGCAGGAAAATTATATTCATATCAGAATCAGAATCAGGTGAAACAGCTTCAAGTTCCTTGTAAAGTTGTTTTACATATATTTACACTACTAGAAATTTGTGGAATTAGTTTCCTCAAATGGTCCAAAAATGCTTCCTGGTATCAGTCAGCTTATCCTACATAAAACCTAACTTAGATGTTTTTTCTACAGTGCACATGTGATGTCACAGAAAACACCAGCACCATGTGGGCCAATGCTCTGATTGGTCGGATATTCTGGGATTTTCTCAGAGAGAAACACTGGGCCGACGCTGTTTCCAGCAAGATCCAGAAGAAGCTCAGCAAAATCAGAGTGAGAACAGTTTCAGAGACTTTTTTTTCTTTTTTTTACTAATCATTTTAAAACTAACTGTGATTTGTTTGACCCTTTCCAGCTGCCTTATTTTATGAATGAGCTGACTCTGACAGAGTTGGATATGGGCTGCTCTATGCCTCAAATCACTGATACCTCCAGACCAGAGGTTAACCATAGAGGTGAACATTCAGACACACACACACACACACACACACACACACACACAAACACACACACACACACATACACACTATGATGACGAGGATGACAATAAGTGTGTGTTTTCAGCTTGTCCCTATTTTTTAAATTTTTACATGTTTAAATCCCTACCAGAGAGTTTTGACCTGTTGTAAATTGTTAGAAAAGTTTGAGTCTTGATAATCAAAGTGAAAGTTGTTTAATCTGCCTACTGAGTGGAGTGTGTCCAGATTAATGTGTTTGTGTGTGACCTTTAATTTGGGTGGTCTGGTCTGGTCTGACTCCTCTGACCCCTCTGTACTGTCCCCTGCAGGCCTGTGGCTGGAGTTGCAGATAGTTTACACTGGTGCCCTGCAAATGACCCTGCAGACCAAGTTCAATCTTTCCAAATTGGGCAAAGAAGGCAGCCAGGACCCAGATTGGATGGCTGACACTAGTAGTTCCCGGTTAGTAACAATTCAAACAACCCACTTTTATGGTTTTATCTAGACTAGTGCAGTGCCCATAGAAAGTCTATATTCCTATACAAAAATAGTTAGATTGGATGAAGGAGATTTTTTTCTTTCTCACACACTGCTCTGCTAATTGCATATGTGTAGTAAATAGTGAAATGATAAGAAATCTTTCTCACAACAACTTATCTATCAATCCATCTTTACATAAAACAATAGTGTCAGAATTGAGGGTCATGAGGATCTGTAAATGCACCCTGGAGATTCACCATAGTTTATACTAATATATATAAGGTGCTGCAGCTAGTATGTAGAGTGATTCTAGGGCCAAAACAGCCTCTATAGACTATCCAGCCTAACAATTTCTCAAAAAGGATATAAATATCCATTCATTAATTTTAACGAAAAAGGATACCCCATATAATGCCATGAACAAGTTATATCTGAAAGTTGAGGTTGATCCAACAAATAGTCAGAGAGTTATGAGAAGAAAAGGGTCATATGACCTAGAACGTTAAAACACACACAAAAAAAGGAGAGGACAACAATATTGGTTTCTTACTCTGGGAAAACGGGCAGAGATGTGCTCAGCTACAGTCTCCAACCTGCTCTTAAGCACACTCTGCTGTACCATTTTCTTAGGGTGGTCCCTCGTTACATGAACTCAGGACGTCCAGTGTACAACACAGTAAAAATTTCTTTTTCTCATTGCATTTCTCCTGGATATATGAGCAATGATTATCAGTCTTTTGCTTCATGGTATTCCTCCTTGAGATAAGAACCACGTGTATTAGTCCATTGGGAGTGTGGTCAGAGGAAGATGGGGTTGAAGGGTCTTCTGCAACATCTCAATTGGAAATGTCGTCCTCCTGGAACACAAGTCACTCATGCGTAACAGGACACACACACCTACACAGTCATAATATGTAGTTCAAATAATGAAAGAGTGTAAATGAATAAAGAGTGTAAAAGAGTAAATATGGGATAACTTATGAACATTATTCTAACAAAAAGACATACACTCCTTGCTATATAGATACATTTTAAATCAACTGTAAATCAAACTGAATTCAAATATTTCATCTATTACATCATACATAATTGCACAATAAAACACTTTTCCTATCTGAAACCAAAAGGGAAAATTACATTTTGAATAATGGGATTTCACTACTCTGCATTACTTAAAAAATCCTGAAATGAGAAATGGGATGATTCAATAAATTGAAGCATAAAAAAATCTGAAAAACATGCCTGTATAATGTAACTCGCCAAGCAATGAGCATTCCAATGACTGTGTTCAATCAAATGAATCACAAAGTGTCACTTCTCGAAACAGTTTAGCATTGGTGACGGGATGACGTTTCATGGAATACAGTATCAGAAAGAGTTTCTATAAGAAAGCTTTTAGCAGAGGAGGATACAGAAGAATCATGGGAGAATCTGGAAGGACAATGTTTGCTTGAATTTGGTGAATTGTATCAAGAAAAAGGAGAAAAATTTCTTGCAGGCAGCAGCACATGAAGCAGAGGGACAAGTGGCCTAATGTTCAACTTTGCCGGTTTGGTCATTACTCTTCAAAATCCATGTAATATCTGTATCAGAGGCAGGAGCCCTTTTTTAGGGTCTTACAGAAAGTCATGCACTGTCTCTTTTGATCCCTCTAGTCTCTGAGCTGCAGAGTAACACATCACATTGATTAACTCAGACCTGTCACAGTCACACACTGTTAGGGTTTAATGTCCCGTCAAAGCTTTACACCAGCTTTCTTTGAGATGCACTAAAAGCAGCAGTAATCTGTTTGTAAACCTTCTCCTGCTGCTGAGACACAGATTTACTCAAATCGTATCTATCAGCCAACAGACCCGACAAAAGGGTTGTACTCTGCATTGTTAAATCATCAGCTTTTTGATGCTTTCGCAATGCAGGCCCATCCTCAGCGTGTTGGCAGACAGCGATGAGGAGTCCTCCAGCGCCGGCTCATCCGAGGAGGAAGATCTGCTCCTCTCCGAGCCTCAGGAACTGCTGGGGGAAAAGGGACCCACGCCAGCTCCTGAAGGGTAAATTGTGACACTGTTTGAAACCAATATACAATGTATGACTTAATCCTGAAAGGTAGTTTTTCTAGAGCAGAAAATAAACTGTTCTGTCGTCACACTCCAGATGGCTGCTGCTTTCATTTGAGAAATGTCTCTACTCAAATGTAAATGACTTCTAATTTGAGAATATGAATGCTGAATCTGTAATCACAAACGCCAGAATCACACCATAATCTTCTCCTCTCCTCTGATGTCCTCTTACAGCACAGGAAGTGGGAAGACCGGAAGAAAGATTTTGAAATTTGTGGACAAAATTGCTAAGTCAAAATATTTTCAGAAGGCAAAGGAGAACGAGTATATTAAGAAGAAGTTTGAAGAGATGTCAAACATGCCTCTGCTGCTCACTGTGGAGGTCCAGGAGCTGTCAGGGACTCTAGTTGTCAACATCCCACCGCCACCCACCGACAGGATATGGTAGGAAAAAAATACTGAAGTTGGAACTAGATCCACTAAAGCATTAGAAGACTAAGGCATTTCCAAAAGCAAAAAATATAAACCTTTCAAAATATGTCAAACTGGTAAATTTAAGAATTGTTTAGGTGGCCCATGCTGCTTTGTTAAATGAATAAAAAACTGATTTAAAGACAAATTAATATTCCAAAAAAATAACTAATTTAAACACCCAAATTATAATTTAATATGGTTCCCTTTCTCTTTATTTTTCTTATTGCTCTTTAATAATGAAAATAATAAACAATGATATATAATAGAGTAATTGTGGGCTTTTTGTTAGTCTAATGTTGAATGTTTACTACTAAATCTAAACTCAAATTACAATACTAATTTCCAATTATTTTTTCTAAAATATAAAACAGTTCCTAAGGAATGTATTTCTTTATACCTTTATCAATTGCAAACAGTACAAGTCTGTTACATTTTTTTTTTAAATTGTTAACCCTTTGCATTTTAATAGTTTTGGTTGTAGAGTAAGAGATTTGTAGCATCCAAATATTATCTGATACATCCCCCAAATCAAAGCTCAACATTAGGTTAGTGTGTGATTTTCTACAGTGTGCCTAATTTTTCACACCTCATCTCCCGCCAATAGGAAGTTATTCCAAAAATTGTTTTTGTTTTTATTTTCTGTTCTGAGTGTTTTAAGCACTGAGACAACTGGAGACTGAAGTGTGGCTGATTGAATATTCACATTTTTTAATTTTTTCAGGTACAGTTTCTGTGTGCCGCCCAAACTCGATCTGCATGTGCGTCCCAAACTAGGAGAGAGGGAGGTGACTTTTTGTCATGTGACTGAGTGGATTGAAAAGAAACTACAGGATGAGTTTCAGGTTAGAAAAAAAAAGAAAAATCACACCAACTGGTTCCTGTTTCTTCTCAGCAAGAAATCTTACAATCAAAAGTTTTCTTTTTCTAGAAAGTGTTTGTGTTACCAAACATGGATGACATCTGCCTACCCATGATGCATTCTGGCATGGACAGTGCTCACACATCTCATCCTCTGTCCCAACATTCACGAAGCTCCTTCTCAGAATCCAACGAGAGAATTGCACCCAACGTCTCTGAGGTAGAGTGTGACTAATGCTTCGTTGAAAATACCTCAAACAACCTGGACCAAAAATGTGTTATAGACCTGGACCATGGATTATTATAGACCTGGACCATGGATTATTATAGACCTGGACCAAAAATGTGTTATAGACCTGGACCATGGATTATTATAGACCTGGGCCATTGATTAATATAGACCTGGACCATGGATTATTATAGACCTGGGCCATGGATGTGTTATAGACCTGGACCATGGATGTGTTATAGACCTGGACCATGGATTATAATAGACCTGGACCATGGATTATTATAGACCTGGACCATGGATGTGTTTTAGAACTGGGCCATGCATGTGTTATAGACCTGGGCCATGGATTATTATAGACCTGGACCATGGATTATTATAGACCTGGACCATGGATTATTATAGACCTGGACCATGGATGTGTTATAGAACTGGGCCATTGATGTGTTATAGACCTGGACCATGGATTATTATAGACCTGGACCATGGATTATTATAGACCTGGACCATGGATTATTATAGACCTGAACCATGGATTTTTAAAGACCTGGACCATGGATTATTATAGACCTGGACCATGGATTATTATAGACCTGGGCCATGGATGTGTTATAGACCTGAACCATGGATTATTATAGACCTGGACCATGGATTATTATAGACCTGGGCCATGGATGTGTTATAGACCTGGACCATGGATTATTAAAGACCTGGACCATGGACTATTATAGACCTGGGCCATTGATTATTATAGACCTGGACCATGGATTATTATAGACCTGGGCCATTGATTATTATAGACCTGGACCATTGATTATTATAGACCTGGACCATGGATTTTTAAAGACCTGGGCCATGGATGTGTTAAAGACCTGGACCATGGATTTTTAAAGACCTGGGCCATGGATGTGTTAAAGACCTGGACCATGGATTTTTAAAGACCTGGGCCATGGATGTGTTATAGACCTGAACCATGGATTATTATAGACCTGGACCATGGATTATTATAGACCTGGATATGGCTCATTTTTTTCACAAAAAACATTTTGCCTGTAAAACTGTTGACAGGAAACCAGCTATAACCCTGTTAATTACTGTTCTTTGGATTCTAGATTTTTAAATTGTGGACATTTCATCCATCAAAAACCTTTCTAATGGTCAGAAAAGTTCTGAAAAGTCTCCTTTCCAGATGTGATGTAACAGCTGTGGACTGCACTCCAAAATCTCAGTCAAATCATTTCAGTTGAAATGAATCGCAGCCATTTTCAGGTCAGGTATCCAGTTCTTATAAAACATTGATGATCCAGAGCTACTATTAAAATGTTTGTAGCCAAAACTTTAACCTGAAGTGGTTTAATCAAAAAGGCTAAAATATGTTTACATGTTGTGAATGATCCCTTGAATGAATAATATATAAGTTCAGTCATATATACAGTATATATATATATATATATATGTGTGTGCTGCTTTGATTATTACAGCCCAATGTCACTGTGGAAATCAGGTGATGGAGATTATTGAATAAAAGCTTGAAAAACTTGTCACTGCTCTTTGATTCTCAGGCTGTGCCTTCAAAACCTCTTGCATATAAAAACTTGTTTCTGTTCCTGCAAACGCTGAACCTAAATAGACTAATGTACAATATATTTCTTATTTATACCTATTAGAAATAATGGTATCTCCAACATGCTTACTTATCAAAAGAACTTCTGAATAAGTTCAATCAAATGTATAACAATTAATTTACATTTGTGACATAAAGATAATGAATAAGCACTATTATATATATATATATATATATATATATATATATATATATATATATATATAATATTTTCTTCTATTAAATGGAAGTATATATAAAGCATTGCACTATTTAAGATGCAGTGATAGGGCTTGCACCACATTTGTGTTTGCCTTTTTCTATCCAAGAATCACTGGAATTCAGTTCAATCATTTCATAAATCTGAATCACTGATTATTACCAATATTTGCATATTTGTTGTGCTGCTTCCAGTTTTTGAGAAATCAAACGGAGAGTGTAATAATGTGTGGGAGGTTTTGTGTGTGTGTGTGTGTGTGTGTCTGTGTGTGTGTGTGTGTGTGTGTGTGTGTGTGTGTGTGTGTATCCAGTTCATTAGACATTTGTTTTACGTGTGTATGTAGTTGTGAAAAATCAATAAAAAGTGAATTATAAACCTATTCACATAAATACAGAATAAAACAAATAGTCATAATGTCACATAAACATAAAATACTTTGTACTTGAGTAACTTTCTCTCTTCTTTAATTGCTGTTTTTGTGATGCAATGTTTTTGTGCCTCTGATATCATGTTATGGTGATTTATTATCAATCAAATGTGCAAAGCTTTACTTTTTGATTTTGTTTTGAAGTTTGAGTTTCACTGTTCTTCACATTTTTTTTGCCACGCATCTATACAAAAATATGATGAAAATTGAAGTATGTTCAGGTAGAGTCTAGAAACGATCATTAGAGGGCAGCATCTGTTCATTTTTCCACAGCATCAATATTCTCAATAATTCAATGTCATACATGGTTTAATAGATGTTAAACTCATGTATTGCACAAGGTGTCTCTGATCAGAATTTCAATGTGTTTGTTTTAACATACAGTTTTTTTTCTTAGAGGCTTTCTTTCTTCTTGCACCAGGATTTCTAGGATTATTATGGGTTATTATATACTTATATATTGTGTTTTCCTACCTGGTCCCCTTTTATATCACTGTGCTGGGGGACTTTAAACAAGAATTTTATTCTTTGAACAGTAAAAAGAATTTCATTCTGCTGTGACAGAGATGCTGTTTGTTAAGCCTCATGCTCACATTTTTTTCTTGTTATTATTTTAATTTAAGTTCTCTTATTTTTTATTTTATGTCTGTACATGCATACTTTATACTTACTAATAAAGTGTTTAAGTTAGTTGTTATGCACTGATTTTATTTTAATTCATGCAGTTTCCGGCAGATTCAGATTATAATGAGATCTTTGTCTACTCCCAATTGGCTGTGACGTGATGTGTGAGTTACCGTACATGACACATTCCAGGTCCAGAAAAAACACCAGATACGTTGTGTTAAGTTTGTCTTGCATGAGAAACCATCTTTGCTTCCTTCTTCCTTTGTCCTGGAACAACAGTCTTCACGTGTCTGATTCTATAATGATTATTATCTGAGGATAATTCACCTGATGGTGGCATATGAGGTTCAGATATACCTTTCACATTAATTGTAACTTGGCTTTTTGTTAATTTGTTAGCCTTTTAGTAAGTGAGTTAAACTTTTGTTTATGTCTCTAACAGATTCATTAGATTTCCACAGAATGGAGCATCTCATCCTAAATGATGCAGACCTCATGGCAGCTTGAACTATACCACTATCCAACTTTCCATTTTTTCCTTAAAAATTCATATGAGACTGATTCCTGTGTCCTTTCAGGCTGAATTCCTGTGTAACCAGTCCCAACCTGAATCATTAATATTTCCTATTATATCTTCCTTTGATGGATGACTCAGCCTTTAAAAGAAACATGAGCCTCTTTCCTGTTGAAAACGTGATTCCTTTAAGGAAGTCAGCTCCACCTTTACAGTAAATAGACTGAGCTTTTCCTGTACTCACAGCACTTCACCGATTGAGAAGCATTTATCTTTAAGTCTCCTGCCCAAGAGCACTTCAGCAGCCTGGAGGAGGCAGGAATTCCAATTAGTTGCTATTGCATGTGAACTTTATCAGTCTTCTATCTCTTTAACAGACCATCAGTAAATAAAGGAGGAGTGCTCTGCAGGTATCTCATATCTTTACAAGTTTTCTCAGTTGCTTTGGCTCATTTCTTTTAAACATTAATAAAATGCTCGAAGCTCTAGGTGCATTAAGGAGCAAAATAAGCCCAGCTGACTGTAAAACATGGTGTTTTTCAGCCACAACAGTGAAGTAAATCCTTTTCTTAGAGAGAGATCCATGCTCCCAGAATACATTTAAAAAGTGCTGGTACTTTAGGAAGGATTCACATGTCAAGTGGTTTGGAGGTTTGCACATTAAAAAAAATATTCATCCTCATTTGGGAAATGAGCCAAAACAATTGAGAAAAAACTTATTATATATACAGTATTGCAGTAGTGCATAATATAACATATGTGGACACATTAAGTTTTTATCTTAGATGTTTCTTTACATATTAATCATTCAATCATATGTTTACCAAATAGAATTATAATAATTATGGTCATTAAAAATAATGACATAATTTTTAATGACATAATAATAATTTCTAATAATTAGAAATAAGGACACATAATAATTATAACTTTATTTATATAGCACCATTAAAGCAAAGCTTTGACAGAGAGAAGTAAAAGAAAGTCAAACAGTGAAGCAGATAAAGTAAAGTTAAAACACAAAGTAGAGAAGATGAAAGATAAGGTTAGTAAAAGAGGCAATAAATTAAAACTAAAACAAGCAGTTAAAAGGTCAAATAACTGCAATGCAAATAAGAAAAATTCAGTGGTTCTGAGAGCCTCAGGAGGTTTGATTAACGCCTAAAACACAGACAGCTTTAGATTTAATCTTCCTCCAAGATGAAGTGACTTGTCTTTACGACCTCAGAACATTTCGGACTAAAATAAACAGTGTGTCAGTCACCATGTCCTGGCTCATGACACTGAGCCTGTTTAGGCTGTTTTGCATAGTTCGGATTTTGCCTTTTTTATACAACATAAAAAGATTTTGTACCTACATATATATTGTTTATATGTTTGGTTTCTTTTGTTTCAGCTCATCACCTACAGTAGATAACCTAACAAATCACTTTGACCTGACAACTAATCAACATACTGGACCCAAAAACTCACAAAAAAAACATAAAATCAGATTTGAAAACCTAGGTTTTAGAATTTAATCTGTTTTTTTCCATCCTGTAAAGTGAACACATATAAAATAAAATCATTTCGCTAAAACTCTTAAACCTTTGAAAACTGTGAAACATTCAGCCTGCAGATATAAATCATTGTTTCAGTTTCAAATTCAAACATTAAACAAACACTAGAACAGAGATTCAGGTCAGAACTTTCACTCTAAGCATCCATTATTCTGCTGAAACTTCCTGAAACAACAACCAATCAGAAGCTGAGTTGCTGTATCATGAAAAATTATTATAGATGGATGTGAGAAGCATTAAAACATGATCTGCGTCTAATAGACGCTTCCAGCTCATTCTGCATCCTGGAGAACCCTGATTACTGTAAATATGACACACACACACACACACACACACACACACACACACACACACACACACACACAAACACACAAACATGCAGTCAGGCACGCACCATAAAACTTTCCTGGTAGAAGTAGAATGTATGTCAGTAGCAGCACTTTGCTGATGATTCATTTAGCTCAGGAAACTCTATAGTGAATTAATAGGAACAATACATGTTTCCTGACTGTAAATGAACCCTCCTAAAGTCAACAGAAGCTTATTGAAGCTTTTATTGCAGTTAAGGAATCACGATGGTGTTGATTCATTTGGTCAACACCATGACCATGAGCTACTCTGACTACAACTAAAAAGGTCAATAAAAAGAATTAAAAAATTAAAAAAATGGTCATACTTTAGTTGAGAATTTCCAGTCATGACTCCTAGAAACACTGGTGAAGCCATTGTTAGCATGCAGATAAGGGACACAACAAGGCAAAAACCCCGCTCATGACATAAAAGTTGATATTTGGTGGGTAGCAGCAACAAAAAAATTCTTTGTATTCCCTTCATGTCCGAGTCAAATTGTTCACAATCTCCCAAAACAGTTTTTGACGGTAATGTGTAGTGATGTAACAATGTTCTGAAAGCATGAAATATGCCTGCTTCCAGCAGTCAGCAGGAATGGACAAAAATCACTGAGCAGAAAGGATTCAAACTCTGATGTCTGTGAGCAGCAAATGTTGTGTTAAGGTTACAGTTGGGCAGTTTAAAACAATCATTAACAAGTATTTCACTGTAAGAAGAAATCCTTGTGTTAATAATTTAGACCATGACAGCAACCAGAAATGCTTCATTATTTAGGAATATTACCTATTGGATATCTTATTATGAACTTTATTAGTCATGTCCCCTTCGAGATGATTTATAATAACTTCTAAGTGAATGTGTAATAGGTGCTCATCCCTGATGAAAGAATCATGAACTGATATATATTTTTTATATTTTCTTTTTGTCCAAAGGTAATTCTGTTATTTCTTGTTTCTTTTTGTTGTAGGAAAAGTTCTTTTTTTAATTTATGACAGTTGTTTTCAGTCAGTCAAACTGTGTTGGTATCTGTTCCATCCAAAGTCTGATTCTGTTAAACTCTATTAAAGCTGCAACAATAAGTTGATCGATCAATTAGTTTCTAAATATCACAAAAATCACCAGTTATTTCAATAAATGATTAATGGATTTGAATAATTGTTAAAAAGAAAATGTCTAAATTCCCTGGTTCCAGCTTCTCTTCTCTGATTATCTTTGGTTGGTAGACTGTTGGTCTAATATCAGAATAGTTGTCAGTGACAGCTTCACTACAGCATGCTTCCCTTAGGCCAGATAATCAGCTTCTTCCCTTTCATATCTGACCATTGTTAACCAAATTGCTCTAGTTTTAGCTTCATTACAGTGGCTGCCAGTGAAGTTCTGGAGTTACTACAACCTGCATCTTGAACTATATAGTTCTCTTTTATGATTCATTCTGATATGTTGGCACAGTGCCAGTTCCTCTTCTGTGTTCTAATCTGCTACAAAATATATTTACTGTATATCCACAGTCATATTAAATTCATGTGTGATGTGTTTTGTGTTTGTGTTTCGGTGTGTGTCTCAGGCCACATCCTGGAATAATGAAGAATAAATGCATTCAATGAATCATTGTTCATGAACCTGTTCCTATTCTTAGTGAACGTGACTGAACATACTGCATTTTTTACTTGATGAACATTAGTGTGCACATTTATTCTGGCTGCGAACAGCTGACATCAAACCAATAAAAACAATATTCATATCTTGCAAAAGCAAGCAATTCTTCAAAACTCTTCGGAAAAAAAAATGTCTTTTTGCATCAATACAGTATAAACAAATCTTTTTAATCATTTTAATAGGATGACACACCAAGTACACAGTTCCTATAAACGAACAACACAAGCGGCTTTGTTTTGTGTGTGCAGAGCACTAAAGTTACGGCAGAAATATGAATGTTAAAGTGTTCCTTCCAAAATGTTCCTACACTCCTTAAACAACAACTCTTTGTCTCTGCGTGAAACCTGCTTCGTCCACATAAATCAGCGGAGACAGGGATCAGTTTCTTTACACTCCCGGCTCCAGTATCAGGTTCAGTTCACCTGAACAAATTCATGGCTGAGGTTTGCCTCTTAGCAGCTGCTTCATTCTGATTCTAATGCACTTAGAGAGACTGTTGATACTTTGGTGTTTCAAAATCTGTGGGGATGTGGCCATTCAGTTTTAATTTGCAAGTGAACTTGTTATCTGAAAGCATTCTCTCAGGTGTTATTGTGGAAAGAATTGGTGAAATACCACATAAAGAGCAATATTCACAATTTTACAAATCAGAGAGTGTGACTCCAAAGTTAAAAAGTTCAATGATTAACAAGATAAGAGTTCAAAGATCAATATTTAGTCCATAAAAAAATAGAAATTACACTATCAGTAGAGCGGTTGTTTACTGATCGGTGGTTCAATTCCCAGCTCCTCTGGGGTTCATGTCCCTAACCCTAACCCTCCCCCCATGGCTGTGCCATAAAGTTTGTGAATGTGTGTGAATGGTTATCTTCCTGATGTGGGTGGCACCGTGTATGTCAGCCACCACCATCAGTGTATGAATGTGTGTGTGTGTGAAAGGGTGAATGAACACTTCTAGTATGAAGTGCTTTGAGTTGTCAAAATGACTAGAAAAGCACATATAAATGCAGTCCATTTACCATTTAAACTGAGGATTATTCTAGAATATAAGGAATATATATATATAATATAAGATGTTTAAAAAGGAAATTATAGAGGACCCAAATAAATAATCACACAAACAGCTCTTATCTAAATTAAATATATCGAAATAGTTGTAGTTGCAGTCCTTACACTGATATTATATTCTATATTATTATTATAATAAAGTATTTTCTCATTGTATTGATGATGTGGATACTGAAAATATATATCGGTGCTCTAACAGTAAGATTGTGTTTTTCTACCAATAAAAATACTTTGAGTGTTGGAGCTGAGCCTCATTGATTTATGGATTTATGAATAAAACTCATTGCTGAACCTGTATCAGGAGTTTTAGGATTATAACAGGTTAAAATTCTTGTTAAAACAACTGATGTATCATGACGTTGTTTGTTTTTGGTTTCAACAAATGGTTTTCAACCTTTGACCTGAGTTTCATATCTTTTGACCAAAGGCTAAAACACAAATTCAAATTCTACCAAACATCCAGAAGGTGACAATACACAACACACTCATGAATGAATAAAGCAATTTTATTGACATGTTTTCTTCACAATTCAAAGTTAATAATGTACTATATTAAAGGAAAGAACAATGACTTAACTAATTAAGAGTGTGTTCTGGCATGAAGCTCTGACATCATCTGTCTTTGTGCTTTACAGCTTTTTTACTACATCCTTGTGTTTTAAAATGTCATTTGGCAGCAGTTAACACCTTCCTGCTGCTATTTGGCATATTCAGGCTGGTCTAATTACAGTAATCCTGCAAATTAGTTTACAAAAGACTATTAGAGGCCAATAAATGCATTAATACTCAGAAATCATTAACATATAAGCTTGTGAATCAGTGGTTAACATGCAAAGAAAATACATATCAAATTATTTTTTCCATCCTTCATCAACCTGTAGCATTGATTTCTGCACCAAAAGAAAGAATAATACACCCTTGAAGTACAGTTATGTGAAAACATTTAATCTCTTGAACTCCAATAATCCACCTAAACTTCCTCTTTAAGGAAAGATTGTTTAAACTGAACCTGCTCCCTTTAATGCTTCACTGAAGCTACTTTATATTCAACCCTAAGATGCCATTTGCTCAAGTGAACATAACTTGGGACATGTCTTTCTCTGGACATATCTGGATCTCTGTGGTTATTGGTATGACAAGAGTTTAAAGTGAGTAGGAGAGAAATGCTCTACGGAGAAATTGATTAAATATTGAACAAATAATAAAGAATAAACAGTCCAGAAACCAAAGCAAGTTTTAGGCTGTGACACCCTAGCGGCTGTAGATGGTCTCTGGCTGAATCTGAAGCCGGGTTTTGGTGGCCAGTGCTGCCTTGCGTGTCATGGTGGTGCAGCGGGACAGGATCTCCTCGGTCTTGGGTCTGGGGGGCACCCTGGGAGCGATGGAGTCTGATCCGGATCCAGAGCTGTTGGTGGAGCTGCGGCGGTCTGACAGGCACAGGTTGCGGCTTGGATGAGGGCCATGTTGAGCCTCCTCTTTGAAACTGGAGGGTGAGTCGCTGCCTGAGGAGAAGCTGGTGAAGCTGGAGTCAGTGCTGATTTTGCTCAGGCTGCGAAGCAGCCTTTCTGAGGTCACGGCATGGCACGGAAGGACCGTCTGGGACCAGGTCTCAGACAAAGCGTCAAGGGATCTGGCTTTTTGGAGACGCCCAGGAATGTTAGCTTCAGCTCTGGACAAAACTGTAGCGTCTGGTAAAAGGCTGATTTCCTCCTGGATGCCAGGAGGATGAGAAGCCTGAGGTTTGCTGCTGGTTGCCAGGTTCAAGGTGGAGCTGTGCCGCTTCTTCTGGAGACTGTAGAGACCTGCTCGGGGGTTGTTGTAGGGCTGCAGGTACATGGTCGGGATGTAACCAACTTTACTGTTGAATCTGTAGAGAGGACAAGTCAGAATTAAAGGGTTTTTCAACACATCAGAACATGGTTACGGGATGATTAAATGCTGCTGAGGACTGCAGGTCCAACTTTCAGAGACAACAGAGCTTTGTTTTGAGGTGTTCACATTGCAAAATCAGTGCTGACCAACCCCTTCCTGTGTAAAGAAGAATTTAAGGTTACCTGAATAGGAAGAAATATTCACTAGCTCAGTAGGAGTGTTTATTAATAGAATGTGTAAATACTTTGTTCAGTTTACTGTGGTGATAAGTTTGGCATTTTTCACTAATTTCTTCTACTTATGGGCATGGTATAATTGTTTTGTAAAATGGTTTGTATGTTGTATACATGTGTCTGATTGAATGTGACCGTGGCCTGTGACATTTTGTACAAGACAAAATTCTCCTCAGCAAGATAATAAAAGTTGGATCCATCTGATAGTATAAAACGTGGAAAAACTATAGCTTATTGTTAGTGGTGCAGACAGACAGGATTTTGATACCTGATAAGCCACCAGCCATCATCAGACTTCCTGAGGACCTCGACCACGGCACCTATTGGCACTGACACCTCATCCTCCTTCTTGGTGGAAAAACTCTTCACGGCGCAGTACAAGGAACCTGCAGGACACAAACAAGGAAACAAGCTCAAATAACTGAAAGCAGTTGAAGAGCGCCCCTTGGTGTCAGGTGCTGATAAGAACCAGTACATATCTCACCTCCCAGCTGGAAGCTGCTGTCATCTTCTTCTTCTCCTTCCCATAACTGGAGGTATGGAGCAGGAAACCAAGCTAGCCTCTTGTCCTCTTTCTCAACCAGCCACCAACCTGAATACAAATACCATAAAGAAGTGTTAATTCTCAAAATTTTGGGAATGTCAGTTTTTTTATTTAACAGGTAAATGAATATTCTCATTCATCCAGGTCATTGTGGTCTCTCTCTGTTTAGTTGAATCTTAGGCAGCTGGACTTGTATTTGTCTATGAAGACACTAGACCATTGTTGGTGTGTCATGTGTGAACAACACCTCTAGTTACTGACCTGCAGGATCCTTGATCAGGACGTCCAGTTTCTCATCCAGGGCGACTACAAATGGTCGGTTCTTGGTGTCCTTAGTCTCGTAAGCGGCCACGCAGCTGTAGGTCTGGGTAACAAACGGGTGGGTGATGCTGGCAGCTCGCTGGTGAACACTGCCCCCTCCTCCGTCCGACCCGTCAGAAATGTCCTCTGACAGCAGGATCAAGATACTGTTTGAGAGAAACATCTTGTAATGAAAAAATCATCTTGAACTTCCAGAACCTGATGTTAAAAATGTATTTATAGAGCACATTTAAAAACAGCAAATGAATCAAAGTGATTTGCATGTACAAATGAAACATATAGAAGAGCAATAAGATATTGAAAATATGTGAAAATAAAATAAAACATATAAGGGAGAATATTTAAAACGACATTATGAAAAGGGCTAAAACATAAATATGTGATGTCAAGGCTGAAATACGTACCTGTTTTTGGTGAAATCTGGCTGCAGGTCATGGTCTTTGGGCATAAAAAACTGAGTGACCTCAGAACTCTGGGTCACACTTTGGTCACATTTCAAAAGACGATCACAGTAAGTCTCCAAGAACTTCATCCGCTGGACAGACCGCTTGGCTCCCTTCTGCTTGAAGCTGCTTCTCCGGGCTTTTCCTGGAATGACGAGAGAAGATAAATGAAAAAATACTAACTCAGAGTACACTCACACGATAAGAAAGAATGCAAATACTTACCATTAATTTTTCTAAATTTTAACAATACCTTTAGCTTTCTGTGCACAAACAATTGATGAGTAAAATTAAAGAATCTTACCCATAAATTTAGGGATCATTCTGTTATTTTTCCGAAATGGGTTCATGTGAGGGAACCTCTTCTTCAACTGTCTCTGTTGGAAAACAAAAACATATATATGAAGTCATTGTTCTCAACTAACATAAGATATAGCATAGGAAACCAAGTTAATTAATCTGTCCATCATTTATTTATTTTGATATGTTTACTTACATGAAACTTTTTGAAATCGTCTAAGGACCTGTAGACTATCACCTCAGAGCCATCAGACCACGCCACAGAGATCATAAACATCTGTTGGAAGAAAACAATTGCTTTAAAAATGTATCTCTAACTCAATCCGTGTGTAAAGCAAAGATTAAATATTGTTTCTGAATCTGAATCATTCAGTGTATTTTATGAAAAATTATGTCGGATATTCATAATAATTTCAAAGCACTGACGGTAATAAAAGTTAAATGATCAAATAGAAAATGATGAATAATGTAAAATGAACTCGCCTTGAGTTTAGGGGTGTTCCTGTGAACGGCTCCGATGATACGGCCGCTGATCGCAAAGCGCTTTTCACCCGTCATCTTCGCTCCTCTGCGTACGTGCGCGCGTGCCTGTGCGCGTGTCAGGGTTATCAGCAGCTTTGTTCTCCTTCACTCGAAAGTCGAGGAGCGGCTGCGGACTGCGGCTCATATAAGATGAACCTGAAGAAGGAGGGGGGGGGCATGAGGAGACGAGGGGCGGAGTCAGCATCACCTGAGGTGGAGACAGCAACTATCAAGCAAGATTCATCACTAACCTGCTATAAAAAAAAATAATATAAAGAAAGAAAAGCACGTGCAGGTCTTGTGCGCTTTCAAATGAGCAGGACAGGTGCATCTTGGATGCAGTATCCGTATCAGTGGATGAAATCACATCCTTTATTTGAGCATAAGTAGCTTTAGTGTGTAAAATCCAATAAATTGAGTATTATCAGTAAAATGTACCATCATAAACAAAAATACTCATTATTGACATCATGTATTGTATTCTCTCTTCCTGTCATGTAAAATGTCACTGTGTGACTGTCCGAGTCTGTGTTTTGGCCTTTGAGCAAAAGATGTAAAACTTTAAATGTTGGAAACCATTTGTTAAAGAAAAGTGTCAACATTTCACTTTAAGGCAGGAACTCTTCCTCCTAGAAGGGTTAGGGTTAGAAAAAATAGTACATTCAAATGCAGCAATCTGGTGATTTGGGAATAAAATCCAGAATCTATAGACTATCAATAATCACCATTAATGCATCAAAAAATACTATTAATGTATAATATCAGTCATAGACTATCAGTAGTCACTATTAATGTATAATATCAACTATAGACTATCAATGATTGCTATTAATGCATAAAATCAGGCCTTACACAAATGAACATACTTTTCACAAATCACAAATGAATCCCAACATATCTGTTATAAATGTCCTTAACATAATTTTTTTCTAGTTAATAATACTCCTAACTTGTTAGTGGACTTCCTTGGCCAATTGTCTGTTTATGACTTTTTGGAACAAAGTCTCAATAGCGACTAAACTCAATTCCTGTTTTTAGTAATTTTTATCAAAATTGAGTGTTTATTAATTAAAAATCATCTACTTTTGTGTGAGTGTGCATGACAATGGTGGGCGTAGTATTATATTTGTCTTGTGGTGGGAAGCATTTTTAATTTTGTTGTATGAAATGTTCTATACAAATACATTTCACATGTTTTTTAAATTATGTGTTTTATTTAATAGAAAAAGCAATAACCTTAAGCTCTAGGGTCTAGGCTTATTTTTGCCAATAAAAAATTTGAACTTGTACCGATTAGTATCATAAAAAAATCAAATTTCATTATAATCTTTGATAATTTTCTTTTTAACCTAAACTAACATAGAATTGCACATTTGTATTTTCTTGGTTAGTCCATTTCATAATTTACTCCCAAAACTGTCATCTGTATTTAAGATTGGTTCTGACTTTTTGAGTTTCAAACATTACTCTCTACCTTAAGTGTTGAATCAAATTTCAGCACAGTTTCTCATTGTCATATGAGGCATCATTTCATTCATTCAGTTCATTCACTAACTCATATTTTTTTAGACTTTCACGGAGAAACCTCGATTTAACTTGTTTTGTGTGAGGATTCCAACAAACTTTATCATTCAGTATTACTTCTTTAACCATGAAACAACAGTAGTATCATACTGATGTGACTTTTTTTTCCACCAAATCTATGTGAGAGTATTTTAATGTTTTACTTTATCAAAATGGAGCTAATTTGAGATACTTACATACATTTGCATGAAGTGCAAAATAAAAAAATGGGTGAAACTGTAAACAACACTCTCATAACAATGGTCGCATAAGTCACACTTCCAGGTGTAAAGTGGAGTGAAAGTCAGTGTGGTCACATGATCCAGAGAATGAGTCCTGCTCTGATGGTGAAGAGCAGTTAAACTTCCTGGGATGAGATCTCAAGGCAGGATGGTGTGCAGCAGATAGATTATGACGTAACCCACCTCATCTGTTCAAAGTTGGTCTTACTAAATGGACATGGATGACCCTTCACCATCCTCTCAAACCACCTGTCCTCCTTGTCTAAGATGTGTACGTCCATGTCTTTAAAGGAGTGCCCCTTTTCCTTTAGATGCAGATGTACTGCTGAGTCCTGTCCTGATGTGGTGGCTCTCCTGTGTTGTGCCATGCATTTGCGCAGTGGTTTTTTGGTTTCTCCAAACAGCATCCAGCATCAGGCCAGAACTGAGGAAGCCTTCTGAATGGAAGATGAAATGTCTTCAAGCTACAAGAAGAAGTCCAGTGGCTTACAAGTAACACCTTTGATATCACCCTAACCCTAACCCATCACCATCACATCAATTGTTTGACTTTTATTTTCACAAGTTGTCCTGTCATTCTTTCTTCCACCTTCATAAAAGGTTTGATATGTATATTGATAACAGTCATGGTGCTTCATCTACAGTTTATAACTGCTGATATGATTAAAGTATCAAAAATTCATAAAAGTGTTACCAAATAATTAAAGTTTTAATCGTATCTGATCACAATTCCTTGTCATAACTGTCATAACTATCTTTGCCAACCAAAACTACAAACAAATCGGATCAAAATTAACTAAAATTCTCCCATTGTTCTAATAAAGAGGTGAAATTACAGAGTAAGTGGTAGTTCCCCTAAACATGAGCATGTAGGTTAGGGTTTGTGTCTGTAATCTAAAGTATATTTACTTACTGGGTACAGTATCTGGACCAGGTCACTGACATAAAGACGATGGATGTCACAAGTTCTACAGGGTGACGCCAGCGGCTGTAAATGCTCCACACCTTTCATTTGACCTTTTTTTATTATTTGAATGAAAATCCGCATTTTCCCCAAGCAAACACACAAAAGCAGCGGCAGGGTTACTTTTATGATTATTATTATTGTTATTATTATTGTGCCACTCTAGAAAATATTGCTGTTAGCTATCAATATTGATTCTAGAACATACAACTGAAAGAATCGACCAAAGCCTTGCACTCTTTTGTCTCCGAGATTAACGACTTAGTCAAGAAACAACAACCTAAATAACACTTCATACCTGCCTGATATACATAAAAGCTCCTTTTATATGAATTCTCAATGAGAATTCTGGTCTGTTTTTGAAAATAAAAAAATGATCAAAACAAAAAAAGAACAGCATTAATTTACAGTCAAGTCAGGACTTTATTTATATCATCTAAGATCAAATAAAACCCAAGTCAACATTGTGTTGATGTGTGAACCTGTTCTACCTGCATGTTATTCATTTACATCATGCAGCATTTTTTGTATTTGCTAAAACAAATCGGTCGGAAGATTCTTTTTTTCCAAAGCTTGGACAAAAGGTTGATCTCAAACCACCAGAACATGCTAAACACTGACCCCAAAACCTCCAACAGGCAGTGTTAAATCATCCTTTTGATAGCGGTGATTTTTATTCCGTACAATCGGTTCTCCTCATATGAGAAGCAGTTTGCACAACATTTTTCATTTTGTGTGTGTGGTGTTTGGATTTGTGTTTTGAGTTTGGGGAAATTTAGAACTGTAGACCATAACTATAACAGTGCAAAAACTAAAATCTTAACAGGTGAAAATACCTTGTTTTAGGTACAACTAGTCCATCATTGAGTAGAATTGTCTTATTCCACAAGCAGAGTTTAGCTTATTTCACGTTTGTTCTTGATTTTAGCCATTTCATCTCTTTTTCTTTTTAAAAGAATTCATCAGCTTTGTTTTCTTAAAACGATTGACCTAACTCAAGTAAAAAAATGAAATAAGATAAATAATCTACTAAACAAGATATCTTCATCTGCTAAGATTTCAGTTTTGGCAGTGAATCACCCACAGATCTTTTCCCACAACTTCTCATCATCCCCTTTTGTTGGTTGATGATGAGATGAATTGCTTCCAGCTGCGTTTGGAATCACTATTCCAAACATTTAAACAATGTGCATTTAACAGTTTTGAAAATAGGAGAATATGAATGAGGAAAGACTTTACGGATTTTGTGTTTTGACTGATGTGTTTTCAGGCTCAGAGAGAGGAAGCCCACATGTTTTTACACTCAGGTGTTGACGTCTCAACAGGTCAAACACAAAGCTGCACAATCCGGACCCTTTACATCATAATACTGTCTGTGTGAGTATTAGAGTGTGTGTGTGTGTGTGTATGTGTGTGTGTGTGTGTGTGTGTGTGTGTGTGTGTGTGCGTGTGTGTGTGTGTGTGATAAAATCTTGGCATCACATCAGAAAAGGACTCCACACCCCTCAGGGAGCCTATGGGGTTATTGCTTCCCCCCATCATGCAATTCTCACTTTGAAGAAACACCTGCTCTCTCCCTCCCCCAAAACACACACACACACACACACACACACACACACACACACACACACACACACATGCATCCCCTTACCTGTTTCAATACCAAGTCTCAATACACACACACACACACACACACACACACACACACACACACACACACACATTCAGCGCTCGCCACTACTTGCTGATAAGGGATATTGCTGCTAGATGACACATGTGAATGTGATTCCACATGCAATAAGTTTTTATATATATTATATTTGAGTATCCACGTGAGACAGGAGTCAAGCAACTGATTCTAAAAAAAAATGTAAAAATATCTTTTTTTAATTTAACAGATAGATGAAAGATGAAAAAAACGATGCTTTTTATTTATATATATATATATATATTTTTTAGGAAGTAATGGTGTTATTTGACATAAACTTAAATTTAGTTAAAATCAGAGCTTACATCGATTTTTCTTTGGTTTGACAAAACTTTGCAGTGAAATCTGCATTTATTTACAGTATAAAAAAACACTATAATGTTACTGTAAATAATACTTATTATATTACATTATTATTAAGTAGATTGATTTTTACTAGTTGCTTTTTAGTAAATTTTAACTAACTTTTTATTTTTTAAAAATCACAGTGTTAATACAGTTATTCATCTAATACTGCAAATACAACTGAAAACACAGCATTTAAGCATTTTATTTACAGTACAGGCAGAATTTTGTAAACAGATGTAGAGCAATTCTACTGTAAATAATAGATTGATAATTGCTGTCAATCAGAATGAAACAGTTTCTAAGTCTGAACTTTGTCTCGTTCCCATAAACTGGGATTGACTGCTCGTGATCTGGAAGCTGCAGTTGGACGATGTTGTCATAGACAAGTGATGGAGAAGTGGAGAATTCATCTGGTGTTCATTTGTTACGGAGGTTGTAGTCATCAGCTGATTCTTGTTTGTTTCCTGGTGTGTTTCTTGTCCCTTTAAAATGCAAAAATGCATCTGTTCCAGTGCTGTGGCCCAAACTTCAGACTATTCAGTCCTTCCAGACTTTCCAGTCTTTCCAGATATCAGGCTTCATGTCTTAAGACCTGCATTGCAACAAAATAAATAGTTAAGTAAAAATAATAGTTATAGAAAAGTAAAAATGTTTTGTATTTGGTACAATGAGTCCAATATAGAGTTGATTTGTTTAATTCCATTAGCAGAAAATGTACCTTATTTTGAGTAATTTCCTTCTGCTTGAGGTTGAAAGACCAACATCTTCTATAAAAAAGATTAACTGTAATTATACTGAACAAACCAAGAAAAAACTAAACTATCTGCCAATAGAAAAAGCTATTTCTTCTCAATATTAGACTAAAAACAAAATATTTCTACCTGATAAGATGTGGCAGTGATGTCTGAAGGCTGGCATCACTTGTGTGTTTTTTTCTGGCTTATTTGACTCAACTTCATTCAATTATTTCTCTTCTAGGTGATGTTGAAACCATTGTTCCTTCTCCTGTGTGAGACAAAGGGCCTTGACCAAAACTGATGAAAGCAGGAAACAAGGTACAGGAATTCTGAGTAAAAACATCTCCAACTATACAAATAAACTCATAATCCCATTGGCACAGATAGATGCAGATATGTCCCAGATAATGACATGTGTTAACTAAAATTTAATTTCTGACTCTACAGTGTTTCTCAACAAAAATCCCCACGTTGCAACACTCACTTCATTATTCTGTTTAATTTAGACAGGCTCAACAATCACCTCTTTGTTTGGGCTTAGAAACTGACAATGGAAATGTCAGTGAAATGGTCCAGGTGCATGTCTCATTGCTTTCATTTTCCTCTATCTCTACTCAACATTTACAGGAATATGTTTGCTACCATCTTAAAAACTGTATTTGCCTTGGTATAAAAGTCACACGTGTTCCTCCTGATGGATTGCATTGCATGTTCTGGGTGTAAATCAAACTTCAAGTTAATCAAATCTCACATATAAGGTATCCTGGAAGGGAAAAATATCCTTGTTGCCTTTTTGTTGTAGCAGAAGGAAGAAAAAGTCAGCTTGCCATAAACCTCACAGATTTATGTTCTCTGATGGAAGTTTGTTTGTGCATAATAGGGAAATAGATAGCAAGTAAAATAAGCAGACATTTACTGTATGGTTAAACACATGATTCAGACCAAAGGTGAAAACCTGAATCTTCTTCATCAGCAAAAAGGGTATTGTACATTGCAAAACATTATTCAGTGTACAAATAAAAAGAAACTGCAAGGCACATCCTCATAAAAAATCCAAGTCTCTGTAATAAAGTGTCAAATAAGAAGACTAGAACAATTAAAATTGCGTCAGAAGTTTGTTCATTAAATAAAATTCCTCTTAATGTTTATGGCTTGTTCTATTATATAATGAGGTGGAGTCAGTTTTATCACTGGGACACACCAGACACACACACACGAACAAGTCCAGTCAATTTAATTCAATTCATTTGTATAGCCCAAAATCACAAATCACATGTTTACCCAAATGGGCTTTACAGTTTGTACAAAAGCAGCACAACAGGGAGAAACACAGGGGGATCCCACTTCTAGGATGGACAGGCATTCAACAGATGATGTGTGGGATGGAAACAATACATTTAAACAGGAAAAGTTGAATATGACATCAAATGGAATAACATAAATAATGAATTATGGTGTAGATGGAGGATGAGGTGAAAAGATCCATCTCAGCTTCCAGGTAAACCAGGACAGCAACAGACCCTCCAACAACTGAAGATCCTCCAGTGGCTGCACTGCAGCATGCTCTGAGAATGAGAAAACACAGAAAACAGAGGCCGGGAACACAACAGATTTAAAAAGTACATCAGTTGGACATGAGTGTTACAGATGGAAGAAAGAAAAGAAGCTCATTGGTTCCTAGCAGCTTAAACCTATCACAGCATAACAACGTTCTAGGTTAGCCAGGGCCAGACCAAACTATAAGCTTCTTAAAAAAGAAAAGATTTTATTCCACAGGAGAGGAGCCTGGTAGCTGAAGGCTCTGCCCCCCATTTTAAAAAAGCCTGATTGTGAAGAGCTTTGTAGGTGAGGGGGAAGATTTTAGATTCTACATCAAAAAAATATTTTCTGGTACCTATTGTACCTAATTTATCTTCTAAAAGGAATATTAGTCACAAAAAGACACTAGACATAATCACATGATTCATGTTTCTGAAGCTGTTGTCAAGATTTTATCTATTTTATATATCATAACCCTAATAAAATAATGGCCTATGTGATTTTTTAAAAGTTTTTTATAAATGACACCCTTGTAACATTAAAGTATAAAGTGTCAATTTCTGAACATTCTAGTGTGACTTTAGTCAACTTTAAATCTGGATTAAACTGTCCTTTCATACAATAGTCAAAACTCAAATTACCTGGAGTTAAATTAAACTAATGTCAGGTCTCTCTTACATCACATTCCAGTATTTTATTGAATGTACAGTAACTGATCTCTAGCATCTAGTTTTGATGACTTTTTGAAACCTAAGATGTATCAAATTTTCAATGAAGTGATGACACATGTTTATTGGACTGATGATCCTGGAACTTCCTTTACTTTTTTATATTTGGCTGCAAATTTATTGAATTCATTGATATGCAAAAACTTAAATTAACTTATATTAAAATATTATTAAAGTATAACTTGATCTATTTAGACTAAATTGTTGTAAAACATTATAGCCTAAAGCCTTTCTCACTCACCAGTAGGAACTGCTTCGATCATGTTTAGTGCTTCTTCTTGATTCTTGAAGCAGTGGCTATCATGAAAGCTGTTACATTGCCAAAATCAGGCTTTTTATATCCTGACTGTCTTCAGTAAAATGTCCATTGTCTTATCAGCATAAAGAGTCTGATCCTTTCAATTCAGGATGAAGGTGATTTTAGCAGCCAGGACATAAACTTTGCCAAACAATGACTGAGGCTGGTATTTTAGTTCGGTATATATATATTTATTTCACTATTTAAGCCTTTCTCTATTTTTATTTTAGTTTGATAGGAAGTTAGTTTTCATGAATTTTCTTACTATTAAACTTTTCTCACTTTTCCTGATGACTGGATTTTCATTGGCTCATAAATTATTTTGACATTTCTGGCAGCAGCAGAGGTGGCGCCACAGGTATAATTATGAAATAAAACCTGCATTTGGGCCGTATCTAGTTTTCAATACTTTGTCCTGATGTTGTGATTAAAATGTTTATTTTTGTAAATATGTTATTATTCTGAGTTTTATTAATGAGTTATTAAACTTTATTTGTAGCAGCTGTCATAAAGGGGGATGAGGCATGACTCAAAATTCATACTAAACCTTTCAGGAAATGTAAAGTAGCATTTATGTTATTTTTGTTCTAAACTAAATGAATCAATGAACAAGTTTAAGCGCAAGAAACTCATTTTTGCTTCATAAAAATTTATAATTGTTATATAATTAGAACCTTTGTAGATGATTTCTCAACAACAGAAAAGCTGCTTTGAAATCGTGGGACTTTTATTTTGATGATTGATTGATTGATTGATTGATTTGATTTTGTTATTCTGTTGTTCTGTCGTTGAAATGTTTGGTATGAATGTTAAGTTGTGTCTCATCAACCTTTATGACAATTGCTATAAATAAAGTTTTACCATAATCTCAAACTACATTTTAGAAGAAAATCACACTGATCGAGAGTCAACTTTTTCTTGTTCTTCATCAGCAGCAGCACTGAGTCAAAGGTCAAATCATGAAGTAAAGCAGTGTATTAACTTGAAATACTTTGACTTACATTGTTCATGAAATGTGTTAATAAAGAAATAAATTTGCCTTGCGACATACAGGGATATTTTCCTGAGGATCAACCCTTTTCTTGTAATGTCATCTCTTATCTTTCTTCCATCTTCTAACCCGACTGCATTTTTTCTCCACTCATGGTGAGGATCTGAGATAGGTCTCTTTGTCAGAAGCTGAAGCTTATCTGGTTTATTTAAATACATATATATGCATGTAGATAGCACTTCCTCCACTGGAACATCCACATTCCTTCATGTTGCACCAGCTCTGTTAGTATTGATGTAGTAGTAGATGGAAATGAGCCACATTATAGGTGGTTGGAGCTGCCTGGACAAAGGCCAAGGACAAGCTGGAACTGAATTATTATTTTAAATTGATTTTATTATTTGATTCATTTTTGTTTCTTTGAATCATTTGAACTAGTAGTAGATGCCTTTTACTGACAGTTTAACTGATTTTCAGCAGCCAGAGACAGTAAATGACAGATGTGACCTGTAAGCAGCTGTTTCAATCACGTGTGGGCTGTCAATCAACAGCTGTCAGAATAAATCAAACTAATATTTACCTTGTCATTATTCATTTTTATGTATTTCTGCTAGGTTGGGTGAAACTAAATAATAATGCCATATATTTGACCCTCCTTTCTGTAGAATTTCCTTATAGCAACACCATGCAAATGTTGTCATATTTGGTCTGATTTTAACCAAGAATGCCCTATGATAATCTCTTTCCTCAGCAAATGTGCCCTGGAGGTTTAGAAGATTTTTGTCATTTTATGTAAAAAGAAGTAAAAACAGGATTGACGGGTCATGTGACATGATTATTTATTTTTTCCTTCAAAATAATAGACTTTTTTAATACACATTTTAACAACTAAAGAGTAAACCATGGATTTTATAAAATATTTTATAAAAATTATATTACTATTGATGTTTTGATTGTTGCCACATGGCAACACAGTGAAATTGAGCAAACTCCAGTCCTGGAAGGCATAATTCGACCAAGGTTGTAGCACCAAGTTCTGATCCTGTACACTCTTAATGTCAGTGGGTCCTGTTTACAACAGTGAATGAAGAAAAAATAATTCAAAAATGAACAAGCAACCCTCTCCTTCTTAAGAAGGCTCATATCTTAGATGCACAGTTGTGGCATAAGGTTCATTCTCTCATGATGTTATCAATATATTTGACTCCATAATAAGTTATGAGACAGATGGAGTTGATGTTTTTTCATGTGATTTAGGAAAAAACCCTCAATGCTGAATGTGTGTCAGGCTTTTGTGGAGTTGAACAGGTTAGACAGGTCACATTTGAAAAGTTATTTATCATCATGACCTAGAGTCATTAACCTTATTTAAGAATGAGGGAGGAAGGAAAACAATATGTTTCCTGATGGCACAATTACTACATTCTTGGGATTCATCGGTGACACTGACAGGATCACAGCAGCAATGGTGCCAAAGGGAAAAATATTAAATGAAACCACTAAATGAGGTGACATGATCCACCTGTTGATTACCATGGGGCCTTCATACAGATTAAGCTGTTTGCCCTGTCCAAGCTTTTCTTACTTAATTTTTTATTTTTCTCTATTTAATTAACTGTTTTTGAAATGTATCTTCTTGTACCATTGTCTTGCTTTTGTTTTTAATAATTATAATTATTTGTATTTATTTTAATATTTTTGATTGTTCTTGTTTTTAAATTTTAAATGATAGATTTGTATCCCTTTCAATCAAATTTTTTAAAATTGTATCTTAGTGCTTAATGTTTTATTTACACCACCATTCAAAAGTTTGCGGTTGCTTAGGAACATCCTTATTTTTGAAAGCACTGTTTTTTTTAAATTAAGATAAAATAAAACTATTTAGAAATTCGTTCTATATATTGTTAGTGTGGTAAAATACTTTTCTAGCTGCAAATGTCTGTTTTTTAATCCAATAACCACATAGATGTTTAGAGGTTCTAATGGTGCATTGTGTTTGCTATTTGCATTAGAGGCTAATAGATGATTAGAAAACCCTTGTGAAATGATGTTTGCACAGCTAAAAACAGTTTAGCTGCTTAGATAGAGCAAGCCACCAAGTTTGAAGGAGAAAACTATTAATTCAAATAAAAATCATTATTTTTCAATGTTTTGACCATGTTTTCCACTGATTTCACAGCTCACTTGATAAATAAACGTATGAGCTTTCATGGAAAACTCTAAATTGTCTGAGTGACCAGACTTTTGAACAGTTGTTCTGTACGGATAAACCTGCTTTTCTGCTGCCATCTTCAGGCTGAGCTGCATTTTTATTCCACGAGAGGAGAGATTCTCTGAGGATTCATGACAGCCTTGTGTATCCCGTGACTCAAACATCTGCATTCTTTTATGTTACCATCAGCAGAGTTTTACAGCCATGTAAATAATCTACATTCCAGTCTGGTTGATCCTCTACATACTTTAGAAATGTTAGCATACTATTTTTTTATATGCTCGAACAGTGCCTCATTGTCATTGACAGTTTTTTTCACAGGCAGGTTCCTGTCATAATAGGAGCAGATTTCAGACATTTATCATTACACTGCAAAAACTGAAGAATAAGTGGAAATATCTTATTTTTGGTACAACGAGTCTAATACTGAGAAGAAATATAACCTTATTTCAATTTTTTTTCTTGATTAGTTAGAATAGTTAGTTGACTAAGTATTAAAAGATTAGTCAATTTATTATTATTTTTTTTTAAGAAAATATTAATCTTGTCACTTGAAACAAGAACAAATTGGACAGAACAAATCAGGAAATAAATTGAAATCAGCTAAATTATCTTGGATGGTAATGGAATAAGATTGTTCCACCTAATATTTGATAATTGTTCTAAAGACATTTTTTTTGCTTTGTAAATAAAATCAGTCAATGTACAGCAACAGATTGATAATTGCTTTATGCTTTATCTGCATGATGCTAATTCAGCTATAAACAACCCTGGTCTTACAGAGCTTGGCTGCAGGTTTTTGTTCCAAGTAAGCAGCTACAATCGGATTTTACTTATGAAGGTCCACAGCAAGAGCTCTAATCGTTAATTATTAGAATCAGGTTGGAACTAACCTGCACATCTGTTGGACCAGTGTTGGCTACCTCTGTGCTAATTGCTATAAAGGATTTATTAATTTCTATTATTCCTGTTTCTACAGATATGAGCTGACTTTTACCATCCCACTGCTTTTCCTGGCACCTTTCCAGACCCTGATTGGCTCTCCTTGATATCCTCACTGCAATAAAGGTAACAAGTATGAACCAACCAGAGGCAGAGCACAATCAATAACCAGAAACAGCAGAATGAAGGCACAGCAGAGGGCAGTGCAGGGTAAAAATAACTGACTTTTATATATACACTATATTTCCAAAAGTATTCATTCACCATCCAAATCCACAAAGCCAGGCTAGACTGGCTGGCAAGATTCCTGGCCTTCAAAAACACCTTTGGAATGCATTAGAGCGAAGCCAGGCCTTCTCCAACATGAGTGTTTGACCTCACAGCTGTGCTTCTGGAAGAATGGTCAAAAATTAGCATGAAGCCTTCTTAGCTGTTACAGCTGAAAAGGGATGATATATATGCAAATTGAGGCAAAAAAATACATGGCAAGATGAGAAAGTCAAAAACCTTTAAAGGCACTCCATAGGTCTCCCAATTTTGTGTTCATTTTGGTTAAAGTCCATTTGCGCCAATTTCAAACTGTTTTTTAAAAACAAAAATCACACCAAATATGCAATTAATTCCCCGGAAAAATGAAATGGTGTAAGCAAAAAAGACTTTTTTTTAACAGTTAAACCATTCAATACAAATTTTCAGGGTTACATCATGACATTTGATATATACAGTGGGGAAAATAAGTATTTGAACACCCTGCTATTTTGCTATTTCTCCCACTTAGAAATCATGGAGGGGTCTGAAATTTTCATCGTAGGTGCATGTCCACTGTGAGAGAGATAAACTAAAAAGAAATATCCAGAAATCACAATGCATGATTTTTTAATGATTTATTTGTGTTATATAGCGGCAAATAAGTATTTGAACACCTGTGTGTCATCTAGAATTCTGACCCTGAAGGACCTGTTAGTCCGCCCATTAGAAGTCCACCTGCACTCCATGTATCATCCTTAATCAGATGCACCTGTTTGAAGTCGTTAGCTGCATAAAGACACCTGTCCACCCCATACAATCAGCAAGACTTTAACTTGTAACATGGCGAAGACCAAAGAGCTGTCCAACAACACAAGAGAGAAAATTGTACACCTCCACAAGGCTGGAAAGGGCTACGGAGCAATTGCCAAGCAGCTTGGTGAAAAAAGGTCCACTGTTGGAGCAATCATTAGAAAATGGAAGAAGCTAAACATGACGGTCAATCTCAATCGGAGTGGAGCCCCATGCAAGATATCACCTCGTGGGGTCTCAATGATTCTAAGAAAGGTGAGGAATCAGCCCGGAACTACAGGACAGGAGTTGGTCAATGACCTGAAAAGAACTGGGACCAACGTTTCCAAGGTTACTGTAGGTAATACACTAAGACCTCATGATTTGAAATCATGCATGACACGAAAGGTTCCCCTGCTTAAATCAGCACATGTCAAGGCCCGTCTTAAGTTTGCATATGACCATTTGGATGATACAGAGGAGTCATGGGAGAAAGTTTTGTGGTCAGATGAGACCAAAATAGAACTTTTTGGTCATAATTCCACTAAGCGTGTTTGGAGGAAGAAGAATGAAGAGTACAATCCGAAGAACACCATCCCTACTGTGAAGCATGGGGGTGGTAGCATCATGCTTTGGGGGTGTTTCTCTGCACATGGGACAGGACGAGTGCACTGCATTAAAGAGAGGATGACTGGGGCAGTGTATTGTGAGATTTTGGGGAACAACCTCCTTCCCTCAGTCAGAGCATTGAAGATGGGTCGTGGCTGGGTCTTCCAACACGACAACGACCCAAAGCACACAGCCAGGAAAACCAAGGACTGGCTCCGTAAGAAGCATATCAAGGTTCTAGCATGGCCCAGCCAGTCTCCAGACCTGAACCCAATCGAAAATCTTTGGAGGGAGCTCAAACTCTGTGTTTCTCAGCGACAGCCCAGAAACCTGACTGATCTAGAGAAGATCTGTGTGGAGGAGTGGGCCAGGATCCCTCCTGCAGTATGTGCAAACCTGGTGAAAAACTACAGGAAACGTTTGACCTCTGTAATAGCAAACAAAGGCTACTGTACCAAATATTAATCATTTTCTCAGGTGTTCAAATACTTATTTGCCGCTATATCACACAAATAAATCATTAAAAAATCATGCATTGTGATTTCTGGATTTTTCTTTTTAGTTTATCTCTCTCACAGTGGACATGCACCTACGGTGAAAATTTCAGACCCCTCCATGATTTCTAAGTGGGAGAAATAGCAAAATAGCATGTTCAAATACTTATTTTCCCCACTGTATATACACGTGTGTGTGTGTGTAAGCCTCTTAAATTTACAAGCATAGCGGCTTAATTAATGAACACCTTTTTTCCCAGCATTTTCACTAAATTATGCAAATTTGATATTATGATAATGTTATGTGTGATATAAACATGTGAAAATATTCTTGAAAAGACAAACAAGACAACCGAAGCCTTTTCTGATATGATTTTTTTTTCTTTTTCAAACCAATAATCCATCAATAATCCATTCTTTACAGTCACACCATCAATCAAATTCAGGCTCAGACAAACACACATCTGATCTGTTATAATACAACTCTGGTAAGATTTAAAAAGATGGCACCACCACATGGGAGCATGATTAGGGAGGAGTGATTTTTTTTTTCCATAGGCAATTTAACAAAAATATTTCCTTTAATGAAGATAGACTCTTTTCTTTTTTAATATACTATAAAGGATAGAATAAAATTTGTCTCTAAAAATGGTTTGTTTGGAGAGTGCTAAGTGTTGCATAGTCAAGGAGACATTGATGTACAGGGGATTTTAATTTAAAATGACACAAGGAGTAAAAAGCTCTTAGTTTGTTTTTCAGCGTGCAGATGTGGGTAAAAAATACTTATTTTGGCTCTAATCCTCGACACAGTCAACCCTTTTAGAACTAGTCAGTAGCTTCACATTTCTTCTTTTTCTTGACCGGCTACCTTGAAGCTGGTGTCCTGGGGCCATGTGAGTGAAAAATACAGAATCTAAGTGTTTGTAACATACAGTCTGTCTTTGTGCAAATGTAACTCAACAGAATAAGATCCACAGCAATCACATGATAATAAGAATTTCCCGGTTTTATAAACACGGTGGAAATAGCTTGGATTTGCCTTTAAAACTGTCCATCATTTAGAAAGAAATAACTAAAAATCCTCTTGGCAGGCAAAAAAAAACAGCTTAGCTTTAAAAAAAAAAAAAATACTGTCTTTCTAGCTTCTGGATTGATTAAAGCTCCAATCTCAAAAACCTGAGGAGCCTTAATCATAAAGCCAAGCTGCAGAGATGTTTGTGACTCCTCTCTGGAATCCTCGTCCATTGCTGATCAGCTTGCCGGCTGCATGAAGCTCAAATAGTTGCAATACAAGGTGGGGAATTCCCAACTTAGCTTATATAAAGTGTCTCGACATACTGTGCCAAGCGTTTTTTTGTTTGTTGTTAAAAAAAAAAAAAACAGACAATAAAACAAATGTAGAAAGGGAAACACTATAGGAACCACAGCCCGTCTCTGTTCCTGGTTCTAACTTTACAGGCTCCATCCAGGGAGCAAAGCTGCTGTTTCTTTCCCCTCGGCCTTACATACATTCATCTGTCCCATTCCAATCATCCATCAGCTGTCCAGTCCTTATTGAGAACATCTAAGAGTTTGCACTTCTCCAAAAAGCCCAAATTCTCATCCATAAGCCGTTCTCCTTTCCACCGCCTCGGCAGCATCCGCAGACCTCTGCTCCGCCCCGAGTCTCTGTCCATCTCAGAAATGAAAAGCTCCAGGACGCCGGCTGGGGTCACCGGAACTCGTAGATGGCTGCACTGTGCTCGGGGACGTGAGTGAGGTTTAGAGACTGGTACCTGGTGCAGCAACATGAGGACAGATGTTAGAATTAAAAAAAAAATACACTTTCGAAGCTCCTTCACTACATAAAAAAACAAAACATTCTCATTCATTTCTACAGAAAAACAAACTTCTGTTTCCATCAACTACTGAAGATCTGCTGCATTATGGAAAAATAATTATTATCACTTTTTTTAATGTCCCTGAAGGTCATCCAGGTCATTTTATCTTGATGTGTAAAGAAAAACAACTGGATTTGTTAGTTTGTTGGAGAAGTGAAGAAGCCACCTGGTTGGGAGGTAAATCATCTTCAACAGACATCCCCATGCTTTTCTCTACAATTCTACATAATGACATTATATTAAGTTACACTTTTGTTCAGCATGAGTAACCTTCTGCTTTTGTTTAAGATGTTAAACAGATTTATTGGGTTGCAGAGTCATGGATTTTACCTTTTATAGCAAATCACGTTACAGGTTATGTTGCTGCTACTCCTCATCAAATTCTTGGAACTCAAAGTATTCCCAGATAACAGAACTTTTCCTTTTTCCCAACGAAATCTCAGCCTCCCTCTGACATTTAACTCTCTGTGTGAAGGTGTAGATCATGCTCATCGCTTTCAGAATTTGTGAAAAGCAAAATGTCAAATAAATCGTTTTTGTCCTGAAAATGTATTGAGGGGATTTTTAAAAACAAATGCAAATGATGGATTGTAATATCTAAACACCAACAGCAGAATGAACAGAGGAAAAACAGCATCATGTCCTGTTGTTTTGGTTCATAGCAGAAACAAGAAAATACTCATGACAACAACATTTATAGTTTTCACTATGGGAAATGTGCTGTGTGCCAAATACTCAGTGGACATTCAGTTCTGCCAGCGGGCGACATTAAACCTTGTTGCTTCTCCCCCTTTTTTAAAAGAAAAAAAAGAAAAAACAGCATAAGGTCGACGTATTTTACATTCAGAAAGGGGAAACACAACCAAGGTTCCAGTTATTGTTCACAGGGAGCAATAAAACAGAGAAATGAAAATAATAGTTCTCTGGAAAACCATGATGTGAGCAGGAGGGAGTTGAAAGAAATGCCAAAGAATGTTAAATAAAAATGAAAACACGAACACAACCTTATAAATCAAACCTTCCACCCAGCAGCATTTTCTGTAAAAAAAAAAAGCATTTTGACAGAAGCTGCAGAAACACAGATCTCCTGTCTGTTTATTTCCCACTCAGATTTTTCGGTTGTGGTTACCATTCAGAGCTCCTGTGGTAGTAGTAGCCCTCAATTGTTGCTGTGGACTTTTGGAAGCAGATGTAGTAGAATCCAGCGAAGGAAGCTCCACTGATGTCTTTGATTGTGTGGTCAGGGACTAGGAACTGCTCCTGAGGGATAAATGGGACCAGCTGCAGGTCAGAGACAACACATACAACCACAAAATATATTTCAGCTCCAGCACCTTACCTTCCATCTCATGAAAATATAGTCGGAGTTCTTCAGATCTTCGTAGTCAAAATCATCCGAGTTGAATGTTTTTGCGTATTGGTAGAAAGCTTGAAATTTTCCCTATGACATCAAGAGTAAAAAAGGACACTTTCAGTAACAGAGCCTGTGAAGTGTTGCTGTTAGGTTCTGATTTAATAAGTGTTACCCAGTGTTTACGATCCACATCTTCATCTGCGTCCCATTTCCGGGTGAGAAACGGCCGCTTTCTACTGATAATCTCCCCAGCAAAGAATGTGGTTAGAGTGGGGTATTCCTATGACAGCGAGTGAGGCAGAGAAACCAACAGTAAGCTTTGGTTTTGTTTGCTTTGTTGCCCCAGACAGACAGACAGACAGACAGACAAGAGAGAGAGAGACACACACACACACACACACACACACACACACACACACACACACACACACACACACACACAGAGAGAAACACAGAGACACACACACACACACACAGATACACACACAGAGACACACACAGAGACACACACAGAGACACACACACACACGACGTTCTGTCAAGGTAAGAACATCGTGGTCCACGTGAAGATGGCAGGTAAATGTCTAGGGTTTGATTTGAACAGGTTTGTAAAATGGTAAAAAGTAATTTTTGAAGTTCTGAAAGTGTGCTAGTACAGATGCTTGTTGTATGTTGTCCATCACTGAATATATATTGTGGGAATAACATAAATTAGTTTGTTTTGCAGTGAGAAAACATGAAAGACACACTGCCAAAACTGTCATGTGGTTTAACTCCAACAACTTTGTACCAATTAACTGAACTCTCTTAAAAAGGGTTTAAACAATTAAACACATGCCATCAACTAGTTTTATATTCTAGGTGGATTAAATGTATCTTTTTTTCCCCAGTTACAACATTTGACTTTTTGTGTCAAAAATAAATAAATAAATGCACATTAAACCTGGTGAATTCTTTTAAAACTGTATTTAAAAATTTTGCCTTTCTCATCCTGTCAAAGATGACCCAAATAACACGATCTATATTTTTTCACAGGATTATTGATGTCAAGAAGACATCTACAATTATTATTTTTTAAGTGTCAGACAATAAAGAAGAATCAACATTTTAAAAAAATGAAATGAAATGTCTTGTTTTGACAAATTAACTGAAAAGCTTCAAACCCCCAGAATTAAGCAGCTGGAATCAACACAATTTGTTACTGTTTTTCTTCCAAGTTAGTACATTTTTGATCATTTTATTTTAATCATCATGATCTATTCATTTTCTGTCTATTCACTAATCCATTCAGCTCTACTTGAGAATTTAATTTGGAATAGTTTGACATCAGTCCTGCAGTGACATGTGATTAATTCTCTGTAGACAGCATGTGACTCTCCATACCATATTTCAGTGATTTTAGCAATAAACAGCCACTTACAGTACAGATAAAACGTTGACATGTTATTAAGTTATTAACGGTCAAACACGTGTTATACACGCGAAATATACCAGCACACACCTGTGACTTAGGAAAGCTTCTTCTGTTAGGTTCTTGTGTTGTCTGTCAGTGTGTGGTGCTAGTCGATTTTACCATGCAAACACCATAATACTGACAATAAAAGTGAATTGGAAAGGTTGAAGCTAGACTGTAACAAGGGAATTACTCCTCTCACCTCTGTGAGTCCTTTTATTTTCAGATAGCCACACAAGTAGGAATCTTCCATGGTGACATGCTTAAAAAGAACAACCAGAGAGGGTTAATATTACGGTCTGGACTGACACTTCCATAGTGTCATGAGTTTATAGAAAAGATAACTGTCAATTTCCATCAAAACAGCCATGAAGATGCAGGTTTGAAAAGAGACTCAATCCAGTGTTATAATAGCAATATAGCAAGTATAACAAAAAGATTAAATTGCACTGACTGAAACAAAACACTAAAATGAGGCTTTAACTAAATATAATGTTCATGTCAGTTACTTAAACTGAATTAAAAATGGTTGTCAAAACGAACACTGAGGAAATGTGATTGTTTTGTACTTTTTATAGCAAACTTTAGTAGTAATTGAGTAACATTCTTGGCCAACACCAAATCCTTCAGCCATTAGTATTATAACTCCGTGAACTATGACTAAAACATTTAATAAAATGAGACTTTCACTGATTCAAACTTGTATTAAACAAGAGTATAATATGTGACTAACTAAATATAGTGTTAATGTAAAGCGTCTAAAAATAAATATAAACTCCATTGTCAATATTAACAGGTAACACAGAATCTATATAAGGCTGACTGAGATAATAACACTGAATTTTGTGTTTTATAGGCTAGACGCAGCGAACCAGGCCAGCGCTCATTGATTTTGCGGATGTCAATCATCCCGCCGCCGTTTGACAGATCAACAAAACGCCTATGACAGCTCTAAAATAGCCGTGAAATATCCGCGTCAAAGCCGCACCTGCAAAACAACCTCCACGTCATACGAGTTCCCTTTGCTCTTCTGGTGGCCTCGAAACCTGGAGCCACTGTACAGCAGCGACGTGACAACACCGGGCTGCCGAGTGTTGATCGGCGGCGGCGGGATAAGCGAGGCCGAGGATGCGAGGGCCCCGCCGCGGGAGTCGCTGAGGTATCCAGCGGGGACAGGCATGGCTCCCGCTTCGCTGGCTTGGGCACCGTGGTCAATGGCTCCGTCTTAGCGACGGACTGTGTCGGCGTCTACGAAACGGCGGCAATTGGACTAAACAGGCCCTCCAGCATTCAAATTCCCCCAAATTCCTCTAGTTGAGTTTACGAGGCACCGAGCTCCCAAAAAAGTAAGTAGACTTCGACGCGACGCTGTAGGCAGCAGCATCCGCCCCTCTCATTGGTCAACCGGGTTCACCTGGCAACGATCCCCAACGCTGATTGGTCGCGCTGGCAAAAGGCTTTATGGGACTTTATAGTGTAGTTTTTTTCTTGTTGTATAACAGTGTGTGACTGCGCGCGTAAAACTACAAATCCCGACATTTAAGTATTTACGACGCTACCTGTCAAGCGCAGAAGGTCACACGCGTGCATTCAAATGCTGTTATGGGACTTAAGTATAGTTAAAGCGACTTCTTTAACCGATAAAATGCAAGAGATTTAACGTCAACGAAGAGCACCTAGTTTTATAAAAAAAAAGCGTCTAAATAACTAAGGAATTCAAAGCTATGGACATATAGCCTAGCCTTTTTCCTTAACTAGCTTTTTTCCCCCATTTTCCATAACTGCAGCTATGTTTAGGAGACTTGTTAGGTTTCAGAGTCGGCTCGGAAATGCAATTTCACTCAGAGTTTCTCCAACGAGCCAGTGTTCTCAAAAATACGCCACAGCAACAGCAGGTACGATAAAGAACGTTTCTACTGCAGCGGAATTTCTTATGAATAACCGTGCTCTTTTCTGCTGCTTCCAGAAAGAAAAAAATTTTATGAAGATGTCAGTATATCTCAAGTTGAAGGTAAGCGCATCTCTCACCAGTAATGAATCCAGTGGAAGAAATCAAAATAATGTAGTTTTAGTCGTTGGTAATTATTGGTTGCTCCTTCTCCATACGTGTAAATATTCTTTTCTTTTTTTATTTAGGTGGTTCATATGAGATAAACCTCGATCGAAGGAAACTGAAAACTCCTGGAGGGAAGTTGTTCACTGTGCCAAATGAAGCTCTGGCCATCGCGGTGGCCACTGAGTGGGATGCTCAGAGAGAAACACTGAAGTTTTACACCATGCACCTGGTACGGTTAAAGCAGCGTTTCTCTTCCAAAGTCCATTATAAAGTTTAGGATAGTGGAGGTACCGCCTTAACTATTGTGATACATTGACACACAACAAACATTACAGCGTTTCTTGATATGTTGACATTGTCCTAGTAGATGTATAAACCTGCATAAAGATACACTTTATTGTATTATACATATATAATACAGAAGTTGTGTTAAAAACTCTAATAAAGGATTTATATTAACAAATGTGTGATAGTGTGCCATGTGCAAATCAACATGGATTGTGGGATGTGAAGATATGGCGAGTAGGCCATGATGTAGATGAAACCCTGATTTGTTTTATGTGTGTGATAGAACTATTTGTTTGCTAAGTAAGTTTTGTACTGAGGATCTGTACATGATGTCCTTCAGCTTCATGCTAAGTAAAAATGAAGATGATTGAGGATAGTGATGTCACCTTTCCTGCAGACCACCCTGTGCAACACAGCTCTGGACAATCCCACCCAACGCAGCAAGGACCAGGTGATCAACGCTGCTCTGAAGTTCCTGGATACTGACACTATTTGGTGGGTTTTTTAAACAAGGGCTTCGTTTTCTCCTTGGCTTTTTACATGCATGTCCAGCTAGAACTCGATTAAGGTTTAACCCAATATCCAGCACAAAAAGGGTGAAATAAAGTCATTAGATAAAGTTGTTATTGCAGGAAACAAATATTATAACTTAACATTGTTAGTTGCTGATATATTCTGGTGTGTTTACAGTTGAGCAATAATGGCTTTCGTGTTTGGTGCAGTTACAGGGTTGATGAGCCCCACAGTTTGGTTGAATTGCAAAAGAATGGGTGGGACCCTGTGTTGCACTGGATTGAAAACAGGTAACAACTACCTTAGCCCAAAAGTTGTTAAAGCAGCTATGAATGAAGCTGCTGTACTGGGCTCTTGCATAATTCTCTTTATCTGCAGATATAATGTCACGATCGGCTCCTCCTCCAGTATTTTGGGTCCTGAGATCCCAGAGGAAACCAAAGACACGTTCCGGCAACATCTGAAGTCATACAACTTCTGGTCTTTGACAGGTTTGCTTATTTGTTTTATTTATGTTGGACATGTAATTTATATTTATATTTATAGGTGACACTATTTACTTCCGGCCAAGTCCTTTGAGGTTTTTGACTGAAATTTTTGGCACTTTCACATCGTTGCTTTTGGCACCTTGCATTTGCCAGGGGTATAAATTATTTTGGGCTTAGCACTTTTAACATTTGAAATCGGCCATCTTTTTAGATATGATATACAGGTACCAATCTGAGAACATATTGATTACAGGATTTTGAGGTTGTGTGGTATCAAAACTGTAGGAAACAGACAGGAGAATACTCAGTATCATAGCTTACATAAATATGTTTATATGGTTACAGGGCTGGAGTTTGTGATCACTCAACTGAAGTCTGTTATCCTGGCATTTGGGATGATTGACAGACATCTGAGTGTGGAGCAGGCTGTGCTGCTGTCCAGACTAGAGGAGGAATACCAGGTAGGACACTCCAGATCAATGTTTTTACATCAGGTTTTTGTATATGTATATTTGTCCAGTTAGGTGACTTTTTTAAGTAACTTCTAAGACAAGGATTCATTGTCAGTGGTTTTATTGTTTATATATATATATATATATATATATATATATATATATATATATATATATATATATATATATATATCATTAATATTTTTTTTCCTGTTTTTGCCAGTCATTCAAAATTACTTTGTTTCTGTGCAGAAACAGCACCCTCCTCTGTTCCTATTGTATCCCACATTAAATCTAGCCTGGTAGCACAGTGTTTGGTGCAATGTGAAGGAAACTGCTCCTCTGAGTTTTGGCCATGTTTCTCTGTTATCCTAAGCAATGGCATTGATAAAACGCATGTACTGTATTTCTTTACTGATGGAAAAACATGTTGGATCTGCTGCAGTGGCATCATTTCAGTTTTCAAGCAAGGAGCTCACCCTTCTATGGATTGTAAATTTATATGAAAGAATTTTGTGCAATTTAAGATTAAAATCAAGAAGCTATCAACTATAGACTATCAATAATCACTATTGATGCATAATAGCAGCAATAGACTATCAATAATCAATGTATATTATCATATAATCATAATACAAGCAATAGATTATCAATATTTACTATTAGTCTATAACTGATATTATATATTATCAATATTTACTATTAATGCAGGATATGCACCTTTAAATTAAGCTACTCACAAATCACAAATTTATCACATTTTTTATCTTTTCTAAATGTAGCTTAAAGGGTTATTTTTCTAGTTTTTTACCACTTAACATGTGAATGGACAAATCTGCTTCAGTCAAGTGTTTATCATTATTGGAACAATGGGGAAAGTCTCAATAATGTCAGACCTCAGTTCTGCATTTCCTGAGTATTATGAGTCCTACTCAATGTAGAATCCAACTTTTAAATGCAGTGATACACAACCAGGACTCTCTACATCTGGAATGTTTTCTCCTCATGTTTTTCTGCATTAGTGATGTAAACAATAATTTAACTTTTATAATTAGAATTTATAATGTGTCTTTACCCAAAGACCTGCTGCTCTTACCTGTAGATATTTTATATATATATATATATATATATATATATATATATATATATATATATATATATATATATATATATATATTCCACTAATATGTTTATTCTCCTTTCTAGATTCAGCAGTGGGGAAACGTGGAGTGGGTACATGACTACGACACATACGAGCTGAGGGCACGGACAGCTGCCGGGGCTCTGTTCGTAAAGCTCTCATCCGAGAGTTCAACTATCAAAAGCAAACTTCTGCAGGACTGAGAAGAATAAGCTCAACCATAAAAAAACACTTTGAGGGCACAGAAGAAAATCTGTTTATTCACACTTCTACATCCTGTTTGTTTTTGGGAAAGGATGGGCACCCTGTCTGTGATTAGTTTAGAGTCATCGCTCTGCTGTTTTTTGCATTGAAAATGGTGACTACTGCTGTTTTCTGTTTGGTGGAATGTTAACGCCATGTCTGCTTTGTCTGCCTGCAGCATTTGAATATTGCAAAATGAACATGTATCTTAACAGCAAAACTCGTGCACGTTCAATATTGAAGATCATCATCGTTCATGTTCTCTGTATTTAGTAGTTTTTGTGTGGTAATGTTTGATTAAATGCTGCACAGATAATTATTAATGTTCATCATGTTGCTGTTTACAGTTGAGAAGTAATGTAAAGAATTATCTGACTCATGTTGAATGCAAAATATGTCAGCAAACTTTGGAGAATTAAAACACAAAACATGTAAAACTATTTTAACAGTTTTTGTCATTAATTACCTATAAATATCAATAATAGTAATTGGTATAATAATTGTTAATAAGGACACATTCAGCTAATCGACATAGAACATGAAATGGGTCAACCCTGTAACTGTAACCTTTTGTCTCTTGACTCCAGTTTGGTGTCACGAAACTGGTGACACCGGGTATTCAAAAGACATTTTAAATGTCTTGACATAATTATCTAATAATTGTAAATTGTTTTTATTATTAACGGTAAAGTTAAATTAATTTTGACACCACTGTTTTTTAACATAATAGTTTATTATACTCTGTTGCAGGTAAAGGTTAAATAATTTATGCAATATCATGTCTATTCTTGTGGGCAGCAACAGAATAACCAGGATGAGATTGGTGAACTTTTATATATATATATTTTTTTATTATTTCCGTCGATCCCATTTAAATTCAACGGGGGTCGCGACCCCAGGGTTCAGAACCCCTAACACAAAACAGCAATTTGCCTTTTTTATTAAGGCAACCTTTGGAGCCATTTATTTACAATCTGCCCTACTCTCATGACGACTGCTGCGGCTGCACAATCACGATAAAGGCCAGGATTCTTTAGCCAATCGCGTCGCTGTGTGGGCGGGACCTACCGATCATTTCCTCATGTATCATAATCATCCTCCCAATTCCATGGACTGACTTGTTTGTTGTCGAGAGAAGATGGAGTTCCTTCTGGGAAATCCGTACAGTACCCCAGTGGGACACTGCATTGGTACGTAACTACACATCCCGAGAAACAAACGTTCAGACAACGTGTATATATTTCCTGAAAATCGCGCTTTAATCCGCGGAGGTGAAGTCGTTTATGGGCTAACGCTTCTGAGCCGTTAGCCGCCTAAGCTAACAGGAGTTAACACAGGGTTGATGGCTGTCATTTTCCCTGCTCAGGTCAGTGGAGAAAAGGCATTAAAGGGTGGTTAACGTTAGCCATGTTAGATTGGCCGCCGTCTTTATGTGACATACAATTGTACTAGCTTTTTCTACATGTGTCTTTCAGAAAGAGCCACTGACGGCTCCCTGCAAAGCGAAGACTGGACCCTTAACATGGAAATATGTGACATTATCAATGAGACAGAGGACGGGTGAGTGCACACAGTTGATCATCGTATACTGGTTATTAATTATTTATTTATTTATATATCCACTGACAGTAGTCGACTAATACTTTGACTGTACTATAATTAAATAAATCGTGATGTATTTGTTTGTGTAGTTTCCTTTTACATTAACATGACAGCTTTAGTTACTAATTAAATTGAGATTTTAGATAAAGTAATATATTTCATTATTCTAACAGTTTTTGGATTGGATGGGACTGCTCTTTTCTTTAAGGAAAACCCTTTTACTTGTAAAGAAGTATTTTTAGAGAACATTATGTAGGCATCTGAGGATTTTCTGCTGCGAGTTAGTATTATTTCTTGGCCTAATTTATTCAGGCATTTAGTGTGACTTTTGACAGCTGTTTGTTGCTTTTCAGTTTATAATTTTTTCGAGCCTCTCCTGTCATGTTAAAACTGTGTATTTTCAAGTGTGTTGATTTGGACTACTCCTCTTGGATTAGCTGAAAAATGCATTGTCATAAATCTGAAAACAGGCTGTTTTACTGAGTTTATGAACAGCTGAATCTGTTCAAATATGTGATTTTCACAGGAAGCTGCAGAGTGGCTCTGATGATCTCATGGACTGAACCACCCACCAGCATATAAATTAGTTAAACATTCATGGTCTACAGAAGTAAAATGTAAAATAGAGCTACACATTAATGCATTCTGTAACAATAACACAGAAATATTAATGCTTCTATGATAGTAAAACACGGAGGAGGTTAAGGTTAGAAACATTAGAAAACTGTAAATTTAAATGTAGCAATCTGCTGCGATTTAAGAGCAAAGAAGCTAAAGGCGATCAATAATGACTATTACTGCATAACAACAGCTATAGACTATCAATAACCACTATTAAAGCATAATATCAGCTATAGACTATCAATAACCACTATTAATGCATAATATCAGCTATAGACTATCAATAACCACTATTAATGCATAATATCAGCTATAGACTATCAATAACCACTATTAATGCATAATATCAGCTATAGGCAATCAATAATCACTATAAATGCATACTATCAGCTTTAGACTATCAATACTCACTATTAATGCATAATGTCAGCTATAGACTATCAATAATAACTATTAATGCTTAATATCACTAAACCACCTAATAGCATATAAAGTAGGTAGAATTGCATCATCTACAGCAGTAAAATGAAAAATAGAGCTACGTCCTTGCCTGTATGATAGTAAACCACTGTAATCGGGTTAGGGTTAGAAATGTTGAAATGAGAAAATTGTAATTTTAAATGTAGCAATCTTCTGCGATTTGAGAGCAAATTTAAATTGCTGCAGTCTATTGATAATCACTATTAATGCATAATATCAGGTATAAACCAGCAATTATCACTATTAATGAAGAATATTAGCCTTCAGATTGAGCTACTCACCAATCACTAATTAATCACATTCTTATCGGCCCTTAATGGACCATAAAGTGATATTTTTCACATACATAACACTCTTAATATGTGAGTGGACAAATCTGCTTTAGCCAAGTTCTGTTTGTGATTATTGGAACAATGAGAAATAGTCTCAATAACATCAAAACTCAGTTCTGCTTTCAAATGCTCAAAAAACATGTTGAACACAAACCTAAGTCATATTAACCTGTTAAATTTAAGATTTCCTAAGTAATATGAGTCCTACTCACACAACGTCCAGCTTGTAAATGCACACATCCAGTATGGAGGTTGTTGTACATGTAAAACGCATTGGATAGTGAGAAACGCAATTTCGATTCCTTTGTATGTCAAGTACATGTGAAGAAATTGACGATAAAATTGACTTTGACTTTGGAGAGGCTGAACCTTAAAATTCCTGAAAGGCACCTCTGTGATAGTAAACCACTGAGAGGGACCTATTTACTGTACTAATTAAAGTACATTTTATTGATGGTACTTGTATAGTTTAACTTAAAAAGGTTCTTAATTTATGCAAGGCCTTCATTGCTTCAATGCTCCATTAACTTTGTGCTGTGTGTTTAAGCTGGTGCCCATAAAGTCAGGTCTTGTTTGATTAGTGGCTTATAAACTAGTGTAGGTAGGTCAGGTCTATTGCTGTAAAAGAGCCAGCTATAAAAAGACTCTACTCAGGGGGTCAAAGAGATGTCCCACACTGTGCAGCTAGTTGATCTGTCAGAAGTAGTCAAATAATAACAAAGGTAATTATTACTACCTCACAATAAAATTGTCATAGTGTCAAAGCAGTGATCTGTGAATCATTGATGTCCAGTCATACAACCCCCAGCAAAAAGTATAGAATCATCAGTCTTGTGCGAGCACTCGCTGAGACATTTTATTCTGTAGAACAAACTTGCATCAAAAGCATGAAACAATAATGATGTCATTCAAAAGTGACTCTCCTTGGCATTCAGAATCACTAAAGGAAATGGAAAAAAAAACATTGTGGTGGTCAGTAAATGTTACTTTTATAGACCAAGCACAGTGGGGAAAAAATATGGAATCAATCCATTCTGAGGAAAAAAAAATTGGAATCACTAAATTTTAAGGTAGAAAACAAGGTCACACCCAGTCAATTTCCTTTCCTTAACTGGGCACCTGCCTCAGATTATGTCTGCTTGTTAGTCAGCAGTTAAAAAGAGTGCAGTTATTACACCTTGGAGGGCTGCTGGACCAAGTGTATTTGCAAAAAATAAGGCTCCAACAAGAGAGCTGTGTCTTGAAACCAAAGAGAGGATGGTCAAAATTCTTTAAGAAGGTAACTCTTCAGGTATGGTTGTGGGCTGTTCACACTCCGTTGTATCCAAGATATGGACCAGGTATAAACTTGATTGTTAAAGCCAAGCATACTGGTAGACCAAGGAAGACATTGAGTCATCTAGATTAAAAAAGGAAAGGCCATATGTCTTGAAAACAGAAAATGCACATCAAAAGAAATGAAGAAGAAATAGAAGGAATCTGGAGTCAATATCAGTATGTGACAGGACTTTGCAAAATCACCTGAAGGAAGTGGGATTTTTATACAAGAGAGCTAAAATAAAAACCATCATTGTTACCTAAAGAGAAAAAGAACAACAGAGGAGAGACAATCATGGACTGTGGATGACTGGATGAAGGTTATCTTCAGCGATGAATCACAAAGCTGTATTGGACAAGGTGATGATGCTGGAACTTTTGTTTAGTGCCAGTGAGATTCCAGTTAGATTTACAAAGAGGACTGCCTGAAGAAAACATCCAAATTTCCACACTCGTTGATGGTATGGGGCGGTCAGGCACTGTGGAGATGGCTGTGGTCAAATCTTCAATAAATGCAATGTTTACATTGACATTTTGGATAGTTTTCTTATCCTTTCAATTGAAAAAAATGTTTGGGATAACAATGCATCATGCTATAGAGCAAAAACTGTGACAGCATTCCTTGGAGAAGAGCTGATCTGGCAACTGCTATCAAAGAGAGTTGGCACCAGATTGATAAAGAATACTGTTTGTCACTCATCAAGTCCATGCCTCAGAGAATTCAAGCTGTCATAAAAGCCAGAGGGGGTGCAACTAAATACTAGTGATGTGTTTTGAATGACTTTATTATTGTTTCTCGCTTTTGTTTGCTGAAGATTTTTTTAAAGAATAAAACGTCTCAGTGATTGCCCGTTTAAGACTGGTGATTCCATACTTTTTACTAGGGGGTGTAGGAGGTGACCATCACTCATTCGGCTCTTGGTACTCATGTACTGACCATGTTTTTTTATGAATGGACGGCTGTAGCTCAGAGGTAGAGCAGTTTGCTTCCTGAAGAGTGTGTGTGTGTGTGTGTGTGTGTGTGTGTGTGTGTGTGTGTGTGTGTGTGTGTGTGTGTGTGTGTGTGTGTGTGTGTGTGTGTGTGTGTGTGTGTGTGTGTGTGTGTGTGTGTGTGTGTGTGTGTGTGTGTGTGTGTGTGTGTGTGTGTGTGTGTGTGTGTGTGTGTGTGTGTGTGTGTGGAAATGACTAAAATTATGCTGTGTGTGTGTAGGCCAAAGGACGCCATTCGAGCGGTAAAGAAGAGGCTGAATGGCAACAGGAACTACAGAGAAGTAATGCTGGCTTTAACGGTGAGTTCATGTGGTCAAAGAGGGCAAAAATAATATATTAACGTGACTCATAAAAACGTGGTTTACCTAGTCTAGATGTTGTTTTTTTTCTCACGTCTGATGTAGTGTTGCTGCAGGTGGAGCGAATCACCTAGGGATACTAATCCTATGACTTTGTTTATCGAAGATTTGCAAACCAAAATGGCAGGATTTAGCTGTAAATGTGTTCTAAATAACACTTTTGTGGTAGGGAGTGTTTGTCCAGTCATTTGTGTATCATCCTGACAGCAGCTCTCCTCTCTGCATCCATCAGGTCCTAGAGACTTGTGTCAAGAACTGTGGCCATCGGTTCCACGCTTTGGTCACCAGCAGGGACTTTGTTGATGGAGTACTTGTTAAAATCATCTCCCCTAAAAACAACCCTCCCACAATTGTTCAGGATAAAGTACTTGCACTGATTCAGGTAAGAAAACACAATTGCATAGTGGTTTGCTCAGAAGAGAATAGACTTTATTATATTTCAGAAATGGTAACAGAAATGCGTTTTTTGTCAGGGTTCAGACACATTCGAGACACATTAGTAACAGGATGATGAATGAAAAATAAATTAAAACACATAAAGCACATAAAACTATAGCCTATTAAAGACTGCATGCTCTATTTCATGGTAATCAGCAGATGAAATGAATTATTGAACTGTTTTTCCGAGCCATTTATACCTTCTGCCTGATGAGGGTCTTCTGGGATCAAACACAGTCCAAACAGGAAAGTGTGTAATGAAGCATATATTTTGCTGCCCTGGTTTATTATATGTTCACACGAACATAGGTCAAGTCAGTTTTATTTGTTCATCACAAATTACAGATTTGCCTCAATAGCTTTTATAACAGCAACACAACATCTACTGAACTTAGATCCATCATGCAAGGAAAAACTCTTGAAAAGTACCTTTTTAAAAGGGGAAAAAAGAGGAACATCAAGACTGGTGCCAGTAGATGATTTGAACAGGATGGAGACAAGACATTAGAACAGGAAAAGAGAGAAGTGGTGTTTTGGGCTGAGTCTGCTTATGAGAGGCAAGCTGCAGGTGTTTACTGCAGCAGCAGGTGATCTGTCATCCTCAGGCTGAGCCTTGGGTAAAGTAAGCGCCCCCGGCTCCTTCAGCCAGCAGCAGCTCTCATTACCTGGTCTCGGGTAACCCTGCGAGGCTCATGTGGGCTACTCTTATTTCCAGTGGGGAGGTCATGTGACCACAGTTACAGCAAAAGAGGCAGAGCAGCGAGAAAATGTAATTGTTCCATGTTTGTCTAGCGAAACGAAGTTAGCTGTCTATCCCTTCACACGATAGCTCGAGTGTTGATTTTAGCGGAATGTGGAACACTAATAGTCTCATAAATCCAATTTTTTTCCTGATTTGAACCAAAGAAACTTTTCATGTTTGTAATATTGATCCAAGGTGTAATTCAGCTGATGAGTGATGATGCCTTAGTCACATATCACTCTAGATATAAAGGGGCCTCCTGCCTCAGTTCAGACTCAACCTGGTTCTCTGGGTACTTCAAACAAGAACATGTAGCTGTTGTTGCTGAAAATCTTTTGGATGAAAAGAGTGTCATGTGTTGTGTGGTCTTCTTTAGTCAAGCTGCAGCCTCTATTCAAGACAATCAGAAATGATGTCCCTCTTCTCACACTGCGTTGCTTCCTCCCTGGATCCGGTGTGTTTCATTCCTATTTCAACGTTTTTCTTGTATCTCTGTTTCTCTGTATCTGCAGGCCTGGGCTGATGCATTCAGGAGCAGTCCGGACCTCACAGGTGTGGTCCAGATCTATGAGGATCTGAAGAGGAAAGGCATCGAGTTCCCCATGTCCGAGCTTGAGACTCTTTCTCCAATACACACTCCTCAACGGGTAGGAGCAGATGTTTCCATGTAAAGACCAAACAATACAATTCAATTCAATGTATCTGTATAGCCCAGAATCACAAATCACAGATTTGCCCCACCCCTCGATGGGTGATATGGGACTAAGAGATCCCTAAGGCAGGATGGAGCCAGACTGTTGAGCGCTTTATAAGGTGAGGAGCAGGATTTTGAATTCTATTTGTGATTTCACAGGAAGCCAGTGTAGAGAGGCTAATACAGGTGAGATATGCTCCCTTCTCCCTCCCTCCCGTCGAAAATGACTTTTTACAGTGGAGCTAACGGCTAGGGAGATCCAGGATAGCTATATCACTGGATATTGAGTTCCTCAGGATTTCGGGCCCGAGTACAATGATTTCTGTTTTGTCTGAATTTAGTAGAAGCTTAATTGGTAGATATAGTTGTGTATTGTGTGCATAACAGTGAAAATGAATAGTGTTTCCTAATTATTTTACCCAATGGGAGCATATAGAGTGTATATATAAAGTATTGGTCCAAGCACAGAACCTTGTGGAACCCCATGATTCACTTTTGTATAGAGGCACATACTGCAGCTTCTTATCATTTTCTCGTCTGTCTTTCTTTTGCTTGTAGTCGGGAGCTGCTCCAGAGGGAGACGCCGCTCTACACAAATTTGCCACCCCAGTCTCCCAGCCCATCCCTCAGCCCCTCCACCAGGCTGTCCCTCCATCTTACACCAGTCCTCAGGTCCCCAACATCCACACCTCCGGAGCCATCAATCCCACACCTGAACAGGTATGACCAGACTCAAATAACAAAACTAAACTGCTGGGTTCACCTTAGACTGAACAATACATCAAGATTTTATTTATGTCCATATTTATCTATTCACAATAGTGGATTATGTCTCATTGTTTATATATTGATGTAGGAAGATATAGTATAATCTTGTATATAGATTAAAGATTACGTCACATTTTTATTGATATAGGATAATGTATTGGTCATATCGATGTAGGATTACACAGCATCATTTATATCAATGTAAGATTACGCCACATCATCTATATTGGTATAGAATAACGCCTTGTTTATATTGATGTAGGATGGCGCCATATTGATTATATCAATATAGGATAGTGTATTGTTTATAAAGATGTTGGTTGACGTTGCACTGTTTATATCGATGTAGGATGACATTGCATCATTTATATCAATATAGGAAAAAATATCCAAATACGTATTGTATATCACCATTTATCTAAAAAATATGAATATGAATATGAATTTCGCTGCATATCTCCTAGTCTTTGAATCAGTTATCTACACACAGCATTTTAGAAAATTGTCATCTTTTTTCTCTGGTGCCTAACAGGTCTGACTGCTGTTATAAAAAAAACAAAAAACTGTATCCTGATGTTTCCTCTTACTCATGTCATGTTTGTTTGTCTCAGTTTAAACACCAGCTGTATGTTATTATTTCTCTGTATATTTCTCTGGTAAAAAGATTTAGTTGAGTCAGTTTCCTCGTGAATGCAATTATTTCAGTTCTGGAATCCCTTTCCCAGGCAACATAGAAATTAGACAATCCTCTGCACCATCAGCCCTTCATGGTATACAGCGCGTTGATGAATTCATCTCTTCCTATACCTGTTTTATCTGCTGTAGATTTGTCGGCTGCGCAGCGAGTTGGACGTTGTACGTGGAAACACAAAGGTGATGTCAGAGATGCTGACAGAGATGGTCCCAGGACAAGAGGACGCGTCTGACTACGAGTTACTACAGGCAGGCAACAATTGAGGGTTTCTGTCATAAAATGGAAAAGACCATTATATATCATTGATGTGTGTATGTGTTTGTGTGTATATGTGTGTGTGTTAGGAGCTAAACAGGACTTGCAGATCTATGCAGCAGAGAATAATGGAGCTCATCTCCTGCGTTTCAAATGAAGCTGTGACTGAGGAGCTGCTGCACGTCAATGATGACCTCAACAACATTTTCTTGCGCTACGAAAGGTTAGTTTACCGATTGGTAAACACGCCCCTTCATGTTTGCACACATTTGGTAAAGTCCACTGACATTTTTTTCATTGTTTGCCGTCTCTTGGCCTCAGGTACGAGAGGTTCAGGTCTGGAAGATCTTCAGCTCAGAGCGTCAACAACGGGGTGAGTCAGCATTTCAGGTGGAGTAAGATCACAAAACCCTGAATTCCCTACATTTTCTGAGCTGATCCATTTGTGCTGCAGTTTTAGCACCACACTGAGAGGAAAAGAGAGGATTATTAAATTATGTTAATTATGGTTATTAACTTATGAAAATAAACTCATAATAATACAAGAATAAACTTTAAATATTATGAGAAAAGGGATTTGATGAGTAAGATCCACTTCCTGCTGTTTTCCCCTTCTCTTTTCTTCTAAATCTTTGCGGTTCTTTCTATTCTGTTTCAAGTATTTTGTTTTTTCTGAAACCAATAATGTGTACTTGCTTTCTTTGTAGTAAGTGTTTACTCTCCAAAAATTATAACTTTAATCTCATAGTAATACGTGACTTTTTTCAATACTTTATTCTTGTAATATCATTTATTCTTGTAAATATAATTTCCATACATTTATAGAATTAGTTTTTTCCTCTTAGCGTGGTCCTAATACTTTGTTAAACCATCACGCTTCCATGGCATGAGTTCTATTTTCTGCTCCTGTTTTCTCATTTTTCTCATGTTACTTCATTAGTTGGGCATTCATTGTCTTTCCAGAGCTCTGATCTTTCACTGGTTGAACAGATTTTCACTCTTGACCTAAAAGGAAACCCAACAAAGACATAAACTCCCATCTCTGGGTGACGTGATTTATTCCTTTATGTTTTAGTTGAAGTCTTGTCCAGCAGGGGGAAACAGAGACTGATGACACAGTAGTCAGAGCAATGCAAAATCTTTCTGTTTTAGGAAGTTCTGGAATTGAGCTAGTGCATTGATCTATGCCAGAGTTAAACAAAGACAACAGCGTTGGATCAAGTCCAGCGGTCTGATCCCAAAGCTGCTTTAAATAATCCTCAGCACTGCTAGAACTTTGACTTTTACACTACATCTTTCCTCTTTTAATCCCACTTTGACTGTGTGTTGTTATCTGACTTCTTTCCGTTTGTCAGAGGAATGTTGAATTGTTTTTTAAAACTGATCTGTCAACTAAAAACAACTGACAACTTATGTCACTGATTGACTGATGTTTTGTCAGTTTTTACACTTACTAATTTTAACATTATTATTAAAAACACAAGAACATTAGGACTTTGTTGGGTTTCATATTAATCTCCCTTAGTTACCATTACATTACACAAGCATGTTAATGGTCTTCTTTGTCTCTTCCTTTGTTCTTTTTCTGTTTTTCTGTGGCTAGCTGAGACAGGCAAGTATGAAAATATCCTCCGTAAACTACCAGTTTCACCCGGTGATTTATTCTGACCCAAACATGGCTTTAGAACTATGGGCTGTGCCTCCTCCAGTGTGTTTCACCCCATACGGCATGTTGACCAACACAATGAATCTGGAGGTCAAATGACAGTGATGTGATTACCTGAACCCTAAAATAAATCCTGGTCACGTTGTGTTTGCAGCATCTCAAAAACTTCAGAGTTTGGGATATGCAAAAACACCTTGAAGGATCAACTCCTTTAGAGCCAAAAGATTCAGTTCTCCTCTTCCTTCCCTGCTGTATCTCCAACTTCTTAAGGGGATTTTTACTTATGTTTGTTGAGCGAAATGACGCTTCAACTGAGTCCACTATGCAAGATTTGACAAAACTACTTGTATCCAAAGATTTTTCATCATGTACATATGTAATTGTGTGTGTGCATTTGTAGTATCAGCTAGCCCTAAACTGTATGAATTACCAGAATATGTTAATGGACAACAACACTAAATATTTCAAACTTTTGACCCCCTTAAGAAACAGTCTTGTAGAAAGTTGCATTTCCTGCTGTCCTCCATCACATACATTTTCATGCCCTCCTAAAGACAACTGACAAGTTTTCTGCTCTTAGCATCATTTACTATATTTGTTTTTGTGTTTTTTTTTGTACAAACCTGCCTTTCCTTCCTCCTCCTACTCCAGGATCTGTTTTGCTCCTAAGGCTCAAACTGTCTCCGGCTGTTTATGCCCTGTTTCCTCCTGTTTCTGCAGGTCCTGAGTGAAGCTACAGAGGACAACCTGATTGACCTGGGCCCAGGTTCCCCTGCTGTGGTCAGCAACATGCCCCATGCCACTCCCAGCAGCCTGCCGGCTAGCGCTGCTGCCGGCACAGGGAGGCCTTCCTCCCCCCCCACGCTGGCCTCCCGCCTGGCCGGCCTGGGTGTGCATCTCTTACCTGGTGTTGACATGTTGGAAATTTAGTACTAGGACCAGCTTTTTCAGGGGTGTTTCTGTTTCCTGCAGATGTGGGTGCTGACAGCGTGAGCAGCACCCTGAGCTCTCTGTCCAGCTGCAGGCCGCCGCCCGCCCAGGATGACTTTGACGTGTTCGCCCAGACCAGGACCGGAGCTCTACCTGAACCCCACAAGGAGTAAGGAACACAGGGCCTTGAGTTCTCACTTTATAACATGTACACACTACTTTAAAAAGTCTGGGTTCAGCCAGACAATTAAGTGTTTTCCTTGAAAGGTCACACTTTTATTTATCAATTAAGTTGCATAATGAATAGAAAATATAGTCAAGACATGGCAAAAAGATTTTTTTATTTAAAAATTTTTTTTTTTCCTTCAAACTTTGCTTGAGTCAAAGAGTGCTCTGTCTAAGCAGCTAAAATGTTTTTAGCTGTGCTAACATTATTGCACAAGGGTTTTCTAATTATCCGTTAGCCTCTAACACAATTAGCAAACAGGACGATGCAAAAATTGCCTTGTGGTTTAACTCTAACAACCTGGGTCTAGATGGTTTTTAAAAAAACACGCACATGCTATTAACTAGTTATATATTCTAGGTGAAAAAACTATTTGTCATTCTCTTTTGGCTATTTTACATTTTATGTGTTAAAAAAAAAAAAAAAAAAAAGCATGCCAAGGTACACACTATGTTGCCAACCCATTCAAATGATCAGAATCCTAATCACCATCCTAAGCCCAGCCACAATTAGTTCCAGTGAAAGGAACTTTGAATGCTCCAGGATACCAAAACATTTTTGACTATTCCATGCTCCCAACTTTGAGAGAACAGACTGGAGCAGGCCCCTTCTTCTTCCAAATATGAAAAGCAAGGTCCACAAAGACATGGATGACAGAGTCCTGACCTGAACCCTATATAAAACTAATGGGATGAATTAGAGCAGAGAATGAGATCCAGGACTTCTTGACCAATGTCAGTGTGTGACCTTACCAATGCACTTTTAGAGAATGGTTGAAGATTCCTATAAACACACCTCCACAACCTTGTGGACAGCCTTCTCAGAAGAGTAGAAGCTCTAATAGCTGCAAAAAGTGGACCAACATCATAATGAACCCTATGGGTTAGAAATGGAATGGCACTTAAGTGTATATGTGAGTCAAATACTTTTGGCAATGTAGTGTAGTAGTATAATGGTTATTTTTTACCATTGTTATTCCTACATCTGTTTTTTATCATGTTTCAGCATCACAGCACAGGACGGTCCTGCTGCTCAGAGCCTTCCTCCCACTCTAGATGTCAGTCAGCCCGCTGCAGGAGTGGTAAGTGTGTATATGTATGTGTTTGTGCTGTGCTGTGCCGTGCTGCTTGGATAATTTAAAAAAAGTTTGAAGCTAGGCTGTTTCTGATCATAATGAAGCCAACAGCAACATTTCCAGCAATTGTTTTTACTTGATTTCGTTAATAGTTGCTAACCTCTTATGGGTTAGGTTAAAAAATTGATTCCAAATTCATGTAAGAAACAGGATTCTTATTCTCTATGACTCTGGTTCAAATCATAATCTTAAAAAACAATTTTTATAAGTGGCCATGATTTACCCAGATATTGACCATAAATGGACACAACCATTAAAATGAAAGAAAATTTATACAGACATGAAATGTTCCATTCTAAATGTATTATAGATTAGTTACACCTTTTGAATTGAATTACTGACATAAGTAATAATTTCCCTGATATTCAAATTTATTGAGATCTTCCAGTAAACCTCCAGCAGAAGTTGCAAAAAGTGGGAGAGAGCTCAGATTATTGAGTAAAGCAAATGTTGGAATCTAATCAACATATATTAATTAATAACACAAATAATCATTGGTCTTGTGTTGGTGTAGAACTTTAGGTCTAGTTTATGCTATAGTCCTATCACTTCCTAACTGAAAAAATACATGGTTTGAAAGAAAGGGATTTTACTTGGATGGCTTAGTGTTTAAAAAAAAACAAACTAAAAAAATCACAGGAAAAAAAAATCAAGTCATAAGACAACCCTGTTATTACTAACACGACTGGCATCAGTATTTACACTCACTGGCCACTTTATTAGGTACACCATACTAGTAAAGGGTTGGACCCCCTTTTGCCTTCAGAACTGCCTCAATTCTTCGTGGCATAGATTCAACAAGGTGCTGGAAGCATTCCACCAAATCCCAAAGATGTTCTATTGGATTGAGATCTGGTGACTGTGGAGGCCATTTGAGTACAGTGAACTCATGTTCAAGAAACCAGTCTGACATGATTCCAGCTTTATGACATGGCGCATTATCCTGCTAAAAGTAGCCATCAGAAGTTGGGTACATTGTGGTCATAAAGGGATGGACATGGTCAGCAACAATACACAGGTAGGCTGTGGCGTTGCACTGAAGCTCAATTGGTACCAAGGGCCCCAAACCAAGAAAATATTCCCCACACCATTACACCACCACCAGCAGCCTGAACCGTTGATACAAGGCAGGATGGATCCATGCTTTCATGTTGTTGATATCAAATTCTGACCCTACCATCCGAATGTCGCAGCAGAAATCGAAACTTATCAGACCAGTCAACGTTTTTCCAATCTTCTATTGTCCAGTTTCGATGAGCTTGTGCAAATTGTAGCCTCAGTTTCCTGTTCTTAGCTAAAAGGAGTGGCATCCGGCGTGGTCTTCTGCTGCGGTAGCCCATCTGCCTCAAAGTTCGACGTACTGTGCGTTCAGAGATGCTCTTCTGCCTACGTTGGTTGTAACGGGTGGTTATTTGAGTCACTGTTGCCTTTCTATCAGCTCGAACCAGTCTGGCCATTCTCCTCTGACCTCTAGCATCAACAAGGCATTTCCGCCCACAGAACTGCCGCTCACTGGATATTTTTTCTTTTTCGGACCATTCTCTGTAAACCCTAGGTATGGTTGATCCCAGTAGATCAGCAGTTTCTGAAATACTCACACCAGCCTTTCTGGCAACAACAACCATGCCACGTTCAAAGTCACTCAAATGACCTTTCTTCCCCATACTGATGCTTGGTTTGAACTGCAGGAGATTGTCTTGACCATGTCTACATGCCTAAATGCACTGAGATTTTAGAAATTAAGTGTTAACGAGCAGTTGGACAGGTGTACCTAATAAAGTGGCCGGTGAGTGTATATTGAAGCACATTTCCAACACTGTTAAAAAAAAATTAAACATCCCCAGACATATTGAGAAGTTGTGTCATTATGACTTAAAGAAATTTTTATTTTTCATGATTCTTATTTATTTTTTTACTGGCAGAAACAATCTTGCATAGCACCGAGAGCAGATTTGTCATAACAATATTTTCACAGTTTTTTCTTCTCTGAGCAGCAGAATGAATGGCACTGATCTGCAGTTATTAAATGATTTTTAACTCGCTGATCGTGTTTCTGCTCTATGAAACATCTAACATTTTGCAATGACTAGTCATACAGACACAGCAAGTGTGTCAGAGTGTGTCTGTTTCTTTTCTACAACCTTGTCACCATCATCATTTCCCTTCTTATTTCAGATATTTGCCTTTTTAAGTTGCATTTGAGTTGATTAAAGTCATTTTCTGTTGTGTTTGGGGCTTTTTTTTCTCTCGATGCTGTAGAGTGTCGGAGGCCAGTCCTCTGTCATGGATGACATAGAGGAGTGGCTTTGTACTGATGTGGTGAGACCATCATCATTATATTTTTTTCTGCCTGCACATCTCCTTCCCTTATCATGATTTTATCCCTTTATCTCCCTTTTTGAACCAGAACATAACTTTTTCTCTTCACCTCTTATTATCCTAGTTACTGACATTGTTTTGTGGGCACAAATTCACACATTTTGTATAGCAAAAAATGAGCATGAATTTTTGAATGGGAATCTGTGTTTGGATTGTAGACATGACTTCAAGGTTAATTATTATTAAAATTTAACTGAAATAAAGAAAAGCTTGTAATATGCAGTATTGTTTGTATTTTTTTAATCCCATGCCATATTACCTTAAAAATAATCTAAAATTGAAACTAAAAGTAGAAACAACGATCTTGGTTTCCTGAACACGACTGAATCCATCTGATTCTTCCAGCTTTAACTTTAAAGTGAGCATTTCAAGTTAACTGGGAAAATTTGCTGGAAAATCATGGCATGATTTAAACTCTTTATTTATTTATTTGTTTGTTTATTATGACCAACAATTTATCCACAGATTTCTTAATGGTGTGTATTTTAACAGTGCATGCTCGTTTTTTGCAAATATGTGTAAGACTGATGGATTTTTAGTGGTGATGTACTATAGATCAGAATTAGTTGGAAAGTAGTGGATTTTATTATATTCACAGTTGTGGGAACATGGCTCCTTAATAGCATCCTTGAATAATAATATTTATTAATACCTGACTGTTTAAGACTTTATCCAGAGCTGCTGTGGCTGCTTCGACTTGGTTTGTGGTGGTTTACAGTTTATTAGACATTTATTTAAAGTGAGATGTGTGAAATGTTGTCTCTCTGTTCTTCAACAGAAAGGAGATGAAGGTGAGGAAGGTGTGACAAGTGAAGGTAAGACGACATAGAGGTGCTCTCTTAAATTAGTTTGATTTTTTTTGGATGTTGATATGATTTGTCAATTGGCTCACTGTAGTAAGTGAGGAAAAAGAAAAAATGTAATCAATAGAATCCCCTTTACAAATTGAAATAATTAGCACCAATACAATTAGAAATAAAAATGGTACATTGTTTGCAATAGGATTGAATAAATGAATGAATACATATTAATGGCAATCATCAATAATGAGAGCCAGATGTTTTTGATGATTTTTTCAAAATAAGTTTTATAAGTATATACAATGCAATTGTGATGGGTGATTGTAATATGAGATAATTAATGATATATGCAGTTGGGTTGAAGGAAAGGCCAATTCACTTCTTAGGATGTTGGGGACAGAGTTCAGCAGGGAAACAGCTGTGGGGTAAAAGCTGTTCCAGGTGGTCTTTCTCCATAGGCTTCTGATGGCAAGTGGGCAAACAGTCCATGAGTTTGGCCGTAGAATTTTTCAGTGATTGTTGCTCTCTTAAGGCAACATTTCCTGTAGATGTCCCCGGTGACAGGAAGTGAGGCGTTGGTGATGTGCTGGGCAGTTTTTACCACCCTCTGCAAAGCCCTCCGATCTGACAGAGCAGTTCCAATGCCAGACTGATACAGTTAGTTAGTCAATTTTAAGTCAAGTCAATTTTTATTTGTATAGCCCAAAATCACAAATTAGAGATTCGCCCCAATGGGCTTTACAGTTTGTACAAACTATGTCTGCAGTTTGTACAAACTGTCTGCCTGCAGTAGTAGACAGAGATCCTTGTTAATCCAGGGCTTCTAATTAGCATACATGGTGATCTGTTTCTTGTTGGAGATGCCATCTATAGTGGTGGTGATGTAGTCTATTACACAGGAATCATAGCTCTCAATGTCAAAGTGTGAGTAAATGGTTACCTGAGTGACAAACATATTCCAGTCAGTGTGCTTGAACCAGTCCTGCACAGAGTCTGTTCCCTTAGGCCACACTTTTTTAATGTTCTCACCATGGCTTTTACCCATTGGATAGGTAATGAGTACTGACTCTCCTATGTAGAGAAGGGGTGTTGCTCTGTAAACTCCAGGAATGTTAGAATAGACATGGCCCAATTTCTTGTGTAGCAGGAAACATGTTGGTGAGATCTTGGGAGGACTATTCTTGAGGTTAGGGTAGTTAAAGTCACTAACAACAATAAAAGCAGCCTCAAGGTGCAAGTTCTTTCATTGCAGTCATAGTATTAGCATCTGGTGGTGTAAAACAGCATTGACAATAACCAGAATGAATAATATATTATTATTTTTCTTATTATTATTTTTGTTATTATAGAGGCTGTCATCACTAGTGTGTGTGTGTGTGTGTGTGTGTGTGTGTGTGTGTGTGTGTGTGTGTGTGTGTGTGTGTGTGTGTGTGTGTGTGTGTGTGTGTGTGTGTGTGTGTGTGTGTGTGTGCGCACAATATTAATTGTAATATCTGCCCCAATATTTAAAAGTAATGTCTGTGAAGTTCTTTCATTGCAATTTTTTTTCCCCCTTCTCAGAATTTGATAAGTTCCTGGAGGAGCGAGCCAAAGCTGCAGAGATGGTCCCCAGCCTCCCGACGCCCCCCAGCAACGAGCCAGGAGGCACGCAGGAAACCCCAAAACGCAAGAAGCCAGACAGGCCGGAGGATGCTTTGTTCGCCATTTAGACTCTTTGACCCTTGACCTCTGACATCCAAGACCCTAAAGAACCTGAGCGTCCGAGGACAGACTGACCTGACACTACAACACATCACAACACAATCCTTTCACACTACACTGATTTATACATGCTTTTCTCCAAATAGAAAAAGGGAATCATTCATGTTCTCTCTTAATTTCTTACTAGACAAAAATGGAAAGATCCGGACTAACGGTTCTGTTTTGATATGTCACTAGAGGATTTTCTCTAAGGCCTCTCAGAGAGGATGAATCCGCCTGCTTGATCCCTCAGAGTTTAATGTTGCAGCTAATTCTGATCACACCATGTAGAGTTTTATAAAAGCAGCGAAAATAGGATTTATGTTTCTAATCCAGACCCTGGAAGCATGAATTAACACATTATTGAAGTTTTTACTCTTGGGGAATCCCTAACAGATACATTACCGCTGCTGCTGCTGCTGCTGCTGCAGAATTATTAACTAATTACAGGCAGACTGAGCAAACCTTTGTTTCTGTGTTTTCTATCAGCTGGAATTGTAAATCTGTAAATGACAAATGTCAAGCTGTGTGTATATTTAAGATACGTATGTTTGAAAGAGATGTTGATTTAATGTAGATTTTTTTGGAACGGGCTTATGTTCCCAGCTGCTTTTGACAATAGGGATGTACCTCACTTCTATTTTCACAAGAAAAGGGAATAATGTGCATCAGATCATTTAGAAAAACGACACGGTTTAAAAGAGGAAGAAGGGAATTTAGTTTTTATGATTGGTATAATTGTGCACACTAATAACCTTAAACTAAATCTGCCTTCTTAGGTTTCTCTTTTCACAGCTGCAGTTGTTTGATGATAAATCAAATTTCTTGAAATTATTTGATGATCTTTTATTCGCATAAAGCTGCTGTTGTTGGTCTTAATTCCATCGGCTAAACTATAATGTCTAATTATTCTTGTTCGTGTGATTATCTTTATGCTGAAGATAGATAGAAAATATTTTTGTGTCATTGAATGAGTTCTTCAGAAGAGAAACACACTGTCATGGGTCAGTGGCTGTAGGTTTTTAACTCACGTTTCAGGAGCTTGTGCTGTATTTTTTTTTTTTACTTTTGCGGACCAAATGTTGCAAGAGGAAAAAAAATCTCAAAAATAAATATAGGTAGTCTAGCCCTGTCTGTAACTCACATCCTTTTAACCAGGGACGTAATGAGATTTCAACATCACACAATGAAAGCTGTTTGTTTTGCAGCTCCTGTATTTCTTTTTTTTTTTTTTTGACGCTGACACCTTCAGAGGCTTCGACCTTTTCAGCCTGACATTTGTTTTCAGAAAAATGAGCTTGGTGTAGACACAGTGCAACAAATGAGACATTTTTCTCTTTGACGGTAATAAATTCTCCATGTTACACAATCACAACAAGCTTGAAAAACAAGCACCTTTACCTTTCAACTTGTACTGTAAATCAGCTGAACACTTAACCAGCTGTAATTAACAAGGAATGTTTGGGTATAATTGAGAAATGCAGAGATAATTTATTCACCACTGCTGTTTTTTTTTTTTTCTCTCTTCAGATCAGTATTTTAAAAATATTTTATTGTACAAAAGGAAAATGGGAGAACAGAAAGTGTCATTAATTGTCATTAAGGTGTGTCAACAGAGTTTTATGCATTGCTGCAGGTTAATTATATTTGTTGTGTATCATCACTGATAATGATGATTTTGAGAATCACTAATTCTCTCATGAAGGAAGCATTTTTTAATAGAACTCACATGGACTGACTAGCACACAACAAAAGGGACAAAATTAACTCACTTTAGGACACTTTTTTTTGGATAAAGCATCATTATTGCACATTTTGAAAAGAAAAACCTTTCTCCTCTTTCCTTTTTTGTATGTGTTTCAACTGTTTGCTGTAGCACAGAATTGTTTTATCTCCATTGACTGAAAAAAGAAGCCTCCTTTTGGTTTAAAAAGAAATCCACATTGTCACTACCCTGTTTGATGCCAGCCAGGATCAGACTGGTTTGGTTCAGTGTGAGCTCTTCCCCCACGATTTTTTTTCCCCCCTTTCTTTTTCTTTTTTTGCAAGTGAATCTCAGCAGAGACTCTTCATCTCAGACCTGTTTAGCAGGGGAACCCTGTGTTTCTTTGTATGTCACTGGATAATATGAAAAGCTGATATAACCATGCTGCTGTATGTGGGATGCTACTTTTCCTGAGTTGCCTCACCTCTCATATCTCCTTGTGTTGTTTGACTTCTGCATGAACTCTAATAAAACATTTCCAGTGTGTAATCTGTATTCTGTGTTTTTCTTTATTTGATAATGTGCATATTTTATTCTTTTGAAAATGAAACCTCCCCTCTCTTTGCCATGCTGTCCATCTACCCTGTTCACTTGTTATTAGGCTAGAGCTGACCTATAGTAAACTCTGGCTTTACCTTGTCCTACCATCCCTCCCTCCACCTCCCTCCGGAGGCCCTGGGCCCCACACCATGGGCTTCCCATTGGTCGTCCAGAATCGCCTCATCCCACAACATGGCCCCTCACATTCTGCTTCAGTCACTGGACTGCTTTCCCGGTCAAAAAGCAAGAGGGTGTGTCTGATACCAGGCAGGGAGACAACAGCACAGGATCCCCCCCTGACTTGACATGTCCTTCATAGGACACGAGTAACTAAAACCTGTACAACAGAGCTGCTACTGGATTCTTCCAGTTGAAAGGTAAAAGATTTAGTGTTTTTATTACAATTTCTGGAGAGAACATTGATCAAACTGTGGGGGCAAATAAGCCAAATCATGCTTTTGCAGTAGCTAAGGCATCATGTATTCACATGGCTGTGTACTCTTAGTGTTTGTATGTGTGTATTAACATGCTGTTGTATGTGAAGATAAAGCTTATGATGAACTAAATCTAATCTTGGCTTAATTGTGACTCTTGTTCCCTTCAAAAGACAATTCAGTCGTTATTTAACACTTTTACAGTGACACCATAATGCACCATGACATCTGATGCGGAAGTGAGTGGAGCTGCTGGATTTGCCAGAAGAGGATAGATGGAGGTTATCTAGGGGGACAGAAACATTAAGGCTCTATGTATCTCATGTTTTTAACAGAGACACCCCACCTTGGTGCTTTCTAATTCCCTGTTTCCTCAAAGGGAATGACCACCCTCTGCTGGTTGGACAGTGACACTGGAGGTCGAATGGAAAACAAATCAACTTGACCTGTTGAGCATACAGACACTCTACATAAACTATTAAAACTGTCAATGAAAGCACATGAATTCCTACACACATTGACTATATCTGAATGACATTTCTGGCCAGAGCTGTGGTGCATTGTAGTTGCATTGCATGTTATGTTGACTCTGTGCAATGTTCCTGCTTTGCAACACAGACATGGTCATAACACTCAACAGCAAGCGTCAACAGCTACATATAAAGAATAATCTAATGCTTTTGATATCAATCATCTAGTGAGAACTACAGCTGATTGTCGGCTGCTTTGATGTCTTGTGTTGTGTTGTACTGGACAGGTCACAGTTGGTTGTGATACAGGTACTAAATACTAATAAGGAACTAGAAATACTGTAGGTATGGTATAGGTTTCGAAAGGAAAAAAGTGGATGCCTAATGATAAAAGGAAGGATCCTTTTATCATTGGATTAAATTATCAAAAGATAAACAGCAAAAGAATTTAAGGTGTGTATATATTTGCATTTACAGAGCTATATTTGTTTCTATATAACAGAAATTACTTATAATCAAAAAAAACTTTTGGAGCAAATCTATTGAGGCTGCAATAAAATATGTTTTATTGTACTTGAATAAGTGAATAACTGACTAAAATGCAAAAATCCAAAAGTTTTTTTTGCAAATCCCAAAAACACTAATACCAACCCTCACACACCCTAAAACAAACACCAACACCTACAGCAACACCAACACTAACACAAACCCTAAAACAAGCACCAACCCTGATACCAATATAACCCTAAATACTATCACCAATCCTAACACCAACATCCACACCAACCCTGACAACAACCCTACCACCAACACCTACGGCACCACCAAGACTAACACCAGCACAACCCTAACACCAACACTGACCCTAACACCAACACAGAGCACACACAGACTCTAAAACCAACACTCACAAAAAACATTTTTTTGATAATAAATTCAACTGGGGAAGTTTCACAGATAAATTATTACTGAAAAAAAGATTGAAGAAATGATTATCAGCCAATGAGATTTTATGTTTAGCTTCTTTATATTTATTTGATATGATTTTTTTCAATTCCACAGATGTCTCTATATTTTGGATCTGACAGTTTTATGTCAGCTTCACAATGAGACAGTGGCTTTTGCAGTAGAAGAATGAAACCAGAAGAAATCCTGATGCAACAGGGACAAACTGAGGTAAAAAAAAAACACCTAGATGAGGATTTTAAGCATATTCAAGCATTTTAGCCCAAAATCTCAAAACTGTGTTATAATATAATTTGCAACACATTCTTGTTATGACTTTTTATTATTTGTTTAATTTTTTGTGTTTTTTTTCTTCTCTTGGATAAAACAATGGGTCAGGAGGTCAAATTGTGACCATCCAGTGTAAGAAAAAGAGCGAACAGCTCAGCATTGAGTTGGTGTGTTTACTAAATGAGAACTAAACAGTATAAGTTATCTGCCAAGATTTCTGACTTATATTTTCATTTTAATATCAGACTGTTACCTTTATCAAATGTCTTTTTTCCCGTTTTCTTTCTACAAAGAAACCCTCTGGTCACCTCCCAGCAGGGACAGTCACTACAGGATCTCCACTACAAATGAATCCAAACAGCTCTCCAAACTGCCATTGATTGACATGCTGTGTTGATTTTCTTATTACTGACACACACACAAAGGCATTTAAAAAATAATAGCATATTCTGGGCTGATCAGGGCTGCACGCTACACAGCCACAAAAATGGCAAAGGGCAGAGATGTGCGTGTATGTTAAAGACCTCAGGCTATTTCAGTGATATTCATTAGCCATTTTCAGTGAAACTCAATCACTGCACAAGAGAACTTGAGATTAAATGACCTATTTGTGTTTATGATTTACTTTTTATTAATGTCGCAGATCAACGGTTTCCCCAATTTCCTCCATGTGTGATTTCACTGCTGTTTGCTGCTCGCCCCTGAGCACACACAATGTTATCCGTCTCAAACTAAATAAACAGGCACGCTTCTGTAAATGAGAAACATTATTGCTTAAGAAAGTATAAAGCAAGTTGCTTGTGATGGTAAAGGGATTAACTGAAAAACTAAACACATGCATTTAATGATGTAATAGAGGTCATTCTTTGGGACAATTGTGCCAATAGCTACAGTTCGTATTCACAGGCTGAATAATATGTGCACTGACTTTTCGGGCCTGAGTGGTGCCTTGCTTTCTTTTTAGCTGCCTCAAAAGACCCCTGTAGCCTCGAAGCACTTTATGCTAAGTTAATTTACCCAAATATATCCACGGCATGGCGGCGGCGACAGACCCCGCTATTCAACATCAACAACTTTGTTAATGGAAACTTGCTGATCCATAAACTCAGACATTTGCTGGGGGGCAGTTCATGTATGAATGTTAAAATCCCCACAGATCGATGAGGGGCATTTGCAAAGGAGGCATAAGGTGTGTTTAATTATAATGGCGTCAGGAGTTTGTGTGCGTGTGGGGGAGGGGCTCAACCAGGCCCCCCTGTATTTAAATAGGGTCACATCTCAGCCTCACCTTGCAAGTGTTATGCTATATTAAATGCCACTCATGTTAAATGTGTTGAAACCCGTCTCCGACGTAGTCAAGACATAATATAAAGGTTAAATTGAAAAATGTCCCTTCAACAGCACAAGAGCGCACCATGATTGATCTACAGAAAAATAAATGGTACCCAGACCTCTGTTTTTTTTTTTTGCATCTTTTACATTGCGTGAGTGTACCGTGTTATAAAAGCAGTGACTAGGATTAGAATTTAAGTGTCACTCAATCAGGATTTCCAAAGGTCAATGAAATAATTAGGTGAATGTGGGCAATCTGGAAACAGGCTGGAGAGGCACAGGTGTTAATAACATTAACCTATGAATAGTTTTACGTCCCAATGAAGGAGAATAGTAATGATATATATGAACTACTAGCAGGTTTTCAGTTATTGACACTCAAAAAAAGACATCATTGAGATTAATGGACACTACAATGTTTAAAATGAGGATTTAACTCATCGCTGGAAAAAAAAAAAGTTGTTGGATGTTCTTTAAATAATACTTAAAGGTCCCATATTATAGTAAATAAAATTCATTATCCTGTTGATTATAAGAATGTCTACATTTCTGTAATTACTGTCCCGTGTTTCAAAACTCTCAACTCAAAGAAATGCACTCATATTTATAATGAGCCAAGACGGGACAGGACAATCTTTCCAAAGCTGATCAGTAAATAGAATGTGCACCAGGACAAACATTTCATTATACACCTGTGCTTTTCCTACTGTGACACAAGTTCTCCATGAAAAAAATGTTCATTGGCACCTTTGTTTTCTGATATTACAGATAGAAAACTCAGATAGAATTCCCTGAAGTTAAATGCTCATCCAACAGTTTTTAATGATGAATTCATGAATCATTTAAATAAGACAAGTAAATGAGTAAACCTCCCATCAATTAGAAAGATCTTGAGAAAAAGACATTAAATTAAGATGAAAAGAATGAAAGGTGACAAGAGAAAGTGAATAAATTATATTTTTATGATGAAAACCAACTTCTCATCTTTTAAAGATCACTTTTATTTTGCCTAATCAGATTTTTTAAAGCCCATCATGTGTCCGTGGACATTTACACATCACAGTTGTGATACATATAGAGTAAACCTAGTCTACACTAGACACTGCACATACAGTACAATGACAATAGGAATGCGGTGTTGGTCACATTTCTTCTTTTGCATGAATTCTTGCATGTTTTCATGCTTCCTGTAAGTGACATTTTCTTCATCTAGAATCCATCAAAGAATACTGTACCTTCTTTACTTTTGTTCCTCAATTACATTTTTAGGTCAGTAAAATTCCTCCGGAGAATTTCTGTTTTTGGACATCCTCACAGTTCTCCCCAGTTTCACTGCTAAAGGAATGACTTCAAGCTCGATTTCGTCCTCACAGAGTCCAAAAGTGCAGGTTGAGGTGTTGTGGCTCCAGGACGTGAATGGGAGGCCCTGTGGGCCCTATGTGCACAGCACTGTGAGCGGACCTGAAACCCATCACAGGTGGATCCGGGGTGGACAGGATGTAGTCAATACTAAATTTGATCTCTGACTCCGGTTTCCCGTGGCTAGAGGTTGGGTGAAGGCTGTCAGATCGTGGCCGCTCAGGGTTCAGGGGGCAGAGGGTGGAGTTGGCTTCAGGGCGCTGGGTGCCGGTCACGTGGTGGTTGCTGTGGCTTTCTAACGGATGAAAAGGGGCTTCTCCTGATTCACGTAGACCAATTTTCATGTTCCTCCTGCGCCGGCGACGCCGAAAGTTGCCATTTTCAAACAGGTCGAGCATGGATTCACAGCCAGTGGCAAAAGTCCAGTAGTTTCCTTTTCCCTTCTCATTGCCCTCAGTCCGAGGCACCTGCAGGACAAAGGAAAAATATTAATTCAGGTACCTTTAACCTGTCAAAATCCTAAACCTCCTGATAGAGTTGTAGCATTGAGTTTTATTCAAAAAAAAAAAAAAATACATGAGAAAACCTCAGCTCCAACACTAAAGTATTTTTATCTGTAGTAAAACACAACTTTACAGTTACAACATCAATATCCTCATCATCAACAGAATAAGAAAATAGTTTAATATAAAATCAATAGAAGCTGCAACTAACCACTATTTAGATAATTAATTTAGATAGCTGTTTGTGTGATTATTTAATTGTCTCCTTCATATCTAATTTTTAAACATCTTACAGAATATTCTAAATGTTCTGTAATGATCCTCAGTGTTATTTTATGGAATAATAATTTATCTTAAACTCTTATCTTAATAATCATTAAACTTTGCATTGCAGATAATATAGATATTTCAAGTTATTTTTTCTGATTTGGGTCAGTTTGGTTTAAAACATTTTTTTATCTGTATTAAAACACAAGGTTCGATTTTTTTAAATATTCTATATATTTATGCAGTGTAAAAGCAACAAAACAATTTGAACTCTTCTCCAGTCACCACTATGTTGTAGATTTATTTTGACACCGGTTTAAGTCCAATATCCTTTGTGGTTGTAGAAATATTCCAGATTTATTATCATTTAGAGCTGAAAAACTGAAAAACAGGTCTGGTACAACTGTCAACAGAAGTAAAATATTCCTGAAACAGAACATTACTACAACTGATAATATTTTTTTGGAATGTTTGAAGGATATGCTGTACCTTAATGAAGCAGCTGTTGAGGGACAGGTTGTGTCTGATGGAGTTCTGCCAGGCTCTCTGGTTGGAGCGGTAGTACGGGAATCTCTTCATGATGAACTCATAGATGCCGGACAGCGTGACCCGCTGCTCGGGGCTCTGCTGGATAGCCATGGCGATCAGAGCAATGTAGCTGTCGCGCAGAAACTTGTTTTAAACACAAAAACGACCAAATACATCTGCTATATGACAAATGATCTTGCTTGCTGCTGCTTGACATAATAATTGATAAATCAACTGATTCTTTTCTTGGCATATTTTTCTTGGTTTATTTTGTCCTTATTAAAACCCATTAAACATATTGAATTGGTTTCCCGTTAACACAAAATGGGCTTGACATTTTTATGAAGGTGAAGGAATCCAAAAAGCATTGATGGTACAGCAAATGAGAAAATAATAATATTAATGTTGTATTTGTTAGATAAGCTTTGTATGAACAACTATATACAAATATTTCAGATTTGAGATGAAGAATATATATGTTTATCAAGGTTTTATTTCTGGAGTCTAACCAAGTACCGTGATTTTCTGTAACACATCACTTTAATATAATTTTAATAAGAAATTATCATAAAATGTGGAAAATTCAATCTGGAAAGTATCCCAAAAAATTATGAGCTGTGTTAAAAAGACAAAACACTAGGGTGAAATTAAGGATGATGGAATTACACTTTATTTTTAAATATTGATTTTCAAGATGAGTTAATAAGATGCATTAAATTATGAAATAATCTTGAATGCAAGAAGTCAACTATATATATATATGTGTGTGTGTGTGTGTGTGTGTGTATATATAGTTTTCTCTAGGTGTAGCTTGAATGACATGAAAATGGTTTTTTTTTAGAAATTAAAGGCTAAATATGTCCCAGATGAATTCTATTATAAAATTCTATGTCTTGGTGTTTTAAAGCCTGCTATTTGAGCCATAATAAATATATTGGTTTAGGACCTTGGCTGAAGTTCCATCCATATAAAAAGATAAGGTTGAATCGTTCCTACCTGTATGCGGGTCTGCAGATTTTCTTCTCCTCGTCCGTACTTGAGGAAGGGTATCCCTCTCCATCATAGTTGAAGCAGTTAAAGGGATAATGCGAGTTGTCAAACATTTCTACAGTTTGTGGAGTCAGATGTTTGCTCCTCGGACTCTCAAAGCCCAGCAGCAACAACCCGTCCTGCTGCGGTTTGCTGTGCTCTGCCACCATGATCTGTTCAGCCAGATGACATCTGAGCTGCTGACGACGGCCGCCTGCAGCCCACCCCCACCTTCTCCACCCCCCCCGCATCCACCTCCCAGCTGCTCTCCAGGAACGGCTGGAAGTCTCAAGATTTCAGGCCACCTCTCTGAGAACTTTGCCCTTGTGCACAACTTGTGTCTTTTTTTCCATTTAACATCCAGTTAAATTTCTAATGTTCACATGTAGACTTGTTCTTGTTTTTTTTCTACAACAAAGTCAAGGCTAGTTTAAAATCAAAAAGCTTGCATCTTCCTACCATATCTATCTAATCAAGCTCTTATGGTACACATCAGGAAATCACATTATAGGACTTTTAATGAATTAATTGGTAAACTCCTCGGTAACTATGTATTGATCAACAAAAATCTGAGTACTTTGTTATAAAAGCTTTGTTGGCAATGATAGAGATCAAACATTTTCTGTAAGTTATCATAAGGTTTTCACACACGGTTGCTGGTATTTTGGCCTATTCCTCCATGCAGATCTCCTCTAGAGCAGTGATGTTCAGGAGGTCTACAATTTTGTTTCTGATATCCGTTGACAGCTCTTTGGTCTTGGTTATAGTGGAGTAAAGTTTTACTGCTTGAGGTCAGGTGTCTTTTATACTGATAATGAGTTCAACCAGGTGCCATTAAAACAGATAATGAATGGAGGACAGAAGATCCTCTTAAAAAGAAGTTACAGGTCTATAAGAGCCAGAAATCATATTTGTTACTATACTTATTTTACCAAGGAATTAATTAATTAATTAAAAAAAATCCCACAATTTCCTGGATTCTTTCCACTTATTCTGTCTTTCATAAATGAAGTGTACTTAATTAAATTACAGACCTCTCATCTTGTTAAGTGGGAAAACCCTGCACAATTGGTGGCTGACTAAATACTTTTTGCCCCACTGTACCATCACCAAGGTTGCTAAGGATACAGAGAGGTACTTTAAAATGAATGTTTCTCTGTCACTTAGAATGATGTTAAATTAAGCTTTTCAAGCTTCTCTGGTAATAATTTGTTATTTTTTTTCAGCTTTTTTTTTTATTTAGTTTTAGTCTTAGGCATTTGAGTCTAGTTTTAGTCGATGAAGATCCAAAGTATTTTCATCCAAAAAAATCTCTAAAAGCAGATTATTTTTAATAATTAACATTACTGTCAATGTAATAATTTTACCCTCACTCATCTACCAAGTTTTAGGTCATCATTACATAAAGACACGTTGAAAGATTGCTAATGGTGTCTGGTCTGATATTCACACAGAAATACATTAATGCTCTGTTTTGCATATGAGTCAACAGCTGAGACTCTTCAATACTATAAAACAGTCTAGATAAAATAATGAGAGCAGAACAGACAATAAAATATGTTTAGAGCACTCTTTTAGTTCCTTATTTACATAACATGTAAATAAATGTAAATGGCCAATATAAACAGCAATTGTGTGTCAGATGGTTTGAAGCAGGTACATTTACATATTGACGCATATGCAGCTGTAACATCTCAGATCAGCAAAAATGTGTGTGACCAAGTCCAATAAATAGGAAATTACTTTTTAACATGGTTGGAGATGTCCCCACCATTTGTTCAGAGATCTAGAAGGATCAAGTAAGTGAACACTGTTTCTTCGAGTGGTCCTTCTGACAAAGGTCACACAGTTTTACTCCAGTAAAGAGTTCAGTTGATGAGTTGATGTATGGTAACTTTAAATGACTAGCGCCAGTGAAGCTCTTCTCCAATTGACAGAGCTGTACATTTTTCTCTACTCATTTCCCATATCTATTATGCAAAACAAGAGAAAGAGAAAGTTGATGTAAGTAGAGCTTGCTTGTAAGACAATGTTGTGCCTCACCATCATAAAACTGAAATTCGGGTCTACTGAGAATCCTGAAGCCTGACTATGAGTACTAACAAACAAATTGTCCCCTATGACTATAGAAATTCCTTCACTACGGGACTCCAGACACACTGGAACCCCGGGTATTTCTTTTAAACAGCACTGCCTGCTTTCAAGCTGATCTAACAGGCTATGTCACAGGGACTCCCAGCAGGGGTTCCCCAAAGAGCAGACTTCGATTGGCTGTAGTGCACCACTAGGTGGTGAGGACACTAATGCATGAAAAAACCTGAGGACCATCGCGTTTTCCAGTCGTGCTGACAGGCGTGATGATAGGAAGCAAATCTACAATCTAATGCACATCTCCAGAAAGCCTGAAAAAAGGAAAGGAAGGAAATGTATTGCCTCCCATATCTATTTTTAAGTTTAGATACTGTAGATGTCTAATGGGACTCTAGATCAGCAGATTTATTTTTCACGTTCGCTTCTACAATGCTCAACATACATCAATCATAGGCAAATTGTGATCAGAACATAATTTGTCTTTTGATTTCCAGAGAAAAAGTTCAATTGAATAAAAACCTCAAAGTGAAGAATTAATTAATTTAATTAAAAAAAAAATCAAGTATTAAATGTATTGCCTCCCATATCTATTTTTAAGTTTAGATACTGTAGATGTCTAATGGGACTCTAAATCAGCAGATTTATTTTTACGTTACCAACGATTACCATGGCAACTTCATCTGGTTGCTACAGCAACTTGACCTGGTTTCCACTGCAACTTCAGCTGGTTGCTAATGATGTCAAAGTCAAAGTAAAAGTCAATTTTATTGTCAACTTCTTCACATGTACTTGACATACAAAGGAATCAAAAATGCATTTCTCACTATCCTATGCGTTTTACATGTACAACAACATTAAAGTGCAAGTGCGCAAGACGAGACAATCCTAAAACTAGATTTTCAACAATAGTAAAGTGCATTAGCTTAAGGCTATTTTGCCTAGTATTGCTAAATTAAGAATGAAAAAACAGGTACAGTACAAGACATGAGTACCCCAAGACAAGACATAAGTAACAGGGAATGAAAAGACAAATCCAATAAGACAAAACAATTCAATTTCAATTCAAATCAATTTATTTGTACAGCCCAGAATCACAAATCACAGATTTGCCCCAACGGGCTTTACAGTTTGTACAAACACAACATCCCCTGTCCTTAGACCCTCACATCGTACAAGGTAAAACTCCCTAAAAAACCCCTTTAACAGGGAAAAAAATGGAAGAACCCTCAGGAAGAGTAACAGACGAGGGATCCCTCTTCCAGGAAGGACAGGCATGCAGTAGATGGTGTGTCCAGGTGGAAACATTACAGGGAAATTTGGATATTACAAACAGAGAAACAGAAATGTAATGGATTGGGTGTAAGTGGAGGATGAGGCGCAGGATCCATCACAGCTTCCATGTGAACCAGGACAGCCTCAGACCCTCCAACATCCGTAGATCCCTCAGTGGCTGCACTGCAGCATGCTCTGTGAATGAGAAAACACAGGGCAGGACTCCGGGACCATAGCAGATTTAAAAGTACAATAGTGGTTCATCAGTATCAGAGATAGAAGAAGAAAAAGGAACCCAGAGCATCTCATGAGGACCCGGCAGACTAACCTATCGCAGCATAACTATGACTAGGCCAGCCAGGAAGGGTGTCTGCCCCCTGGACTGAGACTGGAAGACGATTCCAGGGGAGAGGAGCCTGGAAGTTGAAGGCTCTGCCTTACGTTTTAATTTTAGAAATTCTGGGAACCTCCAATAAGCCTGCATATTGGGAGCGTAATGTTCTTGATGGGTGTTATGGGACTAAGAGATCCCTAAGGTAGGATGGCGCCTGACCGTTGAGCTCTTTATAGGTGAGGAGCAGGATTTTGAATTCTATACGAGATTTTACAGGAAGCCAGTGTAGAGAGGCTAATACAGGTGAGATATGCTCCCTTCTTCTAGTGCCAGTTAATAGATGTGCAGCTGCATTCTGAATCAGCTGGAGAGTCCTTAGAGACTTTTTGGTGCAACTGGACAGTAAAGAATTGCAGTAGTCAAGCCTGGAAGTAATAAATGCATGGATAAGTTTTTCCACATGTTTCAGAGATAGGAAGTGTCTGACCTTTGCTATGTTGCGTAGGTGAATGAAGGCAGTCCTAGAAATATGTTTAATGTGGGCAGAGAATGACAAATTTTGGTCGAAAAATTACTCCCAGTTTTTTTTACAGTGGATCTAGAGGCTAGGTAGATATCATCCAAGATAGCTGTATCACTGGATATTGAGTTCCTCAGGATTTCGGACCCGAGTACAATGATTTCTGTTTTGTCTAAATTTAGTAGAAGAAAATTGCAGGTCATCCAGGATTTTATATCCTTAAGACAAGCTCGAAGTTTAGCTAGCTGATTGGTTTCATTTGGCTTAATTGATAGATACAGTTGTGTATTGTCAGCATAACAGTGGAAATTAATAGTGTTTCCTAATGATTTTACCCAATGGGAGCATAGTGAAAAGTATTGGTCCAAGCACAGAACCTTGTGGAACCCCATGATTAACTTTGGTATGGATAGAAGAAACATTATTAATACGGACAAATTGGGAACAATCTGAAAGATAGGACTTAAAACAGTTGAGTGCAGTCCCTTTTATACCAATAAGTTGCTGTAGTCTATCTAGAGTTGATGGTCAACAGTGTCAAATGCAGCGCTAAGATCTAACAGAACAAGGATGGAAATAAATCCTTTATCAGATGCATCGAGAATATCATTTGAAACCTTAACTAGCCGTCTCTGTGCTGTGATGCATTCTAAAACCTGACTGGAAATCCTAGCCTAATTCTACCTCACGAACCCTCCCCTCCAAGTCTAACACAACATTACATTTGATACAGGCAGCGGTAACGCTAATGGAGGCAGGGGAATAGCTAAACATCTCCTTTATCATTTTTGAAATGATAAAGAAGAAAAAGTAAGCAGAGACGCTGCCACACACAACAAAGCTTAGAGTAACAGAGAGTGACGCAATACGCTCACCGTACGTAGGCAGAGGAGGAGGAGTCAGTTCCCCACTCCAAGACAACAAGACAACACCGATTCTCCCAGCTGTGTGCATTTGAGGTAGTTGTTGTAATGGAATGGCTAGTGCAATCACAATATAAATATAAATATAGCAGCATGTTGGCTGCACTGCAGGCAGACGCAGACAGAAATGTGCTCTGGTATCTGCGCTGGTCTTTGACTAACAAAACGGTAGCTCCCATTAGAAATTAACCTGGACCATCACCACCATAATGACTTCACTGTAGTTCTGGTGTAATTTGGTGTTTTTTCTGTACAAAAAATATATATATCTTAAAACAGAATTAAACTAAAAATCTTATAATACCATTATAAATTGTGGCCGCGAGGAGAGTTGAAAGGAAAAAAAACATTGATTTTTTAGTTCTGTGTGTGTGTGTGTGTTGTGTTGTTTTGTTTTTATTTTATTTTATTTTAATTTGAGTCTCTAGGTGAAAGGATGGCTGAGCAGAATTGTTTTCTTTTCTTTTTTAGATTTTTATTTTTTTGACCTCTTCCCATTCATTCTTTGAGAATTCTCCTCCCTTCACTATTCCATAGCTGTAGCGAGGAGGCCTTTAACTTTGACTGGGCTGATCTTTCTCACAGTAGCAGCGTGGCTGAAGAGTTCTGGAGAAACTCATCTAACCCACCTCCAGTACAATTCTGGGTGGTCCTCCAGACTTCATGTTTTTATTTTGCTTCTTTTTATAGTGTAATCTCTGTTGCTTTACTTAAAACAGCTAAACTCAAACTAACAAACAAGATCTTTTGCATCTTTGTTTTCTTTTTCTCTGTGCTAACTCTTTGGGGTGTGTGTCCACTCTGGCAGACGTTTAGTCAACAACGGGAAGTTTTGTAGATGCTTATCGATAATGCTCCATAATGGCCATAAATTGTTTCCGTGTCTATAAAACAGCGGCATGTGTATTTTGAAGGGCTCTTAACGGGGCAATTGGAGGTCTCCCGTGAGGCGACAGAGGCCGGGAAAACAGCCTGAGGTCAGCCAGGACTCTGTGTGTGGTCCTACTGCAGCAGAGACATTAAAGAAATTCTACAATTATTTCCAATAGGCCAATAAAGCAAAGAAAGGTCAACACTGTCTCTCAGGCTTCATGAAAAGCTGTAGAGAATCTAGGAGTACGACAAGGATTCTACTGATCTCTTCACTGGTGGATACTGATTAGTTTACTTAGACCTAAATTACTGTATTTCATATATTCTTTTTTCTAAATGTAACTGTCTATTATAAGTATTCAAATTGGTTGTTTTATCCTTTTATTGCTTCAATAAATCAATCATGGTCAATAAAACTCTTTAAAAAAAACTCTTTAATGTCAAACTGAAAACATATTCATACAAAGTGATGTCAATGGAATAAAAATACAAAAGAAATATAATTGTTTGCATTATTATTCACCCCTTTCAAGTAAGTACGTTTTAGATGCATCTTTCTTTTGCATTCAAAGCAGACAGACTATGAATAAGTCTCAATCAGTCTTTTACATCTGCCGACAGCAATTTTGCTTCATTCTTCTTTGCAAAACTACACAAGCTCTGTCAGGTTGTGTCAGTGTTGGGCATGAACAGCCCTTTCAAGTCCAGCCTTTAGGATCTGGGTCTGGGTTTTGACTTGGCCCCTCCAGAACATTTACTTTCTTTCTTAACCATTCCTGTGTATCATTGTCTTGCTGGAAAATAAATCTTCTCCTAAGATGTAGTTCTCTTGCAGACTGAACAAGATTGTGTAAATGGGGATGGTGTGTTTTTGGTGATGTGCAGTGTTTGGTTTCTGCCAAACATAACTTCCTGATGGCCAAAAAGCTCAATTCTGGTCTCATCAGACCAACAAATCTTCTTCCACTTGACCATGGATTCTTCCACGTGCTTTTTGGAAAATTCCAATCAAGATCTAATATGAATTTGCTTCAAAAGTGGCTTTCTCATTCCCACTCTTCCATAAAGCTTTGACCAGTGAAGAACTCAGGCAGCAGTTGCTATATGCACAGGCTCATCTCAGCAGCTGACGCTTGTGACTCCTTCAGAGTAGTCATAGGGTTCTTAGTGATCTAGGTAGATTTTCACAAGTCCCATATTCCTTATTTTCTTGATCACTGATTTCACTGAACTCCTAGGGTGTTCAATGCCTTGGAAATTTTTTGTATCCATCCCTTGAATTGTACTTCTCAATAACCCTTTTCCTGAATTGTTTGTAGTCTTCTTTCTGCATGGTCTAATGGTAGCCTTTCTGTGTAGAGTTTGTTCAATGAGGAATAAGTGGATATAGAAAATGAGAACCTTTTGTCACTATTACTTATCAAGTAAAATAAAACAAATTTAACCTCCACTAATTTAGTCAAATCTGTAAAGCACTATATTAATTAATGCCATCATATTCACTAACAAATGCCTTTAATTAACTATTACACAAGTAATATAACCCCAAAGGAGAATGTTCACTGTGTTTTTCTTTATTGACTATTATATCTGAGCCAAAATTTCTCACTTTGGTCCAGTAATGATGCGTTTTAATGTAAGCAGACAAGCCATATGTCCTCTTTAAGCAATATTTTTTGAGTCTGCCAGGCTCAGATTGTTATCAGAGAGCTGATGGTGGATGTCTCTGCAAGTCTTGGGAGCCTTGTGTTATTGCAGGAAATCATCTGAGGAAAAAACAAACTAGAGCCATGGTTTCTGGGCTGATACTGGTGAACACAACATTATGACAACAATTTGAGGCAAAAAAAAGGATATATATGTCCGATCCCTCTCCATTAGAACATGTTGGCTGTAAAGTAGCTGCTAGTTCTTGCTCAACAATGGAGGAAAGTGATACACTAAATGTTAGGGAAACAGGCTGACAAGTTTCCTTCAAGTAGAATATTACAAGGTTGATCTACTACAATGCTGTACCACTTAACATAATTGACTCGATTACACAAATCACTGCCACAGAGGAGGAGAGGAGGAGGAGGAGGGAGGAGTATAGAGGAGGAGGGAGGAGGAGGAGGGAGGAGGAGGAAAGGAGGAGGAGAGTAGGAGAGAAGAAGGAGAGTAGGAGGAGGTCATGGAGTCAGCTTGGTTTGAAGGCACATCTGATAACAGCTTCACGACTCGCTCCCATGACGACGCTTCCTCCTGATTACAGCTTCAGTCCCCTGGTCAGTCTGTGATGGTTGTCTCAGCTTCCTCCATTCATAGCTTTGTCTGGCTCTGTGTGTGTGTTTGTCTGTTTGTGTGTGTGTGTGTGTGTGTGTGTGTGTGTGTGTGTGTGTGAGAATGTGTAGTTATGTAAACTAAACCAAGGAGGCTTTCCGGGGGCTGTTCTGTGAGGAGAGGTTATCCAAACACACCATGCTCTGTAAACAGCAGAACGTTGGCTGGAGGAAATTTTCCTCAATTAAAACCACAGCATACTGGTCACCTGGTCTGGCATGGCCCAGCTTCACTGGACTCCTGCAGCATGTTTCACCACAGTTTTTTAAAGCTGATTAATCACCAAACAGCTTAACTTCAAAAGGTCAGAGACTTGAGCAACTTCTTGGCATAAAAGGCAGTGCATTCTGCATCCCCTCTCTCAAATCATTCTCAATTTGTTCATCTTAAAAATGTTTCTTCTATCTATACAAAAGTTAAACATGGAGTTCCACAATGTGCTTAGATCAATATGTTCCATTGGGTAAAAATCATTAGGAAACACATATACATACAACTTATCAATGCATTTCTTACTTCCAGGCTTGACTACTGCAATTCTTTATTGTCCAGTCGCACCTCTCTGCATTGTCTCTCCTTTAAATGAAGAATAGAATTCAAAATCCTCCTTACCTTCGAACTTCTTAACAGTCAGGCTTCATCCTACCTTAAGGATCTTATTTTCCCATATCACCCATCGAGAACATTATGCTCGATGCAGGCTTATTGGAGGTTCCCAGAATTTCTAAAATTAAAATGGGAGAGCCTTAAACTACCAGGCTTGTGGAATTGTCTTCCTGTTTTAGGGGTCAGACACCCTTCCTATATATTTAAAAAATAGGATAAAAACATTCCTTTTAAAAGAATGGTACAGGTCCTTCTTACAAATTAGCATATTGTGATGAAGTTAATAATTTTCTGTAATGTACTGATAAACATTAGACTTTCATATATTTTAGATTCATTAAACACAACTGAAGTAGTTCAAGCCTTTTATTGTTTTAATATTGATGATTTTGGCAAAAAAGCAAAGAAAAAACAAAAATCCCTATCTAAAAAAATTAGCATATTTCATCCAACCAATAAAAGAAAAATGTCTTTAGTACAAATAAAGTCACCCTTCAATTAATTATGTTTTAGTTATGCACTCAATACTTGGTCGGGAATACTTTTGCAGAAATGACTGCTTCACTGGCACTGCTGAGGTGTTATTCTTCAATAGGATTCTTCAACAGCGGCCTTAAGCTCATCCACAGTCTTGGGTCTGGCATCTCTCAACTTTCTCTTCACAATATTCCACAGATTCTCTATGGGGTTCAGGTCAGGAGAGTTGGCAGGCCAACTGAGCAGAGTAATACTATGGTCAGTAAACCATTTACCAGTGGTTTTGGCACTGTGAGCAGGTGCCAGGTCAGGCTGAAAAATGAAATCTTCATCTCTATAAAGCTTTTCAGCAGAAGGAAGCATGAAGTGCTCCAAAATTTCCTGATAGCTAACTGCATTGACCCTGTCCTTGATACAACACAGTGGACCAACACCAGCAGCTGACATGGCACCCAGACCTTCACTGACTCTGGGTACTTCAGACATCAGACTCCAGGCACCTTGATTTCTGAATGACATGCAAACTTTGCTTTCATCTGAAAATAGTACTTTGGACCACTGAGCAACAGCCCAGTGCTGCTTCTCTGTAGCCCAGGTCAGGTGCTTCTGCCTCTGTTTCTGGTTCAAAAGTGGCTTGACCTGTGGAATGCTGCACCTGTAGCCCATTTCCTGCACACACCTGTGCACGGTGGCTCTGGATGCTTCTACTCCAGACTCAGTCCACTGCTTCTGCAGGTCCCCCAAAGTCTGGAATCAGCCCTTCTCCACAATCTTTTTCAAGGTCTGGTCACCTCTTCTCGTTGTGCAGCATTTTCTGCCACACTTTTTCCTTCCCACAGACTTACCACTGAGGTGCTTTAATTCAGCACAATGGGAACAGTGTATTAATTCAGAAACTTGGCTTGAGGGTGTCAATGATGGCCTTCTGGACAGCAGTCAGGTCGGCAGTCGGTTTTGAGTAATGAACCAGGCTGGAAGTTTTTAAGAGCCTCAGCATCTTTTGCAGTTGTTGAGAATTAACTCGTTAATTCAGAGGATCAGGTTCATAGCTCGTTTAGAGCACCTTTTCATGATATGCTAATTTTTTGAGATACAAATTTTTCATGAGCTGTATGCTAAAATAATCTGTATTAAAACAATAGAAGACCTGAAACATTTCAGTTGGTGTGTAATGAATATAAAAATATATAAAAGTTTAATTTTTATCATTACATTTTGGAAAAGAATGAAATTTATCACAATATGCTAATTCTTTTCGAAGGACCTATATAGTTAGGGCTGGCCCTGACCGGCCTAGTACATTGCTATGCTGCTAAAGGTTAGTCTGTCGGGTCCTCACAAGATGCTTCTTTTTCTTTCTTTCCTCTATAATACTAATGACCCACTGGTGTACTTGTTAAATCTGTTGTGTTCCTGTAGTCCTGGCCTGCGTTCCCGTGTTTTCTTATTTGCAGAACATGCTGCAGTGCAGCGACTTTAGCTGTTGGAGGGTCTGTTGTGGTTTTGGTTCACCTGGAAGCTGAGATAGATCCTGTCGCCTCAAATTCCAAATACACTACAATTTATTATATTTCTGTTACTCCATTTGATTTCATATTCAACTTTTCCTGTATTGTTTCCACCTGCACACATTATCTACTGAAGCCTGTCTGTCCAGGAAGAGATGCTGGATGGAAGAGGGATGTTGTGTTCCTTTTGTAAAGAAATCTGTGAAATGTGATTATGAGCTATACAAAATAAATTAAATTGAATTGAAAAACATGCAGAGGCATTGTTTGTGTATTTTAAGGTTCAGCCTCTTGATACCTTGACTATAGGCGACACATTTGAATTCTGATTATTAAGTTAAATTAATGTTGAGGCCACTAATGCAGGGAAACATGAGGAGAAAACATCCAAATGTGTCCAGAGTCCTGGTTGTCCATCAGTGCATTTACAAGTTGCAAATCGCACCAGATTGCTGCATTTAGACAATTGATAGAACCGTTTTCTAACCCCAACCCTTCTTGACAACCTGTTCTCTAGAGTTCCAGAGATGCTTGAGAGGGGAGATAAAGCAATATTAAAATGATTTTTGGCACATAAAACATCTTGATAAGGATACCAATTTCTGAAATAAAACCCAGAAAAAGTGTACCTATGGTATAGCTTCTTGAGTTTACTTTGAAAATCACATTGTATCATATTATTATATATTCTAACCCCTGGACAAGGAGGGAGAATTTCTGCCTTAGAGTGAAAGGATGCCTCCAGTTTTTTGGACAAGTTATTCAAAAAACACTAAAATCTTTTAAGTATAAAGATAAAGTTAGTGTTAAGCAGCTAAAAAAGTTGTTTTTCTGGTTAGAAGAGAACAAATAAGGGTGAATATCACACTTAAAATAGCTAACTAAACAAATAAATAAACTTAGAAATGAGTCGGGGTATTTATTTTTAATGAGAAAATAATACATATATAAAAACAAATGAGCACATTAAATAATTGAGAGCCTATAAATTAATTTAATCATCTATGTATTTTTTAAATATCTTTGGTCTTTCATAACTTTCACCAGAAGCCTTTATTTAGTAGCATATTATCAATTTCTTCAATCCTGGAAGTGTATTCTGTTTTAAAAGAGCTATTCAGGATAATCAGAATTTTAAAGTTTCATGAGCTTATGATTAAATAATGACCCTTTAAATTATCTCTGGTCATCAGTAGAGGTCAAAGTAGGTTGAAGTACTAATTAATAATCATAATAACAATGACCTAAATGTTCATTCTAGAGACTGTAATATTGATATGATTTTAAATACTCAAAACCACAAGCAGATCTTGTTGAGATTCAAATAAAAAACTTTCTATAAAGGTTTTCCTGAAAGTTTACTGGAATGGAATTTGTCATTTTCCTGGCTCTTTCCAGAGCAAGAGTTAATGCAGCTTCTACCTTAAACAGCATTTTCACACAATATTTTAACCACACATCTGATGCATCTGAGAATAATCTCATTAATATAATCTTAAAAGGTATTGCGAGAACGTGATAATATTCTGCATGTTGTTTTATTGCACTTTTAATGAAAAAGAAATCCACAGAAACAATGAGTTGAATAAAAAAAGAAGCATTTTCAGTTGAAGAACACGTCGTTTACCATTCTCCATGGATCCAGACACGCATCCACGCACACACTGACACAGGACTATGGGAACTGAAGACCTTTATGGGATAGATGGGCTTAACAACACACACACACACGCACACACACACACACACACACGCACACACACATGATATGAGGACCCTTGCATCGAATCTATACTCGTACCCAGGAGGAGTTTAAACCGCTATTAAAACCACACATTCAAGTATTTCTATCATTGCACAGGCACTAGATTTTCCTACTGAATATATTAACTTTCAGCCAATGACTGAATCGTAGCCACAGCTGAACTATCAGCTGCAGGCGATAAATGAAATATACATCCTGAAATATAATCTCTCCACAACAGCATCAACATCTGGACATCAAATATATTACAAAGAAATAATATAAAACTATTAGTGTCACATTTGGCTTTTGGTACCGTACAGAAACTCTAATTATGTCTGTTGCACTGAAAATAAAATCTGAAAAAACAGGAACAGTAGTTGGGAAGTGATTAACACATGTGTAGACTTGCTGATGTTAATCTAACATGATGTTTTAAATTCAGGCTTGATACAAGTGATGGGTGAATTGTTGAGTGAGAAACAAACCTTTTTAAACAGGATCCTGTTGCCCTCTGTTGGACAAATGAGAACAGACACCTCCGTAATGTAGAGTCAAATGAACATTTTTTTAACAGAACAATTGCTACTGCTGTGTCACTGATTATTATTATTATTCATTTCAAAACAATAAATATGAAATTTCAATAAATACTCTCTCAAGGACAAGTAACATTTATGGGCAAAAAAAATTAATGGACAAAATCAGGAGTTAACCTGCACTCCAATTAAATATTTCCATCTTGAATACCGATGACACAAGCTGAAGCAGCTCTGCAGAATTAAACTGAAAAAGACACTATGCAATAAAACATTTTTCAATCAATACCACATAGTCGATAGTTAAGACAACAGGAAGTCGACATCGTCCTCCTTAGAACACCTCGATACCAACGATACGTAGAAACACAGAGTGGAGGGAGGGGGATTCTGTCCAGGTCCCTTAGAATTCACTGAATTCAAAACAGGGTCCTGAACAAGACGAAAGAGAAGGCGTCTCCTGCAGGACATGGTGGTTTGGTGGTTCTGGGTCAGCTGTGGTGATTCTATCCTATGCTACAGTCAGTGATACTTTAAGGAGTCTAGGTGATGAGGAGCTGGATCGGTTTCAGTCCCTGATCTGGCTCCTCTTCCGTCCTGAAGGTCCGTCAAAGGGCCCATGATGTGGGGTTTAAAGGACAACTCAGTCCTCTGTCCCCCCAGCCAGCTACCTCTGCCGTGGAGCTGTGTGGACGTGGTCAGTCCCTTGGTCCCTCTGGAGGTCATCCTCCACCACGTAGCTGTAGCCCTCCTTCTCTACACATTCAGAAACCACATTCAGCACCTGGTGGAGAAGAAAAAGAGAAAACAGCTGCTGAATAGACAAAACATTTCCAACTGTGCTAACATCGTTACACAACGGTTTTCTTATCATTCATTAGCCTCTAATGCAATTAAAAAGAAGTCATTTACCACATATATACACTCACCGGCCACTTTATTAGGTACACCTGTCCAACTGCTCATTAACACTTAATTTCTAATCAGCCAATCACATGGTGGCAACTCAGTGCATTTAGGCATGTAGACATGGTCAAGACAATCTCCTGCAGTTAAACCGAGCATCAGTATGCGGAAGAAAGGTGATTTGAGTGACTTTGAACGTGGCATGGTTGTTGCTGCCAGAAGGGCTGGTCTGAGTATTTCATAAACTTCTGATCTACTGGGATTTTCACGCACAATCATCTCTATGAATTACAGAGAACGGTCCGAAAAAGAAAAAATATCAGCAGCGACAGTTCTGTGGGCAGAAATGCCTTGTTGATGCCAGAGGTCAGAGGAGAATGGCCAGACTGGTTCGAGCTGATAGAAAGGCAACAGTGACTCAAATAACCACCCGTTACAACCAAGGTAGGCAGAAGAGCATCTCTGAACACACAGTACGTCAAGCTTTGAGGCAGATGGACTACAGCAGCAGAAGACCACACCAGATGCCACTCCTTTCAGCTAAGAACAGGAAACTGAGACTACAATTTGCACAAGCTCATTGAAATTGGACAATAGAAGATTGGAAAAACAGTGCCTGGTCTGATGAGTCTCGATTTGTGCTGCAACATTCAGATGGTAGGGTCAGAATTTGGCGTCAACAACATGAAAGCATGGATCCATCCTGCCTTGTATCAACGGTTCAGGCTGGTGGTGGTGTAATGGTGTGGGGAATATTTTCTTGGCACTCTTTGGGCCCCTTGGCACCAATTGAGCATCGTTGCAACGCCACATCCTACTCGAGTATTGTTGCATGTCCATTCCTTTTATGGCCACAATGTACCCAACTTCTGATGGCTACTTTCAGCAGGATAATGCGCCATGTCATAAAGCTGGAATCATCTCAGACTAGTTTCTTGAACAGGACAATGAGTTCACTGTACTCAAATGGCCTCCACAGTCACCAGATCTCAATCCAATAGAGCATCTTTGGGATGTAGTGGAACGGGAGATTCACACCATGGATGTGCAGCAGACAAATCTGCGCCAACTGTGTGATGCCATCATGTCAATATGGACCAAACTCTCTGAGGAATGCTTCCAGCACCTTGTTGAATCTATGCCACGAAGAATTGAGGCAGTTCTGAAGGCAAAAGGGGGTACAACCCATTACTAGCATGGTGTACCTAATAAAGTGGCCAGTGAGTTTATATATACCAATATAATACCAATACATACCGATATGTATGTATAATGGCCAATTTCATACTGTATATGTCACATATATCCCAAATTACCTACCTACCTAAATAAAAACTTATTTTAAAACCTCTATGGTTATATAGGCTATTTTCTTGTGGGATATAGAGGAAGCTGGAGTCAGATGAGGTTATTTAACGGCCTAAAAAGCAGCGGTTTGCAAATCTGGGCACACCTGGCGGAGGCGGCGGTCCATGGCGTCCAGGTGTGGCTGGATCAAGATGGGACTGAGCCGGTCCCTCATCATTGATTCTGCCATCAGCGTGGACAGCTTGAATTCTTCTTTCGCCAACAGCTGTAGACGCAAGTGGGTCGACTTCCTTAATCTGTGAAAAGTGAGTTCCTGTCAGTAGTTGAAAATAACCAAGCACATTTACTCAAATACTGCACTGAAGTACAATTTGGAGGTAATATACTTGATTATTTCCATTCTCTGCTACATTTACCACTACACTACAGAGGGAAATATTTGACTTTCTATTCCATTACATTAATTACTAGATATCTACCTGGTAAACAGATAAAGAAATAAAAAAAGAATTTAAATAAATTAAAAATTATTAAAATGAATTGTTAAAGATGGCTTCAGCCTTTTGTTGTGTTCATAGCTTTTCTGTCTAACCTTCTCACAAAGTTTGATTTCAATAAATATTTCGGCAAGATTAAGACTCAATTATTTAACTCAGGACCCTTCATATTTATCTGCTGATTCTCCAGAGGGGCACAACCCACAAGGTTCGGAAGCACCAGACTCAAGTAGCTAATAAAGAGGACCAAACTAACACTTTAACTGCTACTTGAGGAGTATGTAACTGCAGCAAAAACATGGTTTGGAGAATTAAAAACAAAAAGATTTTCTTTACTTTGAGTGTCTGTTTTTGGATCAATAAACACCTCACACCCTTTTCATTAAGCTACTTAAAAACCAGCCTGATGAATATTTTACCTGCAGCACTGGGTCAGTGGCACCAGGATCGACTTCTCGTCATGGGAGTGTTTTCCAAATCTGGAGAAAAAACATGCGTGCATGTGACTTTCAAAATGTGCAATTCGCTGTTTGTTATTTCTACATTTTCATAAAAAAAAGAATGTAGGCTACATGCATTTGAATACACATTTTTTTTTAATTTACCACTTCATAAAAAATTGTTATATTGTTGTTTTTTACCTTTTGAGTGCAAATGCTTACTTTTCTAATAACAATAATAATAATAATAATAAAAACAGGTTATTTTTTATTCCACATCTCTGGACATGCTCGATGCCTTTTCTGCACATACACACACATTTATTTTCCTACTTCTCCTACTCGTTCCTGATCCAGAATTCTGCTGAATAACAATATTGTGAAAATGTCTTGATTTAAATCCTCTGAATATGTTTGCAGCCTCTCACCCTCTGCCGTTGTCCAGATGAATGATGAAGGTCTCGTTTCCAAACTTTTCAAACGTCTCATAATGATGACGATCCATGTTTCCTGTGTTCGAAAATGCATAAATACTTACTAGTAAAGAGATGCAGTAAATACAAGTATGTTTTATGTGTTTAACAACCATATGACCCTAGAGACATTAGTCCAAGTCAAATCGTGGCTTTACTGGGTGTTTAAGTGAATTCTTCTGTCGACTGACCCATGAGGAAGTCAAAGATGGTCATGTCCATGATATCCAGCAGCCTGGTCCCGCTGTCATAGGGCGGCGTCTGTTTGACCTCTTCACAGTAATCTGGATCCACCTCCCACCTGACAGCAACACATAGACACCTTCTTATTCATTATTATCTACTATAACCACACACCAACATCACACATCATCATTAGCCTCAGAGCATAGTCATAATTCTGTTTTTGGAAATCACATTATCTACTACTTTTTACATTTATAACTCTAAAAACTTGGTGCAAGATAGTTTAAAAATTGTTTTTAAAATGTATCAGCTAGTTTTATATTCTACATATATATATTTTTACAATTTTTCATTCCTGTTCAGTTACAACAGTGGTTTCCATACCGGAGGCACGGAAAACATTGGGCCAGTGCTAACGTTAACACGGAACTAACGCTAATACATACACACATGCGAGTTGTGTGTGTGTATGTGTTAGCATTAGCTCAATGCTAGCCACAAGCAAAACTTTTCAAACTATTAATCTTTTCATTTATTTTAATTTATTCGTAAACAGAGGCACCACTATCACTTTATGTATCCATGCTTTCTGTCCTTCAACCAATCAGTAACTGCTGGAAAATCTGTTATATACAAAAAAGGGGGGGGGGGGGTTGGGAACCACAGAGTTGAATCGTTTGACATCTTGCATAACAATTGCACAAAATCATGATTTTTGTAAATGACAAGAAACCAAGTTGCACATAATATTTACATTTTGAGAAACCGGATGAATACTTTCAAATTGAATTTAAAAAAGTTTTTGACATTCTTATCTTGCCAAATATTATTTGTTACTGACCTATTGGTATTTTTTCATTCATTAAATTCAACAATATGTGTAAACTAATATGAAAAAGCATCAATAAGAAATGGCAGAATTGCGCCTTGACTAGGCATTTCTGTCTTTATGAATCTGAACTGTATCCTTTAAGGAAAAAGGTCAGTTTGAATACACAATACATAATCCCTTTCATTGTCTGAAATTCCAGTTAGTGTCTAGAAACTGAAGATGTCAAGTTACTCTGTTCTTACCAAGAAAACTGAACTGAGTCAAATTAATGTGTTGTTGAGACTTTAGCAGAACAAGATGTTAATTTCTTGCATGGATGATTAGATAAAACATGGTGATGATTAATCTGTCTGCTGTTATTAACTCATATTAAGCCTGATCATCAAGTCATTGGTAGCTTCCAGAATCAGAGTCTTACTCAGCCTTCTTGCGTTTGTGGTAGGAGCGTCTCCACGGGTTCCTCCACGTCTTTCGTTTGGCAAGGGCGAGGTCCGGGAGGAAGGCGGCCAGGGAGCCTTCGATCTGGTCAGGTTTCCCACACAGAGCGTGTTCGGTGGAGCAGTAGTAGGAACATTCCCCGTAGAAACACACGTTGTTGGCTAAAAGGAGGACAAAAACCAAAGAAAAAATGTCCTTGGGTAACGTCCTGTTATTTTGAAAACTACACCCTCTCTTTGCCCTCAGACAAAACATTTCTACACAAGATTCAAGTTACCCAGGAATTTATTTATTGCTGAGATCATCACAACACAGAGAAACTTTACACACATTCCATGTGTGTAATGTATAAAAGTTTTATTGGTACTGTTGTGCTTTGACAGAAGCAAATGTCCCCTGATAAATACCGAGCTCTATATATATATGGCAGAGGGAGTTTTTTCTCTACCTTATTACAGTCTGAAGATTATTCTTCATGATATCATTTTGTTTTATTTTCTTCTGAGATCACAACAAAAAACTATACTCAACTGTATTTATAAGGCGCCGAAACAAAGTGTTGCACATTAAGTAATGTTAAGTAACTGACTAAAAATGGTAAAATGTTCTAAATAAAATGTTCCCTATTTTAAAGGCAGCAACAGAGGAGGCTCAGTACTGGAAGAAAGATAAAGTCAAAACTGCCATGTGGTGGAACCCCAAAAACTTGGTACCAGATTTAGTTTAACTTTGTTAAAAAAAAATTTAAAAAATAAATAAAGAAAACACATGCTACTTTTATATTCCAGATAGATTACATTTTTGAAATGTATTATTTCTTTTTCCGTTACACCATTTTACTTTTCATGTACATTTTTTCTGAAAAAAAAAGACATGAAACCAAATGACATGAACCCAAAATGTACATTAAAACAGAAAATCTGAAAATTGCTTGTAAGACTTTCTCATATTGCCAAACATGATTTGTCACTGACCCAGGATCAGCTGCTTAGTGAAAATAAGTTTGTGTGTTCTGTGGATATCAACATTAATCTTTTTTGTTTGTACCTGGTGATATAAAGAACGTCCTCCACAGCTTTTTGTCTCTGGTGACGTCTCGGATTTCCTGTGTCATGTTGACCAGCCTCCCAGCAACAGGAGGGACACGGCGGAAGTCCAGAACCCTACAAGACAAGAGATATGTGAGGGTTTTGACAGTTTTCAGCACAAAAAGAGAGACAAATATAAAGAAATATTGTATTTAACCATTAAAATGCTTTGTTATGCTTTGTTGGTAAAATGTTCAAGAAGAGCTGAAGATGAAGAAGAGCTTTGCGTGTAAATTTATTACATTTCAAATTTTAAATGAGAATGCAGAGAATGCAGAGAAATAATTTTGGTGAAATATATGGAGTGTGAAATAAAAGGCATTCCATTTTAAATTAATAAATAAAATGAAAATTAAATAAATGGGGCATTGGCATATTCATTAATATACTGAGTTAGTCATTATTTTTGTTTTATTTTTGATCATAGCATTTTCATTCCATAATTCTGTTCTAAAGTATTGAAAAGCAAAGGTCCTTGATGTGAAGTGGGGTTTGAGAACCAAAATTAAGTAAATAAAAACAAGATGAAAACATTCAAAACAACTGAAAGTGACTCGATACAAAAATCTAAAATTTGATTTCACAAATCTTTTAGGCTATTAAGGCAGACAGCGAGTTGCCGCTCGAAAAACGGCAGAAGTAATAGCGCAGTAACGCCAGCAGGGGGCGCTGTGGAGTAATTGTAGATGTGATAGCGCATTGGCGCCAGCAGGAAGCGCTGTGGAATATTTGCAGATGTAATAGCGCAGTAACGCCAACAGGGGACGCTGTGGAATATTTGCAGATGTAATGGCGCTTTGACGCCAGCAAGGGGGGTTGTGGAGTAAATGTTGATGTAATTGCACAATAACGCCAGCAGGGGGCGCTGTGGTGTAACTGAACATGTAAAAGCACATGGAGGTATACTTCCCCGCGGTTATTATGTGGCTGAGATTATACACCAAAACACTGTTTACTTCCACACGGCATCTGGATCTAAAACCATAATACAACACAACTAAAGCAACTCCTTGTTGATCTAAAAATCAATCCGGTCATCGTATGAGGCCATTGTGATTATTTCACACCCAAAAATACTGTAGAGGCTGTAGAACAATAGCGATAGATAGATAGATAGATAGACAGATAGATAGATAGATAGACAGACAGACAGACAGACAGACAGACAGATATAGATAGATAGATAGATAGATAGATAGATAGATAGATAGATAGATAGATAGATAGATAGATAGATAGATAGATACAACACGTTACTACAGCGTATATAAAGCATATATAAATCATCAAATATTCCCAGGATTATTTTAAGGTGGTATTGTTTTTAAGGTGGCCCCCTGAGAGGCAGTAAGACTGCCTCTGCAAAGGTGTTGGCAACAGTGTCAACTAGGGTAACCAGGTTTGGGTAGTTGAAAAAGAAAACACCTTTTGTGTACCATTGCTCTATTAAAGACACACTGCAAAAGAAGCGATTCTTTTCCAAATGTATTGTGTTTACTGATAACTGCAATAAAATGATAACTGCATTAACATGTTTGGAGGAATCAGGCGTAATGAGGTGGGAAACAATGTTTCCGCACATTTAAAGAAGTCCCTGCAGAACACAGCTCTTATTGGTGTTGGCTGTCCAGTGCATATTCTGAACAATTGTGTTCACCATGGTGCAGACACACTAGATATTGACATTGAGCAAATCATTTTCAAAATCTTTCATATACACACTGTCCACACTGAGAATTTGAAGGAGCACTGTGAAGTTTTTTGAGAATGAGTTCAGAGTGAAACCCCAGAAGGAAATAAGGAGAGAGAGCAGTTCTGCTGCATACATTTTGACTAATTTTTCTTAAAAAAATTTTCTTTCTGCTTTTTGAGAAATATCGGAGAAATTGACCCCCTTTGGCCTCGAACAGTTTATTCGCGAGAATAAAGTTTGCAAACTAATCTTTCTCTTTATTTTTTTGTAGTAAACTCATCATTATGTTATTAAATATATACTTTTCAACTGAAAAATAGTCACTAAAGCTAAAATGTAGTGGAGTACTGTAGATAGATCAAGTAGCATAAAACATATTCAAGTCTTTAATTTCTTCTTTTTCTTCAAATTTTTCTTTAACTCCTCTGTGAAGGAGCACTTGCGTTTGGGCATTGTTGCAGCGGACGCACGTGTACTTTTCACTTGTGAACACTGAACACGCGCGATTCAAGTCTACCCACACACACACAAAGCAAAGTGACTGGTTTGAGAACGATACAGAGAAACCTGGAATGGAGTAAAATGGAACGGAGTGGAATTCTATTGGTGATGCAGATTATGTTTGAGTCAGGCGCACAAAATCCCAGACGATTTTTGAAATTCCTTGGACATTTCTTTAGGTCCCAAATGTAGGACATGTCCAGGGAAAACAGGAGGTCTGGTCACCCTATGTTAGCAGCAGTGTTACCAGCAGCAGCCAAAGTGTTAGCAGCAGCAGCAACAGTGTTAGCAGCAGCAACAGCAGCAGCAACAGTGTTAGCAGCAGCTCTGCAGCAGCTTTCTAATATAGAACAGACAAAATAGGGGAAAAACTAAAGCTGCTTTTGGCAATTGAAGCCAGGCTTTATTTAGAATGGGCACAGGGCCTGTTCATGCCTTTGGTTTCCTCCTTTCCCCTTAACCCACACATATGAGTGTGAGCATATTTGTGTGTGTGTGTGTGTGTGTGTAGCAGACCAGATGTGTAGCAGACTGGTGAAGAAAGCTGCTGTTAATGCAAGTTGTGGCTGAACTGTGTCATTGTGCCTGAAGGAAGAACAGATTAAACATCACTATTCCCGGTCCTTTGGTATGAGTGTGTTTATGTGAATGGATGTGGTTGTGTGTGTGTGTGTGTGACCTCGGTATCATCTTGTGTCAGTAACAGAGAAACACCAGCTTACACAAACAACAGCCCGATCCTTGTGTAATAACATGCAGCTATGGTGACATCAGCTGGACTTTGATAGCAGCACGCCACTTCCACTGAAACTCGCCATTTCCCCTGTTGATCAGAGAGCCTCGTGAGGTTTCTCTTTTCATTAGAGTCTCTCCAGAAGGCAGCCAGGCCATAAAGTCTGAGCCTTGTAAAGGCGGTGAAGTCAGAGAGTGTGGTGGTTAGCTGAGCAGCGGAGGCTGCAGTCATTGTTCATTCTCTGTGACTCACAGGGTTACTGTACTTTATAACCCCCACCCCCCCCCCCCACCCAAAAAAAAAAGCACACACACAAAACTCGTAGTTTCTCAAGCACCGAAACTGTGAAAACTGAGAAGAAGATGTAGAAATATGTGCACTATAAAAGTGGAATACATGGAAGCTGTTGATGCACAGAAAACGCCTGCAGACACACTCACTAAAGAAGGGAGGATGACAACATTTCATCCCACTGGAGGATTCCCATCTCTTTATCCTCTGTTTTATTAAAACATAGCCAGATTATGCTAAGTAGGCAATTATGTTAAACAATTTATACATTAATTAGCAAATGTTTCTCCAGCATTATGCCTCTCTCCATAGAAAATAAAAACAAACACACATGGTAAAGGCAGAACAGGGGCAGCAGCGCTCAGTTCAGCCTCCAGTGATGCTGCTGTGCTGCAGGTTTTTGTTCCTCCCAGGTGGGTAATGAGCTGACACCACGAGTGGCAAATTAGCAATCAGGAGGGACCAAAAAGCTGCAGGACACTGGCCCTCCAGGATCTGAGAGAAGTACTTGGATATGACGGAGTAAGATTTTATTCCTTATTGGTTATGTGAATGAACAAAACTGCAACTGCTGGTTGTTTGCTGCCTAAAGTCAGACACCTGAGGGAGATTTTAGAATTGATACCTTAATATGAATTTTTACTATAACATGTAGAATATATACCTTAAAGGATAGATTTATACCCTACTGTGTAGAATTTATAATTTAATGTGCAGAAAGCAGGTTTGTTATGACCTGTATGATGTTATTCTTATTACTGTCAGATTTTCACCAATGGTCGTCATCATGTTTCATAGTGAAACACTTAAATAAATTAATAATAAAACAAAGAAGAAAAGGGAAAAAAGGCACATGGATGGAGAAAGAAAGGAAGAAAGAAAAAAGGAATTAACAGAAAAGAAAAAAAGAACACGCAGAAGGAATAAAAGTAAAAAAAAAAAGTAGAAGGGAAGAATGAGAGAAACAAGAAAAGAAAGAATGGATAATGGAAAGAAATATACATAAAAAAGGACAAAAAAATAAGGGAAAAGGAAGGAAACAAAAAAAGCAGGAAAGAAGGAATCATGGAAATAAAGAAGGAAGGTGAGGGAAAATATTCATAACTGTGCTAAAATGTTGTAGAAGGTTTCTTCCAGTATAAACACAGTGTAAATGTGGTGTAGTTGAAACAGCAGATGTCCACCATCGTCAACACACGGCTTCAGGAAGAACACATGATGTCCAATGTTCAACGTCCAAAAGGACAAACACAGTCTAACAAACACACACACACACACACACACACACACACACACACACACACACACACACCAACATGCTGCTTCCACTTACTTGTCCAGATGGAAAGCGGCAACCTCCGCGTTGTGTCGCTCAAAGTCAGAGAAGTAGAAGAAGTCCGGAGGTGTCTCTTGGTCCCGGGTCTGCCTGCAAGGACACAAGGGATAGGATTTTACATTTCCAGCAGAGATTACACACGTTTATACGAAGCACATCTCATGCAGTAACAAAGACAAAATAGAACCACGTCCTCAGGCAGGAAAGCCCAGGCAGGAAACAGCTGCTGTTTGGTGAGACGCATCAAATGCAAAGTTTGCACATTCTGCCTTACTGAGGGAGAAGAGGCACTTAAAGGCTTAAAATGTCTGCTGGAACGTGGCAAGGAGAAGATGAAAAAGTCAAAGCAGGTAAAAAGACTCAAAGATTTAGGTTTTTCCTGCTTCTGTGAAGAATTTTTGTTCTAACTGAAACGGTGAAGAGTTTCCAGAAAGGTAATGATTTGGACTGAGGACGTTTCTGCTTCAGCTGGTCGAGGGAGGATGAGAAGAACGGAAACTATCCTGGCAGCTTCTCTCCTCCGCTCCTTATTCCACTCTCTCCTTTATTTCAATTCTCAGGGTTGTGACTGGACAAGGACAAAAAAGCAGGAAAATGTTTTGACCTGTAGTGTGGTGCAAGCAACAGTGGAATAATTACACACAAATGGCCTTATTGACTGCAATTTTAATGAAATGGGACATGTGATTCTTCCATTTTAACATTGTCAATATGATCTTCTCTAGTAAACAGAATAATGTCTATTTATTGATTTTTAGTGAATATTTTCAGGTAATAAATGCATACTAAGTCCATAAAGTATTTCCCACTAAAACCTCACCTATAATAGAAACCAAATAATAATAGCAAACAGAATAATAGAAAAATTCTGTTATTTGATTTTAGTGAATATTAAATGTGTACTGAATGTGTACTACATCCATACAACATCAGGTGGCTATGGTTCAGAGGTAGATCAGTCGTCCACTGGTCAGAGGATCTGTGGTTTGATTCCCGGCTCCTTTGGGTTTCCTGTCCATGTGTCCTTGGCCAAGATAGTTAACCCTGATTTACCCCAAGGGCTGTGCCCATTCGGTGGGTGTTTGTAAATGGTTATATACCTCATATACCTCACTTTGTATGTCAGCCACCGCCATCAGTGTATAAATATTTGTGAAAGGGTTAATAACAACTGGTAGTGTGAGCACTTTGAGTGTTTGAAATGACTAGAAAAGCACTATACAAGTGCAGTCCATTTACCATATAATTTTTTTTTTTATCAAAACCTCACCTGTTCCATCAATCAACTCATACTGAAGCATGTAACTTGCAGATGGTCCCTTACACGAACCACAGAGAGTGACAGTAGATGGATGACATGGAGACGCTGTTTTATGGTGAAACGTAAAATCTCAATAAAATTTGACAGTATCAGATTATGATGATGTTGCTGTATTCTACGTTATTTATTAAGTAGATACTGCCTTTGTCTTTGAGTAAAAGCTCAGATAAAACCAAACGTCAAGAAAATATCCAATAACCGGCCACCTTTACCACAGATTTAATAACTTCAACTCACTGTGTGTTATATTCTAAAGCTCTAGAATGTTCTATGTCAGCTGTTTCAGATTATGCATGTATTTTTGTGTCCATTAATGATTCCACTCAACCACATTTTGCTCATAAAGTCAACAGAGCTGTAGTCTCTATTCACGACAGAAGTCTTAATCTCTAAAAATGTTAACACAAAGCAGAGAAACCAACTACATAAAGCACCTAATTATCATGGCATCAACATGGTCGCTGTGATTTGGATGTTAGGATATACTGTAAATCAGAAACAATATGAGTAAACATGGCTTATATTAGCTCATCTTTATTATAGCCTAATTATCACTCGGTATGCCAGTATATTGTGTATAAATGTATATACACTGTATAATCATGGTTGTATGGCTATAAAAAAATCTAGATAAATCTGGAAAAATCACCTGTCTGAGTTTTAAATCCTTTACAGTATCTCTCCTGTTCCCTGTGCCGATTAGAACTCACAGTCATTAATGAACCCAGAAACACTCATCCAGCCCCCCCAAGTGAAGACGGCTGCTCATCCCTCGGAAGGCCAAGCATTGTCAGATGATTTTATCACAAACCGCGACGCAAGTTCACCGTCTATTTACTCACAGACTATATCTGTCTCAGAGGAATCTCAAATTCTATTTACCTTTATTTTTTTTAATGTTCACAAATTCATAATCAAACATATGTAATACATTGCATCTCAAACCATGTTTTGTGTTGATTTTGAATTATTGAAATTCTAGATTTTGTTTAATATATTTCTAGTTATTTCTAAAATTATAGTTATATAAAATGTAAGCGGCTAAAAATTTTGTCACATGAATTTCAATGAAAAAAAAAATTCACCTGTTATAAGGATATGTGAATGTCTGTAAAATTAGTGTTGGGTAAATAAATAAATAACATAATTGGTATTTTTACAATTTTATATTTCCATTACTTTATGAGTATTAAAGTGGATTGTAAGATGTGATAATTTCCAATCAAGTAAGGATAAGAGAATAAATAATAATATATTATCTGACAGAGTTGTAACCAGTGTTCCAGCGTCGCTATGACGATCTCCTGGAGGAAAAGCAAGAGCAAACATCCTAGTCAAATGATTCATAGTCAGTCGGTCTTAAAGAAACCACAAGCACATAGTTCACATATCACACTGCGCTGCGTCGCTGCCTCCATAGGGCTTTATACACACACTGCTGTTGGAGATGTGAGACGGGTGGAGGTGAGACAGGTGGAGGTGAGACAGGTTTTAACATGAGGCATCAGGCCATGACCTCGGCCTGAGCTGAATCTCTCTGCCTCCAGATGTGACTTAACTGAATTGGAAGCAGGAAGCTGGATAATTACTGGGATCCACATCCAATTTAAATGTCAATAGTTATTCAGAGCATGGCCGATGCAGCTCGACTGAAATAAAGAGGAGGCTAAAAACATGGACGAAGGAAAGCACAGATAAACTGTGACAAAGGAGTGAAACAGGGACAACTACTAGGGACAAACTCTGTCAACTGTGTCGTCTTCATCTATCAAACACACAACTGTTACTTCACATCGTGTCTGAACGGTCCAGCAGCACCTCTGTTCAGGCCATTCTCAGACGGCCCTGATCAAATAGACCATTAGGGGTGCGTTGTAGGGAGGAAACAGCTCCATAAATGTTTGAATACAGGAGACGTTCAGACAAAACATGTTGGCCTTCGCTTTAAAATATTTATGACTCCACCGAGGAGTTTTACTGACGAGGAGGAGATATTTATACTGTCAGAAGCAGCTTTACTGTGTTTCATTAATAATAGTTTTACTGTATGTTCATTCACAGTATTATTACTGTTTCATTAAGAGTACTTACAATATACAAGCATAAAATTCTAGGACAACTTCTCTTTAAAGTATAGTAGGATTTATTGTCTTCCACAAAATTAATTTGGAAATTAAAATCACTTCCTACTAAACAGATCTTATAATATACTACACCTACTAGCTACCAAGTACAGGTTACAGGCAATGATAAGAAACAGTGTAAGGGGGTGTGTATGTATGCACATGTATGTGTGAGAGAGTGTGTGAGTGTGGGCGTGCGTGTGGGAGGTCGCAGGGTGGCGGCTACGCCCGGACAACGCAAGACTCCCTAAGATTGGCGGCTACGCCAGAGAATGGAACAACGTCGTCTAGCGGTCAGGCTGGGACGGTACACTCCCGGATACTGGTGTGTGAGACAAGATGGCGGCTTGTCCACAACATGCAATCCGAAACAGAGAAAGCACAGGCAACGTGCGCAGAGTGTCGTCACCTGAAACTGTGAAAGTTACTCTTTACAGTTAAACAAACTCATGACCAGAAACTCAGTCTTATGGTTGCGAGGCAGAACATATTACTGTATTTTATTTAAAGTATTAGTATGTTTTTTCAGTTTACCCAGGTATTTCTTCACAAACTATTAAATATTAAAGTAGTAAGTAGTAGTAAGTGAAAGTAGTAGTAAGGGAAAGTAGTATATTAAACTTGTATCATCTTTGGCCTAAAGAAGCGAATAAAGGACATGTTTCTTTCCCTCCTAAGTGAGGTACTGTCAAACCACTCTGTTCTACAAGAACAATATAAGCTGTTTATTAGGATAGGGAGTATTCTGTCTCCACAGACATTAGATTCTTTGGTCATAGGGTGACAGAGCTTAAACACTTAGTTTTACCTCTGACATATTCTCTGATGGAGCAGCGAAACACACAAAACTGCATCTGGAAAATGTACGTTAAACTTGCAGCTGCCCTCGGCCTCCAGAGGCATTTCCCCTAGGCTGTTTCTCACATTAAGAACAAGCAAAAATAAAAACATATTTATTTGTCCTAGTTAAGGCTGGATTTCCCCCCCTTTCCTCTTATTATAATAAAACAGAGTTTTAAGAAGCATTCATCATGTCAGTCAAAATTTACATTTTGTGTTCATGTTAGTTTATTGTTTTTTTAAAAAGACATTTTTTATATTTTTTCTTTACAAAAATCACAATTTTGTGCTATTTTTAAGATGAAATGTCAAATAGTCTTACCATAAAAGAATGATAAATTTCATGTAATCCACTTAGAATTTAAAACTTGCTGGTAGCATGTGTTTTTAATTTTTAAAAACATTTTCAGATAGTTAAACTATCTGGTTTCGAGGTTTTAGGGTTACACCACATTTTTAACATTGTCCCAATCACTAATGTGCATATCCAGCTGAATCATTTTTCACAAAATCTATTATAATACAACTGTTTTTATGGTTTTTTTTTATATCAAGCACGTTTATCAGACTTTTATACAGGAATTTGTCTTATTAAAAGTTCTATAAACTATTATGTAAAATACTGTTGATGATAATTTAAGTCTTGAAATGTATGACGGCCATGGGTTAAAGTGATGAAACAAAGGTATTTCTAAACATCGTTTGCAGTTTATTTGTGCATTCCATGAGAGTGAAATTGGATATTGGAAAATGGTGCTAATTCTAGAGTGCTGTCTGGCCTGAAATTGTGATTCAGTCACATTCCTGTGATCAGCTAGAAGTGAAATGTGCAGACATCTCCAGAAATTCACAAACTCTAATAAATGTTGTCCTAACAGCACTATTTTAAACAGTTAGATTATTCCTGAAATAAAAAATCGTCCTCCTTTATTTTTTATGCCTTTTATGCATTCCTCTTCATTTCATCTGAACCGTTCACACCTTAAATCTCTGGTTTTCTGTATGACACCAACATTTCTCTGTGAATTTCTACCACAAAACTTTCCAAAACATTTCCTCTCTGTGGATTTACCCTCACTGCCTTGCTGATGGATAATTGTAGCAGAGTCCTGTTTTATCTCTATTCATTTCAAAGTCAAACTCACAATCCATCAGCAGATGAGCTGCAGAACATAAGGAGGTGAGATGTAAAATATAAAAGGAAATACACGCACACAACCACACACGGGCCACACACACACACACACACACACACACACACACACACACACACACACACACACACACACACACACACACACACACACACACACAATAGATGATGACAAACATCAAAAGGAAGATGTTGGGCTGAGAAAGGCAGGATAAATTAAAAGAAAGTACTGTAGGTAGGATGGAAGAATAGAAAGGTAAACAAAGATAGAAAAAACAAACAATTAAAGATGATTTACAGAAGGGAGGAAAGATGGGAGGAAAGAAGAAAAATAAAAAAGGGAAAGTAAGAAATGGATATAGGAAACGGAAAAATAAAATAAAGATGAACAGGGAGAAAATAGATGAAATTAGAGAAAGGAAGAAAGGAAACTTTAGATGTAGTTGATGGGGATAGGAAGAAACTTTTATCTCTAACATTTGTTTTCCTTAAAGGAAGGAGGAAGAAAAGCAAATGAAAAGAAGGAAAGACATAAAAACTGAAGAAGCTTTATCTGGTATCCCTCAGATTAAAGTAGAATATCAGACTTATATGAAGGAGCTGCAGGAGCATTAAAACACCATGTTACAACCTGTCATAGACTTTAATGAGCATATTTACTCATTAAAGGCCTCATTCTCCACTGACAATCACAATAATCTAACAGAAACAAGGAACTCCCAAAATATATGTTGAGCCATAAAAATGGTCAAATAAGATCACAGTCAGAGTGTAAAACCCAGAGGAATGAGTCATGTTGTAAATATATAACTCAGGAGTTTAACAACCTGAAAATAACCTTCACTACAGCTGAATCCAGGTGTGTGTATGTGTGTGTGGTTTAGGGTCACATGTGTGTCCAGTTTCTAATGTTTCTAAGTTTCAGTTGGCTGCCATAGTTCACTTCCTCTTCATCTTCCTCCTCCTCTACTCTCCCCTCCTTCTCACATACAGACACTGACACATGTTTATAGGTAGAAACACACACACACTCACATCGGTTCTCTTTCCATAAAAGTAATTTACATCCATAACTATGCATAAAGATAATTTCAATAAAAGACCTTCTGCAGTAAAGATGATTTTAAACATCCTGCTTTAAGTTGTGCTGCTGACTAAACTACCAGGCTCCTCTCTTGTGGAATAGTCATTCTGTTTCAGTCTCGGGGGCAGACACCCTTCCTACATTTAAGAACAGTTTAAAAACTTTTTTTTTTAAGAAGCTGATAGTTAGGTCTGGCCCTGGCCGGTCCAATACTCTGAGCTTCTTTATCTTCCTTCCCTCCATAATACTAATGACCCAATGAAGTACTTTTTAAAACTGCTGTGTTCCTGGAGTCCTGTCCTGTGTTTTCTGTGTTTTCTCATTTTCAGACCATGCTGCAGTGCAGCCACTGGAGGATCTTCAGTTGTTGGAGGGTCTGTTGCTTTCCTGGTTCACCTGGAAGCTGAGATGGATCATATCGCCTCATCCTCCACATGCACCACAATTCAATATATTCTGTTATTCTATTTGATGTCATATTCAACTTTTCCTGTTCCAATGTGTTGTTTCCATCCACACATCATCTATTGCATGTCTGTCCATCCTAGAAGAGAGATCCCTCCTCCGTTTCCTCTTCCTGAGGGTTCTTCTGTTTGTTTTTCTTTCTTTTAGGGAGTTTTACCTTGTACGATGTGAGATTCTAAGGACAGGGGATGTTGTGTTGCTTTTGTACAACCTGTAGAGCCCATTGGGGCAAATCTGTGATTCATGATTTTGGGATGAACAAATGAAATTGACTTGATTCCTCAGGGGCAAAAAGATGCCAAGTCAGCAGCTTTTGTGAAATCAGCTTTAATTCCATTAAAGAGACATTTTGTATATCATTTATTTATAATTTATATAATTTCACTCCTAAACTCCACAGAAAGTCTTGTTTCTCTGTCTCTGTGTAAATATCGAAGAAGATCAATAGGCTATGAAAATGAAGCTGTCACCTCAGCTTCTCCTGATAAACAGCTGCTGCGCCTCCCTTCTTCTGAACAGAACCTCCTCCCCCTCCTTCTCTCATCTCAGGATCTGCTGGACTGTCTCTGAGAGTCATAAAGCCTGTGTTTGTCCCTCAGCCTATTTCTTCTCATCCTGGATTGTCCACCAAGGAAAACCTATCAGCCTCTTGCTTTGAGTTTCTCAGCTTCAGTCCAACGTGAGAAAGAAGTTGAGTTTTCTTTAAAGCAGAAAAACACACAAAACTTCTTCATCGAAGGAAATATTTCCTGTGTTTTTTTTTTGTAAATCCTCAGGCGGCGAACTCTTCTCTGCAGGAGCCATCCTTCCACTGCTGCAATATTACAAGGAAATATCAAAACATTTCTCATTTCATTTCTAACGCATCAAAGCCAGCAGGAAATCAGGAAGGGCTCCAAGTTAATTAAATTGCCTTTGATTAAGAATGGAGCTTGGGAATGCAATTAAAGAGCGAATAAACGCCCTCCTGTACACCTTAAAGGTGGAGGGAGGGAACAGGGATAGATGGCTGCTTCAGAATAGAGTACAGAAAAGTGTGGGGCGGCAGAGCTGGTTTGAAAAGACAGAAATAAATACTCAATGTCATCCAAAATAATAGATAGATTGACAGGTCATGTAGAGAGAGAGTAGAAGAAATCCCATTTCATGCACCAAACCCAGCAGTGAAACATGAAGCCATGACAAACGTGGAGAAGATTTAAACAGTCTCGTCACAGGGAATGTAAACATGCATGAATTGAATTCCTGTACACTGTAAAATCACAGGAGAGAACAAGCAAACTGGTTTTCTAATCTCCATTCCTAAAGCGGAGGTGGATTACATGTGTGTGTGTCTTGGTGAGGGGGAAGTGGAGACGATGAATTCTTCCCCAATATAAAAGACGATCCGTAATCTTCTCCATTCATTCAGCTTTTCCTATGAATCTCACCAGCGAAGCAGCTCCTCCAGTTAATATCTAGAAAGCAGCGGCTGCATAGATCAAACAATCACATTATGCTGCATGGCTGTATGGACTCAGGATGTAAAGAACAGAGCTTTGAAGTACACATATGGTGTTATATGGGTCCAACTTTTTACAGAATCTGTTGTTCAGGGCTGATAAAACTTGAATAATTTAAAGCTAGATCTTCTCTGTGATTTTATTCACCAGATTAAAGTGCCCAATAGCAGCAGCCTGTTTGACCTGAATATACCCCTGTGTTTACCTACTGTTTCACGTCAATATGGCTGCCATATAAAATGTCTAAATTGCTTTTAAACACATATGCATGTTTTTCTGTATTTTTTTGGATGCTCCGGAGTTTAAATCAAAGCAAACAAAAAAAAGATGATATCGAGGAATCATGGAAGATAAATCTAACCTAAACTAACCTATAGAACCTTCACATTGACAATACTTGCACACAGGTATAAAGTTTGAAGTCTGTTCACTGTGTTACTTTGGCAGTTTAACCTGCTAAATCTTAAAGAAAAACTGTCTTTAGAGCCAGTGTTTTGGTTTTCTGTTCTGAGCTACTGTAGAAACATAAAGCTCAGTATAAAGTAGAGAAAAACATAATAATCATTATTTTGATTTAACTTGGGCAGTGGCTGTGGGACATTTCTATTAATTTAGAAAAGCGGAAGCTTAAGTCGATTTTTCATGTTTAAATGAGCGTGTTAGACTGTCCCATTGTCTTAATAGACCAATTGTCAAATGATAAGACATGGACATACATTAAGATAGGGCGGGACATAAAAATCATAACATCAAAACGTATACGTTTTTTAATTGTGTTAAAACGCTCAGTAAAAGCAGACTTATGATAAATGTTTTTTTTTTACTTTTTCCTGCATACCAGGGGTGTCAAACTCAGGTCCTGGAGGGCCGAGTGGGTGCAGGTTTTTGTTCCAACCAGGCAGTAACACACCTGATTCTACAAATCAACCAACAGAGCTCTTGCTGAGGACCTTTATCAGTAGAATCAGGTGTGTTACTGCCTGGTTGGAACAAAAACCTGCACCCACTCAGCCCTCCAGGACCTGAGTTTGACACATGTGCTTTATAGTGTAACAACCTGGGCATGTTACTGTTATATGTGATTATAAATAAATGAGTTTAGGCCCAGATTGTGCTCTGTTAGGATAGTGCTGGGATTTGCTGAGGGTTTGTGAATGTGTCTCTAAGTACGACCTGCCTTAGTGTGAGAAAGGTCCCAATACTTTGGTTACTTCAGCTGCATGATCGATGCAGGAAGAAACGGGACAAAGGGGCTTTGAATTGTAACAAAAGCACCGAAAAGCAGACAAGGAGAAGACGTGATACAGAGCTTTACACTAGAACTAAAGAGCTGCTGCAGAATAGAGCTGGAATACATAAATCTATGGGATTTTATAACATTTTAACTCAAAATGGCAAGTGCTCCAACCCTACACAAACACAGTGCACCTATGGCAGTTTAACTTTTAATGATAACAATGATGTTTTGAATATCTATCCAAAATATTCCGCAAAAAGCCATAATTCTATGAACAGCTATATCTGAAACCTGAGTTTGATCTGACAATGAGTCAGAGAAAAACAAAAGGAACAGACACTCCTTGATTTATAGATACATTATATACTAAATAAAACTTGTCAAAACGTGTCAAACCATCCAACTTTTGTGGTATGTCAGATGCGACCACTGGTTTGGCTGCAAAAGCAGCCAATTCTTTTTTAAGTTTAGTAGCTATGTAATAATATCAAATAATAAACTTATTGGAACTGAAATGGAACAACGTTTCCATTTGCCAAACTGCTTCGTCCTGTAGTTTGTAACAATAACCACCAACCAAAATCTCCATGATGTCCTTAAATTACATTATGCTACTGTTGCAGCTACAATAATAAGGATTACAGATGATGTGAGTTGGATTCTGCTTCACCGAGTTTCCCTCTGAGGCAGAAACTGTTTGATTGGCTGAGTTAAACCTCAATGGTGGCAAGACAGCAGCTACTGTATTATTACGAAGCCCCATTCTCTTGATGAATGCTGGAGATTTCTGATCAGGGTTATTTATTTGCCATTTAGGCCAGCCAGCCTGCAATCTGTGGTTTTTGGCTCTGCCCCGTTAGGTTTAACTTAAGCATCCAGATCATATCATGGCTCCCTCTGCCTCCGAGAACTGCTAATTTAATTTAAAGTCTTTAAATCTGCTGCTGCAACATTTGCTCACAACAAACAATTTACAGACACGTCATCATCACATTCAATTACCCGTATCTGTAATTGCTGCATATTTGACTTCATTGGAAGTGCTTCAAGTGCCAGTTTGTAAAAATAGCCTCTGCTCACAATGAGAATCTGTGATTAGGGGACAGACTCGACTGAGACTGATTGCCGTGGCCTTTTCAGAGCTATTCTGGCTCTGCTGAGTGTGTGACTTCCACTCAACATTGATCTATCGACCCACAGTCCAGTAAAACCCTGCTCAGAGCAAAAGGTTAATCTCATTTCTAAACACACACACACACACACACACACACACATACACACACGCATATACAAACTAACACACAGAGACAGACTAACAAGCATGTTGATTTTTGATGACAAGATTGATGTCACCCCTCTGAATTTTTCCTGTGTCAACAATAGCCAGCCACTGTGTGTGAGTGTGTGAGTGTGTGCGGTTGTGGAATGACCAGCATTTGCAGGCTTTGTGACAGTATCACAATCACCAAAGTGTAATTGGAATTGAGCTGTAGTAGTGTCCAGAATAATGAGAAGCAGGCAGCTGCCTCTGGGTCAAAGGTCAGATATTCATAGAATATAGAAGTGTCAGGAAGAGCCACAATGCACACTTTTTCCTAAAGTCCATCTTCAGCTTTTTTGAATTTCTAAATTCAAAGTGTATTTTTAAATTCATTAACAATGAGATAGTATTATCTTTTTCCCCACCACAGGTGAAATATAATGTCTTTTTTTTTTGCTGTAGGGGATGCTGTTCACACTTTAAATTAATATTATTGTGGTAAAGGTGTTCACAAAGAACCAAGAATTTCTGTGATTTTGTTAATTTTGTTTGTTTGTTTGATTTTGTTGTTTGTGTAAGTTCACACACATACATACACACATACATATATATATATATATATATATATATATATATATATATATATATATATACATCATACAGGTCAAATATTTTCTGTAAGTCTTCACAAGGTTTTCACACGTGGTTGCTGGTATTTTGGCCCATTCCTCCATACAGATCTCCTCTATACCAGTGATGTTTTGGGGCTGTCGCTTGGTAACACAGACTTTCAACTCCCTCCAGAAGAAGATTTTCTATAGGGGGTGAGATCTGGAGACTGGCTAGGCCCCTCCAGAACCTTGAAATGCGAAGCCACAGCATCAATTGTGTGTTTGGGATCATTGCGAAAGAACCGACCATATTTCATCTTCAAGAGGAAGTTCTCTTCTTTCTTTTAAATGGATCAGTCGTCCTGATCACTAAAAAAACAGAAACACAGCCCTAAAAAGCCTGATGTTGCCACCCTAACCCTCTCCCTTCTTCATTCATCCTTCTCTTCCCTTATTAGGTTCATTCTTCTCCTACTTCAGAAGGATGCCATGGTCTTTCTGGTCATAATGGGACAGGGTTCGTTCTTGATACCCTCCCTTCTTGTTTCTGTTTCTCCTCCTTTCCTCAATAGCATTATCCACGCGTTTACTCTCATGGCGTGCAATGGATTTATTAGTGGGTATTGCCAGGAAAGAATGATAGACAGAATGCAGGATGGAAGGAGGTGGAGGAAACAACAAGTGACTCAGTAACTCAGCAGTAAAGAGAAAGGATGGGCATCTTTCCAGACACACGTTGTATCATCTGTGGCTGTGAAAGAGCCTTGCTCTCTCATCTGTCTGTCTTTGTTTCTGTCTCCTATGAAGTGAGTGGTGGCCTGATAGGGTGTGTTCATCACCATTGTATCATAGTTAGGCTGAAAGCTGAGGCTGCAGAGACAAGTTGGTGTGAAGGAGCATGTTACATGTTGTGAGAGTCTCTCTCAGATCTGTTTTTGTGTCTCAAGATTTGGTTATTTGCATGTGTGACGCCATTTTATTAACACACGCAAAAACGCTCACAAGATGTTGTATCACGACCATTAGTAGCATCCGAGCACGATGACACAGGCCCTTCCCCTGAGCTCCTGGAGCTGATAGCCTGCTGCATTATGGACGGAATATAAAGCCAAGGCTCTGTGAAACAATGCTGCCGTCCAAGCCCCAGAAGGAACTCTTTGTGGTGCCGACTTATCAGGCTGCTCCTCTGTAGGACGCACTAATAAAATTATGAAGAGGGGATGAAAAGGGGGGAAGAATGGCAACGATGTTTCTGCTTAGAGCAGATTCATTTCCAGAAGAAGGGCGGCTTCGTGAACATGTGTTGCAGCCATTGTTGCCTTAATCCAGTCAATAATAAGACCACACATGCCACTAGAGGAATAGGGGGGTAGAAGAACATATACAGCAGGAGTAAGGGAGGGAGAGGTAGAAAATGTGAATTTAAATTGTATGCAAACACACCCACGTAAGTCTTTATGTCATGAGGTCTATTCATGTGTGTGTGTGTGTGTGTGTGTGTGTGTGTGTGTGTGTGTGTGTGTGTGTGTCTTTGTGAAGCTGAAGCCAGAGCAGTCCGACTATCCGGGAACATCTGGACGAGGCTGATGAACCTCATGCCAGGGTCAATCCGCTCAGCAGCGTGACACAATGTTCTTTAATAGATTATAATGCACCCAATCCCTGTTGCACATTATTAACTTTGTCGTAAAGTGCTTGAGGCTGTTCAAAATGCATCTGCAGACCTTGTGTGGTTTAAAGAAGGTTTCTGTTGAATCGAAATATGCATAAACCATTCAAAAGAATCACTAGTAATCTTATTATCATAAAAAATTGGAGTGGAAATGCAAATTATCAAATACTGCTCCTTGCCGCTATGGAAATTACACCCAGATTTACCAAAAAAAAATCTGTCAGTCCCTCTTCACAAAGTGCTTTCTTGCTGCTTATTCAGAAGACAATGTTGCTCCTGAGCTCCATTCATTAGTCCTGTGCTGAGAGGATTTACTGCAAGCATCAATAATTTGGGCCAAAGAAGCCAAACTGCAGTATCTCACAGTCGGGACAGTGTGTTTTTCTCCATTATAGCTGCAATTTTATTTATAATCAAACATTAAGGCTGTTTTTATCTATGTTGTATTCATTGAGTTTAAAAGGAGATCGGTTTGTTTGGAGCTGGCCTGCATGTGCAGGAAGAGCCGGGTTTATGTTACTGGCACCGATGACTCCAGCGTGGATGGATAACGATATGTCTGCACTTCCAGCACATGATCAGGTTTTATATGACACGGCAAAGCCGCTGGGAGCGTGAATATTGCAAATTGGAAATCTAGTTACACAAACATTTCAAAGGGCGAAAGCTGCTCTGGAGGCTGGAGTTAATCTCATTGGCCGAGATAAAATTCAGGCTAAGTATTAAAGAGAAATGACATTATTAACATAAGTGGAGAAGAATGAACTTTAATCACATTAAAAAGCCATTTATAATTGTGATTTTTGTGTGTGTGTGTGCAAATGTGTGTTGTGTGATCAAGTGTTCTCAAGAAAAAAGAACAATTTTCACCAGTCAGTTGACAGTTAATACACAATGAAGGATTTATTAACTATAATATTGCATTGTTCTCAGTTTCGACTAGATCGGGTACCTGCAAAAAGGCTAAGTTAACTGACAATAAGTTAACTGATAATGAATGCAGAAAAATACATGTTTTAAACTTAATAAAGCAACAAAAGCTATATATTCTACACAAGTACTCAACAAGATTTAAGGCTAAGCATTATCAATAGATAAGTTAGATAAACTCAATGTTTGTAATGATGTTATGAGCAATTATAAAAAAAATCACAAGGCCTTTACAAGTCTGAAGTATACTGTAAATTCTTTTAAATGTCAAAAACTGTTTTTAATGCTCCTACATACACTAATATACACTTACTTTATTAAGTAGACCTGTCCAACTGCATGTTAATGTAAATTTCTAATCAGCCAATCACATGGCAGCAACTCAATGCATATAGGCTTGTAGACATGGTCAGGATCACCTGCTGCAGTTCAAAAAGAGCATCAGAATGGAGACGATACCTTATTGGAATTGATGGCAGGATGGACCCTCCTGTTGTTGAGGCCATATTCTGACCCTGCCATCTGAATGTCACAGCAGAATTCAGCAAGACTCATTAGACAAAGTAACGTTTTGTCAATCGTCGACTGTCCAGTTTTGGTGAGCCTTTGTGAACAGTAGCATCATTTTTCTTGTTCTCTGCTGATAGGAGTCTCTGGGTGTTGTCTTCTGCTGCTGTAGCCCATCCACTTCCAGGTTTGACGTGTTGTGTGTTCAGAGATCCTTTTCTGTATATCTCAGTTGTAACAAGTGCTTGTTTGAGTTACTGTTGCCTTTCTATCACCTCAAACCAATCTGGCCATTCTCCTCTGATCTCTAGCAATGAGGGATTTTACTCACAGAACTGCCACAGCTTTTCAGACCATTCTCTGTAAACTAGAGACATGGTTGTTGTGTGAAAATCCTAGTAGATCATCAGTTTCTGAATTACTCAGACCAACTCATCTCGCAACAACAACCATGCCATATTCATTCACTTAAATCATGTTTCTTCCCCATTCTGATGCTCTTTTTGAACTGCAGAAGATCATCCTGACCATGTCTACAAGCCTATATGTGATTGGCTGATTAGAAATTTGTGTTAATAAGAAACTGCATAGGTCTACTTAATTAAGTGGCTGTTGGTTGTAGAGTCCATGAAACGTGACATGGAGTGTTTCCTAATAAGCTAAGTGAAGGTTTCAGTCACACACAACATATTCAAGAATGTAGCTGCACTGTGAAAGAATCAGCATAGACTTATAAATATGTTATCATTATCCTGCAGTAGGTAAACATGCAGCTGCTGCACCAACTTAAAGTTCATACATGTCGGCAGAATTGATAATGATGATGGCAAAGCTCCTTTAGTCACAAGTCCATTTTTGCTTTTATTTGTCCCACCAGGTAAAAACATCAAAACAGAGGACTTTTAATTAAAAAAAACAAACTCTACAAAATCATAAACCTCCTGATACAGCAACAGCATTAAGTCTTATTAATAAATCACATAAGAAAACCTCAGCTCCAACACTAAATAAAGATTTTTTATTTGTAGTAATACACAATGTTACTGTTACAGCATCAATATATATCATCAATAACTACATCATCAATCCAATAAGAACATATTTTAATATAAAATCAGTAGTAGAGCTGCAGCTATCCACTATTTAGATATTTAATTTAGATTTGAGCTGTTTGTATGATTATTTAGTTAGATCTTTTATCTGTAGTAACACACAGGTTTAGATTTTATTTAATATTATAATTGTATTTGCTATAATTGATTCTGACTCTTCTGTAGTCACCTCACAGGTTCAGATTTTTTTTTATTGCAGATTTAAGACCTTTGTTGTTGTTGTAGAGATATTCCAGATTTAATATATACTTTAGAGTAGGAAAACTGAAAAATAGGCCTGGTGATTAGGTAGGTAGGTAGGTAGGTTTTCTACAGGAGAATAAATAAAAACATGATTAGATTAGATTTTTTGATCCAGGAAAGGCACAAATTGATGTAAAAGAAATCACAAGAGTGCAAGAAATGCTCTATGTTTCCAGACCCCAACTTAATGTCCCCTCAAAAATATTCAAAGAAAACCTCACCAAGCCTCTTCAGTTACGCCCCAGATACAGAGGTTCAGGGCTGTGTGGTGACGGGATGACGGGGATCACATCCCTGGTGTTTGCTCAGGTAGCAGCAGTGGGTTTTCAGCCTGGCTGCCTGAGACACGTCGGATCGTCTCCAGTCATATCATCCTCTCCTTTACTTTCATGTTAGCTGCATTAGTGACAGCAGTGTAATCAAAGCTGCCGTTAACCCGCGACCGTTTCCTCTGCCCTCATCGTACGGGGCCACAGGGCAGGGCCGAGGAGATGGAAAAGCTGGTAAAACAACCCAGCTAATGGATTTTCCTCATATCCTGTGGCTTTGGACTTGAAAGCAAGAAAGAAAAAAATCCTAAAATGCTGGTGGTGGGAACAGCAGTGATTTAAAATGCCAGTTAGAGACAAAAGTGAAAAAAAGCAGATCCTTTATTTACCTTGAACTGGCTTCAGATATGTTTAATTGACTATTTATACATTTTAAATTTGAATATAGATGTTCTATAAATACTGTCCTCTGCCTTGTCCATTTGCTTATCTAAATACGTTAATGTTCACACACAAAATACTGATTGTGTTCTGAATCAGCTGACTGATCACGTCAAAATAATCAACAGTCTTACACAATATTTTAAAAAATTCTCTGGTAACACTAAATTTTACTACTCAATTTTAATGTGGGTCCATACCAAAGAGATAACCATGACATGAAACCTGCCAGGATCATTATTTAATGCTGATGACAGTTGTAGTTAAGTGTTTGTTACTTGTCATGAAAAATTGATATAAATCATAGAGATAAAATAAACATGACATAGCAGACTTACTCTAAAAAAACTATTGAGCTTTTGACATCACAACATTTAGGTCAAAATCTTGATCAATCAAACTTTGACAACTAATGTCAAAAAGACCTATATATGATATATTTATTTTAAGATATCAGTTCAATAGTTGTGTATACGTGTGATAGTAAGGTCAGCTATGTCCTGTTTATGACCTGTTATTTATGTCAAGTTGTCATAACAAAGACATGTCAAACAATGTCAACTTTGCCTCATAAGTGACATAATTTACTGAATGACACATTGACACACAACAACTGTGATAATCATTAATATATAGTGATGTGTCACACCATGATTATCAGTCTTATGAACCCTCATTTAAATAAAGTGGTACCTGTATTGTTCATCAAACATAAAGCAGCACAAGTCATAGTTAATTCAAAGTCACATATTTTCAATGAAATATTCACCAACCTAATTATAGAATGTATAATAATGTCAAGAATGTCACTATTTGAGTTGGAAAATGTCATTAGAATAGGATGAAAGGATTTTCCCTCTTATTCACTGTGTCTCATCTCATTTAGAGCTGCTGCCATTGAGCTGAATTAGCCATGAGAAGATGAAACCTTTTACACCGTGTTACAAACATCACATTAATCCAACTGAAGTGGCTCATTCTGCCAGATGAGGCTTCACCTGCTTATGCATTCACAAGTTGGACTCTACGTTGTGTGAGTAGGACTCATATTGCTATTTTTATTATTAAATTTAACAGATCCATATGACCGAAGCTGGTTTGGTTTGTGTTCGATATCTGTTTAGAACATGTTAAAAGCAGAACTAGGGTTTGATGTTATTGAGACTAGGGTTGCTCAATTATAGAAAAAAAACATTGTCATGGTTATTTTGGTTAATGTTGAAATCACGATTTAAATGATTCTCTTTTAGCTTACAACACATCTATTTAGCATGAGTGACTTTCTTCTCTTGTTTGACATGAAAGTGGTTTGTTGTGTTGACAAAAATTGTGGATTTTACCTTTTATAGCAAATCTTGCAAGTTTTGTTGCTTCTGCTCCTCATTGGATTCTTGGAACCCAAACTGTTCCCAGACTTTTCTGACACTTTTCCCAACCAAACTGCTCTGCCTCTCTCTGATATTGTGTGTGTGTATACTGTGTGAATTTGTTGCATCTCTTTCAGAATTTGTAAATTTTGCAAAGACAAATGTAAAATAAACCAATTCAAATACATGAGTTTTTAGAGGTACACAAATCAAATTGCAATTAAAATTCAATTAGTTGCACAGCTGTATTTAGGACTATTTCTCATGTGTTCTAATAATCATACACAGAAACTTTCCTGAAGCAGATTTCTCCACTCACATGTTAATATAAAATTGTAATGTGATTAATTTGTGATCAGTAAGTACCTCAGTCTGAAAGCCGATAGTGAATATTGATAGTCTATAGCTGATATTATACATTTATCGTGATTATTGGTAGTCTATAGCTGACATTATGCATTAATAGTGAATATTGATAGTCTATAGCTGATATTATTCATTAATAGTGATTATTGATAGTCTATAGCTGATATTATTCATTAATAGTGATTATTGATAGTCTATAGCTGACATTATGCATTAATAGTGATTATTGAGTCTATAGCTTCTTGATTTTGAGGATTTCTGCATTTTTAGTTTTTTTTTTAACCCTAACCCCTAGGGCGGTTCCCCTAGAGTTCCTGCCTTGAAGTGAAATAATGCCGCTATGTATCTTACTCTACTAAATTGTTTTTTTTTAACTTAATGGCTGCTGTAACAGTTTTATTTAGCCACGTTACAACTTGTGATTTTTACTTTAACAGATTCCACCTTAAATTCACCCACCACCATCCATCTGCAGCCTGTTAGCAATCTGGGTGAGCAATTAGCAACGTAACCACCCCAAATGCTTTCAAGTCTGGAAGGAAATTCATTGCTGGAACAATTAGTCTAATTCTATAGTTTGCAGCAGCACGCTACTGCAACAGGTTCCAACTTGTGTGCTTCTGCGTCGTCTCAGGCTTTGCCTCGCGTGTTATTGTGAAAAAGCAGAAACATAGAGGTCATGTAAGTATGTGCATAGGTGTGATTTGTTCTGCGTGCCCCCTCATATGATGCAGAAGCATCTGGATTCATGACACATGAATCCCTGGGGAGCAGAGATCACACCTCAGAGCTAAAGTAATACACACATGGCAAAAACAGGAGGGGCAAGGAACAGGTTGAGTAGTTTCTCGAGGAAAAAAAAACACAGAAACCGGGAGTCTGAGGGTTGGGGTTAGTGGCTAATTGGAGGAGAAATCGTTTTTAAAAATAGGTGGGGCAGAAAAACAACATGAATTAGAAATGCATAAAGCCAGATATCTAGGGGGAGGAGGGCAGGCGTCAAGGTGTGGTAAGCTGGGAGTGACTGCGGTGGCCTGAAATCCCACGGCTGCTTCTGCTAAATTGGTGGGTGGGGTACAGGCGGCTGCTGATAAGCAGATAGAGAACAGGGCTCAGTGCCTATAAATACACTATAAATACACACAGGGAAACCCTGGAGCCATGACTCGCATGGCAAGGATACAGACGGAGGGAGAGCAGGAAAACTGCAGCTGTTTAATAAAAAAAAAGAGAGATGGAAATAAACTAGAAATAAATGAAGATTACAGAAACACAGGGAGAAAAAAATCTAATGAGGAATGTATCCAGGAATGTATGAAAACATGTAAGCAACAAGCTATTATCATTTCTTCTGTTCAGCTGCATTACAAAAACTGGTAAAAGGAGGACAAATTTGAGCAAATAAAAAGTTAAACTCACTATAAGTAAGTAAATTATTTATTTATTTATTTATTTATTTATTTATTTATTTATTTATTTATTTATTTATTTATTTATTTATTTATTTATTTTACATTTTAGTCAGTTCAAGGTTTTAATTTTTTTCTTACATGTTAAAATAGATTTGTTTTCATATGGCAACAACATTTGTTGTTGCCAAAAAAAAAATCCTCGTACAACAACCCTAATGGCATCCCATTGACTTACATAGCAGGAAACTATCCTTAGATTATGTTCACAATATTTTTATATAAATAGATATTTTAATATATCTACTATGTATTTTAAGTAACAAAAACAAATTCAAAATGTCAACATAATATTTCATGCAATAGAGAGTTAAGCATTTATAAGAAGTGAGAGAGGTTTTATGAGCAGGAGGAGAAAAAAACAAGTGTTGTGAGAAAAGAAACAATAAATGAGAGATTTAGAGTTTCTTAGGGATATGAAAGCTGGGTGGGGGGACAGCGCCGCTCCTAGTGGAATCTCTTATATCACATCAGGAGAAAATGAGAGGGTGAAAGGTGTCGTCGGTGCTTTTTATTCTCACAGGACACAAGATAGAGAGGAATGGCTGCAGGGAAGAAAGGAGTAATGCTGAAAAGGACTGACAGGAAGGGAAGAAAAGGGATCTGTAGACAGTGGAGGAAGAAGCTTTCAAAAGTACCAACACAGCAATGAACACATTCTTCTTTATAAGTAAAAGTCCTGCATAAAACGTAAAGTAAAAGTATTTGCAAAAGTACTAATGTCTTCCCTCTGATATTTTATTCTATATGACATCCTTAGATTATTAATATGATGCATTAATGTGTAAGTAGCATGTTACTATACATATTCAATGTATAGTAACAAAGCGCCCCCACTATTTGAGAACCACTGGTCTACATGACGCAAAGAAAGTTGAATTGAAGAAATGAAGAGGGGGAAAAGCATGAATTGTACCAACTGGCCATCGAGACAAAGACTGCTGTCATGGATTTCCAACAAGATGACCAAGCAGTAAATCCTAGCGACTGTCTTCAGCCCTGAAAAAACAGCTACTGACTAAAAAACCAGATCAAGGGCCACCTTTGCAATGTTAAAATATCCTGTATTTTCATAAGTCAGTTGCACTTAGCTGCAACTATTCTATAATCAGAATAAAGAGGAGAATATTAGCTGAGAGTCCACACAGAACAGCTTTGAGTGTGTCCTGGCTGCACTGACATTAAAGCCAAAACATGCCAGAAATAGTCCAACTGCCTTTAACCTCACCAGCACCCACCCACCCCCCACAACCAAACCACTCTGAGTTAACTAAACACACATTAGTGCATCTCTCTGTTTCTGTCTCTCTCTGTTCCTGAATTAAATTTCAATTGGAGACAAAGACATATGGAGACACATGAGCACATGGAGACATGGATAACATGAAGACATATGGAGACACATGAACACATGGAGACATATGGATAACATGTAGACATATGGAGACACATGAACACATGGGGACATATGGAGACACATGAACACATGGAGACATATGGAGACACATGAACACATGGAGACATATGGATAACATGGAGACATATGGAGACACATAAAGACATGGAGACATATGGATAACATGGAGACATATGGAGACACATGAACACATGGAGACATATGAATAACATGGAGACATATGGAGACACATGAACACATGGAGACATATGGATAACATGGAGACATATGGAGACACATGAACACATGGAGACATATGGATAAGATGGGGACATATGGAGACACATGAACACATGGAGACATATGAATAACATGGAGACACATGGAGACACATGGACATGGACATAGAGACATGGACAAAGTCTCAGTGGCGAACTCATTACATTAATAATCGTCCTTTGCTTTTCCTCTTCAGCAGTTTTTTAGGCTGTAAATGCTGACAAAACTGCAGTTAATGTTCTATAAGAATAATGAATAGAAACCGCCATCAGTTGGCATTTTCTTTTTGTGTATTCCACAAAATATGCTCTAAAATTTCAACACATTTGGATGTAAACCAGTTTCTGTCTCTCTACTAATCCCTGTCATTTTTCCATGTTGCCAAGCTGCTTTTTCCTTTTCTCCTCACTGGGCCCAACAATGCTGCTGAAGTCACTTTTTCTCCATCTCTCTTTCTCTCTTTTTTGATGGGAACAACAACAAATCATAATCCTATGGTGAGTCCGACCATATGGTCTTTTCTTTATACTTTTTTTTTTATCTTTTCTTTATCCACATACCACTGACATTAATAATCTGTGGGAATGGAGTGATGTTAAAATCCTTGCAACAGCCAAACTATCTCATTCTCAGTTTTTTTTGTTTCTTTAAGTTGCAACTGGCATTATTATTGCTAGAAAACAATTAATATGGGAACTTATTTTTTTAGAAGTGATATAGACTATTGTTTATGATTTAAGAACAATAAACACATAATAAATAAATGAGTAAATAAAAATATATATATATTTTAAATAAGACTCGGCTTAACATTCATCAGAAGCTATTTATCACTGATTGTTCCCAATTGCTGTGTAAATAAGCAATGATTTTCTGAGTTATAAAGTATACATTCTTTAAAGGTGAGACAGCAAAGCTTGCTGTGAACTTGCAGATTCATTTCGAGATAGAAACACGCAAATTCTATAATGTCAGTGTATAATCTGATGGTTTTGTTTGTTTCAGCAACAAATTCATTAGCATTTTGTGCCAATGCAGCAACTGGAATGCCATGAATCAGGATTTTTATACACAGTTCAAATTACAGTAAAGTATGCCAATAAAATAAATAAATGAATAACAAACAAAAAATCTAACTCAGGTTGACTGTTGTCATTGCTCTTAATTTGCAGACACTGACCCGACTTGATGGGGAGAGAAAGCTGTTTCCAGCCTGTTTGATGTGATGCGCAGGGCAACAAATCATGTTGAGACTTGGTGTTTTTTTAATCTACCCCATCAGACGTCGCTTGCATCAGTTGTTTTGACTATCCCACCTCCTCCTCCTGAAGGAGTGCAGCAGACGTGCAGATATTGAACTGTAAGTGAAGGCACTGTTTCTTTCTAGTGAAACACTAGTGGCTATTGTGCTGTTTGCTAATTATACATCACAACATGTCCGCATAAAGCAGGATCCTGACAAGCTCCCTCACACTGGGACTCTTCAGGAGGAAGGTTAAGCCTATTTAGACCAAGGGTGAAGTGCAGTGTGCATCCAAGAAGTGGATAAATGCTGTAAAATGTATATATTTTAAACAAAAAAAGTGACGCCCAAAGGGTTTACACTGTGATAATTGCCCCTGACAATCAGGAATGTTGAAGAATGATGGGTGAACATGGTGTTTTACCCCCTGCTTCATTACAGTCTAATGATCCCCTCGAGGTGTTTCCCTGACACTAACTACAGCCTATAAAAGGATTGGTTTCTGCCGCCAGGACAGAATAAGGAGAACAGCCGTTTTAATGATGGGTGAAGGTGAAAAAGAAGACAGAGGATCACAGGAGAAATCTTGAGCTCTGCAGACCACAATGCTGTTCCATCACTCGCTATATAAAAAAAAACTGTAAAACTAGAGCTGTCTTGCCCCACAGCAGGATAACAGATACTGGCTATTTTATGTGGTTACTTCAGGCCATGCAGCTCTCACATCAAAAAGGTTTAAGGTATGTTCAGAGTGTCTCTCTTTAAACTGCTTCATTTAAGCACTTTTCTTCCTTATAAAGGACATAGTATCATCTGGTACTTGGCTGCAGCAGAGCAAAATAGGTGGAAATGTTTCTTCCAGGAGAAGCGCAGTTTTTCTAAGAAAAACCGAGCAAAACAAGCTGCAATTGGGACAGATGCTCAAACTCCCTCATAGGTGTAAACACCAGATAGTAGACAGGGCCATGATTCTTGGCTGATGTTGAAGGAACCGTAGGAAGATTTATTCAGATTTGCCCTGCTGCCAAAACCTCTAAAGTCATAAGATGACAGGTTTCCAAACCTCTGTCCAGGAAACCAGCAAGCATTTGTTTATAAAACCTGGTTCTGCTTGAAATGAGAAGGTGTGAGGCTACATCAACAAATAGAAAAAATTTCTTCAGGTGTCGAAGATCCAAGCTCAGTTTTTTTTACTCATGTGAATCTTTTGTTTGCAAATACAATGTTTCCACTTATAACTCCGGAGGACACTTGACGCTGTCTTAATGATTCCTTTATTCTTTGACTGTAGGAGGATATGAAAGGCTCATTTCCAGTCTCAACAGAAGCAGCCGCAATGAGTACAGCAGCAGCAGGCCAGATGAAAACGATGTCCGCTGGAGGAGCGCCGCGTCCCCACAGAGCAGCGCTCGCTGTTAGAGTGACGGCTGCTTCAAAGCAAAGAGACAGGATGACAGATGGCGTGAAAGCCGGCATTCCCGCAGAAACTGAGCACCGGATCGGCTTTCTGAGATGTTTACGGGCAAGTAATTAAGCTTCTTTTTTTCATTATTTCTGAGAAACAATTGCTGAGTTTATAGGGGATGAGCTGTGATCGTGGATGGGCCAGGAACAAGTTCCCTCAGAGAAATGGTGTATCCATGTGTTTGTGTGTTTTGTTGCTCTAGCGATCGCTCAGACACACACACACGCACGCACATGCACACAAACACACACACACACACGTACACACACAGATGGCAGAGGAATTTAGTAGAGGCTTTGATATGCAGATTGGATGCTGGCTTATTATTTCTGCTGGCTGCAACACTATGTTATCTTTCCTTCAGTGCAACATTAGAGCTGATAACATTTAGCTGAAGGGGGCAGCTGACTGATAATATCAAGAGATATCTGCTCCTGGAAGGTCTGCCCAGAATCTGCTTCAATGGTATCACTGCGAAGTGCTGCTTGTGTGCAGGAACACGCCTGCAGATCATCACATGTATGATGACTTTCTGTCTCCTAGGCAACTACAGCGTGAGTTCTGTGACAGTCCGCAATGTTCAAAGTCATCAGAGGTGACACGAACACACACACACACACACTGAGATCAGCTGTGAGAACTGGTGGCTGCTGTCAAGATTTGCAGAAAGTGTAGTGGAAACAGATTCTTGCGTCTAACAGATAAGTTTAACTTAACAATTAAGCCAATCAACAACAATGATAAGAACTGGTGCAGTGTGTTAGAATACATTACAGGAGCACACATCAGCAGCTTACTAATATCTAACTTCTACATAAATCATGATGGCTGATTACTATAGCTGGCAGCATGCCAGCACTACATTAACAGATTATCACATTGAGCACATGTGCAGCTTTTTCCTTGTCCCCACTAGAGCAGATTAGTTGCATAAGCTTCTGTTATTGAGGTTCATACTGTAGCAAGTGTACAGAGGTACATAGGTCAGCACTGTGTATTGTCCATTACTATCACAGCCTTAGCATCATATTAAGAGATTATTATTATCAGAGTTGGCCACTTGACCAGTTTCATTTTACATCTGCTTGGTAAACAAGTTCTCAACCACTTTCACATCTGAGCACAAAATACAGGAAGCTTAGTAATATTACCAGACACAGGCCTTCATTTGTCACTTTTTTGGTTTAAATGTGCACAATTCTTGGCCTTGATTGTCTGCTTGATAACAAGGGAAATATTTTTTGAATAAAACAATATGCATCACTGATCTGTGTTACTGCCTTGTTTGGTATTGATCATTCCTCTTACTGTGCTACAAAAGGTGAGGAGAATGACAATTATCACATTTAAACATAAGATGACGGGTCTTTATTTGTTCACCTTGTGTTTTGTACCTTTGACCATGTTTATCATAGACCTCAGACATCATAGCTGCATGATTAAAGCTTGAGTCAACCATACAACATTGTCAATTTTAACAAATTCTGTAAAATGAATTTGATCATCATTCAGATGCTGCTGCACAAAAACAGATTCCGATCTCAGCCTGTTCACACAAGCACCAATGTAAATACAGGTGTAGTCATAGAATATAGGTGTAGGTATAGAATACAGGTGTAGGTATAGAATACAGGTGTAGTAGAATACAGGTGTAGTTGGTAAATACGGGTGTATTTGTTGAATACAGGCATATTTATAGAATACACTTGTAGGTGTAGAATACAGGTGTATTTGTTAAATACAGATGTATATTTATATGGAGATGATATTGTTATTAACATATTTCATAAATAACCTCACAAATCCAGAAAAAGTGTGTAATATGGGGCCTTTAACACAACTGCAATTTACAGTGTTTTTACACATCTTAGCAGGTTCAATATAGTTCAATACTTCAGTTCACCGCTTCCCTTTTCTTTTCGCTCTGTATGCATTTCTTGTGAATATTTAATCTTATTTAGGTTTTCTTGTATGCTCTTAACCCATATAAATTGTGTTGCCTGGATAGTTTGCGTTAATGTGTTCATAGACTTTTGTCTCTTTGGACTAAAACATCTGCTAAATATTAATAAAGTAAAGAAAAAACATACAGAACATGGAAAAAAAACATTCTATACGATAATATCAAGGCTAATTAAAAATGCTTGACTCCAAAATAGAATTGATTTTCTATAGCCATACTGCATATAAGCATTTAGTTTAACAGCTTATAATGCATGTAAATATATTCTGTTTGTGACAGATGTGAGCGACTGTTCCTGTTGTTGCGGCATGTAGAGCTTTTTTGTTTTCTATATATCCAATTATTCTTGTGGTAACGTTTCAGTGCTGTAGGCTCTATTCAGCTGCCTATTTCAAGTGTGTGTGTGTGTGTGTGTGTGTGTGTGTGTGTGTGTGTGTGTCTTCTATTTCCTAACAGAGTCTCCGCTCTGAATGACCTGTCCTGGGGCAGTTTCATCCTTTCATTTCCTGACTCAAAGTCAAAGCCCAGGCACAGAAGGACCTTGTGAATTCAATATCACACGATAAACAAAGCGCACATGCCAACACTCCAACAACCTGACTGACAAAACACATGTCGACACTCCAACAACCCGACTGACAAAACAAATATATATATTTCTTAAAGATGAGGGCCAAGAGCCTGGAAGGAGGGTGACATTAGTTAACTTAGTTTGTTTGACATCATTTTACAAAGGAACAATCGCTGAATTGTCCTGTTTTTCATCCATGTCTCAGAGTGTTCAGGGACAAATCCAGGCAGCTCTGAGGATAATGAGGCTTGTTTTTGTTGAAACATGCCCTCTACATCTTAAGACTAAGCTGCGTCGATTATTCTTTCACCTCCCACAGTTGATGCAGCTTGAAGATTCAACACCAGCCTTCATTCGCTAATAATTCACATTGTATGCAGACATTTCCTCTAGGGCGTCGTCAAAATTGACGCAAACAAGTTGGTATTATGTGCCTGTTGTCTTCTGTCAATCAAAAATGACTCACAGACCCAACTCAGCCAAGTATAGATTGCTAGGTGTGGGGTGGATATATCCTCTAGGAGAACTATGATTGGCTGAGCTGACAGGTCGATGATTGACAAGCAGCACAAATAAACCGAAGCTAAAAGCAATGGAAGATCATCCATATATCAGCCATTAGTCCCTCTGCCCCTTCCGTCGTTAATTATCATCTAATCATCAGCTTTCTGTGATCCGACACTTATTTCACTGTAAGAATTATTTTCATTACATCTTGTCTCATAGTACCAGTTTCCAGCTGTGATTCAAACAGCTTTCAGGTGTATTCATAAATACACAGGTTCCTGTAACAAAGGTCTGCCGTGGTCCTCCAGGTATTACACACATGCCTTTTTATTTCACTAAAAGGGACACTAGTGACAGCAAAGGGCACATTATGTGCATTAGTTGAACATGAAGGAAAATGTTTGAAGGTACACACTGTTTTGTTGCTGCTCCTCCCACAGGGACTTTAGCTTTCAAAAATAACAACAATAATCTCTGAGTAGCCAATCACTGTTTGATGCATTCCAATACTTTATCGCCATAATAACTCAGTTATCATTGTATCTTTGCTCTGGCAAAGAATCAAGATCAAGCTATTTATAAACCATTTTCTTTCTGTTCTACTCAACTTCAATGTGTATTACTTGCTAAAACTAAAAGCTGACCTTATGCAAACATGGTGTCAGCGTTATTTATCAGGATGATGAAGATTATAAATGAGTTGAGTCATTGAACTGAGCATCATCCAGCTCTAATGCAGTTGTTGCGACAACTGAAGTTTTCCACTGCTGAAGCAACACAGAGCTAAGGCCTCAGTTTTTTTTTTTGATAAATACATGTTCACATATATCAGCTAGTCTATACTAAATCATTACTTATACATTATTAAGCATGTCCAGATTTTCTTTTAATACATTTGGCCAGAGGCTGGTGCAGATTTGCTGCCCACTGTCTAATAAAGCCTCTGTGATCTCACCACGCCTGTAGCCTTAATTATTGCAAAACAAGATTAGAGACCAGTTTATTCCATGTCTGGAAAATGGAGCCACAGCATTTTAACCAGCTGACTCATCTGAGTTGCATCACCTTGCACAGGTAGCAGCACCTGGTGTCATCTCAGCAGCAGAATGATACAAAAACTGAAGAGGAAACAGAGACTCTCACTACAAAAACTTAAAACATGTGAAAATATATTGTTTATGAACGAGTAGTCCTATATTGAGTAGAATTATCTTAGTCCACTGGCAGATAATTAAGCTTTTAATTTTTTTCTTTATTTTAATCAATTTATTATTTTTTAAACATGTTAGAGCATTTAAAAACAAGAACTGATTAACCCGAAAAATAATACAACTCAAAACTCCCAAAATAAATAAGATAAATTATCTTCCAGTGGAATAAGATATTTCTACTCAATACTGGACTGGTTGAACCAAATTCAAGATATTTCAGCTGTTAAGGTTTCAGTTTTGCAGTGTTTTTTCTCAATTGCTTAAACACATTTTAAATTTTTTTCCAAAACCCCAAACACAAATCCAAAACAACACACACAAGAGAAAAGATTAAGTTAATTTCATTGTTGACCAAAGACTGATCATTTTCAGCCTCACCGAAAACAAAGACAAATAAGGATGCGCTGAATATTAGCAAACAAATACACTGTATACAGAATTATTAGGCAAATGGGTATTTTGACCACGTCATCCTTCTATGCATGTTTTCTCTACTCCTAGCTGTATAGGCTTGAAAACCTACTGCCAATAAAATATAATAATACTGTAGTCACTTTTCCCCCACTCGTAACTTTACTCTACACACACATCCTGCACCTTAAGTATGCATTAGCTATGTATGTGTACATGTGTGTATGTGTATGGATATGTATGTGCGTATATATATATGCAAATATGTAAATATGTGTGTATTTGTATGTATGTAGGTATTTACGTGCATGTATATATGCTTTGCTTATGCATACCTTTTTCTTGCTATTTATTAGTATTTTTTCTCCATTCTATGTCCATAATGCATACTGTGTATGTGGATCAACAAATTCTACGAATTTGTACATAGTGTTTTGTATTTTTATTTTCTATAGCTTTTATTTTCTTAGCTTTTCTTTTCTTTTCTTTTTCTTTATTCTGTACGCTGCAGTAACAAGCAAATTTCCCCATTGTGGGATCAATAAAGTCATATCTTATCTTATCTTATCTCTTATCTTATCTTAAATATGTCAGCTGATGTGCTGCTGGGTAATGGGGGGTGTGGTGTGGTCTAATGACATCACCCTCCTATATCAGGTGTGCAAAATTATTATGCAAATTCCTTTCCTTTGGCAAAATGGGTCAGATTAGACGGACTCTGAAAAGTCCAATATTGTGAGATGTCTAGCAGAGTGACGCAGCAGACTTGAAATTTCCAAGCTTTTGATACAGGATCACAGAACAAAAGTGTTTCATGGCCAATAGCCAACAGGGTTGCAAGAAGCGCGTTGAAAAATAAAGGGGCAAAGTAACTTCCCAAGAATTGAGGAAAATCAAGCATGGAGCTGCCAAGATGCCATTTGCCATGAGTTCTGCCATATTTCAGAGCTCTAACGTTACTCGAGTGTCAAAAAGCACAAGTTGTGCTTAGAGACATGGCCAAAGTAAGGAAGGCAGAAAAACCACCATAGCTGAACAAGAGCCACAAGATAAAATGTCAAGACTGAGCCAAAAAATATCTCTAGACTGATTTTCTAAGGTTTCATGGTCTGAAGAAATGAGATTGGGTATTGATGGGCCAGCAGATGGACCTGTGGCTGGATCAGTAAAGGGCAGAAAGCTCCACTCCGACTCAGATGCCAACAAGGTGGAGGTGGGGTACTGGTATGGGCTGTTATCATCAAAGATGAGCTTGTGGGATCTTTTCGGGTTGAGGATGGAGTCAAACTCAACTCCCAATCCTACTGCCAGCTAGAAGACACTGTCTACAATCAGTGGTACAAGATGAAGTCAACATCTTTCAAGTAATCATATTTTTCATGTGGGACAATTTTTTTATCACATTCCTCCAAATACTCCTCAGTGTGGCTAGCCAGTAAAGGTCTAAAAATATTGTTCACCTGATCTAAACCCCATTGAGAACCTGTGGTCCCTCATGAATTTTAAGATATACAACGTGGGAACACAGTACACCTCTCTAAACAGCTATGTTGATGGTGAACGGAAGCTGACAGAATCCATGGATGGAAGGCTTTTGAGTGTCCTTGTAAAGAAAGGTGGCTATATCAGTCACTGATTTGATTTTGTTTTGTTTTTGAATGTCAGAAATGTTTTTTTGAAATTTTGATTAGTTAAATTTGATTGCTTGGTAAAAAATAAATAAGTGAGATGAGTATGTACTTGTTTTTTATCATTTTTCACAGCAATAATTACCTGAACACACAGATATCCTCCTAAGAGCCAAAACTACAAAAGCCCCACTCCAACTTCCAAAAATATTCAGCTTTGATATTAGTCTTTTGGGAAGAAGAAGAAGAAGAAGAAGGCATGTGACTCAATCAAATAGTTGATGCTGTGACTTGACTCGACTTTGTTAAAATAACGGTAGCGTGGAGATCTTTTAAAATTTCAGTTTGCAGCCAGTATTTAACCAAACCATCCAGAGAGGGTTCCTCTGAACAAACTTTAGCTCTACTGCTGTAATTTACTCCATATAAAAGGATCTCAAAGGACAAAACAAACAGAATCACAAAGAAGGTGGTGGAGTTCAAGGCTATGATCCATTTTTTTAACACACACAACAAAAACTGCTTCTGAATTCACCACAGATGTTTCTTTGAAATTAAGTATTAGTATAAGTAAAAGACATTTCAGCTTTGAGAAAAACTGATCCACAGTTTACATCATTGTATGACCCAAACAACTATTGATTACTCATTTCAGTAACTAACGGTTAATTGACTTTTGGAATAGTCAGTAGCTGCAGCCTTACTAACAATGCCATTCCTCCAAACATTTAGACATCCCTAAAGATGTTTATGTTAAAAATTTGTGAAAAACTTAACAAACACATTTAATATTTGGTATTTGGACATGCTTCTTTTCATCTTGTGTATCCCTAGTTTCCGTAGATATGGTGGTGGAGGGTGGATGGTTACCCACACACTAACCACATGCCTCTCTGGTGCCTGATTTCCTGGCTCACATTTGCATCTGAGTGGAGAGGAGCTGAAGAAGCGTTTGATCTGCCGTCCTCCATCTCTTTGATGCAGCGTGGTGGAAACACACCAGCGCTGGACCAGGACGAAGAGACGATGCCGGGCGCTAAGAGGATATGAGTGTGTGCGTGTGATCTATGTGAGCGATGCGGCGTGTTAAGCACGGAATGACTGAGCAAATTTGCGGAGACCTTGATTACCGTCCAAACGAGCACACATGCTGGCGTGGGTTGCCCTGTTTCGTTAAAGTCAAGTGCGCTTGAGCAGGAGGGAGTGGAATTGAAAGAAAAACCTTTGCTCTGGCCATTTCTCCTCCGGGATTTCCAGACAAACTCTCACGCTATAGATTCATATCCGAAGTCACCACCTCATGCTTTTTCTGGGAAAACGTCTTCTCACATTTCCGTCTGAGTTTAAGAATCAAGGCGGCGCGGCAGGATAATCTGTGGATTTTTGTCTGGCGTCTCCTCCCTCTATCGTCTCCAGTGCCTTACCCCCCATCCCTTCTCACCTCATTTCATCTCTTCCTCTCCCTGGCCCTGTCAGGATGATTTCAGGCTTGTTGCGTGTGGCCTGACTTAGTGCCGTGCGACTGAAGCCGTAATTACAACAGTGGCCGAATACCTTTTCCTCCCACAGAAAAACCTTGCAACCTCTCATTCTCAGCCTTAACCCCCAGACAACAGCACATGTACAAAACTATTAACCCATAATTAAATTACAATATCCATAATAAAGGACCGATGACATTTAAATCCACCAATCAAGAAGGGATTAGAAACAAAAACCGTGTCTCTTGGTGACGCGGTATCGTGTAAATACAATGGTGTAGCTAAAGGAAATGTGTATTAATCAAACGTATCATGCTATCTAGCAGTAAGGTCGGCGTACCACTTCTTGAATTGTCTCCTCTGAAAGTTATTATCTGTGAGAGGTAATGATACACTGGTTGAACATTCTGACATAACACACTGAATAAGCTTCTGAGGTAAGGAACAGAGGTTTTGTGGTTGAGTCGCAATCATGTCTTACATCATTATCACATTTGGCTCAGGCCAGAATCTGGAACCTAAATGGTGTCATTGGTACATAGCATGTTTTTACCTACTATTTCATATCAATATGGTTTCTGTGTCCCGGTCTGTTCCTTCTGAGGGGATGTGTACATGTGGATCCGGTTTAATGGAAATCCAGCCAATGGTTGTTGGGGTTTTTCAGCCTGGTGAAAATTTCACTGCAAAGACTAAACTCCTAACAGGTGAAAATATCATTTTTAACAATTAGTCTAACATAAAGTAGAACTATCCTATTCCACTGGCGGATAATAATAAATAACAATGCCAACCCTCTGCAATACAAATTTAGATAAACCAAAGAGTAAATGATGCTTATAAGGAAAATATCTGCACAAACACACATGAAAGCAACAGCATAAAATATCAGTGTAGGAACAAGCTCATGAATCCTAACGAGACACTGACGTTCAGCACATCATCAGAACACAGGAAAATGACAAGATGAATTGCGATTCCATGAAATGACACAGCTTGTGCTGCCTGAGGCTGAGGTGAAGCTTCCCGCTCGGCTCTGACACAGCACAACAGTGCCAGCCTTCCGTCAAATACCAAGGTTGTGCTGCAAAGAAAGCGACTTGCTACGTGGAGGAGAATGAGGGTATGAGATTGATGTTGTGAGGAGAGTGAGGAGGTGGCTGGATGTGAGAAGGAAGTCAGTGTGGGCAGAAAGCTGCAGAGTTGGTGTTTTATATTTTATGCTGCAATGGCTGGACCTCATAGAAAAAAATTTCAGTAGCTAGTGTAGCAGGAGAGATGAGGCCTGAGGAGCAACAGGAACTTTCCCTTATCACGTGACACGTGACAGATGTTTATACTGGAGAAGCAAAGGAACCTACTTCATGGGTTTAAACAGGGCCTGGCCGTAGTTCTGGAAGGTCATGATGAGCTTGAGCTGGGTGCCTCCAGATTTCATTGCTGCAGGGGATAAAAAAGGATGTTACCAACACATTCGGAGCAAAGCAGCTTCACATATTTTTGAAGAAATGAGCTTTGGTAATAAAGTTCCTAAAAGACAAAAATTACATTTAAGCACTTCTGACTTTTGTACATTTGTAGATATATCGTGCTTGATTGGAGTCGGTACTCATTAGCAAAAGTGATATTACATTTTTTTGCTGCTTTGGGAGATGAAATTATTGGACAGGTCAGAAACTTTAACTTACCTAATCATTCTAAATGGGGATTTACAGTTAAGGTAAAAGATGTGAGATGTGAGAATTTTCCAAATGTAAATGTAAATGTAGAAATAATGTATGTGGTTAAAACAAGAATCAAGAATTATAATGAACACATTAAAGGTCCTGAGGTGAACAATTTTGCTGCATTCTAGTTGAAGTTGAGGATCTGTCTGTTAATTTAAGATCATCTCATTTGCTGACTAGAATGAGGCCCCAGTTTCACAATTTTTTTATCTGGATATTTTCATCCTTCCACACTCTGTTCCGATCAACAAATATTTCTGACCTGAACCTCAACAGGAATAAGATTTGCGTGAAAACCTGTGATGCCATGCCAGTACAAGCCAATAAGAAAAAATTCAAATATAAATGTAAAAGAAAGTTTGGAATATGCAAAGCAATGTGGCAGTGATTCGATAACACTCTAGGCAGAATTTATGATCATTAAATAATGTCTGGATCTGCCTGCACTTTGTGCAGGAATCCTATATTTAGCTAATTTAGCTCTAAAACTGCAATTTTATCAAAACTTTCAAGAGCACGGACACAACCTGAGACACAATAGACCAACATTTTATTTGTGAACATGAGACCGCTTTGACATCATAAATCTGAAAAAGATCTGGATTGTTGTCAGTGCATGAATCTACTCAAGCGGATATTTTAGAATCTCTCTACTTGTTTGTCCGGTTTGACAAATCTCCAGATCAGTGTTGTGTTGGTTTAGACTCTGAAGTGGATAGAAAAATGTGTGGATAAAAAACTGTAGATTTTTGTTTTGAAAAATGTAGCATTAAAGTCTCACTGTCTTTGATATATTTTGGTATGGGCCTTGAAGCATGATGAGCACAGTCAAAGACTAGTGTGTCTACCACGGATAAAAAAAGACTCTTTTCACAAATTAAACATGATTTAGGATTAGGTATTTCCTGTTGATATTCTTATCAATTCATCAAATAATCCAAGACACACATTGGTGAATGATTGTCATATTAGGAGAAAACAAAACTCAGTGATAACAAAGTCAATAAAATCTTGATGAAATTGGACTGTAGCCAGTTATGTTTCTATAATCTATTAATGACAGTTAATCATTGATCTGATTCACATTTTACTGACGTGTCATAGAGCACCTGAAGTTTGATTCTCCTATGCCATGTTGGCCGAGAGCCCAGTGTGTATAAATGTCTGTGTGTGTGTGTATGTGTGTGTGAGCGAGAGAGACAGAGATCTGAGACTGACGCTGATGTCCCTGTGTTTGTTTGATGGGAAAAGAGAGCGAGGAGGTGAAGGACAGACGCTGCTCGGCCAGATTTCTCTGCTGTTTACTCACTGTTTTCTCTGGAGAATCTCTCTCTCTCTCTCTCTCTCTTTCTCTTTTCTGTGTGTTCCTGTTCATCCAGCATCTATCCTTCATGTTTTTTTTCCTTTTTGAACATGATAATTCCGTCTTATATGACTGGCATCATCGGACTAACCCTAACAGATACTAGCTGCTGCTCTACAACCCGACATCTGTGACATGGTTTTTCATTCATTCGGGTTGGTGGTGATATCTGCTGTCCCCACACACTTCACCAGTGCATTTGCGTCTGGCTGAAGTTGTGTCTGTGAATTCAGAAAGTAGAGGACAATGGTGTAGGGAGGAAGGAAGTCACCAGATGCCGCTGGAGGTCTGTACTGGGATGAGATCTCTCAGAGCTTTTCTTGTCTTCTGCATATTATTTTTTCCTACTTCATTTGCCATCTGTCAGTACAGTAAAGATACGGGTCACAGATCCATGGCTGGACAACAGCACCACATCAATGTATTTCAGATGAGTGGAGACGGATGATTTCTCTTCCTCGTTATCTCTGGACTGACATACAACTTCTTGTGTTTTTCCACTTATGAGATGAACCTCTTGTCCTTCATGGTATCAAAAATCCTCTGAGTGATTGACATCTGGTGTTGAAGTGATATAAGATCAGGAATCTGCACAGAGTGCTTTTATTTTGTTTGGGGTTATTTTTGTGAAAACTGACCAGATGCTTCATTCCTCTCCTGTGTTGATCTGCTCTGTGAGCTTTTGATGCAGCATCTGTCACAAATAGACATAGTTGTCTGCGGTGCGTCTGATGTGACTAAGGCATCGTCTGGGGCAACCGCGGTGATGTCCGGCTGGAAGGCTGCCACCACGGCCTGGCCGCGCCCCGGTGGAATCGAGCCATAAAAACAAAAACCTCGGCAGCCATCACGTCTGATGTTCCTCCTTCAATTGCAGGGAGTTACGGTCAAGTTTTGCCAAAGAACAACCTCTTCAATTAAGGCTCTTATTTATTTTTTACATACGGAAATCACAAGGATGAGAGCAACGACGAGAGAAAGAATCACGAGTGGAAGAATGAATGTTTGGCTGCTCCATGCATGTGAAGGTTTATGTGATTGTGTGAAGACATTTTAAGTAAAGGCCAATCCTGCTGCAATTGCTGCAGACTCAGACTCAGTGAAAGTTACTTTTACGATCATCTATAACAGTGTTTTCCTTATTTTTTGCTTGTGCTTTGCTCCAACTCTGATGAACGCTCCTTGTAGGATGTTATAGTGAATAAAACACGCAAATACGCCTGTCCTCAAGTTTAGATAATAACCAACTTCTGTTGGTTTCTATTGATATTCTGCCCCTGGCCTGTGTCAAAGCTCTGTAATTACTGAGCCACCATGTATTTAACTGGCTAGAGACGCTGAAAACTGCTTCCTCTCTCCACCCAGGCTGAGAGGCAGAAAGCAAAGAGGGAGTAAATCAGGAAAAAAAACACATTTTAAGGAAAAAGATGGAAAAGTCACAGTTAATCTTCCTGCCAGTGAAGTATTTAATCATTGCTATAGGCCAGTTGCAACTTTGTCATAGACAGATAAACCTAAAATCTCAACTTTTTTACAGCAAGATAGGCAACCTTGGGTCAAAGAGCCCTCTTGGAATTTGGAATCTGGTCTGAGCCAAAAAGGAAGACAATAAAGCCTAGCCTAAAAAAAGACAGCTTCCATGTAAATGCCCAGTGTGGATTATCATCTCTATCAGGTGCAGCCAAGGCTTGAAAAGCTTCAGATTTACTGTCTGCTTTTCAATCAAATAAAAGTTAGAGAATTTTGATTTGAATCGAACAAGCATGTTGCTATTGATTTGCATCTCTACACCAGGAGTCTCAGCTATAAAGGTTTCTGTCCTGATGCCTTTACAGGAAAAAGAAAGGAGTCTGTTTTTTATTATGCCTAAAGGCTCATAAAGCAGCAGCAGTGTTAGCAGCAGTGTTAGCAGCAACAGCCGCAGCAGTAACAGTAGCAGTAACAGCCACAGCAGTAACAGCAGCAGTAACAGCCACAGCAGTAACAGCAGCAGTAACAGTAGCAGTAACAGCCGCAGCAGTAACAGCAGCAGTAACAGCCGCAGGAGTAACAGCAGCAGTAACAGCAGCAGTAACAGCCGCAGGAGTAACAGCAGCAGTAACAGCCACAGCAGTAACAGCAGCAGTAACAGCCGCAGGAGTAACAGCAGCAGTAACAGCCACAGCAGTAACAGCAGTTATAACAGCAGCAGTAATAGCCATAGCAGTAACAGCCATAGCAGTAACGCAGCAGTAACAACAGCAGTAACAGCCATTGCAGTAACGGCAGCAGTAACAGCAGCAGTAACAGCCGCAGCAGTCACAGCAGTAGTAACAGCAGCAGTAAAAGGCAGCGGCAGTAACAGCAGCAGTAATAGCCATAGCAGTAACAGCCAGAGCAGTAACAGCAACAGTAACAGCAGCAGCAAAAATAGCAGCAGCTGTACTGCTAGAAGAAGCAGCAGATCAGATTGGGTACAGATTGTACTCTGGCCTGCAGCAGCCTGACTTCCATCCTCATGCATGCTTGCATGTGTGACTGAATGTGTGAGTGTGTATGTGCGTGTGTGCAGTAGTGCCCGTGGTGGTGAGGATTCAGCTGAAGTTAGAGGCAACTCACCCCTCTCTGACTGCGAAACAACCTGTTTCTTGTTTACAATAGCTTTTAAAGTGAACTTTGACCTCACACACACACACACACACACACACACTCACACACATAGGCCTAAACCAGACTAAACCAGATCAAAAAGCGACAGGTTTCATTCATGAACACATTAGGTATCTTGTTTAACTCTGACCTGGAGTCAGTTTGACAGGGCAAACAACCACCAACCTGGTTATCTCCCTATTATGGAACAGATGTCAAGTATCAATGTCTGAGGATCCTCCTGTACCACAACTCACCCACGCTGGTGATCCTCTGTGTGGCCAGGTCCTTCAGCAGGGCGTCAATGACGGGATTGTGTCTGGAGTAGAGCTCATAGCGGTTAATCCCGATGTGGAAGCGCAGCCAGTTGGGGTAGGAGTCAGCCGTCAGGTCCCCTGTTGGGCTCAAGTCCTCCATGGTGCCTTCCCCATTCCTGGGTGAAGAGAGGGGGGAGGAGGAGAGAAAGAGGATTGGCTGCTTTCTACATGAACAGTGACAGGTGTTGTGCAACAGCCCCATGAGATGCAGAATACATGTGATTGAACTCAACTATAAAACCTCTGCTGACGTTTTATCTTTACATTTTTACTAATTGGTTTTGGACACGTTACCATTCCTGATCCGCAGCTTTTGGGTCGAATCTGATGTCCGTGTTGACGTTGAACAGTGTGTCCTCGTCCGTCAGAGGCGGCAGTGACTTTTTATACAAGGGATGCTCGTACAGAGCCGCCAGCCTCGACCCCCTGCTCGGCGCGTTCTTGGTCACCTTCGCGTCCTGGATGAGCTGCCTCTTCCGGTCCCGCTGGCCGTAGTGCTCCAGCCTCCTCGGGGCCTGCGCCTTGTCGCCGCCGGGGACCGGGACCCGTTCCAGGGAGTGGGAGGACACGTTCGAGCCGGGCTCGTTGCTGAAGTCCTGCAGGATCCGCAGCGTGTGCTTGTTAGGCCAGACCCGCTTCCCCCAGCTTTGGGGCTCCTCGCTCGGCGCGTGAGAGCAGGAGCAGCCTCCTCCGCCGCTGCCGCCGCGTCGATCCAGCTTCGGTAACAAGTCTATCATGATGTGCATGGAGCACGCGACGAGGAACACCATGAGAATCAGGACCCGGAATTTACGCAGCAGGATCATCTTCATGGTCTCCCTCTTGAGCAGATGTGAGTATTTACTGCAGATGATGAGCACGCAGATGACCAGGCTGACTACATCGCTGATGATGTTGATCAGGCTGGACGCCAACCGGACGAAATACGCGTTAAACAGGTAAGACCCATCTTCACTGGCCGTCTTGAGGAAATGATTCAGTGTTCAGACTCCTGCGTTTACGTGCGTGGACGATCCAGATTTCCAATCTCAGACGCGCAAAATCGCCCGCAAGCGTCCAGGTAAAACAGGTCGAGTGGGCTCAGACCAGCGAACGACTTGCGCAAACCACATCTTTCCCCGCACGCAGCCGCCCCGCAAAATATTTCAAAAGGGAAACGGAGTCGAATGATCAAGCTGTGACACGCGGGGGGAAACCAAGACGTCCGAAGACGCACATCGGTCCGAACCTCAAATCCTAAACGGGGAAATCTTCTTCTTCTTCCTCCTCCCTTTCTTCTTCTTCTTCTTCTTCTTATTCTTCTTCACATTTAATTGTTTTCACGGAAAGTCCCCCAAAAGTAGACGACGTGCACTCATCCAACCTCAGCAATCCATGGTGCGTGTTTCTGTCACGGCGAAGCCAACAGGAAAGAAATCAGCGCAGGTCCAAATAATGGGAGGCAAGAATCCTCCCGGAGGAGCTGCGGCGGTGGGACACAGCAGTGTAGCTCCGGTAACATGCGTGGGTCTGGGGGGGAGAGTTAAATATGATCATGAAGCCCAGGACGGATCCAGATCCAGCCTCAGCGCAGCGTCACTGCGCGCAGATTGGCTGAAAGAGGGAGAGAGGGGGGTGGTGGGGGGCGGCACGTGAAGCGTATAACTGCTGCTCTGTATTCCTCTTGGAATAAATCCTCCCTGCACATCAAGCCCGTGCAAGAAGAGGGCGTCTTTGCGTCTTTCCATCGTGGCCAATGTTCAGTCTGGCTTACACGCAGCACTTCTTTTTTTCCTCTCCCCGTTCTGTCTGAAATTCATCTGCTGGAATCCCTGTGATCCGTCTCCTGGGAGGCAGCAGTCCATCCGTCGATGACGCATCGGACAGGCCCATCAGGCCTCATCAGTCTGCGGATCCGCTTCCACCCTGCGCCGCTGCCGCTCAGCAGCGGTCACGTCTTCAATAATTGTTTAAAGGCCGAATGAGATGAAAAAATATCTGCAGCAGAGGAACAAACTGAATCGTTTTACTGCTGCTTTGACCGTTCACCTATTTAACACAATTATGGAGGATTGAAAGTGCCATGATAAAAAAAAACATATAAATACGCCACATATAAATAAAAGACCAATTAATTAACATCTTACACCTGCAGTGTTATGTGACTAAATATGACTGATTATTTATGTTATTATGATATTATATTTATTTATTTATTTATTTATTTATTTATTTATTTATTTATTTATTTATTTATTTATTTATTTGAATATTTCTATAAGTTGTGCACTCTCAGTTTAACCAGTGGATGTTAAGTGACACCATCAAGATGTCATTAACATATGGTTCAATAAACAGTAAAACAGTATGAAAATAAATAAATAAATAAATAAATAAATAAATAAATAAATAAATAAATCATATATATACATGTTTTTATGTAGCAGCCAATAATGTAACATAACATTATAAAAGTCGTGAACTGTTAAAGTAATAACTTTATGCAATAACATCATAAAATATTATATATTGTTTTTTTTTCTTCACCAGGCAATAACAGAATAATTCATTATGTTATTGGCCTGGTGACAAATAAATTAATAATACATTATTGTTTCAGTTCTTTTGTTATGTCATTGTGTTACTAATTATTATTAGTTATCGGCCTAACACATTTTAAAGAGGGCAAACTACTACATTGTTGGATATTATTACATTATTGGCTCGTATGTATTTATTTATTTTTTATAACTATTTTTTTTGCCTCTTGAGTCTTTTAGTTTCAGATTTAATGTATTATTATTTTATTTATTGTGTCATGTATTTATTTCTTTTTTTTGGTTTTGGCAGTTTCAGACCTCTATACATGCCCCACATAAAAAAAAAAAAAAACTAAATACAATATCCAATAAGTGCACTAATGTGTCTTCTTACGGCTAATTGCTGCAGCATTATGGCTGCATCCATACTTCCAGTGGGTGTGAATAGACAGAGGAGGCAGGGTAATAAACGGGCTGCGTCTCATAGTCTGACATGTATGCATGAGTAAGTGATCATGCTGTCTGTGATTATACCTCCCCAGATTAGTTTCTAATTAAAAGAGCCCACAGAGAGAGGGAGAGGGAGGGAGATTGTTGTAGGAACATGATGGCAGCTCAAGGAACAGATTCATAAGAAAGAAAAAGATGGTTTAAGATATAGACTCTATGGAGGATTTACCCAGTGGAACAAAACATTAGCTGTGAATATTAATATAGCTGATACACTGTAAAAAAAAAATTGTTATTTTTACGGTAAAGTACCGGCAGCAGCGGTTGCCAACACACTACCGTTAAAGTACGGTAAGGTCGTTTCTTCATTTACGGGAAAAAAATGTATTGGTACTGTTGATTTTACAGTTAGAATATGTGATTAATTCAATGTTATTCTGTAAAAAAAAAAGTTTTAAAGTTTTAAAAAAACATTGTTTACCTGAACATTTTATGTAATGATACTGTTGTTTTTGCAGCTGAAAAATGTGCTTAATTTGATATTTAAACGTAAAAACAAAAGTTTTGACATTAAAAAGAACATTTTTTTTACCTGACAATTTAAATAAACAATTGTTACCAGAACAGTCTCAATAATATCAACCATGAAATTTAAAATAAAGAAAGTCTTTATTTGGACAAAATAAACATTTTTGTACAAATCTATCAGTGGTCACAGTGTTTCATTTTCACATTTACATCAAAACTTGCATAATAAATCTTAAAAAATACTTCCTCTGTGACTCCATCCATATCTAGAACTAGCAAGTTTACTTTGTGTTTAAAGTACAAATGTAGTGCAGTAACGCTGAACATGAACAAAATAAAATCACACCTGAAGGGTAGCAAAAGTCTCAAAACTTGCATAATAAATCTTAAAAAAATACTTCCTCTGTGACTGCATCCATATCTAGAACTAGCAAGTTTACTTCAACGCGTTTAAAGTACAAAAGTAGTGCAGTAAAGCTGAACATGAACAAACTTCTCTTGTAAAACTTTCAGAATTTTACACAATACAATATAATATCTGCAGTGTATACATTCAGTGTACCTTTTATCACATCATCCCTCAACATCACTGGAAGGTCCACTCGTGGTCAGCGAGGTCTGAGATCAGAGTGAAGACTCTTGGATTGACTGAGAATACTTTTTTCTTCTTCTTCCACTCGACTTTGGTGCCTTTCTCGGGGTTGACTGAGAAGAAACACCTTTATGAGAGAGTAAGGGGGGAATAACTTCAGGTGGGATATCAAATGCCTTTGATTTTCTATGATGACACAAAGTAAGACATTACCGTTGGAGGAACTCCAGTGTAGACCTTAATTCCACTGGGTAGTGTACGTTGAAGCAATAGTAACTGCCAAACATCAGGCAGATGGCAGATGTGAAGGAAGTGATGCAGTCGTTGACAATCTCATTGTCAATGCTCAACATAAATGTCTCAGCGGCAAAGCAGGAAGACCCTAAGAATAAACAACATGAATAAAAAAAAATAACTTTAATGACAAAAGCTTCAACGATTTATAGACATTCAATGATGTTTTTTCAATATAGGATGAGTCATCCAATCTATTGTTGGCAGAACTTGTTATCAGTTAAAATATTTGTCACCATCTCAAAATAGGCTAAAGGCAAACGTGAATGTAAACACACCAAGAGTATAAGTGGGTGTTAGTATAGCAATATAGAAGGCCTACAGGTTTGGTTCAATTTACTTACCGCAGACAATAAGGCACGGTGTTGGGGGAACCCCGTCCATCTGAACCTCTTCAGGAAGGCTCGTCTTCTCAACAAAATGGAACATGTGCTCCTCCTTCTCATCAAAATGAGCCAGTAAAAGAAGCACCATCTGTATGACTTCTCCTGAGCAACCAGTGTACTGACCTATTTCAGTTTGAACTTTGAGAAGAGCATCCAGGACTTGTTTGTGTTTATGTGCATCAACACATTTGAAGAAATTTAAGAGACGTGCCCCCTTTTTCTCCACATTGGCAAGGAAAGACTCAATCAAACACACGCCAGTCAGTTCCTGGAAATGTGCTGCCATGCCGACTTCCTTGAACAAAAATGGCCATTCCTGGCTTAAGTTCTTGATGCTTTCCCCATTATTGATATCTTTGCGCTGTGTGAAATAGGTGGACTTGATTAATTCTTTCACTGCATCTGAATTGAAGTTCATCTCTTCAAATGTCTTCATTTTTTCTTTTTTTTCTGACTGACTCGCCACAGTCTCAAGGAGTGGAAGATGTTTCGGCATCCAGTTGACACAGCCATATGTGTCTTGAACACGTGCTCTTTGTTCGGCAGAAATTTCATCGGTGTCATCATCTGAGGCTCTTTATCTTTGGTGTGTCAGGTCGTTTGACATTTTCCACTCTTGACTGGAGTTGCTTTACCAGGGAATGATATCCAAGTCCAATAATATCACCATCAATCACATCTTGAAGAGATCTTGGATATCTGGCTACCATCCTTTTTGCTATCTCTGTGGTGTTCTGTTTGGTGGGATGCTTACAAATCTGCATCATTTCAGAGACCACAATCCTTATCATTTCTCTTCGTAGTCGCGGACTTGGCCTCTTCTGTCTTTCCAAACTCTGTACTAACTCTTCAGAGAGCTTCTGCCATGGTATCTGAAAAGTGTCTAACCAATTTGGTGCACGCGGAGAACAGCTTTCTGAGGATGATGTAGCTGTGGATGATGCTCGTGAGGGAGTGACCGGAGAACCAGAGGAAGACGAAAGGAGAGACTCTTGAGAGGAACATGCCAGGGCTGGAGTTGGAGTGGATGACTCTGTAAAAGTACAACCAAAAAGATTTGAAATCATTAAACCTTAAACATTTTTCAACTCTGTAACACAATGTAGAACACTGATTAATTTTATTGGGCTGCAAAATATTATCAAAAGTTGTTGCGTTTAATTTGACCGCTAACATTTAGAACTGTATTAAAAATTGTATTACTTGTGCAACACTGTAAGAGAAGTGTGCTGTGGTGTGGTACCAATGTTTTACACTCACTGTTTTGGGCCCATGCAGCAACAAGTCTTCTGGCTTGTACGGGCTTCAACACTGGCAATAAGTCTACCTCTGTAATGTACTGTAAATCATCTGCCGTCACTGCACCAAGTGCCTTTAAGGTATCTTCCACTGACTTGAGAACGAGGTCAGAAAGATCTGGCAGCACTGCTGCTATGGCATCGCTTACTGTCTGTGATTCAGCCATATCTGTTAAGACACATAAAAGAGAGTTTAGCATCTGGTCAGCTGATTTAGTGTGACAAGAGACTGTGCTTCAATGGGACAATCTGGTATCCATTGTGTATGTAATGTGATAGAGGCCACATGTCAATCAGTTCATTGACAACTCTGCATTCTAATCTTTCCGTTTCCTTTTTTACAGAGTACATGTGGTAGTGTGAAAGAAATTCCCCATCATACACTCTCATCAGAAAATGAAGTGCAAAATCATCTTTTACAAGAATGAGGATTATTTCCCCAAACTCCACTGAATCATCGAGCTTGGTGACAACAATTTGGCCCTTCCTATAAATTATACCATTGTACTGCACATCAACAGGAATGTTTGTGTTTCTTTCAGTGAAGCCAAAATATAGGATTGCTCCTTTAACTTGCTCACTGTAAAGCTCTGAGTAAAATGGTTGGCCATCTTTTATATGTAAGGTTGGAGGACTCACTGACCCAGCAGAGAGAAAGGCCTGAAACATCTGATGCCTCTCTGAAAGAGTCAAACACAGATTTTTGAAATTCTTAAGATGCCTTGTACATCGCACAAACGCATAGTCCATAGTCTGATGAGTGGACCGAATTTCAGGATTAGTCCTGGATAATGCCGAAGAAAATGGTGTTTTGGTCTCAAGTTGATATCTGGAAAGAATGCCTTCCTAGTTTCCAAATATTCTTGAATGAGAACATCCAGATAGGCGACCTGAGCCTTGGAAATTTGCTGAGCACAAATAAGGTCAACAATGTCCTTAAGCTGCAAAATTAATTGCCACACATTATCTTGGGGGTCCTGTACCTTGTCTCCAATTATCAGAGGCAACAATCTCAAGAAGTTCCAATTTTGGACAGCGTGTCCACTCAGTTTTGGTGTTTGAGGACTGACCTCACAAGGTTTGGAGCAAGCATCTGTTGCTTTGTATTTGAACTGCTTGATTCGCCTGTTCAAAATTGTGTACGTGAACCATTTCTTTTTGTTGATTAGGTACTTCAGATAAAGAGCAACATCATATGAGAGGACACCCTCAAAGATGTCATGACCAAGACAGGGTGGCATGCCAGGTGAACAAACATCAAAGTTTTGTAGTGTGTTAAATACTGACTTGAACTTCAACCCTTGTACTTGTGGAGCATCCTCTGCCTCAAGCTGTTCGATGGCAGATCTGTACGTTTCTGGAGTCCGCTCCAATCCACAGATGTTAGGATCAGCGCCCTGAAATTCAGTTCGAGAAATCAGACAATATCTGCAGAAGTACTGAGATGAACTGAAATTTTCTGTGAAACCACCAATGGTGTGAGAGCCTAGGTTGTCCCCAGCAATACAGTAGAGAGCTCCTTTTACTACAACTTCATCTCCCATTGTTATCCCATATTCCTCCAGTTCTTTCAGATCAGTAAGCAGTTCAGAAAAATCTTTGGCATGGCCAAAGTTCTTAAAATCATTCTCTGTGCACAATAAAACCAGCTGCATGTGGTCAGTATTTGATCGTACATGAGGGGGCACATTAAGTAGAGAGAAGTACACAGCCAAAACCTTGTGCTTCTTTTTTGCAGATCCCAAAGGGTTCACAACTTCGAAAGCATCCTGGTATAAAACCAGCTTGAGACAGCTTGGGTTTTCCTGAAAAAATGTGTTTGACATAAACACCTTACCATCACAACAGTCAGAGAGAACATTGGTTTTGGAAACATTATTAGGATCCACTGACATGAGCCCCTGCCAGAACCCAGACTCCAGCATTCCCTTCAACGTTTTAAGCACAGGAACATAATAGGCACACCTCTCTCTTCTGTTCTCACCTCTGCCCAGTATGATTATTTTGGGCTCAACATATTTAAACATGTCTTTAAAGCACTGGGTTCTCGAGTACGCAGTTCTCATGGGTCCTGTGTGGCAAGCTGTAAACAGGTCAGATTGTTTAACAGTGTCACTGATTTTTACAATGTCTTCATCTGAAACTGACATATCTTTTAGAAGCAAGTTTAGTCGATTCAATGTATACGTTTGTCCCAACTCGTGCATTTCTTCAATAATAATTTGGATGGTAGACACTGGGAGAAGATATTGTCCCTGTAGTTTCATGTAAAACATGCATATATTTCTCAAATACAGGTTGCTGAAATTTAGCCAATCAGTGTCCTCAGCATCTGAGACAGGGGCAGGCAAGGATTCCTCCTGTGTGCTGGCACTTGTAGTGGGACTCTCACAATGTGTATCTTGGATTGCTGCACTAATGACATTTTCTGACCAATGTCTGTGCTTTCTGGACATGTGAGAAGTAAAAGTAGTTTTTGCAGTAAACGCACTTTTGCATCCTCTCACTGGGCAAGCCACATGGCGCCCTTCTGCAATGTGCTCCTTCAAGTGAGCGACCAGCAGTTTAGTTCCCTCAAACTCGCGTTCACAAAGTGAGACGGTGCACTTTAGTGGCGTTAAGGTCACCGCCTGAGACACGTTAATGGTTGGCGTAACGTCACTATTGTGGTGGCGATAGAAGTGTGACTTTAGAGCTGCATAACTTGAACAAACCTGATTACAACTTCTATCTACACATTTAAAAATACGTCGGGGTTCATTGCGGTGCAGCTTGCAATGCAAAAAATACGCCTTCACAGACTGGACATTTTGTTCACATATATTACAAGAATACATTTTCAAATACACCGAGTTAACTCGCAATAAACGCGGGGTGGGGAGACAGCCCTGCTGCGCGGTTAGGGAACCAGGGATTTCGGCAGACTGATCCCGTGTTCTCCCCCCAGTGCATCTTTCCTATGGCAGTCAAAGAATGAAACGACATCTTTATGTTAAAATACCCCCATCTCCTCTCTTTGTTTTAATTTATTCACAATAAAGTCGAGCAGCACGGTTGGAAAGACAGTCCTCGCTGCGCGGTTAGCCAAACAGGAGCTTCAGCACATAGACTGATCCCGCTTTAGCCCGCCAGCGCAGCAGTCAACTATTGAAACAATAACTTCACGTAAACACTCTCTGTCTCCTCCTCACGATTTAATTAACTTACCGAGGTGGCGGTGAATGGCAGCAGGGTAAACTCCTGGTGTAGACCGTGGACCTGAACGATGTGAAGTCCGAATCCGAAATATCCACCGGGTCAGAGGACGGTAAAAGGCTCGTGTCCGATACAATGCGCTGATTGGCCGATTTCAAATTTGGCGCATTCATGTCAACAAATGCACAATCCCAGAACTGTACGAGGCAAATACTTCCGGTTGGAGATGCTTCTTTTTTAATACTAATACTGATCTATGATACTGTGTGTGTGTGTGTGTGTGTGTGTGTGTGTGTGTGTGTGTGTGTGTGTGTGTGTATTAGGGGCCACATAATGAGGAAAAAAAATCACACAAAGTATATATGGAAATGGAAACTTATAATAATACATTATTTTTTCAATATATAGCTCTAATCCTCTTGCATAAAAATAATAATAATTAAGGTATGACTGCAGAATATAAAACTCAAAGTATAGCAGAATCATTAATTCAGACAGAATAATGCATTTTATTTTAGGTTAATTACTGTTTTGTAACTTTACAGTATTTTCTCATGAATTTTACCTTTTTTTTTCATTCTTACAGAAAAATTCCATGTTTTCTACATATTTCAACCGTAACAATTAAAGTTATGCTCGTCTTCTCTTTTTACGGTAATTCAATATATTTACTGCGGTGATACACTATTTTATATTTTACGGCCCTTGACTGTTGGCATTTGACATTTTTTTACCGTAATTTCTACAAACTTTTTTTACAGTGTATAGAGGTAAAATTAAGACATAAAACTTTACATTATGTGTATATAGTGGTGAAAGAAGTATTCAGAGACTTTAAATCAAGAAAAACACTAATACACAAATAGAAAAATACTTAATTACAAGTAAAAGTCCTGCATGGAAAAAGTATAAACAGCGAAATGGCCTGATTGATAAATTATTCTTTAATACATCGTTAGAATATTATGAAGCATGGTGGAGGTGGAGCCAGTTTAGACTAGTGGTTCCCAAAATAAGGGCAGGGCCCCTCAGGAGGGTCAGCAAATACATCTGAAAGGCTGTTAGACAATTATTAAGAGAGGAAAGAAGAACAAACCCGATTTCATTTTTTTTTTTTTTTTTGCAACTATTCAATTTTTTCCTGAAATACTGGACCATTTGAACATTTATTAAAATAAAACCACAGAATAAAAATATTTGTTATAATAAAAACAATATTAATAATTGTTATATTTGTTAATAATAATAATTATTAATAATAATATTATTTATTGTCTCAAATCTGCATGTGAAAAGTAGCTAAAGATGCAGATAGGTGTAGTTGAGTGGAATATAACGCAGATTACACGAGTAAAGCACCTCAAAATAGCACTGTACAGTGCTTGAGTAAATGTACCCATTACTATTAGTACTACTTGTTACTTTCTATCACTGTGTGTGTGTTTGCGTGTGTGATCCTTTATTCCTAGAAGAAGCATCAAGTGTCAAGAGACTAACGATGGATCAACAAACTGTCTACACAGCATTGTCTATTGTGCTGTAGACACAAAGGGGGTATATTGTTGTATTTCCAATATTAAAAAAGCACTCCTGGTTTCGCTCAATGAGTCTAATGGAGGGTTTTTCATCCATAAGACACACTCCCCATTGACATTTGGGGCACTTTAACAGTGACTAATTCCCAACAAAGCAAAAGGTCCATCAGATTGCCTCCTCCTGGTGTTTGATGTCAGCGATAGTGTGGAGCGTGGAAGACAAAGTGAAGCTTGTTGCTATGTCCAGAGCTCACGCTGGCCTCGCCGTGGCCCAAGGTGAAACAAGCAGAGATGAATGTGTATTGATGTCAGTCAGACATAGATCACAGCAGTCGATGGGTCAATGGTTCCCCACAAGGCCGGTCTTGTGAGATTGTTGATGAGTCTTTTAGAAGGGATCAAAAGGAGCGGATTCTCACTCACAGCAAGAAAAAAAATCCCATTTTATATGCTGTCAAATTACATTACCACCTTGGGTCTGCTAATGGAAGCCAACTGTTGTGAGATGACAATTTGCAACTCTATCATATTTATAATTTTGCTCCATTATTGAGAATGAATGCAAACCGTCATCACCAAAGTGCTTTACAACTCCGGAATTTCCAGTTTCAAATATCATCTTTTGTCTGCAAAGTGTACCATGACTAAGCTTCTTTTTCTTCTGATCGCAATCTGTGACACAACAGACTGATTGAACAACACCTCCAACACATCCTCCAACATCCCAGGTGACAACAGTATTAGAAGCATATAGAGCTTGCACAGACAAGATCAGCAGGAGGAGGTGGAGGGGGAAGAGGCATGCTAACAGATAGCTGACTACAGCACAGGTCATGTCCTCTACACTTCATGGTGTCTCTAAGTGAGATAACTCTGAGGATAGCAAGATATCCCTGTTATCCCTATCTGCAGCATCACAGTGAAGGTGAGCTGTCTGCTGCTATACAAACTCTAACAAATACACTCAGGCTGAGATACATACCTCTATTTACTGTTAAAATGCAGTATATATACAGTAAAAAATAAACAAAAACTAAAGGAATTATGGAAAAACTGGGATGATTTTCATGTAACTTGATGCCTGCATGTAGACATGGATGAGGACAACCCGTTGTCAACACTTGTAAAGTCCTTTTTTTGCAAAGTTGTTCACATTTCCAATTAAATGGGATGCGTATGTGATTATATACACATATCTGCAGGGAGCATGCTCAGTGTTTATGGAAGCAAACATGGATGCTAGCGATAAAACATTCGGCATTTTTCAAGTTCTTGTACTACTGTAGCCAGCACATGTACGACATATTATTTTTAAGGAGGAGAATAAAGTTTTTCACCATACTTGTTGATTTCTTCACTTCCACCTACTGACTCCACTGACTTTTGCTGATGATGCGAAGGTCCTGGTCATTTAGACTAAAGATATATATCAAAAGATCAGATATTTATCGGACGTATCCAAGTGGCCTCAGACTTTCATTAAAAGATCAGAAAGAGGTCACATAGGGGTAAAAAAAAACTAAATTCAGTTCAGGCTGCAGACTGAACATAGTCTTAGTAATTCAGTATCTGCTGTTCAGCTGCACCAGTTGCCATAGTAACAGCACCAAATGAAAGTCACATACTGACTTAGAAATCTTCAACACACTATGATCTTACTACCACAGCTTTCACTCTACCTGAATCATTTACACATCAGGATGGAGATGATTTTGTCTTCTCTCCATCAACACTACTTTTATTGAAATACACCTAATTTTTTTTTTTCATAAATTGGCCCACCAGAGCATAAAGTGCTGACTAACTGCCTCATTGACAGCAATGTTAAATCACCTCTGAAGCTGAGTGTCAAAAACTGAGATGAAGGTAATTTATAGATGATCACAGCTCCTTTTTTAAATTATACAGACACATGTGATACATCATTTTCACGAGTGAAGTCTTTGGATGTTTATGTGAAAGCATGTTTTGGAGAGAGCTATTGTGACTTGAAAGCATGTTTTGGAGGGAGCTATTAATTTTCAAGATATTGTGACTTGTTCTGATTAATTAGAGTTAATTCTCATCACCGGAGAAACAGCTCAAACTCTTGTCTCTATCCAGTGAAGTTTTTAGTGTTGTTTTCATTCTAGAAACAGGTTTGGTTGCATCCTACAGTTGTTGCATGGAGTTTGTCATATGGACCAGGAATATTTTTTTTTTTACATTCCTTCTGCCAGATTAATACTTACTTACACTTGTATTGTGTGTGAGACATATTTCACCTTTAATTGAGGTCTGCTGCATGTTTTAAGTGTATATGAATCTGATTTGAGGGTTAAGTCTAGTAAAGTAGAACACATTCTGACACATTTAGTCCTTTAAATCGACCTGGCAGTGTTTTCCTGTTCAGTCGCAGTAGAAGGATTTTAATAAAAAGAAGGAATTTGGCACCAAATTTGAATCAAATATGTTTTCAAATAGGCTACATTTTTTCACAGGATATGGCCTGTTTTTAAAGGGTTGAAGGGTTTTTTTCCCCGTTAAAGGGTTTTTTCCCGTTAAAGGGTTTTTTTAGGGAGTTTTACCTTGTACGATGTGAGGGTCTAAGGACGGGAGATGTTGTGTTGCTTTTGTACAAACTGTAAAGCCCATTGTGGCGAATCTGTGATTTGTGATTCTTGGCTACACAAATAAATTTAATTGAATTGAAGTGAATTGAGGCCTGTGAATTTTACTTCCATTCGGAGTGTATTATGAAGGGATTTCTTTGTGGCCAGTATGAACCAGAGGAATAATTACAGCAAGAAAAACATGGATCAGTGTTGATTTGTGAATATGTTTTAGGAGCCATTAGGCGCCATATTGAACTGCATAGCTCATCTGATTTATCATCCTGTGAGGTTCAGCTGTTAAAACTACATGGCTACAATTATTGTTGGATTTTTGCACAGCAGAAATGTGAAAGTCACCCTGAAATGAAAATAAAATGCTGACAGTTGTTTGGTATTACAAGAGGGGTAAAAATGGAGAAGCAGTTAGAAGGTGCTGCTTCACATCTCTCCATTGTTCCTGCCATTCATGCAGCCTCTGTAACACCACTTCTCCCTGTGTATTGTCTGAGTAAATTCATTTGTCTGAATTTGCCCTTGGCGTGACCAGGGCTGAGCAGGGAACAAGACTAATTTCCATCCCTGAGCAGCACCGCACTCACTGCATCTAATACAGCACATTTGAATGGATATTACAGATAACAATGGCCCAATAATCCTCCTCCTCCTCTTCCTCCGGCTCCTCCTTCTCTTCTTCCTGCCCTCCTGCTCCTTCTCCTGCTCCTCCTCCTCCTTCTCCTGCTCCTCCTCCTCCTTCTGTCCTTCTCCTCCTCCTGCTCCTCCTCCACCTGGGTTTAATCTCATTTACATTTCTCCCTTTAGGCTACATATTAACAAGTAAAAATGTTAACAGCAAATTAAACTGAAACTGACATCAACACGTGAAAGTAAACACCTTTGTATGTAATTTATCTGTATTATCTGTACCTCTAGATCTATTCTATTAATTGAATTTTTATACTTTTGTATTATTTTCTTATCTTTGTCTATTCATTTTTGTGTTTACATATTGATATTATTTATACTTTATTATTGTTGTTATTTTTTTATTTTAGTTTTTTATTAGTATTGTTAATATTAATATATTTTCCTATATTGCTGTCACAGGTATTTCTGACTTCTTACTGACCTGGGGTGTACATCTGTTTTTTGATGAATAAAAATAATAATGAAAAAAGGTGATGTGAAACAATGTTGTGATGTTATTGTAACTGAAGCTCTGTTTTAAGATGTTTGAATGAATTAGAGGCTGCAATGTTAAAGGCTGCATCATCAGTCAAAGTTAAAATTTCTACCTGCAAGAAAAGCAGAGGATGACCAGGCAAAGGGGAGAATAGGTTAAGAGTGTGATATTCCAAAATAGTGAATCACATGGCGGCAACTCAGTGCATTTAGGCATGTAGACATGGTCAAGACAATCTCCTGCAGTTCGAAACCGAGCATCAGTATGGGGAAGAAAGGTGATTTGAGTGACTTTGAACATGGCATTGTTGTTGGTGCCAGAAGGGCTGGTCTAAGTATTTCAGAAACTGCTGATCTACTGGGATTTTCACCCACAACCATCTCTAGGGTTTACAGAAAATGGTCCGAAAAAGATAAAATATCCAGTGAGCAGCAGTTCTGTGGGCGGAAATGCCTTGTTGATGCCAGAGGTCAGAGGAGAATGGCCAGACTGGGTCGAGCTGATAGAAAGACAACAGTGACTCAAATAACCACCCGTTACAACCAACGTAGGCAGAAGAGCATCTCTGAACGCACAGTACGTCGAACTTTGAGGCAATTGGGCTACAGCAGCAGAAGACCACGCCGGGTGCCACTCCTTTCAGCTAAGAACAGGATACTGAAGCTACAATTTGCACAAGCTCATCGCAATTGGACAATAGGAGATTGGAAAACGTTGCCTGGTCTGATGAGTCTCAATTTCTGCTGCGACATTCGGATGGTAGGGTCAGAATTTGACGTCAACAACATGGAAGCATGGATCCATCCTGCCTTGTATCAATGGTTCAGGCTGGTGGTGGTGTAATGGTGTGGGGAATATTTTCTTGGTTTGGGGCCCTTGGTACCAATTGAGCATCGATGCAACGCCACAGCCTACCTGTGTATTGTTGCTGACCATGTCCATCCCATGACCACAATGTACCCAACTTCTGATGGCTACTTTCAGCAGGATAATGTACCATGTCATAAAGCTGGAATCATGTCAGACTGGTTTCTTGAACATGAGTTCACTGTACTCAAATGGCCTCCACAGTCACCAGATCTCAATCCAATAGAGCATCTTTGGGATGTGGTGGAACGGGAGATTCACACCATGGATGTGCAGCCGACTAATCTGTGTGATGCCTATATGTCAATATGGACCAAACTCTCTGAGGAATGCTTCCAGCACCTTGTTGAATCTATGCCACGAAGAATTGAGGCAGTTCTGAAGGCAAAAGGGGGTCCAACCCATTACTAGCATGGTGTACCTAATAAAGTGGCCAGTGAGTGTATATCTAAATAGAGAGAGAGAGAGAGAGAGAGAGAGAGAGAGAGAGAGAGAATGTTGCCCTTTTATCATGTTAATCAAACTCACAGAAAAAGACATTCTGACTTTTCCCTGAATTTCTTTCACCCTGGTGGCTACTTGTTTTATTGATGTTCTTGATACTATGTCTCTACTCTTGTCATCTTTTCATCTAACTCCTTCGAACATTTGAATGAATTTGTGCCACTGTTGTTTACACAATTATAACTTTGATGTGGGTGTCACCACAGAGGAGCGCTGACGTTTTGCCTGATTGCATATTAGGGTTGTGTTTTCTGTGTGTGATTGCCAACTTACAGGAGGATGGAAGTTGTTGATGAAAACTAATTGGCATCTCATTTAGAGAAAAATGAAATATTCATAGAGAGTTCTTTGTTCCTTAAGATGATGTTATACGGCTTAAAAAACACACATCTTGACAGATAAGTGGCTCTACACGAGTATTAGAATACAGAATGCACAAATTATGCCTTCATGAATTATGACAAAATCATACAGTGTTATTGTGGGCTGTTTTTCATTGGTAAAATACAATCTGTTGACAACTACCTGTGACCCATATGCAGATTCTCTGCAGTTTCCCTTACAAAAAAAGAAATGTACTGAAAGGAATCCAGTCCTTGTGTACCATGATGTGGAAAGTCCAGCTCCAGAAAATCTGGTTTTACAGAAAACTCAACTAAAGACACCATCATACAGATAGAATCGTTCCCATTTGAAACAACAGCTGAAAGAAGGAATGAAGGAACTAAGGAACATTTGCCAAACATCCACGAAGACGTAAAGGAAGCATTGCATATTCAGATCCTTTACTGGAGTAAAACATCAACACAATAATGTAAAATTTCTCCTGCTAAAGTAAAAATACAGAAGTATTAGCAAAAAATGCGTATGTGAAAGCAGTAATTTTGACTCTCTGATATATTATTATACTGAAGTTGATGACATGTTAATACTGAAGCTTCAGTGTCAGCAGTATTTTACTGTTGGTGCTATGCTTCTCAAACTAAAGGTCAGAGCCCTCTAAAGGGGTGCCAGATAAATGTGAAGCATCCTAGAACTACTTTTTTGACTTTTCTCCCCTTTTCTCTCCTCTCTGTATTCTGATTTTTTTTTTTATGAAATATTACATCATTTAAACATTTATTGCAATGAAACCATGTGAGAAATTTGGAGGGAAACACATGCAATAAATCTTAAGAGGTGAAAATAATTTAGTTTTGGTACAATTAGTCCTACATTCAGTAGAATTATCTTATTTCAAGATTTTAGTCAGTTTATCCTTTTTTAAAGAAAATGTTAGTCAATTCAATTCAATTCAATTCAATTCAATTTATTTGTATAGCACAGAATCAAAAATCACAGATTAGCCCCAACGGGCTTTACAGTTTGTACAAAAGCAACACAACATCCCCTGTCCTTAGACCCTCACATCGTACAAGGTAAAACTCCCTATAAACCCCTTTAATGGGGTAAAGAAAAACAGAAAAAACCCTCAGGAAGAGAAAGAGAGGAGGGATCCCTCTTCCAGGACAGACAAGCTGCAGTAGATGACGTGTGCAAGTGGAAACATTACAGGGAAAATTGGACATTACAAACAGACAAACAGAAATGTAATGAATTATGGTGTAAGTGGAGGATGAGGGGAAGGATCCATCACAGCTTCCAGGTGAACCAGGACAGCATCAGACCCTCCAACATCTGTAGATCCCTCAGTGGCTGCACTGCAGCATGCTCTGTGAATGAGAAAACACAGGGCAGGACTCCGGGAACACAGAAGATTTAAAAGTACAATACAGTGGATCATCAGTTTCACAGATGGAAGAAGAAAAAGAAGAAAAAGAAGCTCAGAGCATCTCAAGAGGACCCGGCAGACTAATCTATCGCAGCATAACTATGACTAGGCCAGCCTAGGTTTTAACCTATTCTTAAATATAGGAAGGGTGTCTGCCCCCCGGACTGAGACTGGAAGACGATTCTACAGGAGAGGAGCCCGGAAGTGAAGGCTCTCCCTCCTGTTTTAATTCTAGAAATTCTGGGACACTCCAATAAGCATGCATATTGGGAACGTAATCCTCTCAATGATATGGGAGTCTAGTTCTCTAATTTTCTTAAATCAAGAACAAATTGACCCAAAAATTGAAATAAGCTAAATTATCTGCCAGTGCAACAACTATAATTATTCTACCCAATGGATTAATTGTCCAAAAAACAAGATAGTTAATTAATATTTTTTCGTGTTTTCACATTGCTTTAATATTTGCAACAACGTATAGTGTCTGGATTTCCATAGCAGCTAAACCACGAAACTTACTTTTACTCCGTTGGAGCACCATTGGAACAGGAAGACAACAGAGGTTTGAATGGCAATAAAATGGTGGGATGTAATCGTCATGGTGATAAAGAGTTTTAACACTGGAACAAAAGAGCTGCTGCAAGATAGTTTGTAAGTGTGATGTAAGTTAGTGTATAGGGTTTTAACTTTTTCTGTATAATATATTTTGTGGCACAGATGCAAAGAAATGCTTTAGCTTGGACTCAAACATGGGTCTGCTGCTTATGAGGCAAGGGCACTACCCCTACACCACTACAGTGCATCAATAGGAGTTTAATGATAATAATGATAATAATTATGTTTGTCCAAATAATTTCACAAGAAAGGATATAACACATAACTAAATTACCACTATATCCGAAGGTTGGTGTTTATTTAACAGTCAAAGAGATATGCGAGGTAAACTAAAAGGTTGGAACCACTGATGTCTGTTAAACTTGAGATAGATGTAGTGGAATAGAAAAGTGCAAAATTTCCCAAAATGTAGTGGAGAGAAAACCTAAAATAGTTTAATGGGAATTACTCAAGAACACATTTATTGAAGTAGTCGAGTAAATGTACTCAGTTACTTCTAAGTGGTGACATCAGCTTGTCAGGGTCATCACTTTAAACATCTTAAAAGCCCAGACGGGCTGTGGCTATAATAAGGTGTTATTGACCCTGTCTGCCTCCCTCTATCAGCCTGTGGGGATAAATCTGCTCCACCTCGGGGGATATTTTCAGTCTGTTTGGGAGCGGCCAGCACTATACTTACCCAGGTGTGTACGTCTTGTTGAGTTGTGTGTGTGAGAGAGAAAGATGAGGCCTGTTTGGGTGGGTGTTTGGGGTTTGTGCTTCAGAGTATGTGTGTTGGTGTGTGTGGCCTCGTGGGTGGATACCTGGGTCACTAGGTACAGTGATCAGTGTGTTTGGGCAGTTCTCTGTGTTTGTCCTGCTGGCTGCAGCCTGATCCTATAATTAGTGCCTGGGCGGACCCCTTTAATGAAGGCTGCCCTGGATGGATAAGTGTTTCTGTTTGGATCGTTTCTGCCGTGGCGTGTTTATCTTAGCGTGTTGACCACCGGGCCTCCCCAGCATCTCCACTCACTGCTGACGTCCAGATATAGTCACAACCTCACAACGTTGCTGAAATAGCAGCTACATGTGGTCGCTTTGTTTGTTAACATTACATCGTGTTCTTTGACCTTCAGGTTCACCTTTGAATGCGTCATAAAGGTGCTGGAATATTTTAGCAGAGCAGAGTGTAAGTTTAAAAAATTAAACCAACCCCTTTAGAGAAAATATTGTCAACAAGTTTTTTTTTATTGTATTGTTGATCATTTTTATAATTAATACAAAGATAAATATCATAAATTCTTTTTGTGTCACTGCACAGAATAAAGTCAAAGTCAATTTGCAACATAAATAAGTACCGGTACTGCTGCCACAACAAGTTGACATGTCGCTAACTCAATGTTCAGTTTAGGTCTTTATAACCCTAACCTACAGGAGGAAATTTGGTTTAGAGGACAAAAACACAGAACAACGACACATGTAAAATAAAACCATAATCTAAATAATAATTTGAGGTGTTTCGATCATTGTTACATAATACTTGCAATATCTAAACATTCAATTGCTCAATTATAGCTGGGGAGGTTGAGTGTTTTTTTTCCTGAAGTCAATGGCTATGTCTTTAGTTTTGTGAACATTTAGCTTCAGAAGTGGTTGTCACACCATTCTACAAACACACAATAATTTCTGCCATTAAGGGTTTGTCAAACTAATCAGTAACAAAAGATATCAGCGAATGTGGGATTATTAGAAATTGTGTTCATTGTTTAGGAGGAGGAGACAGATTATCCTCAGAGGTTCTCTCAAAAATGAATGAGGTAAAACACTTCTAAATCAATTAGGATCCAGAAATATGATGAAAAAAGTTAGATCATCATCAATATTTGGAAATTTTTTAGGAAAATGGGCAATTTTGATAAAGTTTTATATATTTACAGATTAAACCATAATGAAAGTAGTCAATAGCTGTAAATTAAACTAATAAATGAGATGGTGGAAGTAGAATTTACTTGAGACCTAATATTGTCTGTATTATTTAATTAGAATTATTCTTAAACATTTCTACGTTTCGTTATCTGATTGCATTTTCAATAAGGAATCTCCAACCTTTACCCAAGTGAAGTTTGGCACCAGTTCTACTTAGTTTAATTTGAAGTTAAATCTAAATTATCAGGGAGTTGTTCATATTACTCCATTCCTTCATTAGGATATGCTGTAAACTGTGTGACTCTCACTCTAATGTTCCTTTCTTTCTGAATATTATTTTCCCACATGCCCACATATTCAATTTCATGCAAATATCAGAATTAATCGCTGAACCACCACTTCATTCTTCATCTTTTGACATGCTTCTTTCGCTAAACTAAATTTCTGCTCATTCCACGCTTTTACATGACCTCTACCACAGATACTATCATAAAATCAACATTTTTATTAGAACATTTTATGGTTCTAGGAGAGGGTGTGCTGCTGCACCAAAAGCCTCATGTTGTAACCTATGGCTTAAAAACACTGGAATCTCACTAATAATTCAGCCGTCTGTTTGGCGAAGACATGTTTGGTTTTTAAATACAGTGGGTTTGGAGGAGTCGCTGCAGTAAATCTCACCAGTTATGACAGCCAAGCTAAAATAGAGCTAAATAGAGACAGATCCTGAAGTCGTTAAGTCATAATGAGAGAGAAAGAGAGATATCTCAAAGATTTGACTCAGGGCCAACACCATTGGGAGGATGATATATGAACCTATTCTATCTTTGCTCAATGTGGACAAGACACACACGCAAACACACGCACGCACGCACACACACACACACACACGCACACACACACACACACACACACACACACACGCACACACACACACACACACACACACACACACACACACACATTTTTATCATTCATGGAGACCAACTTTTTAATCATTGTGGAAACCACCCAGAGGTTAAAAAACATCATGTACACAATCTATACCACACATGCACACACACACACATACACAAACACACAGCGCCCACACACAAATCTGTTGTTTGCTGACTTTGCATCTCTTACCTCCCTCTTATTTTGTCTCCACCTCCTCATCTATTCCTCCTCTCCTCTTCCTCTCTTCACTTGCTTTTCTCCTCCCTTCACTTGTGAAATATCAACCAGGTTCCATCACTGTAAGCCAAAAGCACATATACAGTGGTATCATTTCAGTTTAAGGCAGGAACTCTCCATCAAAGGGGGTCCAGGGATAAGGGTTACAAACATTAGAGAATTGTAAATTTAAATGCAGCGATCTGAAGCAATTTGAGAGCAAAATCAAGAAGCTATCAATAATCACTATTCACTATTAATGCAAATTCTAATTATATTACGATAGACTATCAATAATCACCATTACTGCCTGATATCAGCTATGGACTGTCAATAATCACTATATAGGAATAATATTAGCCTTCAGATTGATAACATTAATCACATTGTATTTGAATACAAAATATGTTTTCTATTTTATGTAGGTATGGAGACACTGAACCTTAAAATATAGATTAAAAACAACACCTCTGAAAATAAAATATCTGCATAAGCATGACCTTAGTAAGAAGTAGCACACTCTGGATAAAACTGCCTTGTTTTCTCGATGTGTAGATTGAGTGTGTGTGTCTGTGTGTGTGTGTGTGTGTAAGGACAGCGAGCCATGGTGACATAGTGAAAGCGCCAGTACTTGTCTCATGTCTCTAGACCACACACAGTGAAACCACAAAGCTGTGAAGGTACAGTTGCAGGGATTTTGATGGATAAACTGTATTTTGAGGAAATTGAGTCATTGTGCCAATGGGTCATGAAGCTACACAAAAAACACTCACAGCCTTTTTATGATCCATTTTTTATCGATCAACAATGCACCATTCATTGTGTTTCAGAGTCTTTTATTTTATCTGAGCAACTGGCTTGAACTTTGTGTTAAAACTTCCTGCTACGAAATACCTGGTGAAACCTGTAAAATCACATTCACTTTTAAAAGAAAAAGACATGGAAAAAAACAGGATTGTAGTTCATGTGTCATCAAGAAAACAAACCAAGAGTACTCACACCTTTTCCCCCTCTCCTTATTTTACTGTATTCAGTTTTTTGTTCTAAAATGTCTTATTTCTGTTGTAAGAAAGAAATCCCCCCCAGGGATTAATGAACCCACCAAGTTATACTTTTATTCTTATTTCAATGCCAGAAACACAGCAGTCAGGAGCCATTTAAATGGTTCAAAGTGTGATTTGGGATTTTAATTGCTTTTTAATTATAAGGAAGGTCCCTGTGTTTCAATATAAATAATGTCCCATGTTTCAACATGCTGAATCCACGGAGAAATGTATGCAGCCTGTATTCAGACGCTTAAAAGAGCAGTCAGGACTCCCATGAAATTGTAATGCCACAGTTACTGGTGATCAATCAGAGTAGAGGCATCAACACACAGTTTGCTCTAGTTTATTGTATATTATGTGTGTGATGCATCTATTTTTTTTAATCCAATTTTAAAAGGTTATATATAAATAAAAATATCTTAAATGTTAAATTGATCATGTTGAAGAAAGAAACAAACACACAGAGCAGGGAATGAGTGAAAGGGCAAAGTAAATGTGAAATCCACAGCTGCATTTGTGACATCAACAGAGCGTTTAGACGCCATCTAATTACAACAATCAAAAGGTCAAAACGCCCTGACATTCATTGTTCCTCTGGAGCTCATATGCCCCCCTCTCTCACGTCAGGGAAATGGTTTTATAACAGAGATGATAGCCGGTGCAGCCCAACAGGAAGTGTTTCTCCTCAATAGCATTTCCCTGGGATTCGAAGGGGTTTGACCTTTTTAATCATCGCCTTGGTGTGAGTGACTTTCCCCTCAGGGTAAAAAGCAAAAGGCTTCTCCTGCTTCAGTGGGAGTCCTTTTGAACGGCCACTGCTTCTCTTCCACTTTACTTACTGAAGTCAGGCAAAAAAATGTGATAAAATCTGACCCTCAGTCATTTTCTCAGCCTTGGTGAACGAATGCATTTGGGATGAAAAAAATGTATTAAAAAGTTGAAAGCGTTGAAAGAGTACAAGTCATGTTCCAATGTACTCCTTAATGCTGCAGGATATGAGCCATGAAACATGCCTTTATGTCTCCAATTTTATTGTCTTTGCGATTTTGCACTGCAGCTTACAGGATTTTTCTTTATGACATCTGCCACGATAAAAGCAATAGAGGATACAATCAGTTGGAGTAAAATATGGCAAACCTTGAGGCCTATAGCCTCATAAACTATACACATCAGACTCTATTACTGCTACCACTATCAAATGGACAGCACATGCAAGACCTCTGCTGTCTGTGTTTTTGCCATTTCAAGGATGTATTGATTTAGTTTTACATCAACCGCTCCCGTCTTATTTCCCTTAAGACTGCAGCAATGAAAGCTCTGTGTGCTCATGCTGTAGATATTGAATTGTTGCTTGTAGTAGATCAACACTCACTGGAACCCTCTCAGGTAAAGAAACTCGTATAAGAAATGTTAATTTCCCAGCATGAGATCAGTTTTTGTCTCTGTTGCAGATGCAGAGGTTTTTTTTCACAAATCATCTAAACCCCATAAATAACCATGTAATCCTTCAATTGATTTTAAAACATAAGACGGGGTTTCATATGACAACAGCTAAATGTAAAAGGGCTTTGAAATAAAACTCTGGTGAATTAGTTGTGCTTATTGTTTTTTATGTCTCACAAAACCCCTTTTATTCAAACATAAAGGCCACACAAACCTTCACTAGATCCGGTTTCTTCCTCTCTATCTTCCCCCGCCTCCTTCATTCCTTCCTCCATCTGTCCATCTGAAAACAGACTCTGAGTCTTTGTGCTTGAAGACAAAAGCTCAGTTGTGTAAGGTGGTGGTTGGTGGTGCGGGTTTGAATTAAAGGTGCAGACTGAGAATAGAGCTTTTTCTCAGACACCATGATGTGAATGGATGAGTTTAACAAAAAAGTAGAATATCTTCATCAATATTTGTTAAATGTTGATTCCAACATAGAATATCAACACAATCAAGCACAGGGGTCACTAATCCTGGCCATAGAGAGCTGCTGTGATGCAGGTTTTTGCTCCAAGCAGCACCTGATTCTATTAATAAACTAGTTGAGCCCTTGCTGTGGACCTTTATTAGTAGACTCAGATGTGGTACTGCTTGGTTAGAACAAAACCTCAGAGGCTCTCTAGGACCAAGGTTGGAGACCAATGATAAAGGGAATACAACCTAAAAAACTGAAATGGGAAGGGGAGTGGGTGTTCAAGGTACAACTGAAGAAGCCTTTGGATGTCAGAGGGTCTGTTGCTGTCCTGGTACACCTGGACACTGCAATGGATTCTGTCACCTCATCCTCCACATAAACCACAATTCAATATATTTCTGTTAGTCTATTGGATGTAATATATCTCCTGTTCCACATCTATTGTTTCCATCCTGTTCACATCATCTTTTGCAGCCTGTCTGTCCTGGAAGAGGGATCCTCCTCTGGTTCTTTTTCTTTTTCTATTTTTCAGCTAATAAAATTGACTTGACCTGACTTGACATGACTTGACATGTCACACAATTCAACATGTTCACAACATTCAACTACACCATAAAGAACTTAGGGGTGATATTGCGAAAGAACATAATCATTTTTTTTTTTAATCAGGCCCAAGTTTAGCAAGGAATACTTGTCTGTTCCACAAACATGAGGAGGCATCAATGTAGACCATTCCAAGATTTTTTGCACTGTCCTTAAAATAATTTGTAAAGATGCCCACCTAATTATTGTTAGAAGTTATGATGTAAGTCATGTATGCTACTGTATTTTGACAGGGATATGACAATATGACAGGAAATGTTAATGTTGTGTTAAAAGAGGGAAGATATTTTAATTTTGTTGGTAGCTTGTAAGAAAACAATCACAAGCTTTTCAATTACAGGAAACAGCTTTTATCTTGATGTTAACCCAATAACAAACTGTAGACACATGGCAACCCAGCATGCTCTTTTTCTAATGTTTGTATTTGTTTTTTTTAATTAAAAAAAAAGTCTGCTGCTAATTTCCCTATGAACAGGATATAAAAAGTATTGACGTCAGCAGCCTGCTTCACTCTATCTGTGATTTCTGTCTATCTGATTCCTGATGTCTGAGCTGCCTAGGCCTTTTCTCTGGAGATTTACTGGTCTTCGAGATCAACCTAATACCTGTGACTGATCTTAAACTCATAAAAGGCTTTCTCTCAGGTCACTCACCGTACCACATTTCCTTTCCACCAATGGATCAACGCAGACAAGAGGCAAGCAGGACACTAAGCAGCAGTGGGGGAATACAAGGTGTTAAAATCGTGGTGAATTATTGAGGGTCTTAAAGTCTGTGTAGTGTGAGGTTGGTTGGAGTGGTTGGATTCTGGGCTATTTGGATAACTTTGTACACATCTAAATATCAATAGTAGCAGAGTGATATTGGTGAATTTGAAACAGGTCCCGGCAGGGCTTAGAGTTGCCTCTTGCTTGTTAAACATAATACAGCCAGAGTCTTGTCATGTTGCTGTGTTGCATGTCCCTGACACCTAAGAAGCCTTGAATTCACAAGAAGTGTCCACAGTGGCCAGTGCATTTCAGAGCAGTGGGTAATGAGCCAGGGTAAAGGGTCAAACGGTGCCAAAAAAAAAAAAAGACCATTGGATTAGTAGTGTTCAGTTATTCAATCCCCTTATTGATCTCCAGCCAGTGGAAATATCTGGAGGGCTGCTGCTGTACCTAAAGTGGAATTGATTGGGAAAATGGATCTGACAGGAGCTGATTTAGTTGATGCATCCAATCACTTCCACTTTACACAAATACACAGTAGCCTCTGAACTTTGTTTCCCTCCTATAACACAACACAGCCTACGAATAAAGGTCTAGTCTCTATGATTTTGCTGTATTTGGCAGCAACAAGTGGAACAGACTTGGAAAAAATGGACTGTAGTAATAAGTATGTTTAATTAGTATTTAAATACATGAAAATGGATTTTTTTTTTTTTTTTTTACCTTAGATTATGAGTTGCACATCTCCCTCTGTGAAACCAGAACAGACCTAGAGAAGGTTATTTGGATGTTTCATGGCCACCATAGATTCTTCTACAGGCTAATGTCTAAATAAGACTTATTACAGATAGATGAATCTACCTATAAATCAAGAAACATCTGTGTGTCTATTACTCACATTTCTTTCTGACTGTTTGTCAGATCAACTTCAATTTCTAGCTTCAGATATAGCTGAAAATATGCACGATGGTGTGCATATTTTTGTGAAATTTGTGTTGGATCAATATTCAAAACATTATCATTATGATTATATTTGATAATATCAATATTATTAAACTCTCACTGGTGCACTGTGGTTGTAGAGGGAAGAGTTCTTGCCATTTTGAGTCTTTTTCATAAACAGTAGACCCTGGTTTGATTCCTGGCTGTCCTTTGCTGCATGTCTCTCCCTATCTATTCCATCACTTCCTGTCGGGCTACTGTATAATAAAAGTGTTTATGCCACAAACAAGTCTTTAAAAATGTAAACCTCATAGACCAGGGGTAGGCAAGCCTGGTCCTACAGAGTGTTTGCAGGTTTTTGTTCCAACCAGGCAGTCACACACCTGATTCTACTAATCAACCATTAGAGCTCTTGCTGAGGACCTTTATTAGTAGAATCAGGTGTGTGACTACCTGGTTGGAACCAAAACCTGCAAACACTGCGGCTCTGTAGGACCAGGCTTGCCTACCTCTGTCATAGACTTAGCATCACAGCTCTATTCTGCAACAGCTCTTTAGATTGTATTGTAAAGCAGTGTAAAGCTCCTTATCACAGCTCCTCCTCCTGTTGCTTCCCAGTGCTTTTATTACAATTCTGCTTCCCACACCAGTCATGCAGCCAAAGTAACAGAATCATCATCACATATCTCAAAAAACACACACAAACTAAAACATTAACCAGTTTAGCTGCTGCTCACGTGAACACAGGTCTTACTCCAATGTCATCACAGACCCTCAGGAAACCCCAACACTATCACCTAACAGAAGAGAATCTGGACCTAAACTCATTTATTGATAACCACATTGATATTGATAACAGTAACATCTCCAGGTTGTTACACTATATACAGATAAAAAAAAATCTGAATTCTGTCAGTACTGAAGAAGATGTCATCAATAAAACACAAATCTATTTTCTTTGCATCTCACACAGTTTCTGATGCATAGATGCAAAACTAGAAAGAAAGAGCCTGCAGTTCAGAAATGACTCATATTGAATTCATTTAAAGGCTGAGGCTTCACATTACCAAAATGTGAGTGCCCACAACAGAACCCTTACGAAAATTAACCATGGTTTTACCATGGGAAATACCATGGTTTTACCATGGTTTTTTGGGTCATGGTTTACCATGGTTTTTTTGTGGTAACCATGGTTATACTATGGTTTTTATGTAGTAACCATGGTTCTACCATGGTTTTTGGAAGTACCATGAACCAACCATAGTATTAAGTATTACTATGGTTGGTTCATGGTACTTCCAAAAACCATGGTAGAACCATGGTTACTACATAAAAACCATAGTATAACCATGGTTACCACAAAAAAACCATGGTAAACCATGACCCAAAAAACCATGGTAAAACCACGGTATTTCCCATGGTAAAACCATGGTTAATTTTCGTAAGGGAAGTTTTATAACTCAAACTAATAAAGACTTTTCTGTTTAAAAACCGCATGGTGATTGGACTGATTTCTGCGATTGTGCAATGAGACCAACTCCAGGTTGGATGTGTTTGCTGGAGTGTAGTTTAAAATGGATTGGTATAAATGCTCAAACTAATCAACTTTAATTGTCTTTAAAATCTTCTTTATTTATTCATCATCTGTCTTAACTACAGTGGAATTGTTGTTTTTTTATTGGAGGCACATAATTTTAAAAGTTAGGTTAAAAATAATCAAGCCCAATGCAACAACTGTTGTAACAGACAAAACATCATTAAAATGTTGAATACTGGACCTTGATTGGCTCCTAATAAAATGTGATTTCACAAATCCAAATTGGACCCGTCCCTTAAAAGTCTGACAAACATTCCACTTTCATCAGAGGAATGTGGAAATATAAGTAAATAAAATAAAATAGTAAAAGTGTCAAACTCACCATTCAGTGCAGCTCAAACAATCAGCTGCAGGAACAACAGTAGAAGCACATGGTGAATTAATTAATAAAGTTGAGAGCTGGAACTGGGCCGGAAAGCTAAAAAATAATTTTTCCATCAGTAACTGTCAACAGCAACATTAAATCACAACATTTACATCAACATGTTACTAAAAAAAATAAATTAATAAATAAAAAAAGCAAGATTCCAGTAATGTTCAAAACATGCCAAAACTGGTCTAAAGGCGTGTAATGGTGTAACATCCTATTAAAGCAATTAAGGCACATTATGGTTGTTGTTATTTCATTAAACACCCACAGAAACACTAAATATATATAGCAGTTAATGCATCCAAGGAGCATTAATTGAAAGAGAATTGTTAGAATATTCACAGAAGAAACACAACAGAACTCAGTGTGGTGCTGCTCTGCAGAAAAAGGCTTTCTCGCCTTCGTGGTTGAGAGATCATTGAGTCGTTGGTATCGATCGACAACCCTCATCGACTGACATCAGCTCATTTTGTTCGATGGGGTAATAAAAATCTTGCTTGTTGGTCTTTTTATGTAGATCTAAATGATGCCAGGAAAACATCTTACACCATAACAGATCAGCCAGACTCCTGATTTCATTATGTTTGGCTCATTTTCCTCAAGTGTTCCCTGTTCACTTCTCTGCACAGGAGGAGTGACACTGAACGGCTGCTGGTTAATAGCCGAGCTGCAATTAAGCTTCAAATACACATAAATTTAGATGCAGCAGAGGCTGCTGCTGCTCAGTGGAGTGATGCGTCAGGGCAGCAGCCATATTGGTCAGGGGAAGCCTCCCGGTTGCATGTGTATTGAGTCAGGAAGTTTATCCACTATTCAAATCATCACAATTAGCTGAGTTTCAACCAGTTGATTGATTTCAACATGGAGGCGGAATTAGACCTATATTACTCAAAAGGCCCAGATTTATTTAAACTTAGAGTATTCAGAGTTTTTTTCCTGCCTTGCTCTTACTTATTTAATCATTCACATTGTTTCTGCTCATTTCTCTCAGTTCCACATCTTCCTGTCTCATTGAATTGGCCCATCATCATGATTCTCAAGCCGCAGGACAGATAATTTATATATACAACATATGCCTGAAGACAGTCAAGCAATAGTATCTTGTCAGTCAAGTCGTAATGATTAATGACTAAATACAAATTAGAGTTACATATGTGTTGACCTCACCATTGAACTCAAATTTTAAATTGATTTCATTTAGTCAAATCTCAAATTAAAGATCAACAATTTTAAAAAGTCAGTGGAAGTACCACTGTCATATCACAAATGATATTATTCAATTTGTCTTTTAAATTAACCAAAAAAAAGAAAATCAACTTTGAAATCACCAGAACTACCGTAATCGATGATTTTATTAAATGGAATGTAGACACATTAAGCTAGAGGCATCTGTTACTTGAAAGATAGACGTGTGGAGATGGTGATAACATACATGAAATATCACCGTCATTACCAGGCACCCACAACATCTGACAGACGGCGCCCATCTCTAAAAGGGGCGTCGTCTTATCTGTCCAGCGGCAGATTGAAATGTTAATGAGGCCTTTTGATCAACAGCAGCTCTGTCTGTCAAAATAAACCTTTAGACTGATCATCCTCGTTTGTCCGAGGATGAAAACTATGCTGCTGACTTCTTAGCCGAATTAAGACAAACATAGTTTTGTCTGTTGCTGCCAGTAGTTTTCACGCTCCTCATCTCTGGGTCCAGGTATCGATTTATTCTTGGAAAGAAACACATAAGAAGAAGAAAGTCTTTGCTGAGAAAGAAGGATTTGTTGAAGAAGTCCCGAATGGAGATGTGTTTCAGAGAAAAAAAAGAAGAAATTGGCAGCATCGGCAGGTGGAGAGAGCAACAGAAAAGAGATTCAAGGCCTGAAAAAGAAACAAGAGGAGAATTGACAAGAAAGAAAAGGAGAAGACTGAAAAGGACGGAATGAATATATTCATCTGGAGCTGAGAAGGAACAAAGACAAGATCATTGATGTCGCTCAATCTCCACAATGGAGTTATAACTTTATTATGAGTGACAATAGCAGCCGGGATGAATGGCTGCAGCTCTCCTTTCTCTGTGGATATATCATCATCACTCAAAGCAGCCACTCCTACTATGAGGGATGATTGCAAATTGTCCCCCAGAGATTAATTTGATAGACAATTCCCCATATCCTTTCTAAGCATTGCTATACCTTCTATATATCCAGCAATTTATGTGGAAATAAGTACATACCATATACTGTTTATTTCCTCATGTACTTTTCTCATTTCATGTGCAGCTTGTGTTGCATTTACAGTAAAATTCACATCCTTCACAGCTCCATAGATTTACAGTTGAATAAACACATCAGTCTTTTTTAGAAAACAATGTCCTGTCTCCTCACCTGTCAACAGTGGCGAGCAAGCTGCCGACCAGAATGTATTTTTTTATTCTTTTATCTTCATCTATTTGTTAAAAAAAAATCCCAAGAGAAGGAGATGATCAGAACAACACAGTTAAACCAATAATTAATAAATAAATAATAGATTGAAGATCCCATATCATATAAAGTGAGACTTCAATTTTGTTTGATTTTAACAATATCAAAGTCTAATATAAATAATGACCCATGTTTAACACTCATTTCACAGAGAAATGCACACAGTTTGCATTTTAAAATTGTATCCTAAAATGAGCCATCAGGTAAGGATGTTATGCTGATCCTTTGTCTGCTAATGAAACTTCTCCTGGAAAAGGAAGCACCCAAGTTCCAATTCATCCAATTCAATGATAATTATTTTAATGATAATAGCTTATTTCCATTGTCAAATAATCAAATATCACACTATCTTGGTCCATTGTCCCATTCACCAACCTAGCACTGTAAAAATATTAGATGTCAGATTAAATCATAATCTCCTTTCAACATATATTTTTTGTAACCCTTTTAAAAGATCTGACAAATCTGATAAACTATATATTATATTCATGTATATTTTGTATATTTTATTTGCTTTAATGAGCCTTAACTGTACATCTAGTGTCATCAGGAGAACATTGTCATCTGTCCAGTACAGCGATATTGTGGAGATGTGAAACATGTGAAACATCACACCTGCTGAACATCAACATGCTGTGTTTGAGTTTATCTCCAAACTTTGTAGCACTGCAGGTACATGGGCCGAGTTGCCAAATTGTCTGTAGGATTCTTGTCTTGATAAATTTCTTATCAAGCAATCTTTAGCTGCTGACACGAAAAACGTAAACAAAAAAAAAGTTCACAGCAATGTAACCTCAGAGCAATCTAGGACAAAGACCTAATTAAAACAAAAACAATTTAAACTTTTTCAAAGCTCCTTTGGCACAGAGGTCACAAGGAGTAGAAAGGCTCTGACTGTCCCATGACGCCACGTCCAACGCTGCTCCATCATTGTTCTGACACAAGAAGCACAATGTCTCATTTATCTGGCAGTGAAACCCTCATTAACTGTTGAAGCACGGTCTTTAGGGGCTTAATAGCTGCAATTATCAAAAGAGCTGTAGCATTAGGATCATGACACCTGGGCCCTCCCCCACAGACACACACATACACACGCCACACACACACACTCTTCACACATACACACTCACACAGACACACACACACACACACACACACACACACACACACACACACACACACACAAAATGTCCAGATTTTCTGAGTTTCTTATATTGAAGATGTTATCAATAAAATGTCCAGATATGTTGCAACAAACACACACTCACACACACACACGTACAAAAACACACACACACACACACCTCTGTTGGGTTTTATTTATTTTTTGTGTGTCAAAAGTCGTGTCACTTGGACAGATGGAGAATTATAACCCTGAAAACTATGGTTTACACGGACATGTTGCCGTTCTCAATACACCAACACACGTCAGATTAAGTTGTTTTCCTCATAGACAATTACAGACCAAAATGAACTAAATCTGCATCAATATTCACAGTTTGCTCACATTTTTACTCACGGAGCTGTTTAAATTCACATCAGGTGGTTGATTTGAGCCTCTATAATCTGGGGATTCTTTCTACTCGGCAAGTCTGCAAGTTTATCAGGAAATAACTGATGCCGTAGAAAATGTTTGCACCAGTGCAGTAAGAAAAAAGTGCTAATTTTGCACAAACCATATGCATGTAAAACAGGGGTTTATGATTATATAGTATTGTAGAGAGGTCTTTAAAAGGTGAATCCACAAAGAAGATAACTCACTTGTCTTGGCATAGGAGATTTAATTAGATGCACAACACACAGCTAACATGTGTTAAATCAGGAAAAAGAGACACATGTACATCTTCCATTCTGCGATGCACTGTGACACCCACTCACACACACCCACATGCATGCACACACACACACACACACACACACACACACACACACACACAAACACACATACACACAGAGCTCACCTTGAAGTGTCTTTGTCAATGAGATGGAAATGTGCTGCTCACCTTGCTCCTGCGATCAAAGTGTTTCAGAGACATGAATCCACTGCTGGGAAGAATATCACTCCAGGTATTTTAATCACATTGCTTGTGTGAAGACGTCTGCGGGCATGTGGTAACAAGTTAATGCATGTGTCTGTTATCTGTACAAATGTTAATATTTAGCATGTCTGCATTGGAGTGTGTGTGTGTGTGTGTGACAGTTATAAAGCAGAGCATGCAGGTCATTGTCAGCAGTTTTCACAATGCAGTTTTGTAATTCACCATTGCAAATTCTTTAGAGTGTGAAAGGTTGTGCAAAATGTATCTGGGTGGCGACAGATATTAGCAACTTCATGAATGGTTTATGACACTGACAACAACAGTATATAAAGCCCATGACTGAGGGAGGGAGGGAGCTGCCAGGACTCTGCAGTGTCTTGAAGTCAAACAATTTTCAAGACCAGCAACTTTCAAGTCTATAAAAATTGATCTGTTTGTCATGAGTGCAGACCCATTTGGGATTTCTCAGGCGTGAAATCTTTGTGAAATTGGTGTATCAATCAGAAAAACAGGGACAGAGATTGAAAGATGATCGAGAGAAAGGGAGAGATTGAGTGGAAGAGAGAAAGAGCAAAAAAGAAAGACAATATTGCTTTAATGTAGTCATTGTTTCAGTGTTTCTAAATCCTTTCAAAGCAGCCATTTGCTGTCAGAGCATCAGACAATCACTGAGCAAATACCAAAAGCAATCAGCTGTTGTTCCATGTCCCAGCATATGATAGCGTGCCTTCTTTATGTCCCTAATAACACTAGTCTGCTGTCAAAGAGATGCTTTGTATTCCATTGGTTCGCAGTAAATGAAATGCATTGCAACAGCAGTACCTAATAGGCCCTTTTTTCCAGTGGTTGCTGAGCTCAGACACAAACGAGAACAAGAACAGATCAACAAGCATCTTCTCATGTTTGCTAAGCTTCCAGAAAACCATATTCACTATACACACCATTGATTTTACTTTTAAAGGCTCTTGAGGTGGATAAAAGCCCAGTGACAGACCACATTTCTACATCCACTCGTAGCCTGTGAAAGAATGAGGCAGATCAGCCCGTTTATAGAGGTAGGCACCAACAATCCTCACTTCAGTTATTTATATACAATCTACTCTCTACAGCTCCAGGAAGATATGTGTGTTTGTGTCTGACACTGCTCTATAGGTAGATTAGAGCATCTATCTATAGAGCAAGGAGCGTCTGTCAATCTGATTGTTGGATCAACATCAACTTTCAGATATATTTTGCACATGGCACAATGAAGGGTATCCGTTTTGTTACATTTTTTGGATGGATAGACAAAACTATAAAAAAAATTAAATTATTATATTATCATTGAAACTTAAAGTCCCATAGCTGCTCCATGGTGATGTAGGAGTAGTGTTCATGCCTCATAAGCAGCAAACCTGTGTTTGGGTCCTAGCTGAAGCATTTCCCTGTGTCTATGCCACAAAGTATCTTTTACCAAAAAAAAAGTTAAAACCCATTCACTTACATATCCCACCATTATCCCGCAGCAGTTGTTTTGTTCCTGTGTTACAGCTCTTGATCACAATGCCGATTATACCCCACAATTTTCGTTACCATTTAATTCACCTCCATTTGACCAAAAATGGTTGTCTTTTTACTCTGATCGTGCTCCAATGTAGTGAAAGTAAGTTTCCTGGTTTAGCTGCTACTTTATTCCTCAATAAAACAGGCTACTGTGGTCGTAGTCAATGATTAAACTACAAACTTCCTCAAAGAATTTCACATGCTGCTGTTTTTTTTTCTATGAACTAAGGTGAAACCCCAAACGTTCACTGAACAATGACAATAAATAATGACAATGAAACTAGGACACTATCATTTTATAGATGGATGGATGGATGGATAGGTTGTTGTGAATATTAAAACAATGTGAAAACACAAAAAATATTTATTATCATTTTACCAATTACGACACATACTGTGGTTATCAGAGCAGTGTGTAGGATGTGAAAAAACACTTTCATCAAGTCTATGTACTTTTCTACAGGAATACAGACTTTCTATGGGCGCTGCCCTAAATAATGTTAATAAGCCTCTGCTGTAATTGCATTGGGTACTAATCATAATTTTTAACACACAACTACAACTATTCTAATATTGGATTAATGTATTTGAGTCATTTTTAAGAAGAAAATGTCAAAGTTTTCTGGTTGCTTTGTTGATTTAGTCTTCTATAACAGCAAACTGATTATTGTTTCATTTTAGTAAATTTTTAATATTTCTTTTCTTTGTTTTCTTAAAAGAAGTCCAAAATGGCCTTAATCTGGCAAAAAAAAATATAAACTATAAATTATTTGTCAGTGGAATAAGGTGATTCTACTCAATATTGGTACCAAAAACAATATCCACAAGATATCTTTGCCTGCAAAACCTTCCAGTTTTTGCAGTATGACAGTGGGAGCTGCAACAATTAGTTTATTAATTAATAAATTAGTTAATAACTATTTGATTCATTTGAATCAATTTGAGTCATTTAAAAAAAGAAAATGTTACTTGCAACCCTGATCTTTTGATCTTATCTGATGATTATTTGGTCTTTTTCTTGGTTGTTTCTTGGTTTTGATCAATTTATTATTTATAATTGAATTTTTACCATTTCATTAATTTTCTATTGAATGACTGATTGTAGAGCTGCAACGATTAATCGATCAGGTACCAACTATCACATTAATCTTCAACTATTTTGATGAACTAATAATCTTAGGTTGTGAACTGTTAAACTGGACAAAAAACAACATTTTAAGTTGAATCTCCAGCTTTGGGAAACACTAATCCACATTTTACGATATTTTATGAACCAACAGCTAATTAATAAATAATTTCAATAATCAATAGATTAATCAAGAATCACAATAGTTCCTAATTACAACTCGAGTATATTTAATGTTTTTAAACATAGGCACAGTATTTATATTATATTATACTGTACAGCTAAGCATTTACTTTAATTTTTGAAAAAGAAAAAAACTGACCTGAATAGACCATGGAGCCATTGGATCTACTAATGTATACTAAGTGATACACAGATTAATGGAGAGATAGAATAAAATACAATCTGTTAAAATCACAGATGGGTTGGTTCCACTACTCAAAATATAGCACATAAATCAAGAGATGTTGCCAAAAAAAAATTGAGTGCATATAACCTTAATATAATACAATTTCTTTGCACAAATTCGTTTTGAGTTTTAGAAAATCTGTAAAACTTTGACTTGTTAATAGAAAGAAAATACACATGCTGCTCTGAAAACAAATACTATCCCTTGACTTTTTAATAAATTACAACTATGATTAAGGTGGCGTTTTACAGACACAAATTCAAAACACTGCCCAACTATAAGGCAATAGTTACTCAAACTGCATCATCATTTTAACCCAAACTTTGAAATTCCTCTAACTTTTATTTTATATGGCGCTGCGCGAGTGGCAGCCTGTTACAGCAGCTCTCGCTCACCTGAGTTTTCTTTTCTTTTTTTTACGTTTTTAACTTAATTTTTCTTACTTTTTTTCTCGAGCCACCGATCAAGGAATTAGTTTTCTCACTATGGAATTCACTTTCTCCATGTTTGTTGTGGCCGTTCTGCTGTTTTTTACACTTTTCGTGTCCGGGGACCCCGTGAGCAGCCATGGCTCTATTGTTTAAAGTAGGGATCAGCTGTTGGCGCTCCGTAGCTCCGTAGTGTTGCCCGAGGGAAGACCCGATGTCCCCCATGAGATAAGGAGAAGGAGACGGGGACGCCGTGCGGGGACTGAGCGCCGTGCCAGGAGGAGGAGATACCGACCCGTCCTCCCGTCCATTATTATGGGGAATGTACGATCTCTCCCCAATAAGATGGATGAGCTAGCAGCGCTAACCCGGCACCAGAGGGAATACCGGGAGAGCAGCACTCCGGACACGGCGGCTACACTGGACGGATTTAATCTGGTGCGCGCGGACAGAGGAAGGGACAGCGGGAAGAAGAAGGGAGGAGGACTGGCTGTGTATGTAAACGACAAATGGTGTACCTCCGGGCACATCATTGTCAAGGAGCGGCTCTGTAGTAAGGACATTGAACTGTTAGCTGTTAGCATGAGGCCGTATTATCTGCCGCGGGAATTCTTGCAAGTTATAGCGATAGCTGCGTATGTTCCCCCCTCGGCTAACGCAGACGCAGCTCGTGATGTCCTACACACTGTCACCAGCAGGCTGCAAACACAGCACCCCCAGGCCCTCCTCCTCATCTCTGGAGACTTTAACCATGCTTCTCCATCCTCCGCTCTGCCCACTTTCTCCCAGTACGTCACGTGTTGCACCAGAGACAATAAAACACTGGACTTATGTTATGCCAACACCAAGGAGGCATACACCTCATCACCCCTCCCCCCCTGGGAAGATCTGACCACAACCTGGTGCATCTCCTGCCTGTGTACAACCCACTGGTACACAGGCAACCAGCTGTCTCCCGCACAGTGAAGAGATGGTCTGAGGATACTGAAAAGGCTCTGAAGGACTGTTTCGACATGACCTTGTGGGAGGAACTGTGTGATCCCCATGGGGAGGATATTGACAGCCTCACTGACTGCATAACGGATTACATCAACTTCTGTGTGGAAAATACTGTACCCACCAAGACCGTACGGTGTTTTTCCAACAATAAGCCATGGATTAATGCTGACATAAAGGCTCTCCTAAAGGAGAAGAGGAGGGCCTTTAGGTCAGGTAGCAAGGAGGAGCTGAAGACTGTGCAGAGAGAGCTAAGGCGGAAGATTAGAGAGGGAAAGAACATTTACAGGAGGAACATGGAGGATCAGCTGCAGAGGAATAACATCAGTGGAGTCTGGAGAGGCCTGAAAACCATCTCGGGCTACAAAGAACCAAACTCCCAGACGGCAGGGGATCAACAGTGGGCGAATGACCTAAACCTATTTTTTAACAGGTTTGACCAGTCATCTGCCCCTCCCCCGGCCCAGCCTGCCCTGCTGCAGCCCCCCCTGACTTTACCTCCTGGACAATGCCCTCCCCTCTCCCCCGCTTCCACCTCCGCCTCTCAGCCCTGGCTGAGTTCACACTTACCAACGACACTCCACACCATCAACCCAACCCCCTCCCCAACATACTCGGGCACAAAGCCCCCCATCTCCAGCCTGTCCCTCACAGCACTACAGGTGAGGAACAAGTTCAGGAGGATGAAGACGAGGAAGGCTGCAGGTCCAGATGGCATCAGTTCCAGGCTCCTGAAATCCTGTGCAGACGAGCTGAGCAGGATCGTAGGGCATATCTACAACATGAGCCTGAAGCTGGGGAAGGTGCCACAACTGTGGAAAACATCCTGCGTGGTACCCATCCCCAAAATGCCACACCCCAAGGACCTCAGTGACTACAGGCCGGTGGCACTAACGTCCCACCTGATGAAGACACTGGAGCGCCTGGTCCTCGACCATCTCCGCCCCCTGGTGAGCCCACTGATGGACCCCCTCCAGTTTGCTTACCAGCCTGACATTGGGGTGGACGATGCTATCATCTTTCTCCTCCACCGTGCTCTTTCCCACCTGGAGAAGCCTGGAGGCACTGTGAGAATCATGTTCCTTGATTTCTCCAGTGCCTTCAATACGATTCAACCAGCACTCCTGGGGAACAAGCTGGAGAACACTGGGGTGGACCTCACCTCACATCCTGGATTCTGCACTACCTCACCAACCGTCCACAGTATGTGAGGACACGGGACTGTGTATCCAACACAGTCGTCTGCAGTACGGGGGCCCCACAGGGAACGGTCCTGGCTCCATTCCTCTTCACCCTCTACACTGCAGACTTCGCCTACAAGTCACCAACCTGCCACCTGCAGAAGTTCTCCGATGACTCTGCCATCGTTGGCAACAAAGCCTCATTGAGGATGATGACGACAGGGAATACAGAGAACTTACGCAGGATTTGGTTAACTGGTGCCAGCGGAACCATCTCCAGATCAACACGGGGAAAACCAAGGAACTGGTGGTGGACTTCCGCAGGCGGGCATGCAACCCCCCGGCACCAGTGAACATCCAGGGAATGGACATTGAGATGGTGACATCCTACAAGTACCTGGGTGTTCACCTGAACAAAAAACTGGACTGGACGGACAACACAACTGCTCTATACAAGAGGGGCCAGAGCAGGCTCTACCTGCTCAGGCGGTTGAGGTCTTTTGGAGTGCAGGGGACACTCCTTAAGACATTCTATGACTCAGTTGTGGCATCAGTCATTCATTATGGGGTGGTCTGCTGGGGAAGCAGCATAATAGCTGCAGACAGGAAGAGACTGAACAAGATCATCAGGAAGGCCAGCTCTGTCCTGGGGTGCTCCCTTGACCCGGTGGAGGTGGTGGGAGAGGAAAGGATGATAAGGAAAATATCATCAATGATGGAAAACCACTTCCACCCCATGCAGGGCACACTGTCTGGACTGACGAGCTCCCTCAGCAACAGACTAATCCATCCAAAGTGTCTGAGGGAGCGATATCGGAAGTCCTTCCTTCCTGCAGCTGTCAGACTGTACAACAAGTACAGCTCTCAGTAACCCCCCCCCCCCTAACAGAAAAAATGGACATTGTATATATAGACCAGTGCAATACATTTATATTTATATATATCTGTATATATCTGTATATTGTTTTTAATTTAATTTTTTTTAATTTTTTAAGTTTTTTGTAACTTTTCTAACTGCTGCTGTAGCACTGGGAATTTCCCCACTGTGGGACAATAAAGGAGCTATCTAATCTAATCTAATCTAATCTAATCTAATCTAACCACCTACAAACTCCTCTGTGGTTTCGGTTCAGAACTCATCTCAAGAGTTGTTGAGTATTTTTGGAGCGATCAGTCTTTAATGCAGCGGCTGTTTGTTTTAGGGATAAGATTCTGTCTGACTAATAGCTTTTTGGTCCAATGGGACATATTTTAACTATTGGGGCTTTGGAATAATGAACCTTTAGACCAATGGGCCCCAGCTTTAAACCGTTATACATATAACTGGAAATGTTTCTTTTTTTTTTTTTGTTTGAATTTCAGTGAACAGACTCAATTACAGAGTCTGTTGCTGGGTACAGGAGCTACATAGGAAAAATAAAAAGATCTTGAAGCAGTGTCTGCATCAGTCTAAAATGTGGCCATTAAGTCTGATTTTAGAAGTGAATAGAATGGCAGCCAAAAGCCCTAAAGCCTGTCAGAGCTGGTGGTCAGCACACACATACACACACACACACACACACACACACAGCACCTGCAGCTCCTCTTCCTCCATCCGTCATCAGAACAGAGAAAGAGAGAGAGAGAGAGAGAGAGAGAGAAGCTGGAAATGAGTACGGTGGTAGAGATATAATTGCTTTCTTGTCTTTTTCGGTTCCCTAAAAAAAGGAGGAGGCGTAGCTGTGAGTGACTGAGGTTATCTCCACTGCACTATCTGCTGAAGAAGCACATTAATGAATAGTGCATTAAAAGTTTGAGCCTATGCCACAAAACCACACACACACACACACACACACACACACACACACACACACACACACACACACACACACACACACACACATGTAATTTAAAAACACAATCACCACTATGCAATCTTGAAAATGAATAATAAAGGCCTTCTGGCATCCTGCACTGAATATCTCTTTAAAAAACAAAACAAAAAAAATAAGTGACATTTCCCTATTTACCTCTCTGTGGTTCTGATCTAATTTCTAATAATTGATTCAATGAAGAAAACCAACTGTTTGTGCACCTTGAACCAGGAATATGCTAAATGTCAGTCAGTGTAGCGTGGATCTGTGTTTAATTAGACCTGGATGAGGAGCTGCCCACCCGTTACCTGGCTAATTGTCACCAGATCACACCCTGGAGTCTGCATCACTGCACCACATGACATCATCTCCTTGTGTATCATCTGGATAACAAAAGACTAACTGAAAGGGAAGTGTGTGTGTGTGTGTGTGTGAGAGAGAGAGAGAGAGAGAGAGAGAAAGAGAGAAAGTGAGACAGACAGAGAGATGAAATGCAGTGGGAATCCAGAGCTATAATTCAAGCCTGAAAGCTGATTTGATAAAGTAGTCGCCTTCGACTAGAAACAGCCTTCACGGCGTGTTCATCTGTCTTAATCAGGGCTGGAGTGTGTGTGTGTGTCCTGCTCATCTAGCGACAGATTTGGTGCTCATACCCTCACACACACACACACACACCGCACACACACGCTTTATCTGTTCAAAGAATGAAACTTAGCAGCATGGAGATAATGTCCAGACTGAAATAAACCTCCCCTCCTTAAGTCCAACTCTTCATTTACCTGAAACTGAAGCAGAAGAACCACAGGAGTTTTTCACCTAGGTCCATGAGCAGTAGAATAGCCTGACGATCCTGTTCAGTGGAGCTGACTGCTCCTCAGCTGGTCTCAGGTCACCTGACTGTCTCTTTAGCCATCACCTGTATGTCTCTCAGTAGGTCTCAGGTCACCTCTCCGTCTCTCATCTGGTCTCAGGTTACCTGTCTGTCCCTCAGCAATCACCTGTCTCTCAGTGGGTTTCATGTCACCTGTTTGTCCCTCAGCTGGTCTCAGGTCACCTCCATGTCTCTCAGCTGGTCTCAGGTCACCTGTCTGTCTCTCAGCTGATCGCAGATCACCTGTCTGTCTCTCAGGAGGTTTCATGTTACCTGTCTGTCCCTCAGCTGGTCTCAGGTCAACTGTCTGTCTCTCAGCTGATCGCAGATCACCTGTCTGTCTCTCAGAAGGGTTTCATGTTACCTGTCTGTCCCTCAGCTGGTCTCAGGTCAACTGTCTGTCTCTCAGCTGGTCTAAGATCACCTGTCTGTCTCTCAGTGGGTTTCATGTCATCTGTTTGTCCCTCAGTTTATCTCAGGTCACCTGTCCGCCTCCAGGGGTGGAGACATAATAGCTGCTGCTGATGCTGTTGAAGAAATAAAAAATGTCTTCCTCTCTTTCAATGACTCCCGTCATCTTTATTTGTCAGGTCCCTGGGCTGGACTTGGCGCCCCCACCTGAGAACTGCATGAACTACATCCAATCAGCTAATGATCCCCACCTGGGACTCTGGGTATTTAAGTCCCACATGGCCCATTGCTCGGTCTCTGGTTCTCTGCTTCTACTGCTCGTCGATGCTGTCACCACGAAAACCCTGTCTGTCGGTACCACGTGTATCCTGCCTGTCAAATCCTGCCTGAACCTTGCCGGTATCTAGAATTGGTTTTGATTTTTCTGCGCCTGTCAACCTGGTTAGATTTTTGGAATCGTTGGGAACCACCCAACCTACCTTAGTTTCGAGTTTTTGTTTTTCTTCTGAAGAGAATAAAGACACTTTGATCTGCACATGGGTCTATCCTTCCTTGAGAACTCTAACAGAAGAACCAGAGCTGAAAAATGGACCCAGCGGATCATATCCGAACCTGCCTGGGACATCACGGGGCGAGGCTGGGCCGTCAGGAGGCCCAGATGGAGGCGATGGCGAGGGACCTCCGGAACCTCCACCGTGCCCTGCAGGACCACACTTCACCCCCGCAACCCACCCAACCCGCCGCGTCGGCCCGACCAGCCCGTGAACCCAACCTCCCCCCCCCTAGATAAGTATTCGGGCGTACCCGGAACTTGTCGATCATTCCTGTCCCAATGTAGCCTGATCTTCGAACTTCTGCCGAGTTCTTTCCCCACAGATCGGGCGAGAGTGGCGTTCGTCATCACCTGGGAAGCTCGTTCGGCAGTCTGTGAGAGCTTCGAGGAGTACGCGGCGGAGATGAGGCACCTTGCGCTCTTCGACACCTTCCTCAATGGCCTCTCGGAGGAGATCAAGGACGGGTTGGCCGCCAATGACCTGCCCGGCTCCCTCGAAGAACTGATCACACTGGCAATTCGCATCGACTCCCGACTCCAGCAGCGCCGCAGGGGCTGGGTTTTTGGTCCCACTGGCGGGGACCCCCGGGGCGTGGGGCCTACCCTCCTGGGAGGCTTAACACCAGGTCCTGCCTATACTGCGGTCAGCCAGGACACTTCGTCGCGGCTTGTCCAAGCAAAAGCCAACGCTCACCAGTAAGGAAGGTACTGGTGAGCGTGACACCCACACACCCCTCCTCCGCTGCACACACTCGCCTTCCTGCGACCCTCCGGTGGGGAAGACACCACCAGGAGCTGGAGGTTCTGCTCGACTCTGGTGCGGACGAGAACTTCATCGACGACGAACTGGTAAGGCAGTGGAGCCTACCCACTGAGAGGTTGGAGAGTCCCCTGGTGGCCAACGCGTTGACGGGAGTGAAATTGGCCAACATCACCCATACCACCATCCCGGTCAATCTCTCCCTCTCAGGCAACCACCACGAACAGCTACGGCTCCTGGTGATAAGCTCCCCCCAGGCACCAGTAGTTCTCGGCTACCCCTGGCTGGCCAAGCACAACCCACATATTGACTGGCAAAAAAACTGTATTATGGGCTGGATCTCATTCTGTCTGTCCCACTGTCTCCTTCAGGCCCAGATACCGCTGAAACCTGCCCTGGCTCATTAAGGCCCTGCATTGACTATCGTGGGTTAAACAAGGTAACATCAAGAACCGTTACCCCCTCCCTCTTATGTCCTCAGCGTTCGAGCTCCTCCAAGAAGCAAAGGTGTTCACAAAGCTGGACCTGAGGAACGCCTACCATCTGGTCCGTATCCGGGAGGGGGATGAATGGAAGACGGCGTTTAACACCACTTCCGGTCATTACGAGTATCTGGTCATGCCATTCGGTCTCACAAATGCCCCTGCTGTTTTTCAGGCCCTTGTTAACGATGTATTGAGAGACATGCTCAACCACTTTGTTTTCGTTTTTTTTAGACGACATCCTGGTTTTCTCCAAATCCCTTTCTGAACACGTGGTCCATGTCCGTAAAGTCCTGTAGCGTCTCCTGGAGAACCAGCTTTTTGTTAAGGCGGAGAAGTGTGAGTTCCACCAGGAGACTATCACTTTTCTCGGCTTTGTAATCTCCCCAGGATCCATCAAGATGGACCAGAATAAGGTGAAGGCAGTGCTGGAGTGGCCCACACCGACCAGTCGACGGGCCCTGCAGAGCTTCCTGGGATTCGCCAACTTTTACTGACGCTTTGTCCGGAACTTCAGCACCGTGGCCGCCCCCCTCACTGCCCTGACGTCCTCCGCTACCAGGTTCCGTTGGACCCCTGCAGCAGAGGCAGCCTTTCTAGACCTGAAGCGGCGATTCACATCTGCACCTGTTCTGAACCAACCTGACCCCAACCGGCAATTCATCGTGGAGGTGGATGCTTCAGAGGAGGGGGTGGGCGCGGTGCTCTCGGTGAAGTTGGCCCTGGAGGAATGGCGGCACTGGTTAGAGGGTGCGGCACTTCCATTCCTGGTCTGGACAGACCACAAAAACCTGCAGTACATCCGTTCGGCCAAGAGGCTGAACCCCCGACAGGCTCGCTGGTCTCTGTTTTTCTCCAGGTTCAACTTCACACTGTCATACCGCCCCGGTCACAAAAATGGCAAACCTGACGCCCTCTCCCGACAGTTTCCCACATCAAAATCAGTTCCTGACCCCAACCCCATTCTCCCGCCCGACAGCATTGTGGGGGCAGTTCAGTTCGAGGTAGAATCCGCAGTGAGGGCCGCCCAGGAGGATGACGCAGGCCCCAGCCAGTGCCCCCCTAACCTTTTGTTCAGGTGCTGCAATGGGGCCATTCATCTAAGTTGTCCTGCCACCCTGGATCCCGTCGAACCCAGGCCTTCATCAGGAGGAGATTTTGGTGGCCATCCATGAAGGAGGACATAACAAACTTTGTCCGATCCTGCCCAACTTGTGCCCAAAACAAGACCTCCACTCAACGCCCTGTTGGCTTGCTGCAACCCCTGTCTGTCCCCCGAAGGCCTTGGTCCCACATCTCCATAGACTTCGTGACTGGCCTCCCCCCCTCATACGGTAACACAGTCATCCTCACTGTTGTGGACCGTTTCTCCAAATCTGTACATTTCATCGCTCTTCCTAGTCTCCCCTCAGCCAAAGACACTGCTGATGATCCAGCACGTATTCCGCCTACATGGGTTGCCGGAGGAGGTGGTGTCGGACAGGGGACCCCAGTTCACCTCAATCTTCTGGAGATCCTTCTGTAAGTTGCTCGGTGCCTCGGTTTGCTTATCCTCTGGCTTTCATCCACAGAGCAATGGCCAGACGGAGAGGGCAAACCAGCTGTTGGAGACGGTGCTGCGCTGTATGGCATCACGGAACCAATCCTTGTGGAGCCAACAGCTTCCATGGAAGGAGTATGCCATCAACTCCCACGTCTCCACAGCAACAGGCAGGTCTCCGTTCGAGTGCGCCCTTGGGTACCAGCCACCACTGTTCCCTGACCAGGAGGGGGAGGTTGGCGTCCCATCGGTAGAGGCCTTCATTCGCCGGTGCCGTCGAACATGGAGGCAAGCTCGCGCTGCCCTGCTTTGCTCGTCCACCAGGATGAAGGTCCAGGCCGACAAACGTCCCTGGCCCCTCGATACCGTCAGGGACAACGGGTCTGGCTCTCCACACAAGATCTGCCCCTGAAGACCGAGTCCCGCAAACTCTCCGCCCGCTACATTGGTCCCTTCCCCATTTCAAAGGTCATCAGCCCCACAGCTGTCCGGCTCAAACTTCCCCTGACCATGCACCGTGTCCACCCCACGTTCCACGTCTCCAGGGTTAAGCCCTTCCTGAGCAGTGGAATGCACCCCACCCCCAAGCCCCCTCCACCCCCCCGCCTCATTGACGGTTCCGAAGCATACACGGTCCGCCGGCTAATGGACGTCCGGCGCCGAGGACGCGGCCTCCAGTACCTCGTCGACTGGGAGGGCTGCGGTCCCGAGGAGAGGTGCTGGGTTCCGGCCCGTCACATCCTGGACCCTACCCTAATCCAGGACTTCCAGCGTCGGCACCCTGTCCATGTCCAGGGGACGCCAGGAGGCGTCCATTAGGAGGGGGGTACTGTCAGGTCCCTGGGGTGGACTTGGCGCCCCCACCTGAGAACTGCATGAACTACATCAACAATCAGCTAATGATCCCCACCTGGGACTCTGGGTATTTAAGTCCCATATGGCCCATTGCTCGGTCTCTGGTTCTCTGCTTCTACTGCTCGTCGATGCTGCTCGTCGATGCTGGTTTTGATTTTTCTGCGCCTGTCAACCTGGTTAGATTTTTGGAATCGTTGGGAACCACCCAACCTACCTTAGTTTCTAGTTTTTGTTTTTCTTCTGAAGAGAATAAAGACACTTTGATCTGCACTTGGGTCTATCCTTCCTTGAGAACTAACATTATTTTATTTTTATTACTTTGCTCAGTATCCATCTTTCCTCCTCAGCTTTTCCCCCCCGCTGCAGCTATGGTTTGGATAGAAGGACAAAGATTACAGGAAGAGTCTTCTTATTCCTTTCTTATCATCCTCTGTTGCATGTCCTTCTCCTCAATGTTCAGACCTTGGCAACTTTTTTTCATCACGGGGAGGCATCCCAGACTGAGAGAAACACACATTCTGTTCAGCACCTTTATGCATTCTTCGGCAAATACCTAGTCCACAGGAGAAGTGATGGATAGAGGCTATGAGTGTATGTATTAGACTTTGGAGGAAAAAAAAAATCGGAAAAGAAAATTAACTAATGTATGCATTCAATTAATCAAATGATGGAACAATAATCTAAAAAGTTTCTGTAATCACATTACTTACAATAATAACCTGTCAGTTTTCTTTACAATATATTAAAAACACTTTGTCAAATGAAGATTAACTAATGAACCTAAAATCTGTGGCTTCAATAACACCTGTTTTCTGCCATGGTTGAGGTCTATAACAACTAATGGAGAAACTTCTGCTGAAATTAAAAGCAACTTTAATTCAGCGAGTTTTCTAATCCAGGCCCAGTGGTTCTCGCCCTGACAGTCAGTCAAATCCAGCCAACAGCCCGTCATTAATGCACATGAAACCGTGTTTTCCTGCTGGTTCTGTCGCTGCCTTCATCTACCACAGGACACGATTCCCTGTGGCAGTTTTTCAGCCCCTGGTGTGCGTGTGTGTTTTGTTGTCGTAACATATCCGGACATTTTAATGATAACACACCTTCATTATGAGAAACAAATCAGGACATGTTTTAGGTGTGTGTGTGTGTGTGTGTGTGTGTGTGTGTAGATGGCATCGTTTACGAGTCCACTAAATCCTGACATTGCGGCCACATTAGCAGTGAGGATGGAGGATTGTTCAATGACTCGTAACGCTAATGGGGGACAGTAGGTGAAAGGACAAGTTAAGCTTGATTTACTCATAAAAACAACACTTTTCACTTCAGGTTTTGCCCTGTTTGCAGCAACAACCATTCAAGTAAAGAGATGCAAAGAAGTAATTTTATTTTAAGCACTTACTTTAAGCATATTAAAAACAGTAAGATTTTAAAAAAAGGAGATTATAAGGAGCCAATTAAATAATGATATATGACGATATAATAATGATATATATTGATGCTGTAACAGTAACATTGTGTTTTACTACATATAATAATACTTTTTATTGAGTGTTGTAGATAAGGTTTTCTTATATGATTTATGAATAAATGCTGAATATGTATCAGGGGTTTTAGATTTAACAGGATAAAGCAAGGAAGAATGTTTGAGCTGATCAGCTGACTAAGTAATCATGTGTGACAAATTGATTGATTGATTGATTGATTGATTAAAAGCAGTTGTTTTACCTGCAGAAGAAGCAGGTGCTGAGTCCCAATCTGCAGCATTCGGCTATTCGTCTGTTAATCAGGAAACAGGTGAATCTGTTAATAAGAAAGCAATGATGCAGTGACAAGACATGATTTATATTTCACAACCTGATTGTTCTCAGCTGGACAGATTGAGCTTATTCACCCTTAATTATTTGTGAGACATGGCCCTGTGCGTGTGGATTCTGAAAATCTGCTATGTACAGATTTGCTGCTATGGAGAGGGATTTTGTCATTTTTTTCAGTGTTCATTAGTCACGTTTCAGGTCACATATTCTCATCATAGAAGGCAAAAATATCATCAACTGCCTCACAAGCCACAAGAAATCAACACAGTTCCAAAAAATCTCATGAATCCTTATTGTAACGAGATATATTCACTACATTAAACTGAAGTCAAACAAATCACTTCCCTGTGTTTTCAGGTAGAGGTGGGACAAAGGGGTGGAGTACTGGCACACCTGCCTCACTCCCCAGCATCTTCCCCACTCACTCACCAAGTGGCAACTGTGTAGCTCAGGGCTGATCTATCATCCTACATGTTTTAGGAATCTCCCAACTCCAACACACCTGATTATTCACAAGCCCTTTGCAAGCTTCAGCTACTTGATTGTGAGTTGATGATTAGAATCAAGTGTGTTGGAGAAGGGAGAGTCCTAAAACATGTAGGATGGTAGCTCTCAAGGAGCAGGACTGAGCAGCCCTGGTGTAGGTCATCTCCGGACGAGCTACACAGTGAGAGATTGCTGTCTGGGAGCACTGTCCACGTCTTCACACCAGGCATTCACTGCTTCCCTCTGGCCTGTCTTGGAAGGGGAGGGAGGCTATGGAAGAATATATTCAGGAGTCAATGGCAACCAGGATCATTCCCTCCTAAATACTCCGCTCCTCCTCCCTGGAGGGAGCTAGCTTTTTCTTCGTGGAGAAGGATGAGAATCTTCACCTGTGCAATGACTATCGAGGTGTCAATGCTATTACTTTTAAAAACAAATACCTGTTGCCTTCTCCCTTCTGTCTTCTCCTCCCTCCAGGCATTATTTTCACCAAGCTGGTTCTACGCATTTCGCATCTGGGAGGGCGATGAATGGAGGATGGCATTCAACACCTCCCTGGGGCACTTTGAATACTAGGTCATGCCTTTTGGCCCTACCCCTGCAGTTTTCCAGGCCCTGGTAAACAACACGTTCTAGGACATGTTTTTTTCTGAGAGTCTTTCGAAAATCGCCAACACCACAGGAGAACATTGCGACCACTACTTGCTTCCTGGGAGAAGCCCATTGAGCAATAGAACAGCTGAGGAAGAAGGCTATCTGGAACACCGGCACACCACGTATCTGCTGTCTTAACCTCCGGTTTATCCCGACTCCTTCCAATTGCAGGTTCTACAGTGGGGGGCCTTGTCATGGCCTGACTGTAATCTGGGGTTGCATGGACCCTTGGCCTCCTTTGCCAGCATTTCTGGTGAAATGAAAAGGGTTTTTGACCCTTCAGCAGTGCACTTTTTACCCTGGCCACTGAGAGCAGCTGGGGCCAGGTGACGATGCAGGGGATTTTCCTTCATTCCCCCTATGACCCCCTACAAGACAAGCTGGTTGAGAGGAGGCAGTGTTAGTGCAGATCTCCTTGGCTACGCAATTGGATGACCAGGTGAGGGAAAGACGACGGGAAATGTCTGGCTACAAATTGACTTTCTCCGGCACCATCCCACCCCCTGCTGCCCATCTCCTATGGATTCTGCCAATGAGCCCAAGGAACTGCTCTAGTGGAGTGTCAGTGGAGGCTAAGGGGTCAGCACTGCTTTTACTGTGGGGAGGGGGGCCATTTCCGCTCTGACTGCCCCAAGCAGCCAAAAGCATAGACCCACCTATGGATAGATAGGCATAGAGGGACCCTGGTGAGTCAAGCACAGTCCCTGGCAGCATAGGCGCCAAATGGACACCACTTCCGCACATTGACTGGGCAAAAGGGGTGGAGATCGGCTGGATCGTCAGCTGCCACATAAACTATCTCTGGTCGGCTGTTCAATCAGACATTACTGATCTGTTCCCCTCTGGCCTGTCTTGAAAGGGGAGGGAGGCCATAAAAAATATATTCAGGAGTCAATGGCAACCAGAATTATCCTCCCTTCCTCCTCCCCGGAGGGAGCTGGTTTTTTCTTCGTGGAAAAGAAGGATGAGAATCTCCACCTGTGCAATGGCTACCGAGGTCTCAATGCTATTACTGTTAAAAACAAATACCTGTTGCCTTTACTGGAATCTGTCTTCTCCTCCCTCCAGGCATTATTTTCACCAAGCTGGTTCTACGCATTTCGCATCTGGGAGGGCAATGAATGGAGGACAGCATTCAACACCTCCCTGGGGCACTTTGAATACTAGGTCATGCTGTTTGGCCTTACCTCTGCAGTTTTCCAGGTCCTGGTAAACAATACGTTCCAGGACATGTTGAACAGGTTTGTTTTCATATACCTAGAGGACATCCTGTCTTTTTCTCTGAGAGATTTTCGAATATCGCCAACACCCCACAGGAGAACATTGTGACCACTGCTTGCTTCCTGAGAGAAGCCCATTGAGGAATAGAGCAGCTGAGGAAGAAGGCTTTCTGGAACTCTGCCATACCACGTATCTGCTGTCCTAAGCTCTGGTTTATCCCTGACTCCTTCCAATTGCAGGGGCTACAGTGGGGGTACTTGTCATGGCTGGCCTGTAATCCCGGGGTTGCTTGGACCCTCGGCCTCCTTTGCCACCATTTCTGGTGGCCCTCCATTTCCGAAGACACTCATCGGTTTGTCACAGCCTGTGCAACAGTCTGTGCCAGTGAGGAGGCCTCTCACCAACCTCTTGTGGGCTCTATCTACTTCCAGTCCCCCAGAGCCCATGGTCCCACATTGCACTATATTTATATATATTACTCACCAAGTGGCAATAAGGACACTTTTTTCAACCTACTCCTGCCTCTGTCTCCATGTCTGCTTCAGACCATGAACTGTGACACAACATGGTTTATCAACAACATTTCTAAGGTTTTATTTTATTATATTTCACGCTAATATCTCTAAATCTGTTTAGCTTTATAGCTTTAAATTAGCTTTGTCTTAGCAATAATTTAACTGCAAAAACTCATATCGGGTAAAAAATATCTTGAATTGGTAGAGTTGAATATTAAGTAGAATTCTCTATTATCATTTTCTGGATAATCGGCTTAAAGAAAATTACTCAAACAGAAACTACTAGGGCTTAAAGGTCCCGTATCAGAGGAAATGAGTTTTTAATTGCTTTTTGATTAGAAGCCAGGTGTCACCTGTTGTCCAAAGAGAAATCCACACTGCCCATATTCAAAACCTGAGCCTTAGAAGAAGACCACAAGATTTCTGCGAAGATGTGATGTCACAATTATACAATCAGCTGTTCAAATCAGGCAGAGGAGAGGCTCATTAATATTAATGAGAGACAATGAAGAGAAGTATTTTAGGAAGGTCACAACTTGAAGGAAATTTTTAACTCTGGGACCTTTAATTTTGATAAGATTAATATGTTCCTCAGGCAAATGCTTAACTGACGTGAAAAATGTAGTAATAATATTAATAATTAATAACTATCCAATTATGACTGTATATATATATTAGTGATGCACGATATATCGGCCAACCGATATATATCGGCCGATATGTCACATTTTTTAACTTATCGGTATCGGTCCGATGTCAACAAATTCTGGCCGATGTCAACAATTTGCAGAGTTAAACCGCTACAGTTAGTTGGGTCACTGTCTGCGTGTCTCTCGGCGATGCGCTAAGCTAGCTGGTCCTAGCGGGCTCCTCCGTCACATCGCATCGCCCGAAAAGACAAAAAAATGCGCGGAACGTTGCTCTGGGGTGTCGGACACCGTCCTGCCGCCTTCTCATCGCCGGCCGCCGCCTCCGCCGCGGCCGCCGACGCGCCGCCTTCGCGGAGCTCCATCGGGTCCGCTCCGCCGTACTTCCTCTAACCACATGACCGAGTTTTACTGTGAGCCTTCCTTTAAATAAACAGCACTGTTGTGCTTTTCAAATGTACAGTGTTTTTTCTGGTCTGTACTAAATTTGTGACACTACAGAAAACTTTTTTTCTCTACATATATATCGATATCGGCAAATATCGATATCGGCAGTGACTGCCGATATGTATATCGGATATTGATAACGGCCGAAATTTTCACATCGGTGCATCCCTAATATATATATATCCTAACTGAAACATGTGCCACAAAATATATTTTACAGAAAAAAGTTGAAATCGTATTCACTTACATATCCCACCACTATCCGACAGGAGATCTTTTGGTTCAATGTTACCAGAAACAGATGCTCCAAAAACAGATGACAATTACATTCCACCTTTTAATTACGATTCAAATCTGTTGTCTTTCTGCTCCAATTATGCTTCAACAAAGTGAAAGTAGTTTCCTGGTTAAGCAATACTTTATTCCACACTAACTTTCTACAGGCACTGCACTAGTCATTTTAATTAGCAACAGCTCACTTATTGACACATGTCAATCTATATGAAACATCTTCCTTATTTAAACTGATCTGAGTCTTCTGGAAAGTGTTCAGTTGACTCTTGGAACCAGATAGGTACTCATCCAAATCAGTGTCATTTTACAATGTAGACCTGTTTTCTATTTTTATTTATTTATTTTGACATTTAGGCAGTTGATGCATATCACATATCCAGAAAAGTTTGCCATTTACGCTCAGAGTGAACTTCAAAAATGGATGTTACTGTGCGGAAACAGCTTCTCTCCATTTCACAATGATTTTCTGTCCAAGTTTGTGCATCATGAGACTTCTATTATGTCCTGAAACCCAAGAAGAGGACCATAAACGACAATTTCACCAATCAATATGGTAATTTCATACAGGAATATACAAGGAGACAGAAATCAGGTTATGGGGGTGGGGGGTTGGTAGAAAACATGGAGGATACTAGCCAAGACATCATTGGATGTGTCTGAAAAATCAGCAGAGTCAGAGGGAGACACGTCTGATGCTGGTAAAGAAGCTCAAGGACACAGGAACAGGAAGAAAAAAAAGAAAAAAAAAGAAACGACAAGACAAAGGTAGATAAAAGTGAAGGAGGAAGAGCCGCAACAGCCACTGGTCTTTAAACATTTACCTGGTCATGGTTATACTGAGGGAGGAATGATTGTTTGATTCCATTCCAGCTGCAGTTAATGGCTGAGTCACAGTCTATTAACTGCATTCATCTCTGGCTCTGATATATAACACAATGCCAGAGCTCAACAAAGACAGATGACTGAGGCTCCATCATACAACTCACACCTTATTCCATGCCAGAGATGAGTTGGACACACACACACCCAGCCTACATTACAGTTTACTCTAGAAAACCAACAGTAATACACATTTTAATGTGATGTGTATGTTACTGTTAGTTGTTTTGTTAGCAGGAAACAAGATGACACATCAGTATAGCAGCAATGATTCTGACTGGAAGCACAGATTAGACAATATAAACAGTTTGTGTGCACACTGAAATAGATAAAAGAAAAAAAAAAGGAAAACACTGACACACATATATATGTTTGTTAACAGTGATACAGGTATTATTTTTATATTTGGTAACACCATTACAGGTAAATTTATTACAGTTCATGCTCTGAACCCCCGAGTGTACAGAGAGAGAGAGAGGCACGAGTAGGTGGTAAACAGGTATTTTATTGCCACTGGTGAAGAAGAGGGAAAGATGCTGGGGAGTGTGTCCCAGTGTGGCATTTTTTTTTTACTGACACATGTAAATGTATTTTTTTTTTAACACAGGTAAACACTCCTTCCTAAGGTATCATCTCAAGTATGCAAACAGAAATGATTTAAACATAGCTGGGTAACAATTAAAATGTTTTATCATGATTAATTGCATGACATCCCTAAATTAATCACAATTAATCAAAGTGTTAAATGCAAAATTCTATAATTAATTCAATACCAGACTAGTCTAGAGCAAACTTATTTTGAATGCACTATATTACATTACATTTGTTATATAAACACTAAACATCAGCATTTTGTTTTTACAGTAACAGTTAAAGTAACAGCTCCTGTAGAAACACGACGAGCTGCATAGCGCCAGACCTGCTCCCTCTGTGGATAAAAACGGTTTGATCTAAGGTAATAATAACATAGGAATTCTTATTTTATTTGACATATACCTATTTATAGGGCGACACGGTGGAGCAGTGGGTAGCACTGTTGCCTCACAGCAAGAAGGTCGCAGGTTCAAGACCGCCTTGGGGCCTGGGTCTGGGACCTTTCTGTGTGGAGTTTGCATGTTCTCCCCGTGTCTGCGTGGGTTTTCACCGGGTACTCCGGCTTCCTCCCACAATACAAAACATGCTCAGGTTAATTGGCAAATCTAAATTGCCCATAGGTGTGAGTGTGTGTGTGAATGGTGTGTGTGCCCCACAATTGGCGTGCGACCATCTGGGGTGTATCCCTGCCTCTCGCCATAAATGCGCTGGGATAGGCTCCAGCAGACCCCTGCGACCCCGAAAGGGAATAAGCGGGATAGAAAATGGATGGATGGATGGATACCTATTTATACATACTTATGCTAATAAAATGTACACACTGGACCTTTTTAGGTAAAAACATATAATAAACTCTGCCGCTTTCAATAAAAAAGGCAGAAATAATATTCATTTGACAAAGTCTTGTAGCATAAATTTAACATTGACTTGGTATTTTCCAGTATTTCTTATATCCTTCTCTGTTTACTCTATAGTGAATTATATTTCTGCTGCCTGTTTTATTTGGGAAATTCTGCTCCATTTCTTGATGAATTCTCAGAGTAAAAGTAGAAGTTGTTTACATCAGTTCATGTTAGTCCAACATCTACATTTTAAAATGTAAAACAATGCATTATCTAATACAAGCATTTATATTTATAAACCTCACAACTAACTCAAAACAAAACTAAGTTCAAGTTACACATTCTGAAAAATATATATCAGTATGCTTAAACCAGTTTTAGATTTTTATGCAGTACATTTATAAACCTCCCAACCTATATTTACTGTCCTCTATTAGAAAATCATCTGGCAGTGACTTTAAGCTCTGAACATTTTATACATTTATGTTTATAATATACCAAAGCATTAAATTTCATAGCTTGGTGATGTATAAAAAGTAGAATTGATTAGAATTTAACAAACACCATAAAGTATTGAATGTCTGTTATAATGGAACCAGCAAAGAAGGGGATTTAGAATGTGAAAGTTCTGAATCCTCAACCACTGACTTTGAAATGAAAAACAATTTTACTTTATTTAATGTTTTTATTTTACACAAATTTGTTTTTGCACCAGACGAAGACGGATGAATAAAACGCTCCCTGCAGGTTCAGTTGCTTCCATGAGGAATTAAACATGGCCTCGACCTCAGATGAGATGAAGCTCTTCTCCCTGCTGCATTAACTTATTTAGGGCAGCTTTTAAGCCCTCATCACCCCTATACTCTTTCACAATTTATAAGGTCTGATCAATACAGAGTGGAGCACCTACATGAAAAATGACCCAGGAGAAACCGCAGAGCAGACAACATCCAACGAGCTGCAACAGACACCAGACTGCACATTATTAGAAGTTATTATTATAACCCAACACACAACATGAAGCCAACACACAAATACACAGTTAAAGCTGCTTTATTTTTCCTTTGTCTGCATCTTCCTCATAAAGCTTCATCACTAGCTAATTATGTTCAAAAACAATGATCTAACTCATGGGACGACAGCATTATTGTGTGAACCTGCTGGCCACAAAATTATATTGTCACTTACCTATTAATGAAGACAAGTTTGCAGGTCTCTTTGGTCCATTTTAATTCATATTAATTTACCATATCTGCCCTGTTTTGCATAGTGTTGGCATGTGGCAACACTAACTTAATCTTAATTTTTCTGTAATATAAGAACTATGTTTTTACAGTTAGGTGTAACAAAGTGGCTTTTTAAACAACATACAAACTGACCAGTCCCTTTTGCTCATGGACAACTGAAATGTGAGCATCATTGTCTCACAATTGAAGGTTGTCTTTTATTCAGAATTTTCACCAAAAAAACTCTATCTGTGATAAATACATTTTATTTACATTTTGATATAATATATAGATTTGTTGTCATGGCAACATGCAAATGTCTAAAATTCCTAATTCAACAACCTAATGGAGGTCCATTAACTCAACTTACATAGCATGAAACTATACTGATATACATTTTTCTCTTTTTACTCTCTCTCTATATATATAGATATATATACATATACATACATATAAATACATATACATACATATACATATATACACATATGCACATACATATATATTATTCAAGCCATTTTAAGTAATATAAACATTCACAACATTTTTTTTACCATGTTTAAGTACAATTTTGTGCAACACAGGGTTAAGAAACACCTCTATTTGACTAAAGCAGGAGCTGGATTAAATCTCTCCGTCATTTGGTCGCTGGGAGCAGGGGAACCTCAATAAGCGATTGCAAGAGCCATGTGAGGAGAATTTAAGACGTGTAGTGTATGAAAAGTCTCCTCTTGCATAACATTGCAGATCTGAAGAACACCTTACAGCATTATAATGAGCCTTTTTATACAGGAGGAAAAGCACAGGTGGAAACATTAAAAATTAATGTTGGCTAAAATAGCTGCTTGAAGAAATTCAAGGTCCTACTGCTGACTGTCAGTTTACTGTAATCTTTATTAATTAGATTGATGAGACCATTATTGTGTTTTTCCTTCTATGAGAAGTCAAATTCATGTTTAAACATGTTCATGGTCATTCATGTTTAAACAACGACATAACACTGATATAAGAAAATGTCTCAAATCACCAGTCAACAATGTACATTTAACTCTTTATATTTTGTAAATGGGAGTATTGATTCATTTATAAATACACAGTAATATTTGTTGTAGAATAGTTGGAAACGTTAATTCTTCACTGGACATTTTAGAATCTGAGGAACATGTCAACAACCAACCAAATCTCACTTTTACAGCAGCATTGCTTATGTTAGCTGCTCTCAGGCAGTTTTTTTCCCCTCCATAAAAACTGCAGAGCACAAGAAAATGGGCATTTCTTGCTCATATGGCAGTAATAATAAGAAACACAAAAGCCACAATAAGCTGTACCGACAAATACATTCAAATAATAATGCATAGGGCCTATAACTAACTGCAGGACATACACGAGGCTTTAAATATTTAGCACCAAAATCTGGATGTACATTATAGACAAAGCATTGGAATCAAAATGCAGATTCACTTCCCACAGCCAAGATGACTCAAATCACTGAGTAAAATACACACAGGATGCACTCAGTCACCTTTTAATGTGGCAAAAAGCTTCTCAAGAGAAACTAAACACCACATAAAATAGATAAGTTAAAAGCACAATAAAAACTGTAGTTGGGTACTCTGTTGTTAGTGTCTGTTTTAACACTAAAATGAATAAAACTACATTAATATTCAAAAGGAAGATTTTACACTGCTTATGGTGTTATATGTGAGTCCTGCAAAGGAAACAAGCCCTTAGGCTTTATTAGCTTTTAATCCTTGGTGACTATATGCCCTACAGGGTTTTGTGTTTTTGTTTTATACATTGAGCAAATTCAATCAACATGCAGGTGATTGAAATACATATTCACAAAGAACCATTTTAATATATTAAAACAAACTATTGAAACATTCCTGGCGTCATCAAACATGAAGAATCTAACAAATAAAACATTTTAACAAGTCTTCAAAGAACATATTCAGCTTTCAGCTGTTAAAAGTAAAAAGGAAACCCACCAAAAACAGATCAAATGTTCTCAGCTGCTCTTTGTGTCCAGGTGTGTCACCACAGGCCCAAAGGCTCAGGTGAGTGGTTCCTCACTATTTATAGCCTCTGCCCCAGGGTCCTAGTGACTGACAATATAGTCTGTCTGAAAGAGATTCACAATGCCTTTGAATTCAATTGAATTGATTTCATATTATTTATTGTCAACACAAGACAAAACATATTACAATTAGATAATGAACACTACAATTAGACTGATAAAATAACAGTACAGATTCTGATTTATACATCTAACACAACAACAATGGTAATTTTTTAGAAAAAAACATCCAATTCCATGGAATATATTGAACACTGGTTTTACATTAGTGTGAAACTGCGTGGTTGTGAGCCAATTCAAGTAAAATAAACTCCTTCCTAAGAGTGAAATAGCTTTTTCAATAAAATCACAGCCTGAAAAGGGAAAGATTTCTGTTGAAGTGGGTTTTCTTTTGGAAAAATAATCCTACACGGGACAATTTTTTTTTCTTTTTGTGACAAGACCTCGAGTCAAAAGTGCTGTACAGTTCAATGGCAGGAAGTGACATGACCAAGTTTATTTCGTTTCCCTGAACCAGAGGTTGAGAAGTAAATGATGCACTGAAACAAGTCATCCTGCAGCAGCCAGAGGTGGAGAGGTTTACGTTCCTGGATTTAACATTGTGCCAGATTAAATGCATTATGCTTCAGTTTGAGTGGAGTCTGTAGCTTTACTCTATTTATGTTGTGAGTCCCCAGGAAGACAGCTGCCAACATGCTGCTAAAACCTCACAGATACAGCTCCTCTTCTCAGTGGAACTCTTTTCTGTTCTATCAGTATTTGTTTTAATTATTATTTTACAATATTTTTATACATACATACATACATACATATATTTTCCTTTTCTTTTAATACAATTTGCCACACTAGAAACTTGCAGTGTGGAACTATTACATGTAATAAATTAACATCTGATCCATTCAAGCATCAAAGGAAGAGGAATGTTAATATTCTATAATAACCTATATCTAACAAATTAATATTCCACCAATAATACATTTGTTTTACCTTTTCATATACAGTAATAATTATTTTAAAATAGCTATTTGTGGTTGAAATAACTAGAAAATATTCATAAATGGAATAACAAATATAAAATAGAATAGAATAAAGTATTCAGTGAGCTGGTTTATTGCAAATTTGCACATTTAAAGTAAAGAGTTGTATAGTTTGGTATTACAGTATTTTGTAAATTTATTGACGATTTCATGTGAAATATCGGACAAATCTGTAAAAGAAGACAGCATAGATGGAAACACAACAGTTTAACCAGCTGTGCTCTGTGTCAGTAACAGACATGTACATTTTTTTCTATTGAACTCAGTTTGATAAAATCATTAAATCAGTTTTGCAATGAAAAATAAGTGTTAAAATGCCTGATGTATGTGCTGCATTTACAGTGAGTCTGCAGTGGAACTGCCAAAGAAAACTGAGAAACAGAGAAGGACACAGACAGTGATTTATCTTCTTCATCTTTTGACACTGAATGAACTCCTGGAACATGGAATTGAAAACGCTCAAGCAACTTTCCACACGAAGTATTGATTGGATAGTCTGTGTTTTTCTTCTGAGTCCTGTTCAAAGAACAGGCACAAGGTTTGATAGCGATGTGGAGTCCAAAAAATTAAGCTTTCTGGATCTAATCTCGCACAAATCTCCACCGAATCAAACAGCAACACAGGTCCATCACAGAAGAGACAGCTCCTTTCTCACCCAAACACAAGCAGTTCTAGTGAGGACTGTGACATGGTTTCTTCCCACACCTGAACTGAAGTATCTGAGGTTATCAGTCACCATCTTGTATAAGAACAAAGCCTGATGACTCGTGTTGTTGGAGCGGGGTTCATAAATAACGTCCACAGCAGACAACACTGACACTAATAGAATGAATGGGCAGCTATTGGCTAATGAGGCACAAACCGCTCAATTCCAGTCAATTTAACTAAAAAGTCGGCCCTGAGTCTGATGCTAATGTTCTCAAGCTTTTCACTACAGAGTTTACTGGACATTCTAAGAGCAGTTTGAAGGGATAAATCTTTGTCTCCCGACTGAGGAGAAACTTCTATATTTTAGTGTCGCTAGGGATGGTCATTTCACTATGTTCCAATGTTAAATCAATGGTTTGTGTCTCCTTGGCTCTGGTGATTCTCCAGAGCTCCTGGTTCCTTGAGAAGAACTCGGCTCATCTGCTGTAATGGCAGGACCTGAATTGTTTTTTTTTTCCTTGGCTAATGGCAGATCCAAGAATACAGATGTTTGCCATTTCAGGCAATAATTCAGCCTAGACAAAACAGATGTGAACCTATGCTGGGCCATGAGGTCAATGCTGTATTTGACCCAAATATCACGAAACAAATATGTCCCAGTTTGGGCTGAAATGTGTTAAATTAGCATCAACTAATCCAGGTGAGGAAACACACATGGCTCACGTGTGTTGGAAGCCAGAACTCAACTGTATGCAGCCCAGCGTCCACTGAACAGTTTGCAGTGGGCCGTTTGATTGATTTCTAGTTCATTTGGATTATCACATGATGGCTTGAGTGTGACTGAATGTAGGCTGACCAAAAGATTTTTGATATCTGGGATCTACCTGGCTGCTGCACTGCCTACACATCTGACTAAACACCTGTCTGAACACCTGTCATGTGACTACATCAATCTTGAACCTGTTGACTGTGACAACCTTCCTGAATTCATGCCTGAAAACTACTTTTCTTTCTTTGTTTCTCTCACATCATTTTTATTTATTTACTTTTTCTGTTGATAGCTGTCAGGCTGAGCTTGGATCACACACAATCACAACAAGAAACAAGAAAATGGAGATGCAATCCATGACAGAGGATTAACACAAGCTGCTGTAACCCATCAAATGGTTAAACAAAAAAAAGAAGCCAATAAAATAATATTACTAGATTCCTTCCAACACAACTGGAAACCAGTGGCATTAGCTGTTTCAGGTTTGCTGCAGCTAATACTTGAAGGTCAAGGTGAGAAGCTCTGTGCCACTGCAACCACTGCAGAAATGGAGTTCTCGCTGTGGGAAAAATTGCCTGCGATGCATTGTTGTTATGTTTTTTTTATTAGGTCAGAAATACCTCTGTAAAGCCTTTATTGCAGCAAGAGGGAACAGCACATGAATGTCTCAGTGTGATAATGTGCAGCAGAACTCTGCCCCTTCGTGTTGTCTCTGTAAATATTCAGCAGTCCATGGGTCATTCCGGCTGGAAGAAAACAGGCAGTTATTCATAGAGTTAGGCCTGTGTTGCTAAAAGTTGATATGAGTCACGCTGATGGGCTGACCCTCATTCCTTCTGTACATAATATATATATTTTTATAAAATAACTTGAATGCCAACATCCTGTTGCTTTAATGCTTGTTGCTGCGAAAAACACAAAATCTGTCTCTTGAGCCATTTTTTTGGTTTCTGGGCTACGGTATAAATGTGTGGAGGAGCAAAATGATTAGTAAAACCACAGCAATCCTTAATTTGATTGAATTATATAATAATGTATTCTAATTCTATCAAATTGGTTTCTCTACCTGCTGCAAAACCTTATGCACAGGACCTTTATTTATAAATTTGTATATAAATGGGCACTTTTCATCATTGTTCTTATCTCATGCACAAGTAACATAAATTTTATTATTTATAATTATATTTTTATTATTCTCATTAATGTTGCAATCTTAACCTTTAACTACCTTTATATTAAGGACCACGTCCTCAGTACTATTTTTGCACATTGCTAGTACAGGTTGATTTGTTGTTATTGTGTTTTTTAGGGTCAGTTATCAGTAATTCAGTATTACTCAGCAACAAATCACTTTATGTCCGAGATGAGCAATATCCCAAAGAATCTGATGTTAGAGCACGTTTCAGTGGCTTTATCATGAAGGTGGTTAAATCACAAAGTGACAATATGATGTAGATTGTAGCTGAGGAAAATATTTCATTATTTACACTTAAAAATAACTCAAGTCATTTTTGGCTAAGTTGAAATATTTGCAACTTTACTCTCCTACCATTAATGTATCATCCTGTGCTGCAATCATTGTAATCTTAACAAGTAAAGACATCTTGCTTTTGGTATATTTAGTGGAATCGATATCTTATATATTAATATAATATTTTTTAATCTTATTTCAATTTTTTGTTTTCCTGATTTGGGTTAATTTGAACTCGTTTAAGAAAATAATACAAACATACTCTTAAAAAAAGATTAAACTGACTAAAATCAAAAATAAAATTTAGAAAATGAAGTGAGCTATATTATATATAAAACTATCAGTGTAATAGGATAATTCTACTCAATTTTGGACTGATTGTACCAAAAAAAATATTTTCATGTGTTAAGACTTTTTCAGTGTTTTGTGCCTCAGCTACTTTGATTACTCCCAGAACTGCTGCAGGACAGCAACCCACCAACAGGGTCACCAGCAACCCATTAACATGTTAGTCTGGAGGCAGGATGTGATGTGGTGTTTCTGGAGAGGAAATCACAGAGCGCAAGCCCCTTAGGTGGAGAGAAATCAGGTCGAGAGGTGCTGGGACTGAGTGATTCTGCTGCTGTAATCAGCAGCATCATCCTAGAGATTTACTCTTGTTGATTTATATTCTCCTAGAACTTTCTGCTCAGAGGCCCTGTCTGATAGTGAGTTGGAGTTGGTGTTTTTCCATTAGATCAAGGTTCATTTTTACTGCAACATAATGGCAAACACGTGGGAATATCTCCACCATGCATCAGTGTGAGGTCAGAGTTTATCTGTGTGTGTGTGTGTGTGTGTGTGTGTGTGTGTGTGTGTGTGTGTGTGTGTGTGTGTGTGTGTGTGTGTGTGTGTTTATGATATTATTGAACTGCTAGTTATCGCCCCAGATTATGTTGGTGATATTTTTTTTCTTTTTGTCTCACATGTTTTCATTATTTGAGCATCATTCAAACATTTTAGCTCTTATTATAGTGTTAGATAAAACAATGTCTCCTTGTGTTAATTGTTAATGTGCTATAAAAAAAATTCTTTCAGGTCATGTGAGGTAAAGTAAAAACAGTAGGAAAACACAAACTGACCACACACATCCTGCAGACATCACTCCACCAAACTAAACAATTGCACTAAAAAAGATGAATTTGAATCAAGTAAAAGTGTCTTGTTTTTGGTATAATTAGTGCAATATTGAGTAGAATTATCTTATCACACTGGCAGATAATGTATCTTATTTCAATTTTTTTTTCCTGATTTTTGTCAAATTAATTTGTCAAAGAATATTTCCTAAAACCAAACCAGATTAACTCAAATTAGGAAAAAAAACTTAAAATTATTATATTAATATATCACCTATAGATTGCTTTAAATGTAACAAAAACTAAATAATTTCACTTATTAAGATGTCAGTTTTTGCAGCGCAGAATGATGCCATCAATGGGAGGATGTGTCATTATTATATATATAGTCTTTGAAAATGACAGCAATTAATAATTATTTTTCTGCCACTACATTGGAAATTTTCCTGCTGCTACTGGGAATAATTTCAGCTCTGTTTTGAACTTGAAGTCGATTACACTAAGCTGCACTCAAGTGGGATAAACGAGCCTGGAGAATTAAAGGATGTGATGAAAGAATGAAAGAATTTAAAAGAGAACATTCTTCTTCTTTTAAGACACTGTCATGTCCGTCCCATGTTTCCTATGTTCCTATGCAGTTATTCTTCAACCAGTGTTTCATTATGTTGCAGCAATGTAGTAGCACAATAAATCTTTAGCAACTTGAAGGCCCAATCCAAAGAAAAAAATCTGATCCTGCTGAAGGTTTATTTATAAAACTGAGCTCAGAAGCAAGAGAACATGATTCAGTCATTTGTTTCTCAAACTGAAGGGCCCTATGTGTCTTTAAATGGCTGTTAACAATCACCTAAAGGCATCAAACAGCAAAATTATTGCATTTTCTGATTTACTGCTTTTTTTCCAACCTGCTTCAGAACGAACCCCGAGAGGCTCAAATAGTGTTATAGATGCAAGGAACAGTCTGTTTCTATCCTTTCCTAATCTTTTAATTAAATGTTGAATGTTGGTGTTCTGGGGCGACACGGTGGTGCGGTGGGTAGCACTGTTGCCTCACAGCAAGAAGGTCGCAGGTTCAAGACCCGCCTTGGGGCCTGGGTCTGGGACCTTTCTGTGTGGAGTTTGCATGTTCTCCCCGTGTCTGCGTGGGTTTTCACCGGGTACTCCGGTTTCCTCCCACAATACAAAAAACATGCTCAGGTTAATTGGTAAACTCTAAATTGCCCATAGGTGTGAGTGTGAGAGTGAATGGTGTGTGAATGGTGTGTGTGCCCCACGATTGGCTGGCGACCATCTGGGGTGTATCCCCCTGCCTCTCGCCTTAACGCGCTGGGATAGGCTCCAGCAGACCCCTGCGACCCCGAAAGGGAATAAGCGGGATAGACAATGGATGGATGGATGGATGGATGTTGGTGTTCTGAAAAACAAAATTTTGTCACCAAACCATTTAAGAGATGAATGTGGAAAACGTTTATAAGAGTCTAACTCTGCACATTCAGACATCCAACTGGAGGCACAAGAAGAAAATTGTATAGGCCTTTAAATTTGATACAATGTGGATGATTAGTTGAAAAAGTACTGAAAAAAATTCTTATATAAGAAGTCTTGTCTATATCTTGTATATGGGTTGACATGTGGATCAGTAGCTAGCACAACACTGCAAATCAAGGTTCTGGAGTCCTTGAGTTGGGACAAGACAAAATGATTTGCAAATGGAATAAACTAATCCTGTTTATTAGTCTAGCTGTACAAAAATTTACCTGATGAAGTTTAATTCTTTGCAGCGAGAACCTTATAGGATCAGGTCAAAAACAGGTAAAGCTGCTTACTTCCCACCTACATTCTTCCTCCTTTTCTCCATTTCAAGAATCAACTCTATGACAGCATTTAACTGCATTCTCATGTCTACTCACTGCATATCATGAATCAATCCATTGAATCCATTCCTGCAGGAAAAAGGAAGGTCCGCGGAAAGGTAGAAGGTAACTGACCTGTGTTGTTGGGGTGAAAAATGGAGGTGAATCTTTATTAGATTCCCCTTTCTTTGTTTTTCCTCTCAGTTTTACATCTTCTCTTCTAACCTCTTTGTCATTCACTCTTCCTCCCTCCCACTCACTTTTTTTTCCCGATGACGTCTTCCTCTCTGGTGGTGGAACTACCTCAGCATATTGATAATATGATTTATTTAAGTAGCCCTCCTTAAAGCAAAGGACATCCTCTCTGACATCTGCTGCTATTATATTTGAATCATGGAGGTTTCTGCATTATTCCTCTGCTATGTATTATCTGCTGACCAGGAATCAGCTGATTTATCATCGTAATGATCTTTGCTTGGTGACAGAATGCACAGTTTGAGTTTCCCTTTCACTGGAGCAACACTTGTTGATTTATTAGGATCCTGTCAGCCTGGCTATGCCTTGTTAGGCTGATTAAACCATCACGTCTAATTAGAGGCTGCATCACGGCTCAGTTCCCAGCTGCACTGGCTTCACAAAGATAGAGGAAATGTTGTAGAACTGCCTGAGGAGTTGGCTTTTACTTAAAAAAAATTATATGCCTCGTTCAAAATTTAGTTTCAAAACCAAACTTCTCTGCTGTGACATTATTTTAACATACATATAATAATTACAGTCTTTTTTGTATAACATTGAGAAGCTAAAATCTCACCCATGATTGGATTTGAATGCTTCTGACAGCAGGAAATGCAAAAATATAAGTATTGCCTGGATCCTATCATTCATTTCAGGATTAATAGAAACAAAACCCAATGGTTTTTTACCTCCTCTATATGCAAATAACTCTACCTGAAAGCTAAAACAGTTCTTCATGATACCTAAAAATTACTACAATAAAATTCAGAGTATAAAATGTTAAACTTTCATCACCTCCCCTGTAAAATAATTCCTAAATTTTAAATTGTTGGTAGTAGATTGAATCCATTTCAGATTTGTGTGTGAAATGTATTTTCTTTCTTGAGCAGAGTACTAAAGAAAAGAATTTTCCAAGGTACATATTGTTGAAGTTTCACGTCTTTATTAACAGAACTGCAGTTATACAGAGAACCACCGGTGGCAGTATTTCACATTCTGACCTGCATTGTCAAATTACTGTATTACAACACTCCCACTTAATTTTACAATTAACTTAGAAGTTTTTTTTTTTTTTTTTTTAACGTAAATCACTTAGGAGATGTATTAAACTTAACCTCTTGTTAGACTATAAGATTTCCTTTTAAACAAAAAATAGCAAGATGTTTAAATTACCCTTTTCTTTTCTATCTTGCTTACCAATAGTCTCAATTTAGGCTCTATCAAACAATACTGAACATTAGCCTACACTTAACAGAGTTACACAGCACAAAGTCCAATCTCTCTCCTTAGATATTCAAACTTCTGCTTTGCTAATGGCTTGGTCAAGATATCTGCCTTCATATCCTCTGTTGGACAGTATTGCAGTTGAATCTGTCCATTCTGCACACATTCACGAATGTAATGATAACGAATATCTATGTGCTTTGTTCTTGAATGATCAACTGGATTCTTAGCTATGGCAATAGCTCCTTGATTGTCTTCCAGAATCACAGTTGGCGTAGCATCCATTCCGAGATCACTCAGGAGTCGTGTAAGCCAGGTACATTCTTGTGCTGCCTGGCTGAGAGCAACATATTCTGCTTCAGCTGTTGATAGTGCAACAGTGTTCTGTTTCTTGCTGAGCCAGCTTACTGCTCCTCCACCGAGTAGGAAGATATTCCCGGTAGTAGAACGACGATCATCCTGATCTCCTGCCCAGTCAGCGTCTGAGAAACCGAGCAAGGTTTCCGACTCTGACCGCTGGTACTTGAGAGCGAGGTTGATGGTACCTTTCAAGTAGCGAAGTATCCTCTTCACAGCAGTCATATGTGCAGTGTTTGGTTTGGCGTTGAACTTTGACACAGCGCTCACTGCTTGTGCGATGTCTGGCCTGGTTGCCATTGCTGCATATAGCAGGCTCCCTACAATTGACTGATAGGTACCTGGGTTCACTGGGTTACTGACACCATCATCCTTTTGTAACTTCACATTTGCATCAGCTGGGGTTGTGACTGTATTTGCTTTATCCATCCCATATTTTTGAAGAACAGCTTCAATGTAATGCTTCTGGTGAAGGTACACACTGTTGTTTGTCTTGTCTTGAATGACTGAGATGCCCAGTATGTAAGACAGCTCACCCATGTCTTTCATCTTGTATCTCTTCTTCAGAGCGACTTTCAACTCAGTCATGCTCTCCAGTGACTCTGTAATCAAAATCAGATCATCAACATAGACAGCTAATATCTCTAGCTCTTGTGTAGCTCTCACGAACACACAGGGGTCTGATGTGCTCTGGTTGAATCCAATGTCTTTCATGAACTCTGTGAAAGTCTTACTCCAGCAGCGAGGGGACTGCTTAAGGCCATAGATTGACTTCTTGAGCTTGCACACCAAGTGCTCTTGGCCTGGTTTGATGTATCCGTCTGGTTGCTCCATGTAGATTTCCTCCTCCAGATGTCCATTCAGAAATGCAGTTACGACATCCATCTGATGAACATGCAGGTTGTTCTGAACAGCAAAGGACAGCAAGGTACGAATTGAGCTGAATCGTACAACAGGTGAGAAGGTTTCATCATAGTCGACGCCATAATTCTGTGAGTAGCCCTTAGCAACAAGTCTGCACTTGTATCTCTCCACTTCTCCATCACTATGGTGCTTGACTTTGAACACCCATCTCGAACCTATTGGCTTCCGGTCTTTTGGTAGTTCCACCAAGTCCCAAGTCTCATTCTCAAGCAGGGACTCATACTCTAAATCAGCTGCTTCCTTCCACTCTTTTGCATTAGAGCTCAGCATTGCTTTCTTCATTGTAGTTGGTTCTTTTACACTACAGACATTTGCATAATGTTCAACAGTCACTATGTCTGCAAATTCCTCATAGCCATACCTTTTTGGGGCTTTTCTGATTCTTCCACATTCTCTCGGGGCTTCGGTGACTGGTGTCTCATTAGCTGATGCTCCACTCTCATCAGGAACACTGCCAGCATCACTGTCTGAACAAGACATTTCCACTTCCTGTTTCCAGTCAAAGTCTGTCTCATTGAAGATGACATCCCGGCGAATCAGAATCTTCCTTTTCTCCTCATCGAACAGACGATATCCCTTGGCATTGTTGGCATATCCCACGAGGCGAAGTTTTACCGCTTTCTTGTCCAGCTTTCTCCTCTCTACTTCTGGGACATGTGCATAGGCCACACAGCCAAACACTCTCAAGTGACTGATGTTCGGTTTTCTGCCACTCCATCTCTGGATCGGGGTCTCTTGCTTCAAAACTGATGTGGGCAGCCTGTTCTGCAAGTAGGCTGCTGTTGCTACAGCCTCTGCCCAAAACATTTTTGGCAGCTTTGCATGAGACAGCATACTCCTAGCTGCTTCAATTAAAGTCCGATTCTTTCTTTCAGCTACACCATTTTGCTGTGGTGTATGAGGTACAGACATTTCGTGGTGGATGCCTTGAGCCTTCAGGTATTCTTGAAATTCTTTCGATGTGTATTCCCCACCGTTGTCTGTTCTCAGTCTAGTCACTTTTTGTTCACACTCATTGGAGAAAGTTCTCTCAAACTCTTTAAACTTGCTTAGCACTTCACTTTTCTGCCTCATGAAGTATACCTTGCAGCATCTTGAGTAGTCATCAATGAATGTCACGCAGTACTTTGCTCCACCTATGGATTCAGTCTGCATGGGACCACAGACGTCACTGTGAACCAGTTGCATCTTGCGCTTTGATCGGATTTCTCCCACTGACTTGAATGGCTTTCTAGACAGCTTGCCTTCCACACATGCTTCACAGAAGGAGTTCTCGTTTTCAGCAGAAAAGTCCATTCCACTCACCAGAGGCTTCACCTCCTTCAGCATGGTCGTGTGACCCAGTCTTTGATGCCATAGACTGGCTGCAACTGCTGCACTTCCTGCTGTATGAGAGGGTGAGGCACTCCCCATCACATCCAGCTGATATAATCCATCGGCTCGTTGGGTTCCCATTCCTCGAAAATCTCCATCTCTTCCACGCATGTAGCATCGGTTCCTCTTGAACTGCACTGTGTTTCCTTTTTTCGTGGCAGCTCCCACTGAGAAAAGATTTCCGGACAGCTTGGGAACATACAGCACATCATACATCGTCACATCTTTGACATCACTCATTTTGAAAGTCATTTTCATTTTTACACTGCCAAGTCCTTGGGCATCGACTACTCTGCCATCCCCCAGTTTCACTGCTTGTGGCTTAGTGAATTCCTGGTAGTCCTGTAGTATTTCTTTTGAACATGTCATGTGTTTTGATGCACCTGAGTCAATCAGCCATTCAACTTGCTTGGCTTTCTCATTCTGATTTGTTTCTCTGGCAGCAAATGCACTGTCAGCTGCACTCTCAGACTTGTCATTATCCTCACATGTCATGTGCTTAGCCTTGTGGGTTTGATTCTTCTTTTTCAATTCTGGACAATTTCTTTTTAGATGTCCTTCCTTCCCACATTTAAAACACTTCCATTTGGATCTGTCTATTTCAGACTGTGGATTCCCACGCACTTGTGTTGCCATTGCAGAAGCGCCACCTGCTGTTGTAACGCTGGTACTGTCATTTGCCTGCAATCGTTTTTGTTCTTCATTAATCAGTGACTGCTGCACGAATTGAAGAGTCAAACTGTTCATCTTTGTCTCTAGGGCAGTGACAATCGTTGCATAGCTGGAGGGAAGACTACCCAGCAATGTCACAATCTGATCCTCTTCCTCAATTACAGCACCGATAGCACCAAGCTGATCAGTTAACTCTTTCATGCGTTTCAAATGCACGGTTATCATTTCTCCTTCCTTCATTTCACATCTGAAGTACTTCTTCTTTAGAAACAATTTGTTGGCTAGGGTATCTCTCTCAAAATGTCCCTTTGGCGTATCCCACGCCTCTTTAGGTGACTGGCAACTTGTAATCAGGTACAGTTGAGATGTACTTACATTAAGCACCAACATCGAAAATGCTCTTTCCTTCTTCCTAGCGAATTCGGCTCGAGCTGCCGCGTTAGCATCTCCTGCTAATGCCTCCGTCTCCATTACCATGCCCCACAAACTTCGAGCTTTCAGTAGATGCTCCATTTGGAATTTCCACGTAGCCCAGTTGTCTGCTCCACTTAGCTTGTCGATACACAGCCTGTCCTCCATTGTGAATCCCACAATACCGAGTACACCTCACAAAGTCCGTGTGAAACCGCTGTTTTTAAGCTAAATTAGTAGAACTGACCGGACCCGACTGGGCCCATAACCTGTTGAAGTTTCACGTCTTTATTAACAGAACTGCAGTTATACAGAGTACCACCGGTGGCAGTATTTCACATTCTGACCTGCATTGTCAAATTACTGTATTACAACACATATTTCAATTTTCATCCTCTATTTTAAAAAATAAGCAAGCTTTTTGGTCCAACAACAGTTTGTAAGCCCTGTAGCAGAAGCACAGTTGCCTTCACACACACTCATATGTCCTGTCCCTCAGAAAGGTGGAAAGAACAAACATTCCTACCATGATTCACTCACTTATTATCCTTCTCTCCTGTTACACTACAACTATAGCCATTTCTTAATAGCATTGTGTTCATCCAGGTTTCAGTAGTATTGCAGAAGTAGTTAATTTATCTGAAAATCTACACATAAAATCTGAAAAAATGCTTTTTTAAAAATATCTTCTATTTATTTTTTATAATTTTTATAATTATGTGCAATGAAACGTAGATGTAAAAATAAAAATATCATATCTAATAAACCTATTAGATTTAAACCTATTTAAACCTCCTGAAGGAGTGTTAAAACATCCACAATAGAGCACTGAAATGGGAGTACTTTTTCAGTCCTGATACCACTGCCTGCCACTTGTAGGATATTGCCCCTGGTCGATGGATTGTTCAGCTCCTAAACTATCAGGTTAGACAACAGGCATGGCACTGCCACAGTTCTGGGTGTGGGTGAATCACCTCTCCTCCAGCCTGGGACAAGAGGTCCCTGTGAAAAAAGATGACTTCACCGGCCAGCGAGGAGCCACCAGAATCAGGCCATGTTGGGCCAAGTCTGCATTAGTGCATCTGTTCCCAGGCAAGCAGTGCTGTCTGTTATGGAGAAGAACAGGTGACAGTGGGTATTTGCTCTGAAGGCAAACAGATCAGATTCTGTCCTGCTGATGTAGTCCTATATCTGAAAAACCAAAAGTGGGTGCAGCCTTCACTCCCTTACAATAGGACCTTCTCTGGAGAGAAGGTCCACCCCCAGGAACAAGTGCACTGGAACATGGCTCTAAGAGAAAGAAATCAAGCAATGCAGCAGAGCAACAGAGAGTGAGACAGTTTTAACAGGGGAAGGGAGTGTGTCCCTCCCTGTTTGTTTATGTAGGAAACCATTATTGTGTTGTCTGTCCTGTTTAGAACATGATGACCTGTCAGAACGAACTGAAAATGCTTAAAAGCAAAAAGGGTTGCTAATAGCTCTAAATCAGTGTTTTTCAACCACTGTGCCGCGAGATATTGTCAGGTGTCCGTTCCTTTGGATTTGGTAAAAATGTCAACATTATCTCAAAAAAATTGGGCCAACCCTTCAAGACGTTGATACGTCCTAGTGTCCAGTATCTGGTTATGAATTTTATATGACAAGACTGTGAGAAGGTGATGGCCCCGCCCCTTCTCACCCGGTTATAAGGGGGAACTGAATAGCAGAGAGGGAGTTCCCCCCCCGGACATGTTTGCGTGCGGGACAGGTGACGCGACGCGTGGGACTGCCTGTCTGGTCCACCTGGTGCGAGGTGGACATTCCCTGCTGACGTGAGCGTGTTGGGTTTTGTGTTTTTTGGTACCGCCGCCAATAAATGTTTTAACTGAGTTCCGCTGCCTCCTGTCTCCGCTTCTTTTTCTGGTTGCCCTGATCCCTTTTGTGGGGCGACCACGTCGGTCGCTCACAAAGACACACACAAAAAGATTTTTTGTTGTAATTGTTGAATTGTTAAAAAAAAAAAGTTTGTTACATTGATGCAAAACTACACTATAATAACCTGATGTTTATCATTATTTTTAAATCTTTATTTATGAAGAAATGACTACATTTGTGGCAGTCTTTTATCAGCTATTTACAGGCTATCTGATATCCTGCTAAGGCATTATGGGAAACTTCTTGTCGTCCTCATAACAAAGTGTGTCTTTTAAAAATCTATGACAAGAGACATATTGGCTGTTACGTTGATTTTTATCATATTAGAATATGTGTATCCATGGTCTGTAATGCTATATTATGAGGCCTGTACTCTAATACAATGTTTTTCAACCACTGTGTGAGATTTTGTCAGGTGTGCCGTGGGAAATTATCAGTTTGTGTGCCCGTGCTGTCTCTTGCTGCAGAGTAATCATGTAGTAGCTACTCCTTCCTACCAGTAGGGGGCAGCAGCAGGTAGTAACTGCCTTGTCATGGAGACAAGAGAATTAGTGACGCATTGTTGATGGTTCATTGTGGATAGCAGGACGATGGTGAAAGTGGTGGATACGTTTATTTGCTAGAGGAAATACATTGAAAGCTACTTTCACTTGGATTTACTTTTACCGGAGATGCGATGGCACAGATTCCGTTGTGCTTGGTATGTGGTGATGTAAAGCTTAAAAACCATCTCCAAACGAAACACCCTTCACTTAAGGAAGTGTTTGAGGAATGAGAGAGTCCTTAAAGCTAGCTACTATGTCGCTGAACTTGAGGCTAAATCAAAAAAATCACACTATGTCAGAGAAATTCAAACTTTCTGCCTGCTTAGCCATTGTAAATGAGATGCTAGAACCATTGTAAATGAGATGCTAGGACTGTTGTAAATGAGATGCTAGGACTATTGTAAATGAGGTGCTAGGACCATTGTAAATGAGATGCTAGGACCATTGTAAATGAGATGCTAGGACCGTTGTAAATGAGATGCTAGGAATATTGTAAATGAGATGCTAGGACCGTTGTAAATGAGATGCTAGGACCGTTGTAAATGAGATGAGATGAAGTAAACACCAAAAGTGCTTTGCTACAAGCAGAGACTGCATGAGCAACTATGGATGTAGATGTTAAGGTTTTAGCTGGTGGAGTGTCATAGTGTTCCTAGGGACCCCTTCTGCATCCTCAGCAGGTATCTCAGGGTCACAGGTGTTTCGCCCCTTAACCTGTACACCTCTCCTGAGTGGGGCAGCAAGGGCTGAGTTAGCCTTCACCTGCAGAAGGGGTCCAGCTGTGATTTCTTGACAGCCACAGCCACCTGGAACTGCTTTCGGCTACTGTGGCTATCTCCCTGGTAGCCTTCTGTATTTGTTTGGCATCAAGCCCGATCTTCTGCAGGAAACTGCGAATAGATGTGGCGGGAAAACCGCGAGCCCCAACCTCAATTGGGTAGAGGGTGGCATGCCATCCAGCAAGGGTCGCCTCATCTACTATGTCCTGGTACTTACCCTTCTTTGCCTGATGAGATATGGCTAGCCTGTCTTCTCAGGGAACAGTGAGTTCGGCTAGAATGATGGACTTCGAGCTCCTAGAAAGAAGGATCATATCCGGTCGGAGGGTAGTTGCCACCACCTCCTGAGGAAAGACCAGCTTCTTCTTGAGATCCACCCGCAGCTCCCAATCTGATGCGCAGTGCAGCATTGATGGTAGGCGGTCAGGTCTTTTTCCCTTTGGGACTTTACTGCCCTCTAGCTGGAAGCTTGTGGGCATTGGTGGTACTGGTGGCTGTTTGTTGGTGTGGCTTCTCTGTAGTTCGACCCACTTAGCGACCTCGATGAGGACTTTGTTGTGTCTCCACCTATAGCGCCCGTCTGCCAGAGCTTTTGGGCAGCTGGTCAGAATGTGGTTCAGTGTGCAGAGGCTGTCGCCGCATTGACTACAGGAGACCTCTTTCTCCTTGCCCCAGATCTTCAGATTACTTGATGTGGGTAGGAGATCAGCCACAGCGCGCAGCAGAAAGTTCAGCTTGCCTTGGTCAGTGCCCCAGACCTCCTTCCAAGACAATGGTCTCTCAAGCACCCCCTCCCACTGCATCCAGCGTGCCTGGGAGCCCAGCCCTGCTGCTTTGATTCGACGGTCTTCTTCAGCTGCCTTCAGCACCCTTTGCACCACCAAGTCCCTTCTGTCTCGCATGTTGCTTTTCGACCAGCTCTTGACACCGTAGTTTCCAAGCCCTAGCCGTTCACGACACACAGTGCTCACGATTACCTGATGCCTCCAGTAGGCTTCCGCTTCCTTCACCGCCTCAAGGGGTTTCCACTTCCTGCCGCAGTTAATGGCAGAACTTGCATACCTGACTTTTGCGTCCCTAGAGACTGAGAGCGTGCATGCTGCCCTTGCCTTGGTGGCCTTGAATTCTTGAAGAAAGAGGAGCATGGTAACTGGAGTACTGATGACCTGCTGACCTGCTGTAGAGGTTGACTGCGCTGAAAGCTGGAGGAACACCCAGCCATTTACGAATAAACCTGCTACAGACTCTCTCCATTGCTTCAACTCTTGTCATAGGGAAATCGTAGAGCAGAAATGGCCACTGAAGTCTTGGTATGATGCCATGCTGAAAGCACCATACCTTGAACCTACCTAGCAGCAAACTCCTGTCTATTCTCCTCAGCTACTCCTCCTCCCAAGCCCTGACCTGACGCACTGTGTCAGATCTTGATCCAAGATGGCGGCGCGTTAACACGCAGCGGCCACACCGGGGTCAAAAGTTGGTGTTTTGTTTTGTTTATGTTTGCCCTACCTGGCATTGACTTTTTTGTTTTTAGCACAAACGATGGGACATGTGTCGGAAACATGGAATTACGGTTTATAATAAGAATAAACTGCTGCAGATCGGAGAAAATGCATTTACTCCGATCCCAGAGGGCTTTATCGGACTGCTTCGCGAGCTCCGCCTGCTGCGGGAACCAGCACACCAGCCGGCGGGACCTCCAAACTTGGCTTGCCGGGAGAGGAGACCTCGAAAGCGGTGTGCGAGCAGCCGGAAGCGCGGCAAGAGGGCAGGGATCCGAGCTAGGTGGAAAGCTAACACTAGCCGGCCACCAGTCCCTTCCATCCTGCTAGCGAACGTCTGCTCACTGGACAATAAACTGGACTACATTCAACTACATCGAGACTCACAAAGGAATTACAGGGACTGTAACCATTTCGTGTTTGTGGAAACATGGCTAAACGACAGCATACCGGACTCTATCTAGCTACCAGGGCTGCTAGCCCTCCGAGCCGACAGGAATGCTACACTGTCAGGTAAAAACAGGGGCGGTGGGCTGTGCATATATGTTAACAACGGATGGTGCAGGAATGCGGTGCTTGTTTCCAACTTCTGCTCGCCGCTAGCGGAGTTCGTAACTGTCAGATGCCATCCCTTCTACATCCCACGAGAATTTACATCCGTGTTCATAACTGGTGTTTACATCCCACCGAGTGCTAGCGCTAACAGCAACGCGCTAACAGACCTGTATGAAGAAATAAGCAAACTTCAGACCGAACATCCAGACGCATTGTTTATTGTCGCCGGGGACTTTAATCTTGCCAACTTGAAGAAAGTCCTACCAAAATTCCATCAGAATGTGGACTTTCCTACAAGAGGAAATAATATACTGGACTGTGTTTACACCAACATCACGGGGGCTTACCGAGCTGCCCCCCTCCCCCACCTAGGACACTCTGACCACTCTACTGTTATGCTAATTCCGGCATATCAGCCACTCGTCAGGCACATCAGACCAAGTCGAAGGGAGACAAGGACCTGGCCTGAGGATGCAATGTTGGCACTTCAGGACTGCTTTGAGTGCACTGACTGGGACATTTTCAAGCAGGCAGCCACCTACAACGGCATCACTGATCTGGAGGAATACACCTCAACTGTGACCAGCTACATCAGCAAGTGCACAGAGGACGTGTCAGTCTCCAAAACCATCACCACACCCCCCAACCAGAAACCATGGATGACTGCAGAGGTGAGAGCGCTACTGAGAGCCAGGGACGCTGCCTTCAGGGCTGGGGAGGAGGAAGCTCTGAGGAAGGCAAGAGCTCAGCTGTCCCGGGCCATCAAAACAGCAAAGCGCACTCATGCCCAGAGAATCCACAGCCACTTCACAGACACCAACGACACACAACGCTTATGGCTTTCCTGTGTTGGCGATGACTCCCTGCCAGAGGCGTTAAACCAGTTTTATTCAAGATTTGAGGCTCACAACAACTCAGAGGCGAGGAAGGACGTCCCTCCCCCTAACGACCCAGTACTCAGCCTGTCCACTGCTGAAGTGAGAAAGACCCTACTCAGAGTCAACCCACGGAAAGCTGCTGGGCCTGATGGGATACCAGGTCGTGTGCTGAGGGAGTGTGCAGATCAACTGTCCAATGTCCTCACTGACGTCTTCAACATCTCCCTGTCCACCACCGTCGTCCCCACCTGCTTCAAGACCACCGCCATCATCCCCCTACCAAAGAAACCCTCAGTGACTTGTCTCAATGACTACCGCCCAGTTGCACTGACATCCACCATCATGAAGTGCTTTGAAAGGCTAGTAATGAGACACATCAAGCCCCAGCTACCAGCCACACTGGACCCAATGCAGTATGCATATCGCCCCAACCGCTCCACAGACGACGCCATCAACACTGCACTCCACCTGGCTCTCTCTCACCTGGACCAAAAGGACACATATGTTAGGATGCTGTTCATCGACTTCAGCTCAGCATTCAACACCATCATCCCTCAACAGCTCATAACAAAACTAGGTGAACTTGGACTCAACACAACACTCCGGAACTGGATCCTGGACTTCCTGGTAGGCAGACCCCAAGCAGTCAGGATCGGGAACAAGACATCCAGCACAACAGTACTGAGCACAGGAGCTCCCCAGGGCTGCGTGCTCAGTCCGCTGTTGTTCACACTCCTCACCCATGACTGTGTGGCAACGCACAGCTCAAACCACATCATCAAGTTTGCTGATGACACGACCGTGGTGGGCCTGATCAGCGGAGGCAACGAAGCCCCGTACAGAGAGGAGGTGGCACAACTCAGCAGCTGGTGTACTGACAATAACCTGCTCCTCAACGTGGTCAAAACAAAGGAACTGGTGATCGACACCAGTTCCATCAGAGCTTCTTCCCCCAGGCAGTCAGACTGCTAAACAGCACCAGGACTATTGGACTGTAGTCTACATACCAGTCCAACCAGCACACCGCACCTTATGCCTCATGCACTTTCTTTTATCATATTTCATTCTATCTACCTCATATTTATTAGGACAGTCTGTGCAATCTGTGAAATATCATATTTATTAGGACAGTCTGTGCAATCTGTGAAATATCATATTTATTAGGACAGTCTGTGCAATCTGTGAAATCACACCACTAGCCACAGAGCTCTGCTAAAAAGTCACTTTTGTTTACAACTGTGTTTTAACTCATGTATATTATGATTGAGTGTGTGGGTGAGGATGTATGTATAATGTATGTATAATGTATGGGTGGGTGAGGATGAGGGCGTGAGTGAGTGTGTGTGTGTGTGTGTGTGCGTGTATGTAAGATAAAGTTTGTATGCAGGTATGTTTGTGTATAGACACGTGTGTGTTTGAATCCGTACAGTGTATTTAGGCACTTTTTTTCTTTTTTTTATTTTATCACCAATTGCTCCCGGTGGAACGCTGTCTCGTCTCACTATATACTGTGTATATGGCTGTAACGACAATAAAAACCTTGAACCTTGAACCCTGAACCTTGAACCTTTAGTTGGGCTGCGGTGTCTTCGAGGTTTAGCCTGTCCTCAGAGTGCTGTCATAGCTGTTCCCCAGGCATCGGATTCACTCCTCCTGAATGGTTGGAATCTCTGACCTCTGGATGCTGAAGGTGTTATTCGACAGATTTCCCTTCAGGATGCACACGCTTCTGGATTTGCTGGGCTTGAACTGCATACGGGACCAGATGGCCATCTTCTCCAGTGAACTTAGGACCCATCGTGTCCCAAGGATGGATGGGGTCATCACGGTCATGTCGTCCATGAAGGCTCTGCAGGCTGGATGCCTTGTCCCATCCGCTGCTGTCGGTCCTTTACACTGAGACTCTCCTGCTTTCAGCAGCAGGTTCATAGCTGCCACAAACAGGGAGACTGATATGGTGCAGCCAGCCATGATCCCTTTTTCCAGCCTCTGCCACTTGGTGGTAAAATCCTGTGCACTGAACCTCATCTGTAAAGAACCCAAATGAGCCATCACCAACTTAATGACCTCTGATGGTACTTGGTAATGATCCAATGCCTTGCAGATAAGCTGGTGTGGAACATTTGGGTAAGCCTTGGTCGAGGTCTAGCCAGACCACTGAGAGAGATTTCTTGTTGCTCTTCGCCTCCTTAATTATCTGGCTAATTACCGCCGTGTGCTCCAGGCATCCAGAGTAACTCGGTACTCCTCCTTTCTGGACACTTGCATCGATGTAGCCATTGACAAGTAAGTATGATGTCAACCTTCGGGCGATGATTGCCCAGAAGACCTTCCCCTCAACGTCCAGTAGGGAAATCTCTCTAAACTGGTCAAGGCTTGATGAATTCAGCTCCTTAGGAATGAAGCAGCTCTCTGCAAGCGTCCACAGCCGAGGTTCCTGCTTCTTCTTCCACAGTATGCGCAGGAGTGTGGCCAGTCTCCTTAGCAGCTATGGGCAGTTCTTATAAATCTTATAAGATGTCCCTGATGGACCAGGAGCGGATCCCGCTTGAGCCTGTCTCACCACTGACCTCACTTCTTCAAAAGTGAAGTCTGCCATGTTGAAAGGGGTGCTTGGATTGAGCTTTGGGATAGGGAAGGGGCACTCTCCCAATGGTAGGTCCCTGCTGGGGTCACTATGTGCTGCCTTTACAGCATCCTCCACTTCTTCCTTGGAACATGCCAGTCTCCCACTCTTGGGCTGCCCAAGGAGGTCAGATGTGTAGCGGAACGGATCGTTGAAGAAAGATTTCCTCTGCCGGCGCTTCTCTTTCTGTCTTCTCCGCATTGCCTCTGCCCTTTGCAGCTGGAGTAGGCTTCTCCGTACCTCTGAGCTTAGCTCGCTCAGGGCTTCCTTCTCCTGATGTTCTGCTCCCCCCCACCTCTTCTTGAGTTCTCTGAGGTCTTGGCGCATTTCAGCAATGCGCCGTTGCCTTCTGCTGGGGCCTGATGGCTGTTTCTCAGGCTTTCCTTCCTTAACTCCAAATCTGTCGTAGCATACGTGGTACACTGTCTCCAACAGAGTCTTGATCTTTTTTACAGCATCCCCTCTCAAGGTGTTGTCAAGGATGATGCTGAGGTCTTCATCCAGTTGTGCCCACCTGTGGTCTGTGGCTGATGGCAAGTTCAACCGCAGCTTCTTCGGCAAGCCCTCCATGTTTGGGGCTTCTTGGCTCATCCTTATGCTCGGAGCAGGTTCTGCTAGGGGGTCCTGAGCACTGTGGTGTGCCTCCTGACTCCAGTCCTCCATCAACTGACAAACAGAGCTAACAAGCTCTGAGATTAAACTCTGGGCCATGCTAGGTGTTTTGCGCTGCTGCAACTGCTCTTTGCACTTGGATTTACCTTGATGGATTTTCACGCCCCGCTCGTTCTTGAAACTTCTCCCACAGATGGAGCACCTTCTGTTTGCTTCACCTTCCTGTCTTTCCACATCCAAGTTCGTAGTCCTTATATCGTCGCCCGGGTCAGTTACCATATGATCCGTCCTTGACAGAAGATTATCCTCCCCCCCTCCTCGATCTGCTTGGGGGTATTCTCTTCATTTAATACTCGTAGCGTTTGGTGCAGTCTGTCGGGGTGCCAGCCCTAGGACTATTGCGTGCCGTCTTTCCGTGCGGTCATCCATTCTTTCATGGAATATGCTAGGACCATTGTAAATGAGATGCTAGGAATATTGTAAATGAGATGCTAGGACCATTGTAAATGAGATGCTAGGACCGTTGTAAATGAGATGCTAGGACCGTTATAACTGAGATGCTAGGACCAGTGTAAATGAGGTGCTAGTACCATTGTAAATGAGATGCTAGGGCCATTGTAAATGAGATGCTAGGACCATTGTAAATGAGATGCTAGGACCGTTATAAATGAGATGCTAGGACCGGTGTAAATGAGATGCTAGGAATATTGTAAATGAGATGCTAGGAATATTGTAAATGAGATGCTAGGACCATTGTAAATGAGATGATAGGACCATTGTAAATGAGATGCTAGGACTATGTAAATGAGATGCTAGCACCATTGTAAATGAGATGCTAGGACTATGTAAATGAGATGCTAGGACCATTGTAAATGAGATGCTAGGAATATTGTAAATGAGATGCTAGAACCATTGTAAATGAGATGCTAGGACCATTGTAAATGAGATGCTAGGACCATTGTAAATGAGATGCTAGGACCATTATAAATGAGATGCTAGGGCCAGTGTAAATGAGATGCTAGGAATATTGTAAATGAGATGCTAGGAATATTGTAAATGAGATGCTAGGACCATTGTAAATGAGATGCTAGGACTATGTAAATGAGATGCTAGCACCATTGTAAATGAGATGCTAGGACTATGTAAATGAGATGCTAGGACCATTGTAAATGAGATGCTAGGACTATGTAGATGAGATGCTAGAACCATTGTAAATGAGATGCTAGGACCATTGTAAATGAGATGCTAGGACCATTGTAAATGAGATGCTAGGACCATTATAAATGAGATGCTAGGGCCAGTGTAAATGAGATGCTAGGAATATTGTAAATGAGATGCTAGGAATATTGTAAATGAGATGCTAGGACCATTGTAAATGAGATGCTAGGACTATGTAAATGAGATGCTAGGACCATTGTAAATGAGATGCTAGGAATATTGTAAATGAGATGCTAGGACCATTGTAAATGAGATGCTAGGACTATGTAGATGAAATGCTAGGACCATTGTAAATGAGATGCTAGGACCATTGTAAATGAGATGCTAGGACCATTGTAAATGAGATGCTAGGACCATTGTAAATGAGATGCTAGGACCGTTATAAATGAGATGCTAGGACCAGTGTAAATGAGATGCTAGGAATATTGTAAATGAGATGCTAGGAATATTGTAAATGAGATGCTAGGACCATTGTAAATGAGGTGCTAGGACCATTGTAAATGAGATGCTAGGACTATTGTAAATGAGGTGCTAGGACCGTTGTAAATGAGATGCTAGGACCATTGTAAATGAGATGCTAGGACCATTGTAAATGAGATGCTAGGACCATTGTAAATGAGATGCTAGGACCATTGTAAATGAGATGCTAGGACCATTGTAAATGAGATGCTAGGACCGTTATAAATGAGATGCTAGGACCGGTGTAAATGAGATGCTAGGAATATTGTAAATGAGATGCTAGGAATATTGTAAATGAGATGCTAGGACCATTGTAAATGAGATGATAGGACCATTGTAAATGAGATGCTAGGACTATGTAAATGAGATGCTAGCACCATTGTAAATGAGATGCTAGGACTATGTAAATGAGATGCTAGGACCATTGTAAATGAGATGCTAGGACCATTGTAAATGAGATGCTAGGAATATTGTAAATGAGATGCTAGGAATATTGTAAATCAGATGCTAGGACCATTGTAAATGAGATGCTAGGACCGTTATAAATGAGATGCTAGGACCAGTGTAAATGAGATGCTAGGAATATTGTAAATGAGATGCTAGGAATATTGTAAATGAGATGCTAGGACCATTGTAAATGAGGTGCTAGGACCATTGTAAATGAGATGCTAGGACAATTGTAAATGAGATGCTAGGACCATTGTAAATGAGATGATAGGACTGTTGTAAATGAGATGCTAAGGACCATTGTAAATGATATGCAAGGACCCAAAGCAGCTAAAGAAATAGACAAAGTCATGCTCTCGAACTAAGTTTTGTTGATCTACCTTTGGACAGTTTTTGGTTGGCAGCTGCTAACGTCCCCATGCTGACGAAACTATTTTGACAATGCTTCCATTTTCCACAACATTTCTGTGTGAGATGAGCTTTTCAAGCCTGACTGCTCTAAAAACTAAAAACAGTAAAAGACTGAGAGCTTTCATGGATTGGCTTAAAAAAGGTTGAAAAACACTGCTCTAAATAGTTGATATAGAGCCTGCACTGTGCTGACATTCAAACCCTTCTTACTCACAAAGAGCCCCCCAACTACAGAGATACATCTGTGGACACCACCTTACAAAAAGACACCCACCCTGAAGGAGATCACGGAATAGAGAGAAGGTTTCCCGCCATGGTAGATTCCCACTAGAGCCCAGGGCTCAGACAAGCTTCATGGAAGTCATTCTCGTGCAGGAACAAGCCCCACCCCTGAGGACAGGGGCGAATGGAATTTCCCTTGACTTGCTTAGGGTCCACACTCATATTGAGACAAATCAAATCATGCAGTAGAAATGATTGCTTCATGAGTAGCAGCAGCTAACGCCAACAGGGGGAATTAAGCTAATTTTGAGCAAGCAGTAGCCACAACAAGAGCAATCTAACTAGCAGCAAAAACTTAGTCTGACTCAGTAGAGGTGTTCTTAAGGTAAACAGCATAAAAACTGAAGGGTGACTGTGGTGGTGCATGTATTTATGTGCAGGCGGAGTGACAACAGGCTTCCACAGGTCACCTGCTGTAAAGGTGTGAACAGACTCTTCTTCAGTCATGCCACACAAGGGTATATATATACAACTCATACTATGTGTTGTACTGAGTGAATCAATTGAAAGGAAATCCTTAAGCCTATGATACAGGTTCAGCTAAGTTTTATTCATAAATCACAAGACAACCTTAGCTACAACACTAAATATTTTTTTTTATTTGTAGGCAAACACATTGTTACTGTTAGAGCATCAATATATATATCATCAATATCCACAACCAGTTTGTGAGATTATTTATTCCTTTATGGTCTCCTTCTCAAACATTTTAAATAATATATTCTTCATGTTCTGTAATGCTTCTCAGTGTGTTTTCTATGATTTTATGAACAAAATATTGAACTCTTATCTTATTAATTATTTTTCTTTATTAGAATTTATTTATGCAATAATTACGCTTATTTCAAGTTATGGAAGGAAATGAGGTGAATTTAAAACAGGATGGTTAATGCATGTCTGGATGTTTAGGTTCTATAGCTAATGAAAAAGCTATCATAAGAACATTTTAGTGCATCAGATTCTAGATTCTAGACTCTAGATTCCATCCTGATATGTAAGAAGTGGGATATTGTATATAATTTCCCCATCCCACCATTCCCCAATGTTTAGAACTTTTGCCACATTTCAGGCTTCACACATAAAAATATAAATTTGATTTTTTTTTGTAAAGAATCAACAATCTGGGACACAATCATTAAGTGGTGGGAATTTTACTTGATATTTAAACATTTTTTTGAGAATAAAAATTGAAAAATGGGGGAATGCTAAATTATTCAGCTCACCTGTGATTATACTTTGTAGAACCACCTTTTTACAGCTGCAAGTCTTTTACAGCTGTAAAAGGTGGTTCTACAAAGCTGCAAGTCTTCGGGGTATGTCTCTATCCATTTTGCACATCTAGAAACTGAAATACTTGCCCATTCTTCTTTGCAAAACAGCTGCAGCTCAGTAAGATTAGATGGAGAGTGTTTGTGAACAGCAGTTTTCAGATCGTTCCACAGATTCTCATTTGGATTCAGGTCTGGACCTCGACTTGGTTTTCTAAGAACTGGATATGTTTAGTTTTGAACCATTCCAGTGTAGATTTTGCTCTACATTTAGGATCATCATTTTGTTGGAAGGTTTTGTTGGAAGGTAAACCACCATCCCAGTCTCAGTTCAGGTTTTGTTCTGTAGTGGCCCTGTTTTCAGCTCTATCATCTTCCATCACTGTTAACCATCCTCCCTGTCCTTGTTGAAGAGAAGCAGCTTGATGATGCTACCACCATGTTTGACAATTTTGATTTTATCTTCTTTCACATGTTTAGTGTGTCTCCCAGATGGCTTAGGGCAGGGGTGTCAAACTCAGGTCCTGGAGTGCTGTGTGGGTGCAGGTTTTTATTCCAACCAGGCAGTCACACACCTGATTCTACTAATGAAGGTCCTCAGCAAGAGCTCTATTGGTTGATTAGTAGAATCAGGTGTGTTACTGCCTGGTTGGAACACAAACCTGCACCCACTCGGCCCTCCAGGACCTGAGTTTGACACATGTGGCTTAGGGCAACCCTCAAACAGGATTTTTTTGTGTATTTCTTCAAAAAAAATGCCTTTTTTCTTGTCACTCTTCCCTAAAGACCAGATTTGTTGAGTGTGTGTCTAATAGATGTCCTATGGACAGATTCCTCACCTCAGCTGTAGATCTCTGCAGTTCATCTAGATCAGGGGTGGGCAATTCCTGTCTTGGAGGGCTACTGTATCTGCCTCACCATATTGTTCCATTTTTGTTCCAATCAAGCAGTAACACACCAGATTCTACTAATTAATACTACTCTGCACCTTCATTGATGCTGTTTGTGCCTTAAACCTCTGAGACTATCACAGAACAGTGATACTCAGAATTTATACTACATTACACACAGGTTGACTCTGGACTTATAGAGCACATTGGCTGCACTGACAGTGAAGGGGCTGAATAATATTGCACACCCCTTTTCAGTTTTTATTTCTAAAAAAAGGTTTAAAACATCTTTCATTTTCTTCCCACTTCATAAATGTGTACACATTGTGTGCACAAAACATTCCAATTATATATCTATATATATATATATATATATACAGTGGCTTGCAAAACTATTTGGCTTGAACTTTGTGACCTATGGCCACATTTCAGGCTTCAAACATAAAGATATAAAACTGTAATTTCTTGTGAAGAATGAACAACAAGTGGGACACAATCATGAAGTGGAACAGACTTTATTGGATATTTTCAACTTTTTTAACAAATAAAAAATGAAAAATTGGGCGTGCAAAATCATTCCACATTATCAATACAACAAGAAAATAGTTTAATATAATATTAGTAGTAGGGCTGCTTACTAACTGGTATTCAGATTAATTTAGATTTAAGCTGTTTATGTAATTATTTAATTGGGTCCTTTATCTACTTTTTTTTTTGAAGAACATATTCTTCATGTTCTGTAATGATCATCAGTGTGATTTCTATGATTTTATGAAAAAAATAATTAATCTTTGAACTCTTATCTTATTAATCATTGAACTTTACATTGCAGATAATTGAGCTTATTTCAAGTTTTTTTTTCCCCGATTTTGGACAGTTTTGTTTTGTTTTAAGTTTTAAGTAAATTATTTTTAATGAAATGTTATTTCAATATTCTAACTATATTTGCCAAGTAACAGCAACATAAATTGATTCTGAATCTTCTGTACATGTTGTTGGTTTATTTTATTACCAGGTGTAATTCCATAACTTTTATAGTTGTAGCGATATTCCAAATTTATTATTATTTAGAGAAGGAAAACTGAAAATAGACCCTTGTATGTTTTTTTAACTGTTCTTATGTCAATGATTCATTTTTGCAACATCCAATGGCAAATAGGAACAAACAGGTTTGGTTAAAGCTTTTTAGAGATACTAACCCCAAAAATCAAGAGATTCATTTCATCCAAACAGCTCTGTAGAGTCAGAGGAACCTGATGATGCCTCATTAAAACACACAGTAAAAATATTCTCCTGAAGTGTGTTTTCTAGTTCTTTTACCGACCTGGAAATCTGGGATGTGATGTGATACTCACCTGAGAGGACGCAGTGAAGCATCTGCTATAGTCATCAGCATCTGGCAGGAAGTGAATGGGAATGTTCATCGTGTCAAGTGGAGGCCAAATACAACATTAACCTTTTGTTGCTTTAGGAGGCTGAGTCCTGCAAGGTGAAAACATTACAAACTGGAACCTGAACGCTGTCAGAACCTTCAGTAAAGGTTTAGCTTTGTGGGTAGTGAGATATAGTGGGTGATAATCAATCAATTGCTGCTTAAATATTGTAAAAAAAAAAAGGCAGAAAAAAATATATATATAAAGAATAAAAAAGTCATCTTATTTGCAGTTCTAAAAAAATGTTGTTTTATTAATAATCATGATTGGTTGATTTGAATGGCTGTCAATGGTTTCTGAATAACAGCTGTTTCTAGAAACACTGAGACCTTCCCTATATAAACAAAAAACAATAAAAAATGAAAACCTAACCTTGTTCAATATATATGACCTTAAAGTGGAAACTGGCAGCAGGAGGCCAACAGCAGCCTCTCAGCTTCAGTTTTCTAAGACGCTGCCATATGCTCACACTGCGAGCAACGAGAACAGCAAGAAACGAGACTGGTTCAGTTCAGCTAGAGAGAAACTCAGCAAGTGAGCTGACAGAAATAGAAGAACTGGGTGATTAACCCTCTATTGCATAGTGTCAATGTATGGCACCAATTACTTTGTCTTCATTTTTCTATGAAGCTGTGATATAAAATCTATGATTTTACAGGTAGGTGTGAAAAAGGGGTTTTTATTTTGAAGGACATTTATGAGGTCACATGACCAATCCCTTTGACTAATGGACATTATCCTGAGACTATGTTTTTAAATTTGTATCATAGTGTATATTTTAATATATCTATTATTTAGGCAATTTAAAGCAATAAAAACATTCAAAACATTGTCTACCACGCCTAAGTAATATTTTATGCAGTAGTGGAGTTAATGAAACTGAACTCATAAATGTACTTTCACAGTTAAAACTGGTTCAATAACAGCCTGAATAATGGATGAGAGTCACTTGAAACAGCCAGATACACTTGATATAACAAGATAAGGCATACTCTGATAAAAGAAGAATCTATCTTAAAATGTTTGCACTAGTGTGAATATTCATCACCTACCACATTTCTGTCAGTCAAATCTTTGACAACATCGCTGCTTATTGTGTCTAAAACATTTGGTGGCAGTGAGGATTAAAAAAGAGGGAAAGAAAAGTGAGTGACGCTGTCAGTGAGTAAAAGCAGCAGGAGTCATCTGTTTCCCATTGAACACAATCCACTGAAGGTAATTAGTGAAATGAATTAGGAGGAAAGAGGCTAATTGCTGCAAGTGTTTGCATCTTGCAAAAACAAATCGGTTAATGCTGGTTTAAAAAATAAAATGAGCCTTACAAAGACGTATTTGAATTTTTAAAAATTTCTTTTAGCTTCTGCTTTAAAATATTTAGTATTTGTGTAGAGTGAAAATGTCTGCATGACTGAAGGTTGATGACAAAAAAAAACTAACCATAATTCTGTTGCCATGGTAGAAATAAACATGTCCTGTTATACCAGGATCTGGGTAAACGCTGCCCCCCGATTGGCCGGCAGCTGTTGTGTTTAAAAAGCACGTTTTTAGTTTGGCTCAAGTTAACCTGTTCAAATGGAAAAATACAGCTGTCAAAGTTTCACATGCTGATTTGAAATACTTCTTCCAGTTTATATGAAGACAATTTTAAACAAGAGGACACACCTGAAGAGAAAGAGACATTAAAGGAAATGAAGAGAGAAAGAAAAGAAAAAAAGGCGAAATAACTGAGCAATGGTTTTGGCTATTTAACTTTAAACAATTTAACAGGAAGTAACCTAAATAAAATATCAAAACCTTCAGGTTGCATCGAGAGGTTTACTGTTGCTCTGAGGTTTGTCCTATTTCATGAAAAAGTTAGAACCCTTAACTTTATATGTCATACTCATGATCGTTCTAGGTATTAGTCAGACCCATTACCAGAGAAAGCCCAGGGCTTGTAAGAAACAAAAATGTTCCTGATCCCCCACCTTCTTTTCTATTGAATGAGTAAGTGAGAAGAGAAATGAGAAGATATCAATGGCAGGAAATAACATGATTCACTGCTCTGTAATTAGATGAAAAGACAAGCTTTTTTCTTTGGGACAGGTCACCCACAGAGAAACACAAACACTATCTAAATGTCATCATTCACAGCGAATTCATTATTTTTCATCTATTTTCATCTCAACTACCATTATGACTCTGTCAGAGGAATGTGACTCACAGAAGAAGAGAAATTGGAAAGCAAAGTTTAAAGTCACAGTCAAGGATTTTTTTTCTCGCTCTCAAATGCTCTCCACAACAAATAGAGTCCAATATTAATTTGTTTGAGTAGATGTCTCTGATGATCAAACGGATGTTTTTAATATTATATTTATTATAAATGAGGAGCTGACAGATTGAAAACTATCTTCTGCTTTATCTGTGCTCCTCAGAGGCTCCAACTATCAGAGCAAAGATCAGTAATTACTGCAGGTTGTCGACTATTTATCACAGAGAACCCACCAAGGCACATGCACGTGCACAGAAGTAGGTTGGCATTCAAAGTTTCTCAAAGACACACACACACATACACACACACACATACACACAGGAGCAGCCTTTCATTTACTGAATTGTTTGCGAAGTTGACAGCAAATTGGTTTCAGTAAATATAATGTTTTTGGTTTTTTTTCTTGGCGTTATGCATAAGAACTGATTAAGCAAATTACATTTTGGCCATTGATTAATTCTTCCTGATTTATTGACTGAGTCTAACATGAAAATTTAGTTTTTTTTTCACATTCAGTTGTCAGCAGCTCATCAAAATAATTCTGTTACGGATGTTAAACAACACTGAAAATTCATCATCAAACAGCTAAGGTCGCAATGTAAGTAATTTCCTGTGTAGTTTACACCTCCCAGCACACACACACACACGCACACACCCTTCATCGCCATTCTGTTAACTTTGATTTATGAAAAGTGACAGCAGCATCCGTGCTTTTAATTATGAACAGAGCTGAGTCCATAGAGTCGTCTCTCAATCGTCCTCTGGGGTTATTTGTGATGGTGTACAGTGTACACCCTTAAACTCTGACTCATTTGACAGTGTGAAGTGGCCTGGCAGTGGCGGCAGATAAGGAGGCTGTTCTGGCTGACATTGACCCGCCTCACAGCGGCAAACCTGCGCTCGCATGTTTAAACCTGCTTAATCCCGCAGCCGGTGTTACAAGACACTATTACAGAGCTGAGGGCTGGAGATCAGGAGGTGACCTCTTTTAAATTAAACCTCAGCTCGGCTGAATAAAAAAACACATTAAAACAAAAGGTTAAGAGATCCTACTCCCGCTGTAATATTCTTTCATGTAACCTATTCATATTTTTTGTTTGTCCAGATTTTAGGAATCCAATTGTCAATGCAGTCTCACATGGTTGCACACCATGTTTATCATTCAAAGTGTCTGTCATGCTGCTCCCTTGGAGGCTGAAGAACAGCACTTGAGTCTGAGCTAATGACAGCCTCCTGTGAAGGTAACTCTGGGCTCTGGACCTCTCCTCTGCTCCTCCTGAAGACTCCAGGAGCCCAGAACAAATTAGACTAATATGTGGAAAGTGCCTTCTAAGCACTGGCAGAGATGAACCGGCTGTAAACACACGCTGCTGCAGCACTGGAATGAATACGGAGCAGCGAAAAACCAGCAAGCAGCTGAAAAATCACAGGCTGAAAGCAGGCAGGCAATGCTAACAATGCAAAGTCTTGACTTCTTTTGTTATTTAAGAAGGAAGGAAGGACACAATTGAGTTTCAGATAATTCAGTTTTCTTTTACTACTATGGCTAAGTTTTTTCTTATTTTAATTTTTAAATAATGTATTTTTCTGTATATTAAACCATAATGTTAGATTTTGTTCAGTTTTTTTTATTTGCTCCAGCAACAAATTCTTCTTAAAATGATTCTGACTCTTATGTCATCATCTCACAGGTTGTAGATTTCTTTTGACACCAGGTTTAAGTCCAATAATTTAATAATGTGGTTGTAGAGGTATTCCAGTTTTACTATCATTTAGAGCAGGAAAATTGAATAATTAAATGTTAAATAACATAAAATTCAATCAAATTAAGAATTGTTGTGTTTTTCTTTCTTTATATAAAGCCAAGGTTGTTTCATTCTGTAATGTTTTTTTTCAGGGTTCATCACTCTTTTGTTCTCAAATTGAAAACATCTAGAACCTTCTTCTACATAGTAAAAGGCACAAAGTCAATGTGCTGGTTGTGAATAGGGATTTTTTAAAACAGTAACCTGTGATATCACAAACTAATATGCTCTTGTCCTTGGAAAAAATGTTCAGTTACTCCTGCAAGATAACAATAGCTACAAAAAAGGAAAAAAAATATGGAACAAATTATTATTTGCACCCAAAATAACTTTAAATAACATAATAATAAAAATAAGGAGTTTAGTTTAAATTAACAAACTAATCAAACTAAACAGCAGCAGGTGGAGAAAGTTGACTCACAGAACAGAAACTGACTCCAACACAGTGATGAATATTCCCTTAATATAAACTAGGAAAATTAATGTCAATCCATCTTAAAAAATCTCATCACCAGTGTGTTACTGCAGCATTAAAAACAGGACCAGGATCCGTCTGTGTCTAAGATCATGTCACTGTCTGTTTATCCCTCAGAATGCATCAGCAAAACCAAATTAAAACCCATATCTTTGTGTTCCAGGTTCCCCAATAACAATTTTGTCCAATCAGTAAGAGAATTCTGCAGCGACCTGTAATATCTGTAAATGTTTAGGGTGAAGTCAGGCTGAGATTAAATATTAATTGCTTCATTTATATATTCATCACACCTGCTGATAAAGGTGCAGGCAAGAGTCATTATTTCTGTTCCACAAGACACTAAATGACTCAACAAGATAGAACAGTAAATACTTTATTTACAACTATTCAAAATGTCACATTGGTGCAGTAAGAAGTAAATTTACTCAAGTATTTAGGAACAGTTTTGAGGTACTTGTACTTGAGCATTTCATTGTGATGTCACTCAATACATCAGAGGAAAATATTATTGAATATTATTTACTCTAACTACATTTGACAATTATGGCTATTTGTTAATATTTTAGATTAAGATTGATGTAAATATATAAATATACAGTTGGGCAAAAAAGTATTTAGTCAGCCACCAATTGTGCAAGTTCTCCCACTTAAAAAGATAAGAGGGGCCTGTAATTTTCATCATAGGGACACTTCAACTATTGAGAGCATATTGGTCCATTCCTCCATGCAGATCTCCTTTAGAGCAGTGATGTCTTAGGGCCTTCACTGCTCAACACAACTTTCAACTCCCTCTAAAGATTTTTCATGAGGATGAGACTGGCTAGGCCCCTCCATGACCATAAAATGCTTCTTAGAAGCCTCTAATTCATTGTAATGTGTTTGGGATCATTGTTATGCTGGAAGACCCAGAGACATTTAATCTTTAATGCCCTTGGAAATGGATAGAGGTTTTCATTTTTTTTTCCTTAACATAGATCATTCCTGGTCTTTTTGCAGAAAAAAGCCCCAAAGCATGATGTTTCCACCCTCATGCTTCACAGTAGGTATGGTGTTCTTTGGATGCAAGTCAGCAACAAGACAGCAAAGTTCTATTTTGGTTTTATCTGACCATATCACATTGCTCTATTCTATTCTGGATCATCCAAATGCTCTCTAGCAGACTTCAAACCTGTACTACCTTAAGCAGGGAACAGGTCTGGCCTTGCACGATTTGTGACCTTGGTAGTATATTGTGTAACTGATGCTAGTCTTTGTTATTTTGGTCCCAGCTCTCTGTAGGTCATTCACAAGTTCCCCCGTGTTGTTCTGGGGGTTTTGCTCACCGTTCTTGTGATCATTGTGACCCTACAGGGTAAGTTCTTGTGAGAAGGCCAAAATTATTATTAGAGGTCTTGTACGCCTTCCATTATCCAATAATGGCTCTCACAGTTGATTCTTCACACCACGCTACTTACCTATTGCATTTAGCCTTGCCAGCCTGATGCAGGTCTACAATTTAGTTTCTGGTGTCCTATGACAGCTCTTTGGTCTTTTTTGTGGATAGGTGTCTTTTATTCTGATAACGAAAAAGGTACCAATAATACGGATATTGACCGAATTAGGGGCAAACTAAATATGTTTTTGCTCCATTGTATATATCAATATTAATAATTAGTAATAGAACATATACATTAAAACAAACAACATTAAAAAATACTATCATTAAGTACATTATAGATTAATTTAGAATAAAGGATGTATATATCCTAAAGTTCCTGTGCTTGATAAACAACTACTAATGCATTTATTTAATTTGAACTTTAATAACATGCAGTTATTCTAAAGTGGGAGACCACTTTTTTTTATTATTTGCTCTTCTTCTTTTCTCTCCCATCTCCTGGATTTATCAGCAGGTTTCTTTTCATCTGTAAATTCCTACCTGAAGCATATTGTCACCAGCTGTTCCTGTTCTGGGCTTTTCCTCTCATGTCTCATCCTCTTGCTGCTCCGACAGGTTGCTGAGCCACAATTATACGGTAGGTTGGGACTAATGAGTTGGTTTGGAACATTTCCTCATATTTATCAAAATGAACCTGCTGCTGTCCTGTCTCCTTTTTACACAGATTGTTGTCTAAAAGTATCAGAAGCTGCTCAAATCAAACTATATACTACTCTCCTCTCTCTCTCTCTCTATATATATATATATAACCAGTTGGAGCTGCAGCAGCAATGCAGTCACCTTCAAATACTGTTACTTCCTGCTCCCCCTCCTCTACCTACTGAAACACCGCTGTGTTGTGATTGGCTGAGCCCTGGAGCCCCCACCCATCAGAGACCTCAGATCCTGATGCATGGATCCAGGGGCAGTTACCGTTACCGTATGACATCACAACAAGTGTGTGGTTTTATTTAACAGTTTGTGTGGAACAACAGAAACCTGAATACTATACATACACAAGCACTGAAAATCATTTTTCCCCCATAATAGCCTTTTAAAGTTTTTATTGGACAATGGTCACCCTGGAGACAAAGTTGTCCTGTAACCGGAACCTTTTCTGCCTTTTCATCTTCGTCTCCCATCCATTACCCAGCATGTTGATGTGTTTGTTGTTTGCTGCTAAACACACAATCAACCAGCAGCAGAGCCAACACATGCACGACAATTTGTTCTGTAAACAGGGTTTTTTATTGGATTTCCTGTTGTGAGGCGGCATACAGTCCCAGAAAACGATAGCGCCTTCATTAGTTTATGTGCATTAGCAGAGGAGCCTAATGGATTATGTACACGAGGCCATGGTGGCGGCGGTGGATGATTTAGGATGATGCTCATTTTATGGAAATCAAAGCAAGAAAAAAGAAAGCCCTCTCCTCTTCTCATGCTTTCCTGTGCCTTTTTCTCCTCTGGATCTTTGTCTTTCACCTTCCCTGCATCCTTTCCTCTTGTTGCTGTCAGAACACGTTAGTACGTAGCTAATGAGAGACTTAAATTAGGATCCCTGCAGGCTAATCCAGGTGTGGGTAATGAGCTGGGAAGACAGGAGACTCCCTCCCTTTTTATATCACTACAACAGTTAGAGATTCCATAGTATTTGATTTTATTTTGATCACAGCTTCATCAGCCCAGACTCAGTGATGCTCCCACCATCAAAGACTCATCCTACATGACTCTAAACAAGAGAAAATGATCTTTCAGTGTGTAAAACGGCCTCATGTACCTGAGGTGGAAGGAAGATACAGCTGGTGATTTTGCAGACAAAACAGCAAGAAAAAACATGAAATCTTTTTTTATCTGGCTGCGGGTTTATGGAGCACCCAGATGCACTAACACACGGCAGCTTAATGATATGGAAATTGAAGTCGTAAGTTCGCTGGATGCAGTCGTGAGTTCTCCTCCCAGGGCCATCAGTTACATCTGTGCTGCCTGCAGCTGATGGGCTGTGATCTGTTATCGTCCCGGTGGCCTGGCCCCTCACTGACGGGCTAAATAGGTGGTTTCCCTCCACTGGAGGTGGAAATGAATCTAGCCTCACGTCCATGCTCCTCTCTGCTCCTTTAACACCTTGCTTGTCTCCCTGTCTTCCTATCTAGGTCAGCTCTCTGCATTTGACAGGATGTGTATGTGTGTGTGTGTGTGTGTGTGTGTGTGTATGAGTATCTCAATGAGGGCTGAAGGATAATGATTGATTCAATAACTGAATCGTGATTTCACAATTTTCTTCAAATCAAGTTTCAGTGCACAACAACATTCACAAGAATCACAGTAACTTACATTATACCATTTAAACAATAAATGCCATAACTATGGTGTAAGAATTAAAATAAGTCCGGAATTGATGTCAAAATTTCATCTATTTATGAACCAGAAACATGTTATACGTAGATACTACAACATCAGTTATTCCATCTAAAGAACTAAAAGAGCATTTATATCTGCACCTAAAGTAGAGCAGAAAAGTCTTTATCTAAAAGCAGTAAAGGTGAGGGAAGCAGCAAACATATGGAAAATAGTTGATGGAAACTAAACCTGGCTTAGAAAAACAACAAAAAAGTCACAGCTTTGACGGTCTCAAGATCATGTTGCCTGAAATCAAGGTTTTTGATCTAAAACAATACATCAATCAGGCCTAGCCTCAATTTTCCAAAAATTCGGAATAATTACGTGCAGCAGGACTTTACTGAATCCAGTTACCTTCCGTCCTTCATGGGCTGATCGGACACTATAAAGCAGCAGAGTCAGCTAAACTCTCAGGGACTCGCTGGCTTTTCCTGCTCTTCATGGCTGTCCATCGGTGACTCATCAGAACAACACACGCTCTGACAGGGTCACACAGTCAGGAATGATGACCATCTGCCTTTCATAAAAGTTTGGTGAAACGGGATGTGATTAGCTACCTCAGCAGCTTTCTGCTCCAGGAGCTTTTACTGTTTGACTTACAGCGGAGAATCACACTTGGACTTTCCATATATACATGTAATAAGCCTCAGTGCTTGTCCTGTCTGTTTTCTGGGTTGTTAAGCTGTCTCTCCACAAACACAATATACACACAGCTCCAGCCTCTGCACATGTTTCCCTTTCATTAAAGCCTTTTGCTGTAAGGATAATAACCTTGACGTCTGGCAGCTGTGAACAAATCATGGATATGAAATCTAAAAACACACAACTAAATACAAATTAATTTTGTAAATACATTCATGGTGCCAGGATATGGAGGTGAATCCTCCCACTCTTCATCTATTGTCATAATTGACACTAATCTAAAAGAACCAAATAGTGTACAGAAATTTCTGCTGCCTAGAGGAGGAATTCTACAGAAATGACAAAGGTCTACGCCAGGGATAGGCAGTGGTGGCCCTGGAGGGCCGGGGTAGGTGCAGGTTTTTGTTCCAACCAAGCAGTAACACACCTCATTCTACGAATGAAGGTTCTTAGCAAGGCTCTAGTGGTTGATTAGTCGATTCAGGTGTTACTGCCTGGTTGGAACAAAAATCTGCACCCACCCTGGCCCTCCAGGACCAGGACTGCCCCTCCCTGGTCTAAATCCTCTCATATGAGAGAGCTGTCACTCAGCCTCTGACTGTCAGCAGAGTTCCTCAAATAGCTAATAAAGGACTTTCCTCACTCATGAAATGAGGCACTGGCATTGTTGTGATGCTGTTAGACTCAAACCACCAACAATAAATGGAAAAGTGAATTGAGAATGTTTTGTCTCCTGAAAATTCGTCTCTGATCAAATGAAAACTTTGACGATCTGAGTTGACAAAACACATGTGACAAATTACAACGGGATTCATCACGCTCGGCGTGATGAGCTGTCCCGCCGAGTCTCCTTGGAAACCGATTGGGCAAATTGGACGAGATCCAGCAGGAGCAGATTGTACCCAGCAGCACCTGGTGCTTTGTCTCCACTTTAAACACCTTCAGTCTTCCTGACACAGAAAAAAAGAAATGAATTGATGTCTGCCTTCCTCTCAGGTACATCCCCCTCTCCCCCTCCCCCTCCCCCTCCTCCTCCTCCTCATGGCCACTCAAGCAGCTGTCAAGGTGAGGCGGTTTTACATGGTGAGGCTCCAATGCCCTTGTCCAATTTCACTTTGGAGAGAAGCTGGGCTGAACACGCCAATCCTGATATTACCAAACAAATTAAATCACATGGCTGGGTGCAGGGTAGAGGGAGAATGCTGAGGATGGTGGGAGGGGTGAATGAATGGATGGATGGGGGGAGGGGGGTCAACCAGGCACAGCAGCTCCCTGCCTGGTCTGATCAGGACCAGAATCAGGATCTGAGGAGGAGACGGGTGATTGGATGATGCAGCAGACCATAATAGAAATAAACAAAAAAAGCTCATGGCTTAGGTTAATGGGAAGCAGCTGATTAGATGCTACACCACTGCTCATCCTCTCCTCGTGGATTTAAATCACACACAATGCTATCTTTGAGCCACATTAGCAAGACTCTGAGCTTTTATTCAGGCAGCTGCATCTTATTGATCTGAGAACCCATTGTCCAAAATTCTTTCCACTGGGAAGAAACAACAATTTTCTCAAGGAACCATACTACTACTGTTACTATGACGACAAAGGGCACTAAACAACGCACTAAACTTAATCAAATCCTCACAAAAAGTGGGCAGAGCTCAGTGTCTAGTATGTAACACAGATATTTGCCATTGAACATTTGTAATGAATGAATTTGACCAATTTTGATGTAAAAATATTTTTTTTTAATAAAAATTAAACTTTTTACACCCGTATACAGGATTAAATCAGGGGCCTTCAATGACGAGGTAAATGAAACCACAGCAGATCTGACAGTTTTAAACCAAACCCTGATCTTTATTAATCAGTAACCCAACTAAAGGATTTGAACCAGTGACGTTGCGTCGTAAAATGAGTTCAGCACTATGGACAGAGACACAACTTCACAGCAGAGCAGAGAAGAACGGAGCTGAGTGTCCTGACTCCTCTCCTGCTCATTTTCATGTGCCTCAACTAAAAGGGAAAGAATCAGAGCAGCGGATAAACCAGTGATGCTGTGACTCAGGAAAGGAACAATAGCCAATGATTATTGGAACAATAAGAAATAGTCTCAGAAAGATTAAACCTCAGTTCTACTTTTAAAACACTCAAAAACATGTTGAACACAAACCAAACCAGCTTCAGTCATGTTGACTTGTTTAATTTAACATTTAATGAGTAATATGAGTCCTACTCGCACAACCTAAACTGCAAAAACTGAAATCTTAGCAGGTGAAAATATCTTCTTTTTTTGTACAATTATTTAAATCTACTGGCAGATAATTTATCTTCATTCCTTTTTTTCCTGATTTGTCTTGTTTTAAGAATAAAAGATAAATACCAAAAACAAGATATTTTCACCTGTTCAAATATTAGTTTTTGCAGTGTAGAGTCATAGAGCGGACATAAATAATGAATAATTAGCTAAGAAGGTGTAATAATCTGAGGCTTCAGATTATATAAACTTGTTTTGGGGTTAATTTGTTGCTTAGTATGATTTTGTTCATTTAAAGATGTAAATTATTTATATATGTATTGAGTTCTTGAAGTTAAAAATAAAATAAAATGTTTGATTTCTAGATGCTAATTGTTTGCTAACAATGAATAGAATCTTCAGCCTTCAAGAATGAATGATTAAAGATTCTAAAGTCGATTTGATCACATTTACACCAGTGCTAAAAGTCAAGTTCAGTTGATGTTGAAAGTGATTGTGTGAAAACTGTGAAATCGCTATAGAAGTTGAACTTCTAAAGCTGCAACTTCTACGTCAGTAGAAGTTAGAGGAGTTAGAGATTAGAGAAGATAAAGCAGGTTCAGGGGAAACTGATGCACTTGTTCACCAACTAAGTGGAGAACGTATTGATCAGAGCAGCATCAGGCTGAAGTTTCCATCAGGTTGAACCGGTTCAGCTGCAGGTTTTATATATTCTCTCAATTACTTTTTCACTTATCTCTATAAGCTTTTAAATCTGGCTCATCACGTGGGAAAGAGCTGGAGAATGTGTGAAATGTTCGTTGGGTGGAGTTTAAATTTATTACAACATCACTCATTGAAGCAAATAGAAGAAATGTGTTACAGAAACCTTCTGCTATGTATAATAAAACACTTAGAAACTAATAAAACATGCTGGTGAGTATTATATTACATGTCAGCCAAATCTGTTCTGCTACAAGAAAATAAAGCTTACACACAGAAGCTTTAGGTTGTCAGATTTTTCATTTCTGATGCTTTATATTCCCAGATTTACAGTTTTTCTATTATCATTTGTGCTAACTAAGCTAACAGGTGACTGGCTGGTTTAGTTTGTTTGCACTCTCTGTTTACCACAGAGAGTGTATTAAACCTCTGATCCATTTCTGAAAAAAATCGGCCTTTCCCAAAATATCAATTACATGCCATTAACTGTGTTTTGTGAAAAATGTGGCTAAAATGTGCAGCTTTTCCTTCACGTGTTTCTGTCCTTGTCAGTTTAAAGGTGTAAAGATTCAGCAGCTTTTAACAGAACAGTCTAAACAAAAATGAAACATAATATTCAGTAATGTTTAATAAGTTCATAATTCAATCAAAATAAGAATCACTGTGTTTTATTACCTTAGATTGAATGTTCTTATTGTTCATGAGGAGCAGGTCCCACCTCTGTGCTGCATGTTCCTACAATGGTTCGGGGGATGACTTTTTTTTTTTGTTTGTTTTTTTACAGCTAATTTAACTTCTGTTACACTACAACTTGACTGTTAGATGCTGCACATTTAATGCTGTTCTGTTCCACTGGTTTCATTCAAATAACTTCACCAGAATAATCAAGAATATGCAGAGTCAGATAATAACTAAATAAATAGCAAAGGAAGTAAATGACAAAAATGCATTTTTAACTGCAATTTGTGACACAAAAGTTTAATTTAGTGTAAAAGTAGTTTAGGACCATAGGGATAAATTCATCAGAAGAAACGAGTCAGATAAGCCTTTGTATTACAGATATACACTTTTTTTGTCAGGAAAAATACAGTAGAATACCACTAACAATTTACTAAATACACCAAAACTCAGAACTTTTCACATGTCTTATTAATAAAACTTGTCATTGCTTCCCTATGCAACTGTAAATATAGTTATAAATTTTCATTTTATTTAGTTGTTATTTCCTATAAATATCTGCCTTTAAAATGTTACTTTTTTTGATAAAAAATGTGCATAATTTGCTGCTAAAATCTTGTTATAGATAAATCTTGAGAATGTTTTAGACTTGCAGGTATTTTGACAAACCAAATGTGTATATCTCTGAAACAAAGGCTGATCTGACATGTCTCTTTTACTCATTTATTCCTATGGTCCTAAGGTACTTTAACACGAAAACAGACATTTGTGTGAGTAAAACATCTCTTAGCTCCTCTACTAAAATGGATAGAGTTCTATGAGCACAGGTATAAACATGTTATTTTAAAGAGGAAACAGGTTGGTGACAAAATGATCCACTTACATTGAGTATGTGTCACATGTCTGAAAAATAGCATCTGAAATAGCCTTAACGGACACTTTGTGAACTCTGAACACTAACGCTGCTTCAGCATGCCGCTCACTGTCAACTTTACTCCATAATTAATCAGCCTCCAGAGAAGCAGAAAAGCTGCTGCTGCTGTCCCCCTGCACAAAGTCACTAATTCCCTATGAGGCTGGTGTGTGTCTGTGTGTGTGTGTGTGTGTGTGTAATCCTACTGTGGATATCTGAAGTGTTTACAGTTGGTCAACAGTAAAAGATGAAGAGAAAAAACATGGCCGACAGGGGGCATGTGATAAATAATAAATAAAAGGTCCTTTTTTCTCCTGTAATGAAATGTTTAACAAAAAGAAAAAGTGATTGTTAGAGGAAGATGAAACCCTGACATCTTGACTTCTGTCTAACCTTTACTCAGCTGGACAAATGCTGCATGAAATAAGTCTCATGTTGCTTTCTCAAAACACACATCTGCAATATGTAAAATGATAATTACAAAATAAGAGCAGCTAATAAAGATTCTGGTTTCAATTGTAGTGATAATGGAGAGTAATAATGGGTTTTCACATTGTGTTTTGAATGAATTAGTTTGACATGAATCAAAGGTATATTTCCATGTTGCTATAAAATGATTTAACCCTCTAAACAAAGTGTTTTTAAACCAGCAAGTTGTTGCAGCATCTCTGTCACCAAGAGAAAAAGGGAAAACAAGACTTTGTTTATTACTTCCCGTTCTGCTGCTGTGTCACTTCTGGTAATTAAAACATAAACAGCTGCATTTCAGACACAAAACTAATGAGCTCAACTCCTCAGAGTCCAAACACCGTTAAATGTCCTGATGGAGCAAAAAAAAGATCCCCAGCTGCAGATGTGAGATGATCAACATGATTAGATTAGATTTGTGATACGATGTGAATACAGAGATGAGAGATAAGTTGTACAGAGGAACGAGTGAAATGGAGAGACTTCACCACTGTAATGTCACAACAGCTTCATCCACGTCTGCTGTTCTGAGTACAGAATATAACTCAGTTCTTAGACCCATGATTGATCATTTTTGTCTCTCCTGACCCAGAATGCAAGACTCCCCATAACTTATTTGTTCAGATTAACAGTTCTGTCATATCAAAAAAACAAACAGTAGAATTCTGTCCTCCTCCTCTTCTCTCTGAAGCTTGCTGGGGTCACTGAAGGGGGAGGTTTATCATCTGGTCCAGCTTTGGTCTGAAGATAATGATCCAGAGATGATCCACAACTCTACCACTTGAGGATTCACACTTACTAACTGGAGCCATCACCACTGGGCTGTGTGTGTGTGTGAGAGTGTATTCTGCTGTCATATCTTTCATATTTCACCTCATCTCACTCAAACTGAGACACCTGAGGCGTAAAATGATCGCGTGTAACAACATAACAAACAAGACCTGTAAAACAGACATGACATGTTATCACATGTTCATCATGTGCTCTTTGGATGCTTAAAGTCACAGTGCCTGTGCTGGAAACTCAGTTTTTTTATACAGGAGATTATTATGGATCCATTTTACTATCAAATTGTTCTGTAATGAACCAAACAGAGTTTGACACCTTTTGACTGTATCTTTTTGATATTGCTCTCATATTGCACACTAGAATCGTATTCTACATCAGTAATTGTTGTAAAACTGTGGAACAAATTAGATGATCAGGTTAATCAGGAAACCTGTGGTTGTTTAAAAGAGAAATATGTAATTATACCTATCGACAACTATAAATTGATGTAAATCATGTCACTATGTTTGGATGCTGTCATATCTGTAAATTGTGACAAAAATGTCTGTTTTAGTGTAAAAGTACCTTAGGACCATAGGAATAGAGGAAGAGAGAAGTCTGATTAGCCTTTGTTTCCAACTGTTCACTAAATACACTAAAGCTCACACATTTTGTAAACATCCATATAAAATACTGTTGTTTACAAACATTTGTCTTAGTGATAAAATTGGTCCATGTGTTCCAATACAATACATCTTTTTGTCCCTTTCTACCATGTTTTAATGTTTCTTGGCTCATTTTACACTCATGTCATCTACTTTTTACAACTTTCTGGTGAAATTTACTGCTTCTTGCTTTTAATAAAATGGTTGTGAAAACAGTTGCTGATAAATTTCCTTTCAGTCAACTAATCATTGTTAAACAGGTATTTTGAATAAAATCAATCAGTTCAATTTATTCTTATGAATAAAGTTACTGTAGAAAGTCTGTATTACTATAAATAAGTAGATAGATTAGCAGAAGGTGATTTTCTTTAGGGTCCTGAACCACTGCTCTGCTATCCACAGTACGTTTAGTAAATGTTGAAATGATAATTAATCTTTGTGTTTTTCACATTGATATAATCGTCATGGTGATCCAGAGATACACTACCAAAGCACACCTATGGTAGTTTTAACAATAATGTAATGATTATGTTTTATAATATATCCATCCAAACAATTTAAAGAAAAAAAGGATGCTCCCCAAACTATATGGTAAACGGCATGTTTATAACACTTCTAAACCGCTCAAAGTGCTCTACACTACAAGTGTTCATTCACCCTTTCACACACTGATGGTGGTGGCTGACAGGAAACTAATCATTCACACACCACAGCCACCAGGGGAAAATCAGGGTCAAGCATCTTACCCAAGGACACACAGACATGGAGCCCAGAGAAGCCAGGAATCAAACCGCCGACCCTCTGACCACTGAACAACTGCTTTACCTCTGACAACCAGTCTGAAAGTTAAGGTTGATCCAACAAACAGAGATATGAGAGGAACAGACCGACAGGTTCTCCTTGCTCTATAGGTAGATGGCCCGAACCTATTTTCACACCTAACTAGACATTTGTGTGAGTAACTTCCCTTAGCTCCTTTACTCACAATGGTTTCCTCTCTTGTGTGGAGAGGAAGAGAAATGTTGAAAGCAGTGTGTAAACATGTAGAGGCAGATTCTATAGAGGCCAACAGAGATATAACCTTTGTTTATGAGCACGGCCGAGCCTCCTGACAGCCCGTATAAGTCAAACGAGGCCGAGCCACTTGGAGTTCTGCTGCCGTGTATTAATCACGCAGCGGGGGGGGGGGGGGACGGGGACGTACCTCCACAGGACTTCCCAGAGGTGTGTGATGACCCCAAAGGTTACCGCGGCAACACCGCGGCGGCGCAACGTCTCCCCATAAACGCCTGTTCACTGCAAACCACTGGGACGATAGCAGCAGACTTTAACGCCTCACAACAATTCGTCTGGAGTCATTTCACAGCTTGAGTTATTTCTGCAATGATATCCCAGAGAGCGTCCTCTGTGATTATGGCTGAGACATTGATGCAGTGGATGTGAGGCTCAGATGGGAATTACTGCTTATTATTGCTGTTTTACAACTGCTTAAAAAAATGGGGGAAAAAAAGCAATTGTTTTTCTTTATGGTAATTGTGAGCACAGTTGAAAGTAATTTTTGAGATTCACTGGTTAAGAAAATCACAATAGAGAGAAGACGCTACAGGTTACAGCCAAAGACAGCTTCTTTATTAAAAAAAAGAGCATTTTATTAAAACAAAATGCTTATTTACAAGGCCAGAGATAATACTTCTGTTGGAAAAGGCTTTGTACCTTTACAAAAAGGGAAGAATATGCATACACGACCAGCTGGGAAATCACATCTAGGCATTTACAACTGTTATAGCTTATTACAGTGTCGATTTCACCCTGAAGTTTAATACACTTTTCTTACAATAGGACCGATGGAAAGAAAAGATGTAAAATAAAATGGCTTTTTTTGGAGTTCAAGCAGTGGTGTAAAATTAAAAAAAAAAAAAACTAAAGAGCATCATCTAATATTCACAAGCTACAGGTTATTCTGTTTAAATAAAAATAAACCTTTCAGAAGACAAATGGCCATTTAGAGCGGGGGAAGAATCCAAGTAGAAAAAGTGTAAAATCTCAATTAAGACTAACAACGACACAGCTAAAGAAAAATAATATTTTCCCGTCTCTTTAAATTATATATAAAAAAAAAAAAGTCCTCCTACTGACTGGCTCATCCTGACTCTTTAAAGATAGTAACTGGCATCACACACAGATTCCTTGTTATTTTGCTATAAAAATAAATAGAAGTTGTAGGATAAATCATTGTATTTTTATAGAAAGATTCCAGCGAGCTCTGTTCACACTGATCAGTCGAGACAGTTTTTTTTTCTTTTCTCCAACTTAATGGATTAGTACCAGGAGTCCATTGGGTCTGAAACAGTAGCATCTGCGTTTGTGGGACATGTTGGACAACTCAGAGCCAGGGGTGCCAGGCCGGGTCCATGCGGCACAGGTTGTCCAGGCTGTTGGCAGCGGCCACCAGCGTGTTGACTTTGCTCTCGCCGCCCTCGAACTGGGCCAGGTTGTGGAGGCGGGTCATGATGGCGGTGACAGCCTTCTGCACCAGGGAGACCAGCTGCTGGGAGTCCATGTTCTCTGGCTGCCCAGCGGGGGACAGCGGCATGGAAGTGTCCTCCTGCGTCTTCTTGTGCCAGGCGATGATCTCGTCGCGAAGCACCGCCTTCAGGATGCCATCAACCTATCAAAGACCGGGGATTTCAACATTTATTTTGAATAGCTATTTCTAAGACAGATCACAAAAAATAAACAGGCCAAAAATAAAAACAGATAAACAGATCAGAGGCTAAAGAGGATTCATGGTAAATGGATCAGGTACAAATCATGTTTGGCAAGATGGAGAAAGTCAAAAATCCTTTTAAAATACAGTATCAAAAGGTTTCATCAGGTCTCTTAAAATGTTGTGTTCAATTTTGTTTAATCACTCATCTCTAAAAATATCCCTAAAAAGCTTTCAAATTTTTACATAGGGGTAAATTGTTTTTTTGTTGTTTGGGCAGTTTTGTGCAGCAGCATCTATAGTTGCCGGTAATAAAATGATGCTTCAAAGCAGGGCAATAAACAGACAAAAAAAGTTAGAAACAAATATAGTTAAATGCAAGAAAATATATATATAAAAAAAAAATGAAACAAAGGTTGGCTTAAGGGTCAGTGACAAATCATGATCGGAAAAAATATTTTAAATTACAGTTTTAAGAAGCATTCATCAGTTCTTAAATTTTGTGTTAATGTTGGTTTACTTTTGTATTTTTAACAAAAAAAAAAAAGAAATCACACAGAATGTTTAATCTTTTGACATATAATGTCAAATTGGGCAGAATGATACATTTTTTTAATATTTATTCCACCTTGAATGTAAAACTAATTATTAACATGTGTTTTCAAATTTAATTAAAAAAAGAGAGTTACACCACACAAGAATAAAAAATAGTCGATGCATTTCCTCAAAAATGTAGAAAATGCTGTTTTTTTGGGGAAAATTCCAGTAGTACTTTCACCCCAAAAATTGGTCATTACATTTTTTTCAATATTAAATCAGAAATTAATGGTCTCATGTGGTAGAAAGTGAGATTTGAAATAACCTCTATTGACATGATTTTTGGTTCTATCCTGTTAGTGACATCAAAATTTGAAATAATAAATACATTTAAAACTGATTGAAGCTGAAATGATGGAAGTGTCAATCACCTTAAAGTTGGGCTGTGCGAAGCAGCGTGCCACAGCGATCATGGAGGCAGTGAGCGGGCCAGACACGCCGATGGTTGTCAGGAACTCTGAGATGTTGGGCGTCAGGCGGAAGGGGACGGGCCGGTTGGCGTCCAGGTCGCCGGTGGCGTCGTTGATGTCGAAGCGGAAGTAAGAGACGTTGAGTTTACCAGTGTCCTGCAAGCACAGCAATCAAATTGTGTGTGAGGTTTTACAAGAGGGAGGATGTTTTAAATAAAGTTTGGTACAGAAGAATAAGATGAATAAACTTTGTTTGAGCACTCAGTTCTGTAAGGAGCAGCTGCTGGGGGCTGCTGTATTGATCTTGGAGCCTCAGACACAGTCAAACATCAGACTATCAGAAGCACATCTCTAATCCTCAGTGCACTCCTCCTGACTTAAATATACACACACAGGGTTTCATGGGTAATCCTGCATTTATGTGCGGGAGCAGCCACAAGTAGAGGATAAGCTGCCTCATATGGGAAGGTGAGTGGTTCTGACAGCTTTATGGGCGCCGCCATTCCAGCTTGTCACCTCCTCCTCTGTAGGTGCAACTCTCAGACCTGGGTGAAAATGATTGGTTTTGATTCATTTTTAATCTCTTGGGTTCTCATTATCACACTCTTTCACTTGGCCCGCAACATGCTGCTGGTTTTGTTGTGATTCCGTTCTTTTGGCGCTTCCCTTTGGGAACTTTTTGTCAGAATTCCCATTAGGCCCATAACTGCTGCAGCGTCTCTCTCGTTCTCAGCATATCATATGTCACAAGCCACTATTCACTCCAACAAGGGCAGAATGTGTTTTTTGTGATATTTGGGTGAGTATATCTAGTTACCAAACATTTGGTGCATCCTTACCAAAATCCTTCAAATTCGCAAATTTTTATATCCTAAATCATTTTTAAATTACCTTACAGGAAATGAAGAAAAATGAATATCAGGCTGTTAAAAGAAATGTGAATGTCTGCATTTGATTTACAAATATTTATTGTATTAACTGAAAAATCTTTAGGATTTATCCAACCACTGCTGGTTGACACCATGCAACACAGATGTGAAGCAGTTCTCAGACACTGCAGTTATACGACATCCAAATAAAATTAATCTAAGTTTAAAGGTTTGGCTTTACTCACAGTAAGTTTTAAACACACTGTTAATCTGAACAAAATTGTATAAAATATTCTTAATTAAAGTCACATTTTTAGTTATAGTCACATGATTACAATTAAATGGAATAAAATGATGTTGACTAACAGTCACAGATGTAATTTTCATCGTCAAAATCAACACTGACGTTGATCCGAGGCTCGACTCAGAGAAGTGATGGGTTTTGGGTAATTTTCAGAACAAATGTCAAACATAGTTTAGGAGATAATTACAGTAGAAAATCCAACAGGCTCTGGGGAGATGATGCAGTCATGAAGACTGTTTACGAAGAGAACAATCGAGTCTAACCAAATTAAGCCCAGACGACACAAGTTTCATAAAGCGGCTCTGTAAGGGATGACATGAGGGCTAGTGAGGGGCGGGGCCGTGTCGAGGCTGTGATGTCCTGTCCTTGCACTCTCCTCTGTGTGTGTGTGTGTGTGTGTGTGTGTGTGTGTGTGTGTGTGTGTGTACTCTCTCCACCATAATCCTCCTGTGTCTAATGGGATCTGCCGAGTGGAACAGGCAGTAGGGGCTTAATGCCAATGCTTAGCTGCCCGGAGGAACGCCTGTCAGCAAAGGCCGATTAGGATCAGAGGGGAGCGGCGCCGACTGACACAATCGTCTTTAATAATGACTTTGAGGAAGCGTCTATGGATGGCGGGCAGCCGGACGAATGCACGGCCAAACACGGCCCCTTCATATTGAAATGTCTTTGATAGGCGGGGAGCGGAGGGACCGAATATAACGTTCTGTCAAAACATCCTTAGCCCTGACAGCGATAGGCCGAGCGTGAATGTCATGGGGGAGAAGGGTAATTCATCCAGCCAGATAGGGAGCGGCAGGCGCCCATCTCTAAGGCATCAACGAGAAACTGTTGAACGAGGCATCATACGGATGCTGCTGCTGCTTTACTTGTGTTTAAATGAAAATTAGAAAATCATAAATTAAAATCTGGTGCGATTTCAGAGCAAAATAAAGAAGGTATTGAATATTAAAAACCCTATTAATGCATAATATCAGCATTCAGATTTAGATATCAATTAAACAATCAAAGTAATAACATTTTATCCCTTCTAAATGTACCTTAAAGGGATATTTTTTTGTTTTCACTCACACACAACTCACTCAACATGTAAGTGGACTAATCTGCTTCAGCCAAGTGTCTGTCTGTGATTATTGGAACAATAAGAAATAGGCTCAATAACATTAAAATTCAGTTCTGCTCAAAAAATACACTAGGACTCATATTACTCAGAAAATGTTAAATTTAACAGGTCAAAATGACTGATGCTGGTTTGGGTTTGTTAAAGAAATATTATATTTCCAAAAGTTTTCGCTCACCCAGCCAAATAATCAGAATCAGGTGTCACTCAGGTATCACTTCCATGTGCTCCAAACTTCACATTCAGATCAGCTCAAGAACAGAGCTTCATGGAATAGGTTTCAGTGGCCAAGCAGCTGCCAGATCACCACGATAGAGGAACACAATTCATCAGTCCAGAGTAGTCCAGCCTCCACTGCTGTAGAGTCCAGTGGTGGTGCTTTACACCTCTGCATCAACACTTTGCATTGACCTTGGTGATCACCATGGAAACACATTCCATGAAGATCATGAAGAAACAGGAGCTCTGTTCTAGTAAATGAAGTTTTAAGCACATGTGAGTAATTGAGGAACACCTGATTCTGATTATTGGGATGGGAGAGTGAATACTTTTGGAAATATAATGTATGGTTATTTAGAGTGACCATATTTGGGTAGTTGCAAAAGAGGACACCTTTTTTGTACCATCGCTCTGTTAGAGACACACTGCAAAAGAAGGGATTCTTTTCCAAATGCATTGCATTTACTGATAACTGCAATAAAATGATAACTGCATTAACATGTTTGGAGGAATCAGGCGTAATGAGGTGGGAAACAATGTTTTTGCACATTTAAAGAAGTCCCTGCAGAACACAGCTCTTATTGGTGTTGGCTGTCTAGTGCATATTCTTAACAATTGTGTTCACCATGGTGCAGACACACTAGATATTGACATTGAGCAACTCATTTTCAAAATCTTTACCTTGGTGAAAACAGGGGATTTTTTTCTTTAACTCCTCCGTGAAAGGGCACTTACGTTTCGGCATTGTTGCGGCGGATGCACATGTGCTTTTCGCTTGTGAACACTTAAAACGCACAATTCACAAGTCTACCCCCTCCCACGCAAAGCAAAGTGACTGGTTTGAGAAGGGCGTGACTAATTTAAGAATGATACAGAGAAACCTGGAATGGAGTAAAACGGGACCGAGTGGAATTCTATTGGCAATGCAGATTATGTTTAGGACAGGTGCACAAAATCCCGGACGATTTCGGAAATCCCCCCGAACATTTTTTTAAGGTCCCACGAGGACATCTGGTCACCCTGGCTATCTTTTTTACATGTGCAAAAGATAAAACAGCTGCAAAGAACGTAAAAAAAGTCATCCCTAGAACTGAAGAAATGTAAGAGAGACCCAGTACCTATGTAGAAAAAAACATTAAAAGGTAATACATGACAACAATTCTTATTTGATTGAATTATAAACTAATTAGAACTTTATTGAATATAATATTCCAATCCAGGTCTGCTCTGCTAAAAGGTGCTAAACCTTCCACACACATTAAAGTGAACCATCAGAACTGATGAGGCCATGGTATAGTGTGTGTGTGTGTGTGTGTGTGTGTGTGTGTGTGTGGTAGTGTGTGTGTGTGTGTGTGTGTGTGTGTGTGTGTGTGTGTGTGTGTGTGCACCCGCGCACGTACCTGAGCTATCTGCAGCATCTCTGGGTTGAGTCTGTTGAGGTGCAGCATGAACTCAGCCAGGCCGATGAGAGCCAGCTGGATGGTGAACATCTTCCTGAAGGTCCAGTAGTCGGTGGCGTTGGGGAAGGTGTGGAGCGCCCATTCCTTCAGCATGCTGCGAGGAACCATGTTGCCCTGCACCTCCTTCAGGATGTCTCGCAGCACCTGGCGGTGAGAGGAGGAACAGTATTAGGCTATTAGATTTATTATAGTAGAGAGTAGAACATGTTCTGAAAGCTTACTATAGATGTCAGGGTTTAATGTAGTAACATTGGTGAAGGATTTTTACTTTTATTCACACACAGATCTGTGTATGACACAAAACAGAAAAGATTAAATATTTTGTCAACTGAACTGGCTGAACTTTAAAAACAAAAAACAACAACAACAAAAAAAAAACGTACAATTTAATGTTGTTCTATGCCAACACCATTTTTTCTTTTGTTCTTTTTTTAAAAATATTTTATAAAAAGTGGTAGGACTTTTACACATTGATCTATGTGATGGTACCTTGTCTGTATGGATGTTTTCAAAAAAACAAACAAACAATGACTTTCTAAAATAAAATTTTATAATTATCCACTTTTTATTTAAAATCAGGGATGCATATTACTGCAGGACTTCAAAACCTGTTGTAGGCTGAACAGCTTTTGTTTCAATAAAATAGGTGCCCTGGGGGTCCCGGACCCTCTTCATACCTGGTGACTGGCCTGTGTTCCTCTGGCCTGAACTGTGGCCAGGCGATCATAATATCTTGAGATGGGGTTGTCGTGCTCGATTCCCTTCTTGGCGCAGCGCTGTTTGTAGATTTCTACCAGAGACAGAGATGAAGGGTTGTCCTCTACCAGCCGCATCTGTGGTGACACCGCCACCACTCTGGGAACTGGGTGATGGGGGGGCAGAAAGAGGAGATACGGTGACATGAAGCCCATGTCAGTGACGGAATAAACTTCTTCTGTCTTTACCATTTAACCTCAGATCTAAACCTGCAACTTAAAAGGCATCATGCCACAAATGCGGTTGAAGAAGACTAAACATTCACATACACACAGTATACACGGCTCCCAAATCAAATCTGTATCAGTTGGGAGGAAATGGGTTTGAAGGGACTGTTGAATTCCCTGTCCTTATTTCCCCTTAAACAAACCAATCAAGTGCATAAATTGAGAGCAAGCAAACACCTGAGTGGAGGCAAACCACGAGGGGACGAATGGAGCGGAAATAACACTTGAAGGCGAATTGGAAATGTGTGTGTTTATGTGATGGGAGACAGACAGAGAGAGGGATGCTGCAGCAGGAGCAAAGCTCATCAAGTGTTTCTGATCTCTAAAAACTGCCTTGTTTCTTTCGCCTTTTGTCCTGATACGTTTCTGACCCCCCTAGTCCTACCTGTGAAAAACAAGTGTCTCTTGGTGGTCTCCTTCCTCTTCTCCAGACAGGGGTTGAGGAGGCGCAGCAGCTGCAGGACTCGCTCCTCTCGCCGGGACTCGGTCAGACAGGCATCGTTCATCACCAGGTATGGGTAGATTTTACCATTGTGGCCGCGGATGTAAAGACGGCGAGCTGCCGTGTTATGTTTCTGGACGATTTCCACTCTGGGCATGAACCTGGAGACGTGGAGACGCTCCTGTTATAAAGATTTCTGACCAATAGCTGCATTCATTTTGTTCTACTCCAAATGAGCTGGATTTAATATATGAAGAATTTAACTTAAGGTAGTAGTCTAATAGAGCTGCAACTAACAGCTATTCTGCTGGTGGATTTATCCATTGATTTGTGAAACGGTTAATAGATTAGTTGTTTGGATCATAAAATGGTGTAAAATTGGGATCAGTGCTTCTCTAAGCTAAGATTCAACTTAAAATGTCTTTTCTCCAACAGCCCACAACCCAAAGATCAGTTTAACATTATAGAAGACTAAAGAAACCAGGAAAAAAAGCTGGAAACAGAGAATTTGGACATTTTTTTTTCTTAAAAATGACTCATTATATAAAAGATTATCAAAATAATTGGTAACTAATTGATTGATCAACTAACGGTTTGAGTTCTAAGTGGACAGGAATAGAGATGGTTACCTGGCGATCTTGATGTAATAATGTGTAGGTTTGGGCATGAGGAACTCTCCAGGAATCTCCACCTCAGCTGTCTGAGCTGAGAAGTTGCTGAGGAAGCGACACTTCTCCTCGATGAGGAAGAACTTGGGCAGCTGCTTGGTCTTGGCCTCCAGGATTTTGATCCACTTCTTGAGCTTGGAGATCAGATTGTGAAGTTTCATGGAGCCAGGGACACTGAAGTCAAAGTCTGGTGGAGCAAAGAAATGTTATAGTAACAGTGAGAATCTTTCAATAAACTTTACTTTGTGCTTCAAACTGCAGCACAAACTTACTGAGGAGTTGCATGGAAACCAAAAAACTGTGTCAATTCATTATTTTATTATTAAGTCTTAAATGTAACGAAGTAAAACTACTTATCTATTCTTTTTTCCTCCTGTCACATGCATGTGTGTATTTACTTTTGACAAAACATAGTTAGCAAGAAAAGAAAGTAAGTGAAAATTTTTTTAAAAATACAGTTTTAAGAAGCATTTATCAGGTCTCTCAAAATGTACATTTTGTGTTCATGTTGGTTTTTCGTTATTTAAAAGTCCATTTGCACTATTTGCTTTTACAAAAATCATGAATTTGTGTGATTTGACAAATGATGTCAAATAGTGTAACATAAAAGATAAAAATAATGCTTAAATAAATTATTTAATCCACCTAGAATATAAAAACTAGTTAATAGCATGTGATTTTAAATGTTGAACTACCTGGCACCAAGTTTTTAGGGTTACTCCACATGGCAGTTTTGGCATTGTTCCTTGTACATCTGTTCACTATGTGTAATGTGTTCATCACCTATATGATTTTGTTTTGATGTTTTGTAATAAAAAATGTATTTAAAAAAAATAACCAAATAACAGGATGCTGAGCATTTTTATTTCAGATCAAAGATTAGAAGCTAAGTTAATTGAATCCCATCCCTCACAACGCCCTTCATCCAGACTAACTGGTTCAGAGCAGCAGTACATTAACAGTAGTGGCAGCTCCCATGTGAGTCTGTGTGTGTGCAACCTTTGACCCCATCCCCCAACCCTCCCACAGATATACGCTCCCAGACCAGAACTAAAAATATCAACATGCTTCTAGTAACCTTGCCAAATAAAATACTGTAGGGTGTTAAAAAACAGACTCAGGCAGCACAGAAACACACTGAGACTGGTAAAGTCAGAATCCAGAAAATAGAGAGCGATAGGATAAAAAAGAGAATGATGAGTTAAATCTTACATGTTTGTAGGTGACAAACAGATAATTAAAGTGGGATCAAGGAACTTTATTTACCCAGATGTTGCTACTCAACCTTCCATGGCCCTTTATGAATATTGTGCTGCAGCAGTGCCTTGCTAAAGGGAAACTTCACAGAGAAGTGATTCATAGCAGCGGCAGCAGAACTGTTTGCTCTATCGACTTAAAACTCCCCGGTGGAGGCAGGGGAGCTGATTAAATTAGAGCTATAAAAATGTGAGTCTTAAAGTATTAAATTCCTGTTTCAAGTCACAACTCATATTGCACAGAACATATTGTGATGAGCTGCAGCAATAACAACGGAAGCAGGGGGAGGTGAGACAGGCAGGGTTTCCATTTTAGAGAAAAGCCCCCAGGACATCTCCTGTAACATGAATGCACACTTACACTAACACACACACACACACACCTACAGCTCCTATTTCAGTGCACCCTGTTGTGCCGCCTGTTATAATGAATCCTTGAAACTGCGAGACCTTGCCATTTCAAACCCATTCAATCTCTCCCAGAGTGAGACCTCCTAATACTTTAAATAAGCCCTTTAAAAACAGCCAATGTTCTTTTCGTAGTGGCCCTATTTCGCTGTTTGCTGCCTGCAATCCACCTGCCTCTAGTGTAGAGGGAGAATTGAAAACAGTCCTGAGAAATTACACCCGACAACAATTCAGCACCATAAAACCAGGATAATGCACACAAATAGAAAAGGCAAGACTTACTCCACGTTCATACGCCATGAAGTCGTATAGTAATATGACTGATATGAAAAGCTGTTTGTATCTGGAGACAAGTGCATGCTTCTCAAAACTAAAATCTATAAAAATGACATTTCTTCCTCCTCTCTCATCAACAATTCGAGGATAAATAAATATGCAATTTTTTTTACTTATTTTTTGAAGTTGGAGGCCTCGAGGTTCCATGCAAGTTGAATAATGTTTAAACATTGGCTCCAAACATACTATTTTTAGCAGCAGAATGTGGAAACAGTGTTTAATTGTCAAAGTGCACCTACACCATTCTGCCTCAGAACAATCAACTTTAAACATTTTAAGAATGTATTGTTAAACTTAGCCATCTTATTTTAGGGTTCAAGGGTTCAATTATAGCTTTAAAATGGGTCTCTACAAATATAAATGCTTGACTGATTTTTGTTAAAAAATCAGATCAGTGGTGTATGAGTTATTGTTAATGTGAGAAGAAACAATGCAGCAGCCACCCCCCTTAGGCCACTTTTAGTTTAACTTAAATAAAACAACCAAAAATAAGTGACATCAAGGGAATCCTCTCTCCTCATTTTATGATAATCCAGTTTGTAGCACCATTATTAAGCCAGCAAGAGCAAGCAAATAAACATATCGTAAACCTTATAATCACCCTTATCACACTCATTTGAAATTGTGTTGATGAGAAGTTTAATACTTAAATGCAGCAGTTTCAGAAAAGAACTCCAGCTGCAACACTGGACCAGCAGAGTTATTATTCTCGTCCCCTTAAAACTAATCTTTGAGCCCTGCTACTCTATTTCAGCAAGCCGGGGGAGAGGATGCAGAAAAAGACAGTAACCAGGCTGCTCTCTGACCTGTTTTTAGAAAACTGCGCTGGTTTTCTGCCATATCTGGCCCGGCCTGATAGACCACCGCAGAGGATCCGCACCGCTGCACCAAATTATAGCTGGAGAATCAGGAGGTAGCCCGGCCTCCATATATAGAACCACGGTTCCCTGGTGTCCTGCCCACTCCCTGCTCAGTGTGTGTGTGTGTGTGTGTGTGTGTGATGCTAGAGTTGCTTTATAATGTCTGATTGGCAAAACTGAAGTTGTGACTTACAAGTGACTTATTACTACAAGACTGACTGCTTGAACTAAGCTGGGTTTTACTATGATGAATATAATTTAGAATGACAAATCAATATTAAATAGGTAAAACTTTAACAATCTCCAGGATGGAACCACTGCAAAAACAGTAACTCCGGCAAGTTGAGTACATTTTATTTTGGTTTTAGCTTGGCTGCTGTTTTACTTGCTTAGGGTGCAACACAGTGGAAAGGCTTAGAAGTATTCTATTTAACACTGCAATATTGATTAATTAATTGATTAGTTGCCAATAATTATACTACTATTTTGATAATTAATAGATTTGAGACATTTTTTGAAGAAATTCTCTGGTTCAAGCTTCTCTTCTCTGATTATTTTCTGGTTTCTTTAGTCTTCTGCGATAGTAAACTGATGATCTTTAGGTTGTGGATATATATAGGGATATATATGGTTATATAGTCTGGACAAAAAATAAACTTTAGCTTGGTCAATTTGTTACTGTTTTCCTAAAATAAGATAAAAGTGACTTTTATTTGACTTTTTAACTTAATGCTTATTTTATATTATGGACTTCTTATCTCAAATTCTTTAAAAAACGATAAATTAAAAAAAGTGTCAATCTGCCAATGGAAATCCCCCCCTGATAAGATTTGTTTGCAATGCTGCTTCTCCTTGGCTCATTAAGATCATATTTTTATTGATAACAGATCAAACATGGAGTAATCCTTTAACAGACAAACATCTCTTATGTTATATATATATATATATATATATATATATATATACTGTAATATAAAGTGGTCTTTTTTTCTCCTGATCCTTGGGCTAATGAAGGCTCCATGGTGGAGGCACTCAGAGGATCGGTGTAATGCAGGTGTCAAATTCCAAGAGAAACGAACCCCTGCGTCGACATCAGCAGTCCATTCACAAGACTGAGCAGCACTCAGTATTGAATGAAAATCCAACTGTTGTTTTTAAGGTGGTCCTGAAGCTAAAAAATAACTAGCATAACTGGATTTGAATGCTCCTCTGCTGCCAAATGCTATATGTGCACACATAAAGTCGCCCGAAAACCTTATAAAAGCACATGAGCCACTAGTGTGTTGCGGGGGAACTAGAGCTCTGTAAACCCTGTTTGTTCTGCTCTGGAAGGCTCACGTATGTGTGGGTTTCTGTCTCTTGCCCTCCTCGGCTCTACCCCTCTCGCTGCTGTGGGGACAGCTGGGTACCGGCAGTTGGCTGGGCACCCTTTCGAAGCTGAAGCCCCAGATGCAGGTGCATCTGGCAACATCTGGCAAGATTCATCACTCCAAGTGTCGCTGGTTGCCTGGTATTTGTTCCATTTCCTTGCCTTCACTCACTAAGGCCATGACACCTATCCTCTTCTTCTTGGTTCCTCACAGGCTCTCGTTCCTACGGTTTATATTCTCCTCCCTTCCATCTTATCTGTATTGTTTAATGCCTGTTGGCCCTGATTGTAGCTTCATTCTTTTTCCTCTCCTCATCCATCCTAAGGCCAAACACATTAGCTCTATTGGCCGCTCTGCAAACCAGTGGAGGGGAAAAGCACAGATGAGGCTAAGGAGAAGCTGCTGTGTAGAGACGCAATGAAAAGAAGGGGTGTTCATGGAGCACAGCTCAGACATCATGTATGAACAGTCAGGCCAGGGAGTGACAGTAAGGCGGTGAAGAGGTTTATTTGAATGCTAGGAGCTGGGGGAGCTGCGGACAGACCTCGTTTAAACAGAATCCAGTGAACTGTGGTTCAACTCCCTTATGTAATGTAGGAAAACAGACACGTGGCTTCCCAAAACAGGGGGATGATTGTTTTCAGAAAAATGTCTCAGTGGGGGCCTTGGCTGAGCCAGAACTGCACCTGTCCTGTTGGATTCCAGAGCTTAAGTATGAATCTTAACACAGGCTCTATCTCTGCATCCACACAAATATTACAGAATGTACTCTGTGAAATAAAATGTTAATCTAAAACTCGGGATGGATGGGAAAACTGTTTCTCTTTGCTTCTTATTTTTTAATCAGTATACAACACAGAACAGGTTGGAAAAAAATTCAATCAGGTTTCAAAAACACAAGCTACGTAATAATTTATATTTCTCATGCTACCTTGATGACTAAATTAAAGCCGCACAGACAAGGGCTGTTTTATGTTGGTAATTCATCGCCAATTCGACTCCCTGATGAATGATTTTCCCTGTAATGGGAACATAATAGCAGCACTAATATTGTTTTAGATCGGTTATACTACAGCGAGACAAGGGTATTGAGGTCTTTATTTCCGTACTACAGGAGCTGAAGCAACGGTCGACTCTTGAACACACCTACCTGTTACAGGACTTTATGAGCCATATTGGCTTTTCATACAGCAAGCGCCCTGTATATAATTCTTGGTTGGAGGCTCCAGCAACAGTAAAACACCACTTGACTGCTGGTAATTTACCTAACTGGGCTTACACTACATTTATATTTCAATATAAAAAAGGGCAAAAGTTGCCGGGTGCCAGTTTGTCAGAAATCATTTTACTCAGCCTCTATTGCACTACAGGTCTATGAAACTGCATCGAGATCCATTTCACATCGATATAAATTGCTGCCAAGACGTTGAATTATTTCACCACAGTGACTTTCAGTAAAAAGATGTAGTGGAACAAATTTTTCCATGCAGACTTTAAAGACTGAACTGGACGTTTACACCACAGTCTGCAGTTGCAGAGCACAGACTCCTGCTTTATTTCATGAACCCGGACAGGTTTCATGCCTCTCGTGCTCCACCAGCTTAGATTACAAATGCAGCTGACTGGTCTATAATCAAATCCAGCATAGGTGTGTGCACAGTGTAATAAAGGAACAAACAAACACACACCTATTTCTTACCAGCCATGAGCCCCAGCCCCTCCCTGAAATCAAATCATCTGGTTGGAACCTTAATTATGTTGCAGAAGGCCAATACGGCAGCAGAGTTTGGTCTGGCAGCTGCTGATATGATATATACATATATTTTTTTTTTAGTCCAACCAACCTGTAGTGAACTGTCCCTTCATCTTCTGGAAAACAGGGTCCTGGGCCGTGGCTTGAGCACGGCGGGCGAGGGACTCTGAGGCAGCGCTGGAGAACATGGTGGAAACATTGGAAACGTTCTCCAAACCGACACCGAAGGTGCTGACGAGCTTCTTGACAAAGTTGAGTGTGTGTGGCGTAATTTTGGCGTCTGACACAGCGCCACTCTTCTCAAAGGCCACAGAGTAGCATTTAGCCAGGCCCTGCTGCAGCTGCCTTAACACCTGCAGGGACATTAATAGAAATTAAACACAGTCAGATGTCAACTGGATTCACTTTAAAATTCAGAGATCTTAAAAACCACACATTTAAGAGACAGAGGGACACCACTTTTTTTAAAATATGTTTAAGTAAAATGTTCACTGTACTATTGAACATAGATGTCTGGTAGAGCTGGAGCTATTTTAATAGTAGAGTTAGTCAACTATCATAATCTATCAATTATTAAAATTAAATTGATCTTAAATGATCCCTACAATAATTTTAAGCAATTGTAAGTAACATATTGTTATGCCACTCGAAAAATAGGGCTGTTAATAATACAACTTACTACTATTATGATAGCTGATTAATCAGTTTATTATTGAAATGATCATGTGCAAATGATGGTATAAAATGTGGATCAGCGTTCCCAAAGATGAATTTCAACCTAAAATGTCTTTTTTTTGTCCTGACCAACAGTCCACAAACTTGCAGTTTTTTCTCTCAGTTTCTTTTTACCAGACATTTTCTTCTTAAAATTGACTCAAATCCATTATCCACATAGTTGGTGATTAGTATAATAATTGACAACTAATTGCTCTAATCCTCACAATAGGCTTGGTGAGTTGGTGTGTTAACCAACTTAAAGGGATGTGAAAAATGGACAGACAAGGATATTTCCCTAAATAGGGAAAATTGGTCTGAGAAGTTTGTTTGTCTAGAACAGGACCCGGTAAAGACCAGTCATGTCAGGATTTCACCTATAGACCAAACAACTGTGTCTGTCCACCAGAAAGGACAGATTCAACCAGCTGTGCACATCTGTCTGACCAGGTGGTGACCGGGTGTGACCCAGGAATACACTGATGTGATGCATGCAGCAGCAAGCTTTCACACATATTCACAGATGCATTAACATTTTAACAGCCAGCTGTTTTATTTTCTAATCATCTGAACAACTGAAAACACACACACACTACACAATATAGACAGATATACATGCACATCACAATATAGACAGGAACACACACCCACACACCCCACCCTTTTTTCTCCCCACCTCTTCGTGCCAGTTCTCCCTAAACCACACCATCTGGTCCACGATGCCCTCAAGGGATGACAGCAGGGTGGGGTGCAGCTCCCGCTGCATGTGCATGATCCGGCTGCAGCGCCACATTGGGGCAGTGGCCCGGATTGGACCCGGGTCAGAGGCCCCGGAGTGAGGCTGGGCCCCCACAGAGGTGGGCTGCTGTTGCCCCGATGCATCTGAAGGAATGAAAGAGCAGTAGGAGTGATGCAGAAACATGAGCTGTCTGTCAAAATGGGTTGTAGGCTCATCAGTTCATACACATTATTCTCACTAGTCCACACATCTTCCTAGACCAGGGTGTTAAACATGTGGCCTGGGGACCAGAACCCACTGACATAAAGGGTTCAATCTGGCCCACTGCATTACTGTATAAAGTGGGACAAAAAAACGTTCTAGAACTATTTAGATTAGTAAGTGGTTTGTAAGGACAGGAGATAACTGTTAAAATGTAATCTTACCAGATTTATTACAATTAGTGCAATATTGAGTAGAATTATCTTGAATTGGCAGATACATTTTCCTTTTTTTTTTTCAAAGCATGAGATAAGACAAATTCATGTAAGATAATTATGAGATAAAAAACGAAATTTCATCTTATTTCCAAAACAGGACTAAATTGACCAAACTCAAGAAAAAAATGAAATCAGACAAATTTTTACTTTTTTATTCTACTCAATATTGAACTTTAACAAGATATATTCACTTGGTAAGGTTTAATTGTTGTTGAAATTTACATTTTTTCCTCATGTCATCTCTATAGTTTTGTAAATTGTTCTAAGTTCGAGTCCAAGTTCTTTGTCTAAATAAAATGAAGGAGAGTGTTATATGTTGGAATATGTCTGTGAATATTGAACATAATCTATGTGCTATAAACACATTTACTACAGCTGGACCTGCAGTTATATGTTAAATGTCAACATAGTAAAACAAGTGCCTACTGACCACTCTTGTAGCGCTCCCTCTGCTCGATCTTGAGCGTCAGGTAAAGGGTTCGGATGGGGAAGTAGACGGCCTGGGGGTACACTCGTCCCACCTAGCAGATAAAAGAGGGTCACAGATTACATTTCAAAGACTCTCCCTCAGGACTTCAACAGAGAGAGATCATCCTGATAGATCCAGAGACCCAGGCTGCTGTAACACACAAGCGTTTGAAGCTTTGAGTCAGGGGAGTTAGGGAAGTTAAAAACACATCACGGGTGAATCACTTAAGTGAATGTGACTGATGATGAAACTGCCCTCAAGACTTTCAAGAAAAGTCACCAACAACGTCGAGAGGCTTAACTGTTGAAGTTGGGGCACGGGAGGTTTTAAGTTTGAAAGACCGATTCACCTCAAACTCAGTGAAAAAGGATTCCTTTGATAATTAATGCATCAGGTCCACCTTTGGTGTATAATTCATAAATCTGTCAGTGGTCACAATTCGTTGACACTAGGATTGCTGCATTTATTCAAAACATACGTTAGTAAACTAGGAAATAAGCCCTTTTTTTCTTTTATAGCGTCGCGTATTTCTATCTGCTGAGTTTATATTTTGTTCAGTTTATAACAGCATGGACATAAAAGCTGTTTGTTACCAGACATAATTCATGTTCAGCTTGATAATGTGACAGCTGATGTTGTGCCAGTCATGAATTACAGAAGCAGCATTTTCAGCCCAAAGGACAAATATACATTTCTGTCAGTACAAAAACACTAAGAGCTTTCCTAAACATGTTGACTAAATTGTAAACATGCAGGAAACTAATTAATCCATAATTTTAGCTATAGACTGTCAATAATAACTTTTGATGCATATCATCTATAGACTATCAATAATTACTATTAATGCATAATATCAGCTAAAGACAAACAAAAATCAATATTAATGCCTAATATCAGCTATAGACAATCACTATTAATGCATAATATCAGCCTTCAGATTAAGATTCTCGCCAGTCACAAACAATACAAACTTTTAGCTGTTCTAAATGTACATTGATGGGATATTTTTCTTGTTTTTAAACAGTCATTAACATTAACACTCTGCTCACAGGGGGCATGAAGAAACAGAAGCCAAAGGAATCCTCCTCTGACTGAGGCACACTCAGCTACACACTGATATATTGTTGTGTGACATCACTAGGACTGCACGGGGCCAGAAGGCAGAATACAAGATTTGACAAAGCACCTGGAAATTCTACAGAGGCGTAGACAGATATGTCATTTTTTAAAAACTATGAGCCAGAGTAAAACAAGCTCTGCCTGCAGCTTTTTCAGTTTTAACGAATCCAAAAGGATGCCATCTTGAAAGGACTTTTTTTTTGGTTCACATTCATAAAATGTGAGATAAACATCAGAGGTTTATTTATAATTTAGAGTCTAACTGCTCCAATTCTTACTACAGTTGTGATGTAAAATGTTATTTAAAAAATACATAAACATGTTTTTAAGCTCTGCACAAATCGTCCTTGAAATTCTATGTGGGAGAGATCAGAGGAACCGGCTTCAGGCCCATTGGATGCTGCTGGTAGGCCAAACCACAAGGTTCTCTCAGGTCTCTGAGCACAATTTTATGGGCTGCAATTATAAGGCCATTTGATTCCTTCTAGACCCCCCATGACTGCGAGGCAGAAAGGGATACCTCTGCATCTTCACAAAGCTGGGCTCAATACCTCTGGAGGTGGGCTGAAGGAGGAGTGATATATAGGAAAGGCAGAGAAAGAAAGAGGCGGCATTTTTAGCACCTTAGCCTCAGGCTAAATTGATTTTGGAAACTCTAAGCTTTCTCTGACTAGATCCACATTTCTCTGACATCCAGCTAAGACCATGAGATGTTGAGATTACACAGAAAGTAGCTCATGTTCAACGTGGCCTCAAGTGAGAACTGGTGAACTCGAGCCGAACAGCATATATAAATCAGTGAGATTGGATTCAGCCGAAGCAGGAAAAACATTCATTTGAATGGCATATGTCTGTTTTTTTACTGAAAAAAGGAGGCAGTCATCTAGCAAAGACTTGAGACGGAATCTACTTTTGGAAAAACAGAACCTGACACCACGTAGGTGATCATGTAAACCTGACCAGTTGTACAACCCTGACATCAGGGGAAGACAAGTATGTGTGACAGGATAACTGAAAAGCCACAATATGTAGTGTAATGTCTTCAAATGACTATACAGTTTTGGGAAAGTACACTTTCTACATAAACTAATTCAAAGTTAAGTACACACATTTTTAAATTATTCCATTCAGTTTATTATTAAAATTGTTTAACCAAGTTCATAGTTCCAAAAATGAACTAGTTGATAATTCTTTTTTTCCCTATTCAACTATGTAAAGAAGAAAAGACTCTTGAACTTTTCTTATAAAGTATTTTGTTATGGTGCTGACCACACCCACAGTAGCCTGTGTTAGTGAGAAATAAAGTCATAGCTACACCCGCTAACATGTTAGAATGTGGGTCTTAAAGAAGTCATATTACTATGCATGTGGGGATGCAGATTTTTTTTCCCTTTTCTCTTATAGACAAGGAGGGGAGGCCTTTTTTTGTCGAGGCAGGCTGTCTCGCCTATAAAGTGCTGTGGGAATCCTTGGTCTTTATTAAAAAAATAAAACAGGATTGTAGTCCTTAAGGTGGGTTAGTACTGACTTTTCCATCAAATTCTGCTAATTGTCCTATGCTGTGGTGCTGCCTTCCTCCATGCTCCTGGCTGTTGCTCTGTGTTTTGATTACAGATATAACAGCTTTTCTGCTACATATAAAGGTCTGTTTATTGTGAGTTTTAGCTGGGTTTTCACCTGTAATAATAAGGGTATGACACATGTCCTAATGAATGATCTTGAGATCATGTATGTGAATAAATTACATCTCAGTCATTAAATGTGTAGTACATATACAAACTGTTTTTCATCAGTACAAGAGACAATTAAAGTAGAGAATGAACTGTATAAATATATTTTCTGCACAATTTACCTTCATCATTACCAAGTTATTTATTGTACATCCTGTACACTAAGGTATATTCTGCAATTGTGTACATGCTGTTTTGTTCAACACTTCTTCTCTTTTATGTAGTTTCATCCAGTAGATAGGTCTGCAATTTTCCTCAATTCTCTTTTCTCTAAAGCTTCAGAAACAGAGAGAGGGAAGAGAAATATTTAACAAGAAAAACACAGCCATGATATGAGAAGTGAAGGGCTGGAGTCAGGAGTAATGCGAAGAGGGAGTTCTAAGTGGCAGCTAAGAGCAGCATTAAAGATGAAAGAGGAAGGAAGGCGAGGAGGAGGAGGTGGAACCACAGATCAGCATGCTAATGGCAAGATAAGAAATGTCATATACTGGAGAGGCTGAGGTGGGCCGGGGGAAGAGAAGAGGGTAAGTGCTAGACAAGGGAAGAGGCAGCAAGGTAGGGAGAGTGTGCGACTGTGTATGTGTGATTCTCCTTTAACTTCTGATTCATCTCCCCCCCCTCGCCTGCCCCTGGCACTCTTCTCATCACCTTCATCAATATTTCAGCGTACGTTTTTTAAACATCCCGCCGATGCCGCAGAGAAACTCTAAATAATTCAGACAAGCAGCAGAGATAAAGCCTGCTGTGCATTAAAATGTGGATCCCTCTTTACATAAAAAAGGGGAGGAAAAAAGGAAGACCTTTTACCCTTCAGTCATTTCACGGTGACGAGGCCAAGCACCTTTCCATAGATGGAAAATGACATCCAGTTATATACATCTTGTAGCAGGGCACCCTCCGCTTTAAGTGACTAAAGTGTAATTAAAGTGGTCACAACTTTGAACAAAATGTTCTGCTCAAGTGTTGAAGAATTTTTTTTTTAATTGATCCCATTTGGTAGGAGGAGAGACCTAAATTATTTTTGGTTATAAGAAGTTCTAGATGTATAAATACACTTTACAGATTAATGCAAACAGTCCATATTCAGGAAATGTGGCTTAAAACAAGACTTCTGGATTTCTGTGTGCAGTTGTGATATCATTACTAGAGCTGCAATGATTAATCGTTTGGTTTCCTACTTTAAAATTATCACCAACTACTTTGATAATCAATTGGTTTGAGTCATTTTAGAGAATATCATTTCCAAATTCTCTATTTCTATTTTTTTGGTCTTCTATAATAGTAAACTGATGATCCTTGGGTAGTGGACTGTTGGTCTGGATGAAAAAAAGATATTTAACTAACTGATTAATCGTTTCAATAATCAGGATAGTTGTTCGTTACAGCTCTAATCACATCTATACAGACACCACCAATCCCTCCATTCACACTTCCCACTTAAATCAACCAATCAGAGGAGAGATTAATGAATATTAATGATGTTTTAGAGTTTCAGATAAAAGCTTGAGAGAGATGTGAAACTATATTGAGATGATTTTTCATGCTTAAAACCAAATATCTTGTGATATCAGAAATCAAACTCACTATAAGCATGAGACCTTTAACTCACTATATCAATATAAAATATGAAACTATATTGTGTTTCTACTTTGGTCATTTTTTAACCTCTAATTTCAATTACGCTAGTCTGTTAACAGTTTTAACAACCAATTGCCAGTGAGATATTTCCTCTTTATCTGCTCACTAAAGATTCCCAAAGTAAACATCATCATCTCCACACACTTGACTGTGTTTCTGTGATGCTGCAGCCAGCCCTGCCCACTTCTATTTCAGAAGTGTCTTTTCCTTATCCCCCTGCACACATTCTCTCATATACAATATTCCTGCTCTGCTGTGTGAGTTAGAACAGACCCCTCTTTGAAGATCACCCTCTTCAAATTGTGCGGAAATAATACTCCATTAAGCAAAGCAAATTAGTCCTTGGTTTAATTACTTGCTCTGTTCCTGCAGTGTGGAATGAGTACGAATATTAACTTTATAATAATTTCTTGAACAAATAATTTAAGAAACAATTCGCAGAGGACTGGTGTAAGCCAATCAGTTTCTGTAAAAAGGGACATTGAAATAATCTGAATGCTTAATTTGGTAAACAGAATGCTGGCGAGCGGTGAATGCAGTTCATTTATCTTGATTAGAAAGACATGCTAATTCTAACATCAACGGATGGAAGCACCTGAAAAATAAAATACATGAACGGGAGAGGAAGACGTTTAGAGATAGATAGATTGAAGACAAAGAAAACAAAGGAATAAGCTGATTTTTAAACAGGGAGATAACTTGACTTTTACTGGTAGAGACCAAGAGAGCAAGAGCTCAAAGAAACATTTGTAAAGACCTCACCTGGCTTATTAGGTTGAGCAGAGGTTTTCCCTCCGAACCAACCAAACAGGTCAACAGCTGCGGTATCCATGCCAACCACTGGATGGGTGGGACTCCAATGCAGTATTTGTCCACAGCGTCAGCCAGCGTGTTCTTGTCATCGAAGCTAAGGAGCCACAACACCTGCAGATCAATAAAAAGAACAAAAAATGTGGGGGATTGTAAGTATGTATGTATATATGTATATATATATATATATATATATATATATATATATATATATATATATATATATATATATATATATATATATATATATATATATATATATATATATATATATATATATATATATATATATATATATATATATATGAATATATTATCAGGCTACTGAATATTCAGTGCATCCTTAGTCTTTATCATGAAAATAATATTCAATTTATATTATATTATTTAATAATGCCATTTTTGTCTTGGCCTTGTATAAATACTGAAATCATTAATCCAGAGAGAAATGCATGCAGCCTGTATTCAGAAACCTTTCTTTAAAATGTCTCATTTGCAATTCTATCAATTTAGTCAAAAGGCTGTACATGTATGTTGCGGTCCTGATTCTCCTCGGTGCCGATGCTGTTACCTCATTCTTCACATACACATCAATTCAAAAGATGCACATGTATTTCTGTTATTCTTTTTAGTGTCATATTCAACTTTTTTTTGCCCAACTTGTTTCAAATGTATTGTTTACCAATCTGTGATTTTGGGCTACACAAATAAAATTGACTTGACGTGTATGTATTATTGCAATTTAAGTTATTTTCTCTCCAATCTTGATGTAAAAGAACAGAGTCACAGCAAACTCTTGGACTTTGTTGCATAAAACTGAATGATTTTCTTTATGAACACACATTTTATATAAATTTGATATTTAAAAAAAAAGGCATATGGCAGAAAATATCCTAATATTATCCACAGCCTCAGAAGAAGGAGAGACAGAAAGAAAAGAAGAGGAAATTCATCACTCATTGCCAAGGCAGCCAACATGAAGATATTCCAATAATTTCACAATAAAGGAACTTTATGAGAGTTACAGAGTGGTGAACACGTCCACACTAGCAGTCCTTCTTCTGATTAGAGCCGAGCCAACACAGAGGTGGCCCCCCTACCCGGGTGAGCGTCTATATTACGATGAAGACATTAACCCCACTCAACCCTCCAGGCTCTCCTCAGTGAGCCGACCTGGGTACACAGATTGTGTATAATTACTGATAATGACTGGTCATCGTGCTTCATCCATCAGGTCTAAGCACTGCCAAACCAGGCTGGCAGCGTGATATCAGGGGTCACCGGAAAATACATCATCATCACATACATCAATTGGAATGTGAAGCTGGTTGCAGCCAATATTAGAACAGATAATGATAATAATGCTGCACAGGACTTGGCAAGGGTTTGTTTATTATTTATCCAGCATGACATATGGTGGTAACTGGATTTTTGCTCTTATCCAATTCACTTGAGGCTGTTTAGGAAGGTAGTCACAATTCCTCAGCCAGCTCATTAATCATCATTTCCAAGAGAGGAAAACAAAAAAAAGGAATTGTATTTTTTTTTTAAAAGGGAAACATGCCAAGGATTTATAAACAGGTCTTTAATTGTATTCTCATCTGATTTAATGTGGACTATTTTACTAGTGAAAGCACAAGCTGACCTGCTTCATCTATCTGTAAGGGTTAAGGAAGGAGAAGCACAGCAGCTTTAGCTAATAAAAGAGCACAGAGGCAGTGAAGGAGATGTATTGAATGAGTTGGAGTGGGTCTGTATAAGAGGTGGAATGTTTTACCTCCCACACAGGGCTCAGTCAACAATGAGTATCTGAAGAAAAGGCCTGATTGATGCCGCTACAGCCACAGGATGTGGTAAATGTGTTAGTTTCAGAACAAATCAAGCATCTATTCATAATCAACATCATTTACATGTAAGAAAAATAGCATTCAACAAAGAGGAATTGTTCACAGCTTCCCTGCATCAGGTAATCACCACAATTCCCATTTCACCATCTCACCTTAGCCAGATACTTGCGGGACTTGCTCTCGTTTTGGTGGCGGCAGGCGTGGAGGTAGCAAGTGATAGCAGACACACCAAGGTGGAGCTGCCGGTCCTTGACAAAGATGTTTTCCAGGTAGTCGCCCCACATGGCCCAGGCCTTCACCAGCACGTCGTGCATTTGCACTGCTGCTGAAAACGCCTTGTTGGCTTCCTCTGACCTGGAAGAGGCAGGGGGAGCATTAAGATACGAAGGGTGATGCAAAATGTCACAAAACATGACTGAGTGAAAGATAACCAGAATGAAAAAAGCTGCAGAATAGAGAGCGACACAACAGAAAGAGATGGATGCAGGAGGAGGAACGGGGTGGGGGGCGGGGGGGGTGTTGAAGGAGGAAAACGCGAAAGATTGAGTGTCCAAGAAACAGATTAAGATGATCATATTTGTGAATTATGTACTACATATCAATAAGCACCATATTTTACTTGCTCTAATCTTCAAGGCTGTTTCCCCCATGGCATTACAGAGGAAGCATTTAACCCAGCATGAATAAATGCCACCACGGGTTCACACGCTTCGCTCTAATGTGATACAAGTTGAACTCGGCCCTATCACACTGTGCAGATCAATGCATTTAAGACTGAAGCTTAACATCTTCCTATTTTATCACAAGGTATATAAAAAAAACATCTCCAGAGTAATGGCTTTATCTCTCAGGCAATACATTGACTGTGAGGAGAATTGCTGCCGCTAAGAGGAATCTGCAGCATGGTAAACTTGAGAATCTTTGTGGAATGTTACTTATCCCAGTGCTGAAATCTCACACATTCAAGTATTCGATTTAGAAACTTAACACAAACAAATAGACAGGTGGGTTCTGGCAAGAGATCCAAGTTGACTGCAGCGTTTATGCTGACAGGGAGATCTATATTCTGAGTCATCAGCTCTTTTCGCCACACCAAGGAGTGCTAACTGCTCGCTGGCATGCAGTCGGAATAATTTCTACACACCTTTCAGCCTTTTGATAAATAAATAAGATGCAAGAGGCACCCTGCCCCTGCAGCCAGAACAATCGTGACGGGCCTGTCGATGAAAAAGTTGCACTGAGTTACAGTTCGTAAATGTGCCTCCATTTTATGAGCAAAAATAAATAAATAAATATAAAAATGTCTCCCAAGTCAATCGATTGAAATGTGTTGTTATAAAAGGCATTTTGGAAGGTGATTAAGAAATGGGAGCTTGATTGCTGGGGGAGTCTGGGCTGAAGACCCTCCAGTCATATTTAATGGGGTCGCATGAGTCATTGAGTCGGTGTTAAAGTACATTAACAGTTTCTGCTGCTCAACGGGAAAATCGGCACCCAACAGACGGTTAAATCTCTGACACCCATTTAATTGAATGATCCCAAAAATCTTCAGCACATGTGGACACGCACGCGCACGCACGCGCACCCACACCCACACCCTCTCACACACAGACACACACACAGACACACACACAGACACACACACAGACACACACACACACACACACACACACACACAAACCCCCCTCCACTGTTAATTCTCCCCCTGGTGTAGGGGAACCTTAATGGTTGCAATAAACCCTGCTGAGGTGGAGGCAACTTCTGCTGATCCTAGAGATTTTCCTGCAAATTGCCTCAAGTTAATTATTGAGCCCGCATACATTTAATAAGCCTCCCTCAATTTGTCTTTCACCCCTCAGGGTGTCATGTCACGTCAAAAGATGACAGGAGGGGGGAAAAAAGAGGGGGGAGGTGCTGGGCTGTTGCAGAGTGGTTATGATAGAGCAGCCGTGTGCTCCACATGAAAAAAGAGGCATCCCCTACAGCCAAAAACACATTACTGACACTGTCACAAAAACCACGACACAGATGCACTTTAACATCTATACCATGTCACGTGGGGTGGTCATAGGTTAAGGACAACGCTCACACAGACTTAAAGACTATATGACATTTAGAACTCTACGGTTTGACTAAAAATCTATGTCACTTTTTTTTTTAGTTATATCAGATTCACGGCATTTGACTGCATTTTTCCATGCATGACTTGTATTTCCAAAATTGTTTAGAATAATTACTCCAGTAAATTGTCTTAGAATGACAAGACTAGTATTAACACTCGTCTGTCGTCCCCATAGCCAACGCCAATCCTTTGGATGACGTCTGACTCGTTTAACACTATCTACAGACGTTTAGCTCAAAACAAACAGGCCGGTCTCACATACAGCTTGTTTAGTGCAACTGCAAAATGTTCCACCAGTATTAGAATATAATAAAAATTAATTTAATAAAAAACAAAACACTGGTATTCAATGAAACAGTGTACCACCCAGTCATAAGCAATAGGAGGGAAATCAGTAGCAGACAGACTGACAAAAGCTCAACAAAAACAAACTAGGTGAAAGAAGTTGATCCCAAGCCAAGACTGCCATGTTCATACTTGTTGATCTGAGCCAGGAACATTCCCTTGAGCGCATAGAACTCTGCCGTCATCTCCTTGGTGAAGTATTTCAGATTGGTCGACTCGATCACCTCCAAACCCTGACAGAAGAGAAAAGCAAAGAGTGCAAAGTCAACCTCAGACAAAACTGCAGTGAAAACTTCCTTCGTCTCCAGGGGAAAGAGACTGGTGTCGTGGGAAGATACCAGGACATTTGGTTTTAGACAAGGGCCGTAATCACAGATGAAAAACAAACAAACTGCTCAGTGTTCATTAAGAAGTAAGGAAAGAGGTGTTGAGGGAGCTGAAGTTCCATTATGGTGAGGCTCTGATTGGGTGTCCCCTACGTACCTCTGACAAACGATGTGTAGCACCAAAGAGAAGCAGACGAGATGAGATAGAGAGAAGGAGAGGAGAGAGAAGAGTGTCTCTACTGGCACTTTTAATGACTTGCGGTGTGCGGAACTGCTTCTATTAATCAGACGACTCCATGGGCTGGAGAGGAAGCTCCTGAGTTACACTCCATTATAAGTCTCGCCGCTAGAACTTGTCACCTAGAGGCACCCTGGGCACTTCCAGCCCGGGCTATTCTTTACACTCAAATACCACTAACTACACCACCAGCTGCTAACAGAAATCAAACTAAACAAATACAATAGTCAGTAAACGCTGCATATTTGAGGCTGATCCGATTCTCAAAAACCCTAAATCAGCTGCATTACAACCCTACTGCAATATTTTTATACCATCTTTTAATAACACATAGATTGTATAACCTAAATGATTTTTGTTCTGTGTGATCATTTTGCCAATAAAAGACTTCATGAGTTTGTTACAAGCAGTAATAAAAAAAAATATGTAATCACTAATTAAAAGCAGAGAGTCATTTTCCAACGTGACAAACATCATTAACATTTGTATTATAAGCCGAGTTCTACCGGCCTGAAGAGATTAAACCGATCGAGTTTGACTACGGTCCAATGGTTGAATAAACACATGAAAACACTCCAGATTTTCTCATTTGAGATCATCCAGCACACCTGCATGCATTCATTCTTGCCCATGACGCCGGCAAGTTGCAGGTAACATTTCACTTGCTGCCTGATCTTCTGGAAGCAGTCAACGATGGGCACTGTGGGGATGGTGTGGATACGACTCAGAATGTCCAGAGCCACATTCACCAAACCCTGCAAGGAGAACGACAAGAGAGAGAAGGGTCAATTAAATATATTTAAATTAATCATCATCTATAAATGTTTAACAGATAGGTTTGGGCTATAAACATTTTTTAAATGGCTATTAAAACCGAAAAACTAATATTTTTTTTAAACAAGATTAAAATAACTTAAATCAAGAAAAAAGATTATATATATACATACACACACACACACATATACATACACACACATATATTTCCTTAAAAATAAGTCAACACTGACAAAAAAGATAGAAGATAGAAATTTAAAATAATTTAGCCTATTTAAAGTCTTTGAATGGTATAATATCTTGTTAAATGACCTTATAAAGCATATAAACTATATATAATTTATATATATAAACTATGTATAAACAGTTTGTTGATAATTTTTGATTGATTTGTAAACCATAAACAAACATTATTGGCTTGCAATAAGTTGCAACTGATATTTATTATATTTTGTTAATGGTTAATAAATACTGTGAAGTGCATCTATGAACATCAGTAGCAGATAAGAACAAGCATCCAAATAATGATTACAATAACTAAAGGTAATGAACTATCTATTAATCATGTATGTCATGATGATAATTGGTGGTGTCATTCTTTGTCATTCCTCTGGTCAGCACAGGTTTATAGAAGCTTGTACCTGTTTACGGCCGATCTTGCCGTACTGAATGATAGCAGAGGCTGAGGCATGAACTCCCAACATGGCGTTGTTGTTGTTGGGATCGTGCTGCGTGTTTGTCTCGTAGGCCGTCACTATGGCTGCAGACAGTAAGGAACATTCTGTTACAAAAGAGTCCTGGTTTGATTAATAAAGACAACAGGGCAGCTGTGTCACGCTGATGATCTTGACGAAGAACACCAGGGACGTTCTGAACAATGAGGCATAGTGGTGATTCTCATCGAGAAAATTCCATTTCCCTTCAGCCGAGTTGAAGGCTGTCATTATAAACGCGGTGGATTTTATCGGGTGCTGCAGCAGAACCTGTGACATTATTTTTCCAGCAGCCTTGCAGCGCTGGTTGGAGCTCAAGCTGCTTGAGACATCACATTTTGCAGTGACTGCCTCTCTTAACAGTTTCAAAGTCACCCAGCAGCACCCAGTAAGGTGTGTGTGTGTGTGTCTGTTCTGTGAGTCTCTGTCTATGCATGTGCCTGTGTGTGCCTGTGTGTGCCTGTGTGTGTGCGCGTTTGCACACTTCAGGTTCCCATCACCCTCCCTGTATTGTCCTGGTCTTGCATTATCACCACCACCCTCCCTGTAGTACCTTGGTAGTGATGCTGGCGCCACATGAAGATGCTGCTCCAGTGCGACAGGTCATCAGAAACAATGGGCAGCCGGTTCCTCCAGGTTTTCACCACCGTCTTCATGTCGTGGAGGCTAGTGTTGCGGCCTAGCATTGTGGGCTGCAGCCCTGCGTTGATCTGGGCTGCTTCTTGCAGCTCGATGATCTGCTGGGCCGCCTGAGGAGAAAATGGAAGTTAGAGACAGGCTGCTCTCTAACTCCTTTGAACTCTTGCAAGCTTGACCACCCATGGTAAAAAGATGCTGCTGGACAAACAAACAGCATGACACATGTTTGTCAAAAATGGAATTCAAAAATTTTCATGTAAATCATTTGTTTTGTGAAGGCTCTGAAAACCAATTCTTTTTTAGATTCTGATTTCACGTGAATCAGAAAAAGCCCAAGAATAACTAACTAAAGTCTCCTGAGCCACTTTGTGTATTCACATTTACTTATTGTTGTCTTTTGTGGATGATGTGAACATGAAGCTGAAAAGCTCCAAAAATGACCCAAATTATTATATGAACAGAAAAGAAAGGTAAGGGAGCAAGAAAAAAAAAAAGAATTGTTAAGCATTGGATAGACAACGTGTGAGATGAAAAGGCTGATGAGACAGATGGAAGAAAGACAAAGTGAGACTGATGTGTTAATGATGATAAACAATAGTGTGTGAGACCATAAAAGGTACAAAAGCAAAAGAAACAATGGTTAGTAAAATACTAAAGTAGTAGGAAAAAAGGTTGCTAGATGCTGCAGCTCGCCCTCTATATAATTGTCCTCTGTTTGGAAGAGGAAGGTCAATCAATATTTAGCCTAAAGGCTGAAAGCCGCCACAACCTTTAAGAACAGCTTAACTAAAGGGGAATAAATAAAAAAAAGCGTCAGCCTTGTAGCACTTTAGCACAAATTCAGCAAACATTTGATGCTTTTTAGACAGATTTGAATTGAATTAAGAAGATATGTGAACCAATACTTTTCCAAAATAAAGGAGGGGGCAAAACATACAAAAAATGTACATGACAAAATGTTGATTCCATCATTTTACATCATTTACTAAGAAATTAATATGCCACTAATATGCCACTTTTTTCTCTGCCACAATGTGGCAGAGAAAAAAAGAGACAAGGAGATAGGAAAATGATAAGAGAGTTTCTATCTCATTCTGTGAAAAGAAGCCTCATTGATTGACCCAAAGCTTCTTTGTGAACATATAATCAATCATTCCATTATAACTACTCATCAGTCAATATTAATGCTGACCCTTACAAATCGATAGTGTGGGTGATAATCCATTGATCGCCAGTCACCACTGAGAGATTGGGTCTGATAGCTTGATCCAAACGGTATTTGAGTCTATCGAGGGTTTGTGGAAGTTGTGAATGTGAGGAATAAAAGTTTGGAATGGAGATTTACAACAGGCTGCTCAACCAGGTGGAGGAATAAATAGCTTATTTTCCCTTGGCTAGGGGCAAATAATTGGAACGCACGCACACATGCACACAAAATAAAGAATGCAGTCACCCTATTCAAATACCCATTTTGAAAAGATAAATGTGGTGAATCAGAGCTGACCCCCTCCCTCCTCCCCCACCCAAAACCAAATCTTCCTAAACAAAATAAAATAGGCACTACAATATTTCTCACAATTATCTGTTAATATCAGCTGATAGCCTATTCCTAACCTTCATTCAGACCATCCCATTCATCATGTAAATGTGATTCTGCTGCAGCTCTTTAATCACCTGCTATCTGATGGCAGTGAAGTAATTACAGCCATTCTAAACCAAGTCTTTTTTCTCTCCTCCATTCTGTTTGCTCTCCACCTTTTTCAATTTCCAATGCTTTAGTCTCTGTCCCTCCCCATTCTCCTTTTTCATCTTTGTCTATTGTAACCTTTCATGGTGGTATCAAAGAGGATAAAAATGTATTTAGATTTTTTTCTTCATTTTTTTTTAATGATCCATCTCAATTTTACAAAATGGAGCAGAGAGAGGGAGATAGAAGTGCTTATCTGCATTAACTCAAGGCTGCTGATAATCTCTGGACATACATCTCTTAAAGTGCTTATCACAATAAAATGACTTACCTTCATGCCTCTTTCTGCCTTCCTGACTTACTCTTTTACATTTTCATTATTTATTTATTAACTTTAACCAACCTGCAGCAGCGGCGTGTGCACGTGAGAAACGATGTGTGGCAGCCTCCTCCACTCCCGGATGGCCAGGCTGGACGCCATCTCTACTAGCCGTTCAATGAAGTTGAGCTGCTGCTCCTCGGGGTGGCAGATGGCCAGGTAGCCGCGGTGCATGTTCACTTTCCACGCCATCTCCTTAGGACAGCTCAGCTCCACCTGGATGGTGATGCAAATATCCACAGTTAAGACTTCAGAAACTCACATTTTAATAGCTTTTTGATTATAAAAAAGTCTAATAATAAAAAAATAATAAGTGTTATATTAATACCACCCCACAATCACATTTTTGTGGTTTATAAAACCACAATGTATCCTGTTAGTGACACCACAACTTCAAATAATCCTAGTAAAGTGTAAAAATATGAGCCCTTTAATTCCTTAAAATTAAGGCTGCACATTGATATAACATCACAACTGTTACTGGGATCAGGTCTATTTCCTGCATTGGTCATCTCTAATAATGTGAATAAATGAATGAAGTTCATTCAATCAATAAAGGATATTGCACTATTGTAAACATATTACTCTTTACATCTGTAAATACCTTTTTTTAAAATATTTTTTTGTTTTGTTGTGTCTAATTTCTTGTATGGTCACACATACTTGGCGATTTAAGTTTATTCTAAATTGAGGACTTTTTCATCAATTTTTCATTTATTTAGTCTACTAAAATAGTCAAAGCAAATCCAAACTAATTTAGTCTAGTTTTAGTAAAAGAAAATCCAAATTCCAATTCAATATCCCCACCTGCGGGCCGCAGACAGACCCCTCCGAGAGACCCCCTCAATACTGTGGAGTGCAATACTGTGGAGTGCAATACTGTGGAGTGCAGAGTGTGTCTCTTCTCTCCTTCAAGCGACAGAGAAGGGCCTCGCTCACAGCTTGCCTCTGGGTGCTGAACGCAAGTGGACTTTACTCTAGGGACTTTCCAGTCCCCAAACTGGGAGGAAGCTGCTGTGTTCACCCTATTCTGGATCTGTGAGCTCTGGAAATATCTAAAGAAATACAAATTCAGGATGCTTACGCATGCATCCCTGTTGCATCTAGTTTGGTGGGAGTGGTTCACCTCTATAGATCTATTTCCACATCCCAATTTATTCCCCCACAGAAGGTATCTGAGATTTGCTTTCAATGGGCTGTGTTACAAGTACAATGTACTCCCTTTCTGCTTGTCTCTATGCCCCAGGGTGTTCGTATAGTGCATGAAAAGCAGAGATCACCCCACTGAGGCAACAGGGCATTTGCCTGGCCCCTTATCTGGATGATTGGCTGTTGTTAATGCAATCGGAGCAGGAAACCAGGGTGCACCGGGGTTTTATCCAGTTCTCCTTTTGTCTGTCTATACACTGGATGTCTCTGCCTCATGTGGTGAGAGCAGTCCTGGGGCCCCACATCACATAGTGAAACATCGAAATAAATATTATGAAAGAGAACTCAGGTTATATATATAACCCCAGTTCTTTAAGTAGTATGAGTGAGATGTCTCACCAGACAACCCTCCTTGCTTGGGTGAGTGAGAAAAGGGGCTTATCTTGAATGAGATGGTGTGTCTGCAGCCGCTACTTATGGTAAACAAAACTACGTGCTGTAGGATAATATGTTCAGCAGCCAACCAAGATTGTTGTAATGAGATTAGTGCTTCTGAGGTCTGCAACAAGGCAAGTTTTCCTAATCTGAGACATTATAGCTGCATTCAAGTTATCTGCTGTGTGTTATAGTGATGATGATCAGTATGTTCATAGGGTAATAAAAGACTGGTTTAAGGAGGCCAAGTGATGTGAGTTCTTGTAGAATTCTGTGTTTGGTGCAAGATGCCAAGGTCAAAACCCTGCAGGGCTCTGGTGTTGATAATGACGTTTTTTACAAATCAAAGCTGAAACAGCTTACTCTGCTCTTTTATGTCATGTAGCAACGCAACAGATTTTCCTGCAAAAATCTATCTTAGATAAACAGCAGCAGTTAAACAGCTCAAACAGCACTTTAACTGTCAATTTCCCTACCGTTTACTGTAAACAGGAAGGGTCTGACTTTGTTTATACTGATTGCTGCTCGAATTCAGAGAAAAGGGGGCTTTCCACACATTTCTCTTAATCTTGTACACAATTTATTAGTCATCAGTAATAACCTTCTTAAGACAGTGATCTGACTCATTAGAGACATAGTCTCTAGAAACTGCTTGTTTTTCCTTTATGTCAACCAGTAAAAGATTCACTTGGTGTGGCAATATTAATTAAATCAAACATCTGAGGGGCCAGACCTATGACACTTTGCTGGCATAATTGATTCTGTGGAGTAATACGCGGCAACACCAATACCAATTCATCTGAATGGTTTCAGCAGAACTTTGGTACTAATGACTAATCAACCTGACAAGTCTAACACAGAGGTGGAGGAAAGGAAAAGGCCTCAGTATTGATTAAAACAAAATGCATTAGCATTATACAAACAACGGCCTCCAGCTGTTATGAGAAGAACAAAACAAGAGAGGGTGAAAAAATTAACAACTTAATATATAATTAAACTTATAACTACTTATAAATTGTTAATATATACTAATTAATATAACAAAAGAAAAATATACTGCAAAGAATGTAAAAATGTCTTGTTTTTGGTACAATTAGTCCAATATTGAGTGGAATTATCTTATTCAATTGTAAGATAATTCTGCTCATTTAAAGTCTTTTTTTCCTGATTTTGGTCACTAAACTGATTGATGATAGATGATGAATAAAGTATATTAAAAATAAGGCTGCTCCAACCTCTGCTTTGTGTTGAGGAGAAAGAATAAGTGAAGAACAAAGCAAGAGAGGGTGAAAAATGAAAGAGAGCAGGAGAAAGCATAGGTGTGTGTTTGTGGAGGCTCTTCCGGTTGTTGGGAGAAAATTACAGTAATCGGTCAAAGAGCACTTATCAGGGGTGACGCTTGATGAATATCCCCGAGACAGGGCCACCCTTATCAAGAGCCGCCTTTAATTGAAAGCGGGGACATTTGGACTCAGCCTCTGAGCCAGTGAGGTAACAGAAAGCTCCTCTCCTCCTCTATAAAACAAATCACCCTGCAGCAGATGTCGGGGTAATTATTCACACACGCAGCTGTCGTAAATATTAGCTGCTAAAACCAGAGCCGTGGAGAGCGAGGGGTGAAGTGATGGAGGGGGAAGTAATAATAACAAAAAAATAATGAGCAAAGAAGTTGAAGAAGTAAGAGTCTAAAAAAAAAGGAAGGAATGGAAGGAATAAAATGAGGAGGAAGGGATATAGTTGGTGCTGCCTTCCAGACAATTTAATTAGGTGTCACCTTAGGACAGAGTGGCTCAATGGATTGGTTCCAAGTCTCCTTGAAAGAGCAAAGCAGGGTATTTGTAATGTGCCGGGTACAATCACATGCTCGCCACTCGTCCACACTTTGTTTTAGGAAACATACGGTCAATAATTTAACAGACCCTACAGCTGAGGTGCATTACCACAGCTTTACGGCTCCAACGTCACCTTACTATAACTTCACAGTGACGTGAATGCACCACAACGGAAATTAGGAATAAAACCTAAAGAAGGGTTTCTAGTTCACTGGGTTCGTACCTCAAGGCTCAGACTAAGAACTTATAGCTTCTGTTTTCTGTCCAACCTTTCAGAGCTGTTGCACCATGCAAGAGTTTTTTTTTTTTTTTTTTTTTTTTTTAAATAATGACTGTGCATTTCTCACCTGTACCAAAGCCTCCTTCATCGCAGCCCAGTTGGAAACCCTCCAAGCACACTCCAGCACCAGATAAGGGTTAGAGTGGCCTTTCGATTGACCGTATTCTGTCAGCGGTTCCCATTGGTTCAGCTCCTTAGAACAGCTTTAACGTGATAGAGAGAGAAAATGATTTAGGCTTTTACCTGTTCTACAACTGAGCCTACTGTTGTTTTTTATAGAGATTAAATCGTGGTTTATCTTTTTGATTTTTTTTGACAATGCTCCTTGCGGTTCCCTGGTCCCACCCATTTATAGTTGTTGTGTCTTTATTTTTTGTAACAATTTTCATTGAAATATTCGGCCAAATATATTCGTTACTTCCTTACTATATTAACATGATTTTGGGGATAAAGTCAAAACTGAGGTGTGGTATAAGCCTACAAACTTGGTACTAGATAGTGTACCTCCTCTAAAAAAAGTGTTAAATAATTTAAAAACACACATGACTATATCTATATTGTAGTTGGATTAAATATTTAAGTTCTTTGCAGATTACATCATTTGACATTCTGTATCAAAAAAGAGATGAATGCAAAATGTACATTTTGAGAGACCTGATAAATGCTCTTAAAACGCTCTCACAATCCATTATCTGTCACTTACCCAAATACAAAACAAATAAAAGAGGTAAAACATACTTTATATTGGCTCTACATCAATTAAAACGTAAAGTTCTTATTATGAAGCCATCTTATTCAGACATATCACAATTAAAAAATCCTTGCTGATGAATACCTATTTTTTAGTAATATCAAAAATTCTGTTGGTTTATTACATCCTTCAAAGTTTTTAAAACATTAGTGGATAATTTATATGCTCTTTCCAGTAAAAATGTTCCAAGTTTTTGTGTGAAACTTGTGACTCTTACCGTATCCAGTGGTCTTCCCAGAGCTGATACTCAGGGAAAATGGCCGGGGACACGTTGCTCCTCTCGTGCTCTTTTCTCGCTTTCTCCATCGCTTTCTCGTAGCTTTCCTGGGCCTGAACAGACACATTGATAGAATGAACTTTGTAAGGCTAATAAAATGAACTTCCAGATCATGCAGAAATTTAGAAGTGGTGTGTGGTTGCACTGGAAATGTTCCCTTACCTGTTCAAAGAAGCCATGCTGCTCGTAGGCGATGGCCGTGGCTGTTTCAGGAAACTTACACCTCTTCTGCCACAGGCCAGCCCACATGTCCTCCTCCTGGAGCAGAGAGTAGAGCTCCGCTAACGAGTCCAGGATCTCCTACACACCAGGAGAACAGTGGTAAAATTAGGCCTGGGCTATATAATACCAATAAATATAAATTATCAATATCCACAGCTTCAATGCAATAGGAAAATAGTTCATTATAATATTAATAGATTGACTTTTTATATTATTATATATACATATTTCTGTTGATAATGGATCAACCATTGAATCAGACAGGCGTTTAACAGACAAACCACTCATCAACAAATAAAACAAAAAATTTTAATGTAGGGCAAATAAAACAATATAAATATATATTGTCAATGTCCACACCATCAATACAATACACTGTAAAGATTTTTTATCTTAAATAAAAATGCCTTGTTTTTGGTACAATATTGGGTAGAGTTATCTTAAATGACATCATAATGGCAGATAATTTTGACAATTTTTTCTTGATTTTGTATTATTGAGCTCAGCTTTCTAATGAGTCCAGTTCCCACAAGCCCAATGTGATGCTGTGCTACCTGCTGAGGTGGAGTGATGCTCTCCTGCTCGTAGAACTCGGTGCTCTGCTTGGGTTTGCTGTGCAGGCTGAGGCCCTTCTCAAAGGCCTGCTGCTCCAGCATTAGAGTGGAGCGCAGCCACAGGTTGTGGGTCTTCCCCAGGTACTTCAGCACACAGGGTCTGATAGGGATGGGCGGCACACACTGGGACATGGCCTCCACAAAGCAGTTGAGGGCGCTGGGCTGGCAGTCTCTTTGCGCCTGGTGGCTGCCGCTGCACAGGAAGGGGCTCATCTCTCCTGACAGGGCCTGCAGAGACCGCAAAATCACCAGCTGCACTCAGTGTTGGGGTTTACTTTGAAACAACAATGTAGCAAGTCTCTTATTCATAACGCTGCAGTAACACACAAATTTCCCCGTTGTGGGATCAATAAAGTTTTATCTTATCTTATAACTTTAATAAATGTTCCTGATCACATTAAGTGAAATTTTAATCGATTTTTGAATCCAAGGATTGCAACAATGTCTAAATTTAGAAATACTGTCCTATGATTCAAAATGCTAAATCCACAAACATTGAGCCCTAAAACGAGCAACTGGCACAGCTGTGGACTTGTAATGTCACTATCTACACAGTCCACTACTATATATCACACTAACTATACAGCCCACTACTAGATATGTCATGAAGAAATTTGAAATTTTAATTTTCTTATTTTCCCTTTTTAATCAACTGCTTTGATAGTTTCAATGTTTTTGTAAAGTTGATGACCATTTTTTTTAAACTTTGCATAAATGGTGTAGTATGAATTTATCGACCTATTTTTCAAAGAAACGTCTGTGGTGAAATCAGAAACAGCATCTGTTGGGTTTTTGGCTCTGATGCATCCTGACTATATTAAGATGATTTTTGAGAGAATGTCAAAAATATTGTTTTTAGGTTCGTTTGAATGTTTTTAAAACTGCCTTTTAAAAGATTTTTGACTCATCTTGCCAAAAAAAATGTTACTAAGCTTCTTGGCCTCAAACCATAAACCACCTTGTGAGGGAAAGTAAAGTACAGCTAGAACTGAAAAGGAAGGAAGCCACTAAAGGCTTGTTGCTGCGTCTCCTCAGACCTATAGCGTGACGGCTGGGCTCATGCTTCAATAATCATGACTGACACACACTCAGAAATAAATCATCTATTGGTATTGAATGTGAAACTGCTGCCCAATGACAGCATGGAAAATTTAATGCCTTGATGGCCCGTTTAATTAGGTTGGCCGTGTTAAAAGGTTGATAAGTCATCAAATTTATTCCTGAGTAACAATCAGCGTGGGGATTTGACAGCCGAGACGTGTCAGAATAAACATATGTGACACATGGGATGTGCGACTCTGTGGGTGTCACAGGAAGAAAACAGCATCATTTTTGAAGCATTGATGCATCTTTTAGATGTTTAAGAGCTCAATCACTTGAAATCAAGGCCTCTCAGCAACTCAAAAACACTCCATATTCATCTGGTTCATTAAACCCGTTGCAGCTTTGCTCCCGGAGCTTTCTTACTTCCATTTTTAGCATAAATGAATCTGTCGTCATTAAGTGGAATTGCATGTTTTTGAGAAATGGGATGGCCAAGGTCAAAGTTACTGTCTGCTTGCTAACTGAATTGATGAGAAGCAAAAGAAAAATATTCCAACTGTGGTTGAAAGGTCATTTTGGGTTCAGACACAATGGGACATATCCTGGGCTTTAAATTCTTACTTTAGGTAAAGGTCAAATATTGTTTGACAAAACCAAACATGTTAAAGTGACATCACATTTTTCCCAGCTGAGCCAGAGTGAACCTTGTGTTTTCTTCATACCTGTAACCTCAACCTCCAATGGCTGCTTTAGTTATCCGCTCCGTGTTTCCTATCAAGACCAAACTGGACCGAGTCTAGAGAGTTGTACTTACATGCTGCTGCCGGTCAGAAAGGATCTTCCAGAGTCTAGGGAAGAGCTGGACCCAGGTCCTCTCGGCTAGTGGTGTGGAGATGTGGCAGAGCTGGACCAGGGCGTTCAGCAGCGCCCCCGTCTGGTTCAGAGAAAAGCAGTAGCAGCTCATTAAAGGTAAATAAAGGTAACTTAGCTTTTAATTATGAATTTATATATATATATATATAAATAAATGGATAGTTCTAGTCAATCTAGACTACCTGTATCAAGATATCAGCTGATTAGAATTCAGCTTTTTAACACTTTAACACTTCTAAAGCAAAAGTCAGATCAGTCTGTGATTGAGTTTTTGAGAGTTTAAGGGTAATTTAAGAATCCCTGGTTTAAAAAACGGTCCCCTCCCTAATTGTAGTTTCAGCATCACAACCAGAACTTTACCTTAACCTCTCGCAGTGAGTCAAGGAACTTGTCGTGGCGGTTGGTAAGCATGTGCAGCTGATTGCCAGCATCTCTCTCGGTCTGGTCCTTGGTCTTGGAAATGGCGGTCTGGTCTCCTGGTGCTAACTCGATGTCTATCTCCACATCCTGGACAAGAGAACAGGGAGTTCTGACATTTAGAATTCACATACACAATGCTGGTGTCCTTAGAAGGCGTCCATCTAATGTGAAGACATATCTATCATTTGCTGCCAGGTAATGGGAACACAACAAATCTGAGAGCATGAGCCAATAATCTTTAGTCTTCTCAAGAACACAGTATGTATGTACACTCCTAATGGAGTAAGATGTTCTCATGTAAAGCAACACATCTGCAGACGCAGACTTTGCATGTGGGTATGAGTGTTAATTTTATCAGACAAGACTAGACCAAATATATTTGTCAACAATGTTTTTTCTCCATGACAAAGACGAGACAAACCCAATGCCCTTAACCCCTGCCTATGATCAATGAACACTTTTTGTTGGAAAAGACAAAGACAAAATCTACTTTATTAAATTAAAACAAAATAAATCGCGTCTATCATAATCCATGTGTAAGAACTGTTCCTGCCTGAAAAACACTGAAAAACAAAAATAAAATTATTATTCCTTAATACATATGTCAAATATGCATCTGGGTTTATGTATAAAAGTTAGTGTGATCATTGACACCATGTTACTTCAGACATCAGGTCATCAGTAATAGAAAAGAGCAACAGGTGTTAACTCTTTGCACCTGCTACTCCATAATATTTAAACAAAATTTATAATAAATCCTTAAGAAAAACAAAAAGACTAAAATTAATCCATTGGTTTGACTAGATTTTTTTAAATAACATCCCTTTCAACCTGCTATTAAAAGACTAAAGAAAGACTATTGACTATAATACTTACTTTTTTCTTTAACTATAACTACACTACAACACTTTGGGTTCTAGTCAACTAAAACTAGACTAAAATACTTCAGATTTTTGACTAAAACTATATTAATCTACAGCAAGTAATCCTGGTCCTGGAGGGCTGGTGTGGCTGCAGATTTTTCTTCCAACCAAGCTGTAACACACCTGATTCTACTAATGAAGAAGGGTTCTAGTGCTTAATTCGTAGAACCAGGTGTGTTACTGCCTGTTTGGAACAAAAACCTGCAGCCACACTGGCCCTCCAGGACCAGGATTGCCCACCCCTGATCTACAGACTAAAATGTGTGTACACACACACACACACACACACACACACAAATATATATATATATATATATATACACATATACATATACATACATACATACACACACATATGTATATATACGGTATATATGGTTTGTTGTGTGTGTTTGCTTGTCTCACCTCCTCCTTGGTCTCACTATTCTCCCTCTCGCGCGGCTCCTGCTTGACATGCGTTGCCATGGCAAAGGCGGCGCGGTCGTGGCTGTCGGCCAGGTTGATGACATTGGTGATGGACGGCAGCATGGATCCCTGGCAGCTAGTGCCTATGATGGTGTTTCGCTCACACACGGCCAGCAGCAGCTGACAAGGAGGTTGATGGATGGGAGAAAAACACAAAAACAGAAGATCGACGGCAGAAGTTAGATCAGCCGACACAAAAACAACAGAAAAATTGGTTAAATGATTTCACACCAGATTCTTCTAAACAATAGATAACTAGCGGCTCACCTCAATGCACTGTTTAATCCAGAAGTGGCTGCCCATGGCCTCCCAGTTCTGGGAGCAGCAGATGTATAGAAGGCGCTCATAGACGCGCCGCTTCATGGAGGAGTCGAACACCTCGAAGAACTTGGCCCGGATCAGTGGCTGAGTACAGCGGAGCCCCGACAGGAAGGCCGGCTCCAGCTTGGACGTGATGTCACTTCCCGACAGGCTCTCGTCCCTGAACGGGTGTGATGAACCAAACGTTAAGTTGACAGGGTGCACATGCTGACTCCTACCCTTTTTACTTTCACAATTCATCAAAGTAGAACACAGGCATTTTGTGGATCATTAAACATTTATTGCACCCCTGAACATCTGCTGTGACTTAAAGCAGATGCAAACATTTGCAAACATTTGCAGTGATGCAAACATAAGACGAGTGCCACAGAGAAGTCCCAATGGGCCTAGTTTTCATATTATTATAAATTAAATATTTTTTATTTCTATAACACACTTAAAACAATGCAGCCCAGAATCTTTAAGACAGTTAAAGCAGGCACGTCAGTAAATCAGTTTGACCAAAACAATTCTAATATATATATATATATATATAAATATATTAGAATTGTTTTGGTCAATGTTAAAATCACGATCATTCAAGTGATTATTTTGTTAGTTACACAATGCATTTTTTCCGGCATGAGTGATTTATTTTTAGTGATGTGTAGTGTGAAGCACTTTGAGTGATTGAAATGACTAGAAAAGTTCTATACAAAAGCAGTCCATTTACTACTTGTATTATTTCTTTAATTATTTCTAATCATCGATAATCACAATTTTTCTGCAAATACACAGTGATCGCATGACAAAGATTGATTAATTTGCGAACTATCGTACTAATAGTCATCTATTTTGATAATCAATCAATTTAAGTCACTTCTAAGAAGAAAATGTCAAAATTCTCTGGTTCCAGCTTCTCTTCTCTGATTATTTTCTGGTTTCTTCAGTCTTCTATAATAGTGAATCTGATAATCTTTGGTTGTGGCCTGTTGGTCTTGCCAAAAAGTTTTTTAGGTTGAATCTCTTTCTAGCTTTGGGAAATTTTGCAGTCTGCTTTGTTGTGTCCGATCCCATGAGGCGACTGTTGGTGAAGCACTCGGGCTGTCTGCCTCTGATGAAAAGACTAAATTCTCACATTAAGAAGGACTTGAGCATCAACAACAGTGTCGTCATTCCTACATCACCCTGCTGCAAAATGAGTCTAACAGGCCTAATTCTCCCATGACAGGAAAGAGGGAAGGAGGATAAAAGGATGATACTGCAAAAACTGAAAATCTTGTTTTTTGTGAAATTAAACCAATATTAAGTATAATTATTCTATTCCACTGGCAGATAACTTAGCTTATTTAACGTTTTTTTTCTGATTTGGGATAATTTGGTCTGGAAAAAAATAAATAAAACAAAAATCCAGAATTCCACTGGAAAACCTAAATCTTAAATCTTGTTGCAAAACTGTATACAAAAACACATCCTGCATAATAATTTTCGATAATGGTATATGGAAACTTGGGCCCATACCAAAACAATTTAGATAGAGACTGCAAAAACTGAAAATTTTAACAGGTGAAAACATCTTGTTTTTGGTACAATTTGTCCAATATTACACTAGCAAATACATTATGCTAGTAAATACTTATTTACTAAATTAACTTATTTCAAGTTTTTTTTTTTTTACAAAATATTAGTCTTGTTTTCTTAAAACAAGAACAATTTAACCCTAAAGAGAAAAGAATTGAAATAAACAAATTATCTGTCAGTGCAATGAAATATTTCCGCTCAATATTGGCCTAAAAACAAGTTTTGGTTAAGATGTTCCACATGAACCACAGTTGCATGCTGGCTCTTTCTTTTTATCGTAATGTCTATCACAGCTTAACCGCTGCTTTTAAACCTTTTGACGTGAAGAGCAGATGGAATGGAGGGATACAGCAGGGCCAATTACAGCAGACCCTGTGTGTGTTTGTGTGTGTGTGTGTGTGTGGGACAGAAAGACAAAGGGAGCAGTGGTGTGATGAATTGCAGGTGGCGGAGCAGCCTGACCCTCTGGCCTCTTCATGCTGGGTGTCCCGCCCAGGCAATGGCAGAGTCCTAACACCGCTGAAACGCCCTGGCACGACATCTATCTCTATCACTACCTAGTTCCTCTGACCCCGACCCCCCCCACCCGCCTGCCCCACCCGCTCAGCATCAATTTCTATCCATTTATTTTTCAGATTTGGTCTTTTCTGACCTGTATCACACTAAGATCTGTCTTTATATTTCCTGTCTTCAAACTAGCTTCTCCTCATCTCCGTTTCACACTGCTCCTTGACCCAACCTCCAGCCTCCACCCCCCGACCTTCAATACCCCCCCATTCCCCCAGTAATGATGGATGTAAGAGCAGTGTTGCGGCAGCGGCATGGCCATTTGGCCATGTGATAAATGACGGTAATTACCTGTAGACATAATTAACGAGGTCCAGGAACTGGGCATTTAACTCAAGTTCATCAGGGAAACGCTTCTCTATGTAGGTCATCATCTTCACCAGCAAGATGGACTTCTCCCGCAGGTTGGGCATCTGGAGGGAGGAGGGTGTGTTTTAGAGGAGCGATATGGGATGAAAGTGACAGGTGGGGAGAGAATCCTTGTTAATGTTAATCTCTCTGTCCACCTCAGCCCCTTAACGCTGTCTTCTCTTCCTCTGGCTTAAAGGAAAACAGAGACACCTCAGCGAGTATGTTAATTTTAACCTCAGCTGGGTTTACAAACTTGCTTGTTGTTTGCCCGAAAGGCTTTGCACCTTTTTAAAATGTGCTTAGACTTAGACCTGCTAGTGTCAAAGGAACCTGCTGAATTTGTATTGTTTGTACAGCTTTGTATAACAGAATATAATTTGTCACCTGATTGGCAGCCATGGGCGAATTGTTTTTCACCCACTCCTCTACAATCTTGACCACAGCACGTAAGATTTTGGGGTCTGGCGACTTCTCTATCAGAGAAGTGAGGATGACCTGGATGAAGCTCTTCCTCATCTCCATGCTCATGACAGACAGTCGAGTCTTCACAAGGTCCAGACTCAGCATCACCAGCTCACTGGTCACTACAACAGGTTAGAAGAGAAGAATTCGCCGTATTAATGGGACAATGTCAAAACTGTGATTTCTTGTAATTGAAAAAACAAAAAAAAAAACCTGGTACAAATACTTTCAGATGACGTGAAACCAACATAAACACCAAATACATTTTTACATTTTATTTTGATAGACCTGATGAATGATTTTAAACTGTATTTTAAAAAGTTTTTGTCTTCCTCATCTTGCGAAACATGATTTGTAACCGATAATATTTATGAAAAGTTTTTGAAATAGTTACTTATAATAATAAGCAGAATAACTAGAATGACTAATTAAATTCAGAGGTTTTTTTCTTGTGTGTGATGACACACAACTTCAGCTAAACTCATCAGCTTAGTGAGACAAGAACATTATTTAGAGACTTGGACCTTTGATCCCAGAAACTATAACTCCTCCTGGTGGATTGTCTTCACTGAGATGGTGTCTGTTTCCCCCAATATAGTAATTACAGACCCATTTAAAGCACTGATAGCATCTCACAGTCATTACCTCCAGTAGCAACAGGAATTATCTACTGCCTGACTTCTAGAAACCTGGCGGAGCAGAGCTCAGAAACACAAGTAAACCGTTAATGTTAATAAATCCTTAAATGGACTAAATTTGTATAGCACTTGTATAGCACTTTTCTTAGTAGTCTTAGTCTTTGTCAACTCGCATTAGTGTTTATTCACCAATTCACACTGGCTGCCGCACATCAAGAAACTAATTAATTCATACACCGATGGCATATCAGAGGCACATCTTCCCCAGGGACACAATAACATGAAACCCAGAGGAGCCAGGATTCGGATGACTGCTACCTCTGAGCTACAGCCGCCCATAGGAGAACTTTTTCTGGGTTTTAGTTCAGAATTTGGCATCCCTAGCAAGATATATTTGTTGTTTTATGTGCCAACAATCATCTAAATATTGTTTTATGTCCACTCCCAAACATCTATGAACTGTAGAAAGAGTAGTTATATGTCAAGAAGGGTTGAAGTTAGAAAAAATGTTAAACTGCACATTTAAATGCAGCAATTTGGTGCAATTTAAGAGCAAAACCAATAGGTTCATATGGACTATCAATAATCACTATTAATGCACAATATCAGTTAGCATTCACACTGATTGAAACCATGGTTCTCATCTAAATGGATAGATTCAATATATAGTTCAGGCTTATAGTGTCTGATGTATTACTGATGTGGTTTTATGTGTGTGTATGTCTCCTGTGTGAACACAGCCTTGCTTCACTCCTGTCGGTACCTGTGCTGGTCTCTGTGACTCCAGGGTTGGCCTGCTGGGGGCTCAGGTGTTCCCGCACCATCTTCTGCAACGAGCGCATGAACACAGAGATGAGGCGGTCGATGTAGCTGGCGTTGTAACTGCAGGCCGACTTCAGAATCATCAGTGTTCCTGAAAAACAGATGGAGGGGAGGGCGATGAAAGGGGGAAAAGAAAACAATAATCTGACAAGAATCTGAACCGCCATGGGGTGACCTCACAGACGAACATACACCTGCATTCAAGCTTGTATTCCCTCTCACAGCTTGACAAGGTTTCAACATTTTTTTTGGAGGGATTCTAACAGAAGTTGCAGAGAGACAGGGATAGGGATGAGTAATATCCCTTCTCTGCTGCGGCTCCCTGGAGGGGAAGACTAATGTTAAAACGTCACCCCCCCGGCCAGACAGATTCATCACCCCACTGCTGCCTTTGTGCGACAGCAGGATACCAAAGGCTTTTTATTGACCACAACTGCCATTTTGGGAAACCGTATGAAATAGCGTTACCTTTTGATTGCTCTCAAATAGCCATTTTTCACCTTGAGGTCTTTCAAAATAGTTGAAAATATAAAATAATAGACAGAATCAGATTCTCTGTGGATTGTGAGACTGAGAGGAGGGCAACAGCTACTAACAATTTGATTTATTTTTTTAAAGACTGTAATGTGACTGTAAAGTGTGTGATGTGGCTGCCATGTCTAAAGCCCAGGCTGCCACAAATAAATATATGTGGAAACCATGAAAGCAAAAACTAATTACCATCTCTTTAGGATAGGTTTCTTTCAGCTGGTACATAAAAACCCGCTGATAGCTGTTTGGATGAAGTAATATTTGTTTAGGACAGCAGAACACAACCTGAGACAAGTTGCTGGACTGTGGCCTTAGTTTAAACAGATCAGATGTTAGCGAGCGGCCCTCGGCTGAAGTTTTAATGACCCACTTAATTGCTGAAAGTGATCAGGAGGTACAGAAGAAGTTTATTCCCCTTGTGGGGTAATTGAGTGCACACACACATAGCACTGACGACAAATTAACCCTAACATGCATGTGTTTTGATGGTGGGAGGAAACGTGACTCAGGCATTAAGCATTGGAAATTCTGCGTAGGGGAACTTCCTCTTCACAGTTCCACAGTGACACCTTTTTTTTCCCCCTTGTGCTTAACAATCCTTTGCACAACCAGGATGGAGCGTGTGTTTGGAACTCCTCAAAATTGAAGATAAAATTGGCAGATGACAGAGAAGACATTTGCAGAAGTGGCATATTCGACTAGGCTGGGCAGACCAGTCACAGTTCGCTGTTCATGTCACCGCGACACATTGGTAGGATTTCTATCAGGTGATGCAAGCCTACCACACAGCTATGTACGCAGATAAATAAACTAGACTTTGAGTAAACTAGGCTTTAGTCTAACCCCAGGACCTTTTTTGCTGAGTGGTAGCTTTGTTTCATAGAGAAGAGTGGGGGAGGGTAAAATATAGTTTTTTGTACAAAAAAAGTGAAAGTACAGGAACACCACAGGAGAGAAAGTGATGAATGAGAAAATGAAAAAAGTAGGAGCTGAAGGTCTTACCGAACAGCTGTGTGGGGTTAGTGTTGCTCGTGGCTTTTTCGTAGCTGGTGAGTCCCTCATAGATGACCTTCCCCACAGCAGCATACAGACACTCCAACTCCTCATACTTAGACGCCACTGTAGATGTGCCTGGACAGAAAGAGCAAGCTTAGCTTCAAACAAGGAAAAGCTGAAAAAATATAAAACGATTCCTTTCTTTTAAAAAAACAGCGTGATAAATCTAAACTTTTCATCAATCATATGAAACAACACACTTAAAATATTTTAATTTTATTTTTTAAGGCAAAAAACAGCAGGGAAATTCCAAGCCAGAATTCAGATAAGGCAGCTCTCTCCTTAGTTTTTGAGTGGCCCTGACTCAGGTGGTTTTAGTGCTGTCAGCTTACTGGGCTCAGTGGGGAAGATGCTCATAAGGCGAGACAGCAGCGAGTGGACAGCCCGCAGGACTTTAGTGTTGCCACAGGTCATGCAGGCAGCGATGCCTCGCTGCAGTGGCTTAAAGTGGGCGAGGATGGCGGGGGACTGTAGCACCGTCAGCAGGAAGCACAGGATCTCCAGACCGGTGCAAATGTTGGAAATGTTCGCCTGGGCTGGCTGCTCCTGGCAGGCCGAAGCAGAGAAGAGTCAAATCATGTGGAAAGGGCACAAAACCAGAGAGGGAACAATTAGTGTTTATATGTGTACAATGTAAATTGCCACCACTTAACAGATCAGGCAAATTCAAAAACATTAATATTGCTCCCCAAAACTGGAAAAATGTGATAATTTACACTAATTCTTTTCTTAAACCAGTATGACTACCGTATAACGTACATTTTTATAAAATCAGATTATGCTTCTGTGGTTGAATGTTTCATGACTGCTTGTCCAGACCTATTCTCTACATATTGTTTACACATAATTATTATTTGCTGCACCTGAGCCATGGAGATCGACAATTATTAACAAGTTAGTATTAGTGGGTGTTCTTTATCGTCACTGGAGCACCACAGTGATTCGGTCAGGACATTGATGTATGTATATATGTATGTATATATATATATATATATATATATATATATATATATATATATAAAGCTTCAACAAGGAAGTGAGCTTCACCTTTTTTTTTTTTTTTTTTTTCTCTCCTTTCGGACCTGACCTGAAGCTTTTTTTTTTTTTTTTTTTTTTTTACATAAATTAGACGAATGGTTATTTATCAAAACATATACTTGCACCCTGTGGTTAAAGGGGACAGCTAATTGGGACATGGCTATAATTTGGTAATTGAAGGTATGTGTAAAGTTTTACTGCACATTTACAACCTCATTGTTGTCCTCCTTCAAGAAAAAAAAAAGACCGTTTTCGTTCTATTCGTAGGACAGACTCAGAAGCCAATATTCTATTCACAGAGGTATTTCTCACACAAAAGAAGTGAGACAATGTGATCACTGCTAAACTAAAGATCAATGGGAAACATTGGGTTCTAATTTTGTCTAAATTGCAATCAGGGTTTACAAAGACGGTGAGGTCGAGAGGATAATCTAGAACAGATCCGTGGCACTAATCTCAGCTAACGAACAAGGTGACTTGTGTGATAAGGCTCCCGGTAGATATTAAGGCAGTATTGATTGGCCACTGTATTAACAGAATGGGACCTCATCTCTGGGGTCATGCAGATAGACCAGGAAGTGTGTATATGCGTGCCATGTCCCGCCCTCTCACACCACTCTCCTCCCGACTCTTAATCACTGTCGTGACGGTACAATGAGATGATAAAAGCTAATCCGATCAGGAGGCCCTGCTCATTAGAGTCAGTCGGCTGCAGGTAGAACACCATCTCTGTGTCTGCATAAGACTTGCAGCATGTTTGTCAGATCATCCCCAGGGGATCTGTGTGTGTGTGTGTGTGTGTGTGTGTGTGTGTGTGTGTGTCTGTGTATGCGGACAAAGAGAAAGCCACGGCTGATGATCAGCAGTGATCCCCTATAAAGAAAGGAGGGAAGTATGTGACAATTGGCGGCACACAGCGATAACCTCATCTGAACAGTACCGCCGAATCAGCCCAGAGAGATGAGGAGAGGACTGACATGAGGGATAAATAAAAGAGAGAAAGAAAGGGAGGAAAGAGCGATAAGCACTGAAAAGAAAAGGAAAAAGATGTGGTGAAGACATAAGGGAAGGATGAGGAGTTGAGGATAAGGGGGTATAGACTCCCGTTATCTGTCTTTATTTCGTCATTGTGGTTGGCGCCTCACTTCATGTATTACTGATAACAGACAAAGGACAAGGAGGCATCAGAGCAAACACTCAGACAGACCTAAGCAGGAAAAGTTGGGCAGCAGAACATCATTAATTCTTCTTTGTTTGTCTAAAACATGACTGTTAATGATGGTACACTTGCAGGAGCAGCTTTAAATAATACGGACATGCACCTAGAAACAAACTGTACAGGAAACAGCACCGGTCACCACAACTAAATGAAAAAAAGATGACACACCTCAAGAATGTTAAGAAATTTGATGAAGTAAAATTAGCTAATAACACTAAAATTAGCATGAATATGCCAATGTGATGCATGATTTCAGAAGTCCAGGGTTGGTGTGACCGAGTAATTGTGAAGGCCGTCTTACCACCGTCATCAACAGCTTGTCAAACCACTGGAGCTTGAGCTCGGCGCGGGGCCACATGTCTGGCCGGAGGGCCGTCTTCATCAGGTTCACACAGCGGCGAGAAAGCAGCTCCCCTGGAGAACCGGCCACGTTGGTGCTGTCGTTCACCTGGACAGGAGAGACCGGGAAGAAAGTATGGTGTAATTACTAGGGCTGAACGATTTTAAGGAAAAAAATTATTTGTGAGTTTTCTGGCAGATATTGTGTGATTTCATTCACGATTTTCTTCAAATCGAGTTTCAGTGCAAAACATTTACAGGAATCACAGAAAGTTAAATCATACAATTAAAACAATAAATGCTATAACTTCTATGCAAGAATGATAACTAAAGTCAAGAATTGATGTCAAGTGCCATTCTATTTACTAGCAAGAAACATGGTACACATAGATACAACAGCAGTTATAACTATTATTATCTTCAACTGAATAAGTAAAATCTATAACTGCACCCAAAGTAGAGCAAAGAAGTCTTAACATTAAGTAGTGAAGGTCAGGTAGGTGGTGTACATGTGGTTGATGAAAACTAAACCTGGCTTATTAAACAAAGCAAAAAATTTAAAAATCCACAGCTTTGATGATCTCAAGGTGAAATTGACTGAAATTGCAGTTTTTGTCTAAAACAATTTTTGAGGCTCAAAATTACTAAAGATCTTCATCCTCAATATCACAATATGTGTCCTTCTAGAAGAAAAAATTCACAGGGCAAAAAGCTACAAGGACAAATAAATTTTGTTGTAATTTAATGTATGTTAGATCTGAACAATCTATCATTTTAGATGAAAACTAGATTTCACGCAACATGATTTTAAAATTAACAAGGTTTTTTTTTGCTGTTTTCCTAACCCAGGTTTTGGCTTTCATCAACTATTTTCTACATGTATGCCACCTTGCTAACTTTAACTATTTTAAGTTAAAAGATTTTTTGGTATATTTTAAGTTCAGGGTGCCATGTTGGTATGGTTCAGAAGATGAATTGGACAGTTAATTGTGTCAATTGAAAACAAAAAAAAAAAAAAAAATTATATATATATATATATATATATATATATATATATATATATATATATATATATAGAGAGAGAGAGAGAGAGAGATTTGTGTAGTTGGAGCCTAAATGCAGTACCACTATTGACATGAACGGGAGGACTGCCTCCTGCATCATGTGCATTTAGTGTTAATGCAGCAAAAAAAAACATAAACAGCAAGGTATACTTTCTTCTAATCAGAAAGTGTGTTTAAGGTCTGCTGTTGACAATGAATTCCTATCAGCTTTAGGTGCAGCATCCTAAGGTTGATCCCCTGGGCAAATTCAAAGATAAAAAAATTCTACAGGGATCAAGTGTCACAATACTGTTATCAAGTGAAACACAAAAAAAAGATTAAGTTTCTATAGTGTGTTGTGTGAGCAGTGAATGAACCCCACCGGTAAAATTCAACAGAGATGGTCGAATGAACAGTGAGAATGGAGCTTGGCCCACAAAAAGAAAAGTTGTAGAAGTCAAGGTGAGCGGACTCTCCACAGTCTATTTCAGGCTAAAAGAACCAAGGTTGTCACTGGCACCAGACCAGAGAAAAGCTGTGTGTGTGTGTGTGTGTGTGTGTGTGTGTGTGTGTGTGTGTGTGTGTGTGCGCGCAACAGCCACTAGGTGTGTCCTACCTTTACCACAGAGGGGTTAGCTGTGGTTGTGTCCTACCTGACAGGCGCTGTGGATGGCAGAGCTCTGCTCTGTGTGTATGTGTCTTACCTGGCACGCGATCCTGATGAGGAAGTTGACCACAGTGTCGGTATGTTGTTTCTCCACAGGTTTGGTGAGCATTGTCTCAGTCCCTGGCATCGATTGGCTGCGGCCAAACACCTGAACACACACACACAGACACACAAACACACTTTAGCCATTTTCCATATTAATATTATAATGATAAACAAATTTAATAAAAAAAAAAAAATTGTAAACTTTTATATACACTTGTTAATAAAACTGAGAGGGAAGTCAAAGTCAGGTTTGTGTCTGCATTACTTATTGTGAAAAGTAGTCTGCAATTATAAATTTCTAATAATTATCCTGGCAACTTCCAGAGCAATTGAGATTTCCTCTACTGAAGCAGAAACAAATGCTGCTGTGGCATTTTTCCCACATGACATCTGGTAAAAGAAGATTACTACATCATTAAGACTGTCTATGACTACTGAACGAACAATAGCTTGTTTTGCTTAAGCATTAAGGCCATGTTAAAACATAATGGAAAAACATTCTTTTTAAAAAACTGCACAAATTGCCATCATGTCAGAATAACTCAAAAATCACCCAGAGACAGAAGAGTTTTTCACACTGTCAGTCCTGCTTCAGTGGAGGATGTTCACATTTTGGACTTCATTACACAAATTCAACAGAAAGAAAATGTGAAATATATAAATAAAACTGCATTCTCTAACACACAGTAAAACAGACACACACAGTTGACTGTTCTGGGACACAGAGGAGCTTGTAAGACATTTTCAAGTGAGAAATTGCCTGTGGTGAAATCTGACAACTAAGAATCAGAAGGGGCTAAATTATCATTTAAAAAGCATGGGATTCAGGGATAAATCTGAAAGCAAATAGGGTGTTAATGTTGGAGGTTGCAGCAGAATACTAAATAGTGGTAAAGAACTATGGTATTGCCAGTTCTGAAGTCAGTTGAGTGCCTTCTTGTGGGTGATGCTGAAGAGGAGCTCACCGTGGCAGCAGCTCCGGCCGCTGTCCGAAACCTCTTCACATCCTGACCGGCAGCAGCTTCCACAGACAGGCCTCGCTTCACCGCCGCTCCACTGGTACCTTCACCGCCGCCACCCACGTCAGCCTCCGACTCCGGCTGCCAAGGAGAACACTTAGGATTTAGGTTCAAAAGATGAACCATTACTAACCAACAGCAACTGGTGGATGGGGCGCTGTATTAGTTCTGTAGTAGTTGTTTCCACCTGCTAGTGCTTGGGGCAGCAACTAATCTAGAAACCTTCCTCTGACTCTACGCTGTGTTTCCAGTGAGTAGGAAGTTTTCTGTAAAGTGCATGCGCTCTGGATGTGATGTCAGAACATCAGGGTCATTTTACTGTGCAACGGCCATTTGTGTGGAGGAACCATGCAGAAAAAAAAGCTTTACAGGAACTTTACAGTCCCTGCTTTGGAGAAGGTGCTCAGAAAAGCCCTGAAAAAATGGTGATTGGATAACTTGCAAGGTGGAACGTGACGTGCAAGGTGGAAAGCAACAGCTGGAAAGACTTACTTTACATTAGTATAATACTTTTTTAGGAAGATAAAGAAAAGACAACAGAAAAAACAACATACAATAGGTGTTGCCTTGTATGCTTTTATTGCATCGCCTAGGAAACAATGATGGCTTCACACTGTAAGTGTTTATTCACCCATTCACATGATGGCTGTCACGATATACAGTGCCACCTACACATCAGGAAACTTATTATAACTTGTAACTATTCCTACACCAATGGCACATGCCATTGGAGGCAGATCGGGGTTAAGTATCTTGCCCAAAGACAACAGAACCCGGAGAATCCCAGGAATTGAACCACCAATCCTTCAACTGATGGACAACTGCTCTATCTCTGAGCTACAGTCACCCCTTATATATATAAATAAAATGTAAAGTTTCCATCAGATGGTTGCTTTGAACATCCCCGTATAATGGAACTGAATTTCCTTTGATGGAAATGGGCCTATTAATTTACATTTTGGTGTTATCTGGAGTCTGATTGGCTGCTATAAAGAGGATTATTCATGACCTCTCGTCTCAACTGTACCTCAGTTCGCTAGGATTAACTAGGAATGAATAGTAAAGACTGAGAGTCAATTGACTCAACACTGGAAGAGCTCGGTGGACCTTCTGTTCCAGTCAAACAGAAAGCCGACTCAGTTTGGTGGTAAATGTTCACGCTATCTACCTTTAGATCACACAATCACAAGAAAACAAATGCACTTGAATATGAACAAAAGGAAGGAAGAAGGTTTCCTTTCAGCTAAGAGAACAAGAGGGTCACCCTGTAGTAGGTTTACACCTAAGGGAGGAAGGGACAATTGAAATTCAGATACCTACAGTCACATTTGGTCTAAACAAAAGATAAAGAAAGGCAACAAAGGGTCAAATTCTGCAGGGGTCAGAGAAGACAAATGCATATGTATTTTAGAATATCCTGAGTCAATTTCTCTATCAGTAGCTAAGCTTGACATGATGCAGCCGCTCTGCCTAATTCCTACGTCCTCTTTATAGTAAACAATGGCAAATGTAGGCCAGAGGGGGAAAAAGTCTGGCACAAGATAGAAAGAAAACGGGAAAAAATAGAAATGTGTTTTATTTTGGGATTTTTTGCCTGTTTTTTTTTCCTCTGTTCCCCCTGGCTCATACAGGACTTTTTTTTTTTTTTTTCTTTCTGGCCCAAACACTTGGTGCTTATTGTTGCTTATTTCAACAAGAAGATTAATATCGAAGTGTCAGTCAGACCAATTTGTTTTGCATGTGTTAAGCGGACCATACTAGAGACTATAGGCTAATTTTTAAACATTTTATTGCCTGATGAGGGCCAAATAATCAAAACCATGGTGTGAAAGCTCCCTAAGAGTTCATCTAGATTAGTTTTCTTAGCAGATCCTACAGGAGTCATTAGTTTTTATTGAAAGATTTAATCATGTATATGTTTTAGTCTCAAGTGTTCACAGCCTGCAGTGGCTAATTCATAACATTTAGGCAGTAAAACATCATGTGGCGGCAGCCTGAAAGCGTACGTCAGCTCTTTCACCTGTAACTGGCTGGTGTATGCACCTGCACATGTCTTTACACACCTGTTGGTCCTTGATCCTCTGTAACTCCCATTTGATGACCACCTCAGCCAGGTCCACAGCCAGCTTCCTTTGCTCTATGGTCACACTCGGGGTAAAGCCCAGGCGCTGCATCGCGCTGATCATGTGTTGCACCAGGTGGTGGCGAACAGGGTAGTACACCTGGACACGTACAGCACCGCAGCAAAAATGTCTGGTCAGTAATGATAGACAGAAATGCTTCTACAGAAATATATGCATTATAAAAATAAAGGGTAATTCAACATAATCAGTGTGTTTACATGCAGCCTAATCAAGCTGTGTTCAAAATTCAGTTTTGGCGTCTGATTGACTTCTGTCCTCGTCCCAGTTTATAGGCAACAGAGAAAACTGATTTAGTGACAGGAACATTTCCTCCCTAAAGAGTAGACGCCGTTTCAACAGGTTAAAATGGTCAGTCATGTTATTTTATAACTTTGGTTTAGTAACAATTAAACACCAACATGAAAGTCATTAAAATGATTCCATTTATTATATTGATAGAATAGGTGTTCTTTTATTTCCAGTGAATGTCTGTATCCCCCTGGCCATTCTCATTGCAATGTCCTGTTGTATTGTATTGAAATTCCTATCAACTCTAGCATTAAAAAAAAAACATTTTCACACAACAAGGTAGAAAGGAAGAAGGGTAAACTAGTCTGTCAGACCTGTTTTATGTTATGTATATGTCCAATCACATTATCTGGGTGTCTTAATTGAGTTGGAGAACTGATAATAACCAGAGTAATGCGTTTACATGCACTCCGGTTGTCCAGTTATACACAGATTTAGGTAATAATTTGGTTTTTTTCATGTGCAATGTGAATGTACTGAATAAATGATAGTTCACAAAAGCTTCTGTATGTTGTGTGCTAAGATTTCACAACTTTGACCTGAAATTACGATTGGACTTTGTGATAACACCTGTAGATTGAGACCCCGAGTCATGGACGCAAAATCTGAAGTCGAATTCCCACTTAGACTGAAGGACATGATGAGACCCACTTAGCCCGGTGCATTCAGGCTCTCGAGCATCACTTAGCTTCATCACTAACCAAACTAAGAGTCTCAAACATCAAGACAAAAGAGCAATAGATGAGATGTCTATCTGAGGGCTGCTGCCAGTGTCATAGAATATTAACGCTTCTCAGTTTGAGGGTAATTACAGTTGATGGAGCAGGACTTCACAGCCCTTTAATGATAGAGCGGCTAAGCCCCGTCAATCACATGGGCACACAGGAAAAACACGCAGACAATCTCTCCATTTCTTTATCAAACACACACACACGCGTGCACAAAGTCTCTCATCTGTCTGTCATTATCTCCTCCCCGGTGTAATTATGCTGATGTGATTACATTAGATTAGTCATCTGGCCCAGTGAGAGCAGCCTGTCAGAGAGATAGAGCAAGTCGAGGAAAACGTCAGTCATCAGACTGCTGCTTTCCGACAGTCTGACATCCATTGAAGGAGCAATAGGACAAACGTGCCTTCGAAATTTATAGCTAAATACGAATGTACAAGCCAAGGATCCTTGAGGATATTTGATTTGTGTGCAGATAAAGGTGCTTTTTGACTCACTGTGAGGGGTTAGAATAGGCACCAGGAAGCCTCCATTAGCTTCACTTTTTAATGATCCACCTTTTAGAGTAGGAACTTGTGAGGCATAGCAGTGTTGTCATGGCGACTATCCGTACAAAACGAACTAACATGAGAACTCTTAAATAGGTCAAAAAGAGTATTCCAAGTTTGAAGAACTTCTCCCCATTGTGTCATAATTCAGGGCAAGGGATGATCAATAATAAAAATAGCTGCTCCACTGTTTTCTCCCATGGGGATTGTACAGTGGCCGCAGGCTGCAGCAATAGGTTCAGTTAAATTTAAATTTTTAGTTAAATTTCTTATATTTTTAAGAAATTTAAAAATATAAGAAATTTAAGCACACACACACACACACACACACACACACACACACACACACACACACACACACACACACACACACACACACACACACACACACACACACACACACACACACACACACACACACACACACACACACACACACACACACACACACACACATATATATAAATAAAAGCAGCAGCATAAAATGTCTTTGTAATTTAAGTATGAGAAGCTAATATTAAATTGTAATTTGTCATCCTTAGAGAGGATTATTAATATTATTATTCTGTGTTGGTCTAAATTAGGATGAACAGAAGGTTAATTAGAGCAAAGCAAGCAGACAGAGACGTCCATCATGATTATTACACCTTACAGGAATCAGATTTTTGCTCAGCTTGATCTCTCAGTAATAAATGAGAGGGAATCAATATGTTAACCATGGACCAGCACCGGGTTTTTTTTCTAGTCTTTCATTTTGCAGCTCCTCACCCTGAAGTGCTGCACAATGAGGTGCAGGATGTGGACCAGCTGTGGGACGGTGTGGCCTTCCTCCACAATGATCTTGCGGGTCCAGTGGGTCAACATCTGGTGGCCGTCCTCCATGCGAGCAGGGACGGCCGGGGTCAGAATAGCCATGGCCTGGCGAACGATGGCCCGGGCCTCCATGGTGTGGGCCTTCAACAGGCTATGAAAGACCTGAAGAGAGAAAAACAAAAACACAAACAAACAAATAATATAAAAATACACATTCATTATTCAGTGAATGTAGGATCTGTGATGAAGAAGACCATCAGTCTCAATTCCTCTACAGCAAGAGCATCAAACATGTGGCTGGGCCCTAGAACCAGCCCGCTAAGGTGTCCAAACTGGTCTACAACTGTACAAAGCCAGACAAAAAAATGTTCCAGTTCCTGTATCCTTACAGAAGTAATGTGAAGTCAGTGAGAATCTTTCAGAGCTCAATATGGATAATATCAAAATGTAGTGTGGTTTAACAACATTACAATGGTTTGAAAAAATTAGGAAAAAAACATGCCAGTTTTATAATCGAGGTCAGGGATTCCAAAAGTGGGGGTAGACAAGTGGCCATTAGGGGGTGAGCAGGCCAAAAAAATCTCATTATGGTCTGAAAGTGTGGGTGGTCTAAGTGGGATTTTCTAACGCAATAAAGGGGTCTAAATAAAAGTTATACTTGTCATATTTAATCTCAAAACATAAGACAAGATTGGGGCCATGATAAAAAACTGTGGATCTGGGCAAGCTGTCTGAGTGGAGAAACGCTCCTGTGTTTCCTGATGCTGGAGGAAAGTGACGTGGACATGGGTGAGCAAGTGAAACAGTTATTGATTGAGCACCACATTAATAAGGTTATTTGGCTAAATGACATTTACATAGTTGCTAAAATATACACTGAAAATACTCTACTTGTTTACCATAATTAAACATAATAAGGCCGTAGGAAACTTTTTTGCGTTTCTTTGGAAGGCGTGGGAAATATATGGTGCGTTATCCAGGTTGGGATATAGATGAGGGAGGAACCGCTGTTCTAGGATGATTAAATATTTTAAACTTTTACAGTTACAGAATGTGACATTTCTGTTTATAAACAAATGATTCAAAAGGGCTTTCAACTAACATGAAACCAACATATACACAAAATGTACATTTTGAGAGACCTGATGAATGCTTTTAAACTGTATTTAAAAAAAAAGTTTTTGACTTTCTCATCTTGCCAACCATGATTTTTCATTGAACCATTTACAGTTTTTTTAAGGTAGGGGATAACTTCAACTTCTGTTTAACTTTTAAATATTGTTCAGTGAGTAAATATTCTGAATTGAAATGCAAGAGTAGAGTCATTGAATAACTGAGACATCATGTTGTTGAAATTGAACTTTTTAAAAAAGGAGAAGAAATTTGGAGGTGAGGTAATTTAAAGTGCATTTTATTGGTTATATTGGCCAACTTGAGTTTATATTGTACTGAATGCGGCTCATAAATTAAATTGAATTTGACTCCATATGTACCATTTGTACTATAAATGTCCTAAGTATGTTGTATTCTATCTTGTGTTCATGTGTTGTAATTCCAATTCTGTTGAGTCTTTCTTATCTTGAGGTTTACTTGTTTCACTGTTTACGGTGTTGTTTATATGTGCCACAGGAATACACTACAAGTCTTCTCTGTTCTCTATTGTTACACACTTTTCCACTGAGTTCTTTTCCTCTTCTCCGCCCTTACCTGCAGCACAATCTTCTTGTGAATTGCAAACTTGGCGATGATGTGTGCCAGCAGCAGGTGGCCGCTGTATTTGCAGGCGGGGTCCACGCAGGCTTTGGGCAGCAGGCAGGGCCAGGCGAAGGTCATGAGGCGCCGCAGCTTGCTGTTGCGTGACTTGTTGTTGTCGTGGATGTGGTGCGGCGCGTGTTCCACCAGCAGCGTGGAGAACTGCAGCAGACAGATCCTCAACGAGTCCAGCAGGTCAGCCTGCTTCTCTGGGTCCAGAACCTGAGCAAATGTGGCAGGTTGAAGTTTTGTTGTGTTTAAGTTGAAACGGACACTAATTTAATGCTTTTAATTGCTGCAATTTAACACTGTATATCTGCAAATATTTTACCCTGTGGATGATCAAAAACTACTCAAGGAGCATCTTTCAATTTTTTTTGGTGTGTGGAAAAAAAAAACTGGGAAGAATATCACGATATTATCATTAACACTGCAATATTTTGTCTTCAATCAAATAGTGGAGGAAATAAGGGACAAAATATGTTTTTTACTGCATGTTGTTATTAGGACTATCGGAATAAATTTATTCGAAGAGACAAGTCAGACCAGCCTTTATTGCAAACATAAAACACATTTCAAAAATGTTAAGTGACATTGTGTCACTGCCTCATCACTCAATAAATTTGCATCCAAACTGCTTCTTAATGTTTGGTTGTTATCTTCCTTAAAATTCTGCCTTAAAATTGTTGCTTTTTTAATGAAAATGTGTGTCTGTTTATATGAATTCTTTGACTTTAATAATTTGCATTTACACACCAACCTTTTTATTATAGTTAGAGAGAAAGAAATTATAGTGATTTATTGGCAGTTAAAATTGTGTATATCTGTGAAACAAATGCTGAAGTGACTTGTCTCTTTGTGTGAATTTATTCCTATCCTAAGTCTAACATTAATTTATATCCTTTATGTACACGAAGAAAGAAAAAAATATTTGTTTCCTTTCTGTCGGACCCCACCACAATCCTACTACTGTTACACATCATGATAAACTCTTGACAGCTACCCATTTAACGTACACATCAGCATGTGAATCCTCTGGAGATGAGAGCAGACAGAGGGAGATAGGGGAGTAAGGAAATGAGTTTTAACCAGACCGTAGAGGAGCCATTAGCAGCCATTAGGACTGGTGTTAGTCAGTGATGAGATCCGCCACAGAGCAAACAAACACGCTGACCTTTAGCATGGTCACACCGTGACATTTACACCACGAATTATAGCCTGGGCTGATGAATGAAATGAGACGGAAAGAGGGGCTCAGCAGACGGAGAGAGCTGAACAAAGACAAATGGGAGGCACAAAGAGAAAGAGAAAGACGGAATGATGGCAAATTAAGTGATCAAGTTATGTGAGAGAATAATCGAAGTGAGTGGAAAGTAACTGATGATGACAGAGTATAAAGATGAGCTGGACTGATAAGACAATATGAGAGGAAATGCAGCAGGTAATGAAATTAGATCCCAGGATGGAGAGGAAAATCTGTTGAGTAATAAACAAAAGGAAGAAGGGGTGTGTGTAAATGGGCTAAATGTGGGGGGAAAATATGTTTAATGGAGGGAATAAACCAAATGCACCTTAGTAATGAAGACACTGGTGATGCTTTCAGGATTGTCCCCTTCTGGGTTTGGAGGTCCAAGTAGCTGCTCTCCTTCCCCCTTCTCAAAGCTGTACAGGAAGGCTGGATTCAGGATGTGCTGCAGCACCTTTTAGCCAGGAAAAACAGAAAAAAAGCATTTCACTGCTGGAAAGGAAAACTACTCACTGAGGAGAGTACGTGACCTTCACTCCATCCAGTGTCATTCCTGGTCAAATCAACAGTAGAATGGAGACTGTAGCACTTTCTCACAATATGTTCAAAATGTGCCTAAAAATGTTCCTAAAACTAAGGCCTGGAAATATTTTTGTTCCATTTCTCTCAAAAACACTATATCTGGAAAGCCATATGGAGGCATTAATATCTTGCCAAGACTTGTTCTTCACCAAACTTTGTATGTTGGAAGACAAACATGTTTTATGCCAAAAGCATTTCTGGCTTGTATTTGTTTTTTATGAGGGCCTAGATTTGAAAAACTAAAAAAAAAATAATAATAAATTCCTAAACTAGAGTGATGTCAGGGAAACAACACAATTAAAAAACCCTAATATAGCAATCAATACAATCTCTTAGTCATTTTGTGCTAGTACGTGAGGTTTTTACCTCTGATAGATAAAAAGTAGTGTTTGGTTGCTTAATGTTTGGTTATTAAAAGGGACAAGGCACCAGCGTTCTTACATGTTAATATGCTCTTCATGCAGGCATAGTCAAACGACTTTTTTGGCACAAAAAAAGATACACTCAATCTCCCTCTTGTTTTGGAATTTTGCAGTTTTTCTCTAAAGATTATAGCCTTATTAAAGAAAAATGGCAGGTAAGGCAGGTTTTTAAATCATTTTGGCATAATAGGCTCATGTCTGTCTTTCATCCTGTAGTTTGGTGAGGTTAGGAATAATACTTTTCAAGATATTAACGAGCCCAAAATGGCTTCACAGATAAGGTGTTCGTGGATGATCCTGATGGTTTCAACCAGCAGTGATAAGGATCTAATCAGTGATCACCAGGTTTGTCTTTCAAATGGAAAAAATATATATATATTTATTAGAGCCTGAAAACACACTTGAGGAACTGTAATGTCAAATGTGATCCTTAATGTAAGCTAGTAGCAAGAACTATTTCTCTTCTGATATATTAACTAATGCATAAGCACTGACAGTAAAAAAAAAAGCCAGGCTTAAAAGAGTATTCTCTAACACCCTCAATCCTCCAGGGATTGTTACCAGGGTTGTGCAAATGAACACAAAGACTTGATTAGCTGGTAAAATGCAGAATAACCCAAGCACAACACAGCTAACGACTGCATTTGTTAAAGAAGCCGCTATCTGTTAATGAACCCCTATTTCAATCCATCATTGAGGGGGACAAGGCATCGCTCAGTGGAGAACGAGCTGTGGCAGCATATGTTCCAGCTCCTCCATTAGCACATTATTCACACCATGTACCCGCACGGCTGCTAGGCTCACATGTGCAGAAACACATGCAGCCTTAAATGCAGACACAAAGAAAAGGCATGCGGCACCAGTCCATTCTTCTGTTCCCATTAAATCAGAGCTTCTCAAGCATCAATCACTGCACAAACACAGCATATTTCTGTATGTGTGTGTATGTGTTGCAGCACTGCTAGTGTTTTCTCTCCAAACAAATTATGAAGGAGGTGGTGGCAAACTGGGCCCAGAACATGCCTCATTCACTGCTGGTCCAAAAGATTTGTTATGCGTTACTCTTAAAGCCTACATTTGGGCATTTTAAGCATATGGTAAAGCTGTTCAGTGGATTCTGTTTACACAGTTACACAAGTGTTATCTCTGGTGGCTAGAAACAGTTACATTCATTTTTAAAATTAATTTTAAAATTGAATTTAACCATGTTGGCACAGACCACTAATGCTGATTGCCAACTTCTCCACAACCAGCTGCAGCTGAAACTGAAACCTCTGAGGAGCAGTAACCTGATGTGTGTGATGTCAATGCAGGTTCCTCGCCAACTATTGGCAGCATTTTTGCGGTCAGAGAATGTCTTAAACCATAATCAAGGTACACAATTGATTTTAAAGTCCAGCTGCAATCACTCTTAATCATCACTCTTTGCAGGTAAAAAATGTGTATTTAGATCTTTGGTTTAGTTTTGTATCGTTTGAGTAAAGTATTGTTAGAAGAGGTGTGTCAGAGGTGACATTACCTGGTATGTACATAATGTTTATTGTGCTGCAGCTGATTAGCTTTAATTAGCTAACTTGCGAAAACATACATTTCTCCCCTTGTTTTCTGATAGTTTTTTTTCTCAAAAGGAGAACAAAGAACAAGTGATTTACAGTGGAATTATGCATCTTGTTAAAAAAGTGAATCACAGGAACAAGGCCTCAAGTAGAATCTGAAGAATAAACCTCATTTTGCTTGCCTGCTTGAAATCGGTTACACAAATAGTCATACATTTTTGAACATAACAGCAGCACAAAGAATGTTTTTTTTTTCTATAGGAAGCATTTGAACAAAACCAAAGAAGTGATACACAGCATGAGGGAAGCCTCTGCCACAACGGGTGATTCATTGATGATGTCCCACTCTGAGTGAAAGATTCTCTCAGACCCCTGTGACGTTGCACAAGAAACTTTGCCTCTATCCAACACCCAGGCATGCCAAGAACACCCTCCCCTGACTGACACACACACACACACACACACACACACACACACACACACACACACACACACACACACACACACACACACACACACACACACACACACACACACACACACACACACACACACACACACACACACACACACACACACACACACACACACACACACACACACACACACACACACACACACACACACACACTTTGGTATTATGCTTCCAGCAAAGGCAATTATTTAAATGTCAGTAGAGGGAACACCCAAACTCATTATCTTGCTCACGACTCGAAAACATGTTCACACAGAAACACATCCTCTCTCTTCCTGTCTGACTGTCTCTCTGCCCAACACGAACAGCATCTGCTCTGCACCAGAGGATGACAATTAAGGGGGAAAAACAACAATATGAGTGAGATTCTGTTGGAGGGGGTAAAGGGGAGGGGGCAATGCAGTTTCCCCAGTTAAAAGACTGATATTCAAACACAGCATATCAGACAGAAAAGACAGCAGCGAGTTGGATGAACCCCCCTGCCTTAATTTAGTCTCCTTTTCTTTCCTTTTTTAAGTCCATATGCCAGTGATGCAATGCAAAGTGAATATGAGCAAAAAGGGCAAGGGTGGATTGAGCGACATCATAAATACAAATGTACGTCCTTGGTTTTGGGGTCTGAATGACAGTTTCCTGTGTGTGTGTGTTTGTGTGTGTGTGTGTGTGTGTGTGTGTGTGTGTGTGTGTGTGCGCGCGCATGCACAGTGCTGTGTTCTTGTCACACAACAGTTTGGTTATGTGCAGCGGTGCCAGGCCTTCCCCACTGACCCGTTTGTACTTCAACAGCAGTGCTCCTCTGTGCCAGGTTGTGTGGCTGTTACAGCTGTCCAGAAAGTGTGTGTGTGTGTGTGTGTGTGTGCGTGTGTGTGGGGAGGGGGGGGGGGTGTCTGTGCATGCGTGCAGGAGAGTGACTTTAATTAAAAAGCAGCCAGAGAGATTGTGAGACTTGCAGCAGCGGGTCAGGTAGAGAGAGGACAGATGTGTTCATCAGTGAGCCTCTAAAGGTCCAGAACCTTCCTGACCCCTGAGCAGATTAGAAGTTCCTGTCACTGGAGGATTCTGGGCTCATAAATGGACTTTCCTGGTCTGTACCTTGGCTTTGAGCTCATCATTGAAGTGCGGGTCATTGAACTCGACGAAGCGGAAGAACAGGGCTCGTTTCTGGACGATGGAGTAGTTCCTGGGAATCTCCTCCTCCATGTACTCCTTCAGGAAGGTCATGTTGCATAAGAAACGACCAGTGAAGGCTCGAAGCAGCTGGAACAACAGCTCGATCTCAGAGTAGTTTCGCCTTCAGAGGAGACAAGGGGTTCAATAGGTTTATTACGCAGGCAGAGATGAGACAAATGACAGGACATTATACATAAGACTTTTCAAATAATATTAGAGAAGAATAAAAGCGCATTTAAACACATTTACTGTCAACATCTGATACACCAAGTGTTTTAGTTTCTCAGTGTATAGGCAGAGATGAGTGAGAATATCTTTCATTATGGAAACACGAATAAATTGCTCAAAATTGAAAACTGCACTAACTTAAAAATTTGCATCATCATGTAATTTAATATCAGAATGATTCCTCAATTACATTAATGGCCCTTAAAGATGAACCTATTCACCTATCCAAAAACAAAAAGTTCTGTTATCTGGGATGCTTTGGGTTCCAAGAATCTGACGACGAGCAGAAGCAACATTATGTGGCAATTTGCTATAAAAGTTTAAATCCATGACTCTTGCAACATACCAAGTCAGTTTTAGTGTCAGTTACAAATAATGGTTGGCGAGGTCAAAAACTTTTAAAAATACAGTTATAAGAGAGCATGCATCAGGTCTCACAAAATGTACATTTTGTGTTCATGTTGGTTTCTTGTCTTTTAAAAGGTTTCTTGTCTTTTAAAAGTCCATTAATAACTTTTAAAAAAAATTTTTTAAATCACTTCTTTCGACACAAAATGTCAAATAGTGCAACCTAAAAAGAATTATAAATGTAAAATATTTTAATCCACAGAATATAAAAATAGTTGATAAAATGTGTGCGTATGTTTTTAAAATGCTTTAAATCCTATTTAAGAGAGGTAAATTATCTGGTACCGATGTTTTTGGGGTTACACCACAACATATTTGACTTCATCTATTAATCATCCCAAACAAAACCACAAAGTCATGTCTAGTGATGTTGAATAAATGCATTGTGCAACTAAAAAATAATTTGATTAATCGTGATTTAAACATTGACCATAATAGTGGTGATAATGATTTTTTTGTACGTACTTGCAATAGCTAAGCAGACAGAACGCCAGCAACTTGGGCTCCTTCCAATTGGTGGCAGCCATGTTGTCTTTGCGATGTCTCTCCTGGAAGGCCTCGCTGACCCAAACTCGCCTGAGCTGGCTCACCAGGGAGTGCTGGCCCGCTAGCCAACCCTCATCGTTCTTCACGATGATGCTGATGATCTGAGATGACCACGTGAAGCAAGGGTTAAACCTAGTTAAGACTCCTGTTTACATAGCTGTGTCTTAGGCTGACGTTACCTCAAAAAAATCCTATCTATATGTCATGGTGATGCAAACAGTGAAATCTGTGATTGGTCAAATATGGTGCCAAAAGGCTTCTCTGCCACCTCACAAAAAAAGCATTTGATATTTGATATTGATGAGCTACACCCACATACTCCGAGACACTGACACACAGATACACACACACCCACACACACACACACACAGTTGTATAAGAAATTGTTAGAGCCCCCCAAAAAACAGGCAAAACAAAAGTCAAGACAAAAGGCAAAAAGGGGAATATGTGTTATTTAAGGGTATATGTTTCTTTCAGTTTTTTTCTGTCTTGCGTGGGACTTTTTTTCCCCCTATTATATGGTTGCTGTTACTGTGAAAAGGAAGCAGGAATTCTACAGAGTGGCACGTTGTCCCATCACAGAACTTTAAATGCTCAATGCGTATGTCACGTTAACAGTGACATCCACAGAATACCAAAGGATTAGTATAAACTAGGCTATTATAAACTAGGCTAGTTCATGCTAGGAGGACACCGTCCTTTACTCCTGAAATGACAACATTTGTACCTTAATGGCCTGGAACTGTAGGTCCAGCCTGGCAGTGGTGGTTGAGGGAGATCCAGGCCGGACGGTGGCTGCTGTGCCAGCAGGAACCAACAGGGGGACAAAACGGTTGGGATTGGAGGCCAGAACGTCTCTTAGCGGCTTAGCATCTTTGTGTTTCAGGAAACTCTGCATATAAACATCAATAAATAATAATAAACATACTCTAACTACAACACCAACTTATAAAAGACCTGGAGAAAATTATCTGTATCACATGAAAATACCAACTGCAACATCAAATTTAAAGAAAGATGACAAAGAAAATTGAGAATTTGTCCTAAGTGTGATCCATCTCAATGTGATGTTAACAGGGCTGCTGAGCTCCTAAACTCCCGTTATATCCCTGATTATTACTGAGGTCATGAAACACTGTTTTAACAGAGATCATGGCAGTAAAGACGCTAAAGAGACGGCTGCTTAGAGCCTGACCATGAACATGCGGCTCCACTGGGGGTCGTTGAGTGTCGCCTCCATCATGAACAGCTCCACTGTCTGAGATGGGTGACGTGTCAGGAACTTGATCAAAGGCTCCCTGAATGGACTGCCGGCCTGCACCAGGAGGAGGTAGGGAAAACAAGGGAGGGAAATGACAAAAGGGAGAAAAGAGGGAAGATAGGAATGACTTTACGGACTATACAGTGTAATGTGCCACTGACATCAGATTCAGATCTCCAATAATAAATAATATTCGGCCTAAATATCACAATATAAGATAACTATAAGAAGTTTATTCATTAATGATATAATCAGCTAAGGCCAAAAAACAGGAAAAAAAATATTGACCCCATAGAGTGATGTGGCACCAGCAGTTTTATCTGGAATCTGTATTTTTAGACATTAAACTGTGACTCATGTAAATCATGCAAATCCATTTTTTTGGCTGCTGCTTTTGTCATTTCTCTGAATCTTCTTGTCCAAGAAGTTTAATTCAAATTGATAACTTCAGTTCAATATGCTCATGTTTGCATGTCATGCATATATTTGTTTGATGCATTATCAATAGCTTTTACTAATTTTAAGTGTTGCTTATAGAAGATAAATATGGTTATGGAAGTTATATGGTCCTAATTCATAAAGCCCCAAAACTTAAAACAGTTTTTTTTAATTTTGTAAAAATAAATATATTTCAATATTGTGAAAAAATATCACCAGGCACAAGCCAAGATAAGAACCATAGGTTACTGCATCCTACCTCTATGAGCATGGCCCTTTCTGTCTTCATGACCACCTCCAGTAGAGGTTTGACCAGTGTCTGCGGTGCAGCAGGAATCAGGTGGAACAGGTTGATGATGGCAGAACAGATCTTCATCTCCTAGAAAACCAAGCAGAGAAAGACAGCAGAGCCCACAGGGAGCAAATGAAAGACTGACAGCCACTGTGAAAAGACTGGGATTAACATTTGTCAAACGTCTGTGTTCATTAAGTCAATAACGGCTGGTCAGTTCTCGGGTTGCAAACAAATATACAGTATGCATGATTATTTCTATAAACCAAATGTGTTTTCTGGTGGTACAAATGTCAGTGAAGGGGGGGAGAGCAGAGAGAATTTGCTAAACAGTCCACAATGTGAGGTTAGAGTGAGGCTGAGATGGCGTTTCTGAAGACGACTACAAAACACACGGACACAGAAATACAGGGCAACTTCACCAGCACCAGCACTACCACCACATATGGTTCAGTCCACCAGCATTACAATGGTTGCACTCAGTTTAAATCACTGACAGAGAGCCACCAGTTCCACATCTCACCTCAACGCCCTCCAACGCAGGCTGTACCGAAACGGGAGACAATGATGAGAGTCAGCAGAGCAGCATTAGTTTTTGTGGCTGTGTGTTTGTTCCATTTTTCCTTTTTATAAATGTCCTTTCACGGTTGATGCCGTCCCGCTCATTTTTTTTTATCTTCATCAGACTCAGCTAATTGACTCCATGACCCCTGTTCTATTGTTGCTGTCAACTGCCACAAAGACCAGCATTTTTTGGGGTGTGCGAGTGTGCGTCTGTTGTGGGGGGGGGGCAAAGGGCCAATTTGCATCTAATTACGCAAAGCATTTGAAGATGAGCGAGGATGAACTCTCATGAAGAAAAAAATGGCTAAAAAATGGCTTTGTTTCTACAAGGGAGAGGCGACTGTGTTTTCCTATTTCCCGTTCACCTTTTCTTTGCCTTTACAAGGTTATCTGTCGGGGAGATAATGAGCAGACACAGCGCTGGGCCCACCGCCGCCGCCTGGCACCTAATTAATCATCGATTGTAATATGACCACTCACAACTCATCTGGGAGCAGGCCACATTGAGGAGGTGTTGACTACAAGTGACGACGGCTTTGTGCATCCGACGGTGTGTGTCAATCTAGTACCACGACGCAGGAGGATCGGTGCTGTTTGATATAGCTGTAATGTCACGGATTAATGTGTTTAAGGCCTCAACAGACAGAATTTTTTGATAATATATGATATATAATATAATTTTATATATATATATATATATATATATATATATATATATATATATATATTAATCTGCATTTTTTGCATTGAAGCATCACATTTCTTGGCTGTAGGGTGTGGGTGTGTGTGTGATTGTGTGTGTGCACGTTTTTGAGTTGCACTGATTAGTCTAATACAGCGATTAGTTGCTCAATATTAAAATAATAACAAGCTATTGTGATGAGTGATTAGAGGTTTTTCAGAGAAATTTTCAACATCTGATTCCATATTTTAAAATGTAAATATTTTCTGGATTTTATAACATCAATCAAAAAATATTTGGGCTGTGAACTGTTGGTTGAGACATCAGAACTATAATAGGAAGATTATTTGATAATAAAATATTCCTCAGTTGTAGCTCTGTAGTCTGTGTGTGTATGTGAGAAAGAGTGTGTGTGTGTGTGTGTGTGTGTGTACACTCACACTCCCATCACTGCGCTGTCCTCCCTTGTGCGTTATCACAACCACCTCCATCCACTTCCTCAGGTGTTGCTGAGATAGAGAAAAGATTGAGACTTTGTGTGCATGTAGGTGTCGAATGTATGTTGTAACAATATTTTCATCAAAAAAATAATGGTGTTGATTGGTATAAAAAACTAGTCATTGACCATTTAACAGAAATCATCTCATATTTGTCTTAAAACACTTGATACTTAATTCATCTACGTAATGTAAAAAGTTTGAAAATAAGCAATTCCTCACCATCATCTGGTCACAGAACTTGTCGTTGAAGGAATTGGGGAAAAGCCGCGTAACCGAGGTAAGGCGGTTCACCACGTTAAGCGTCAGACTACGATAGTCGCCCAGCATCATCAGCAAGGGCCGCATGTGAGTGTGGATCTGGTCCACCTCAATAGTTGCACCCTCCAGGAACTAAAAAACAACACAGGCAGGTCATTTACAATTCAATAAACATGCATTAATGCTTAAATGATGAAAAGAGAGAAAACAATAGGAAAACTGTAAAGGGAGAAATGAGGGAAGATGAGAATATTTTTAGAAAACGAATGCAGATTCTCTTACTACAGAGAGTAATGTCCGTTAACATCAGATTCAGATGAAACAGGAGCGCACACCTTATAATCATATTATCAAGAGATGAGGATTCATTAAATTTAGTCAAATCTAATGTAATGTCAATGACCAAGCATGTATCATTTAAAATATAACAAATTTCCTCATGTTTTTTTTTCATTGTACAAATAAATTAAATTTGACTATCTGAATGGATTTATTGTTCCCACTACCATATTGTTCTTGCAAAACCAAAGAAAAATGCAATGACACAAAAAACTAGACGGCAAAAAACAAAAGATTATTAAACCGTTTTCTCTGTAAAAATTCATTTTACTATAAAATATTAAAAGTTGCATAAAATACCAAAATGAAAAATAATACTCTTCAGTATTAAATATTGCAATATTAGTCTGCCTATATCACTATATAGAACAGGATCCCTAATGGATTTTTTCTGTCCTTGTATTTCGATATAAATATATGTTAAGTAGACTTGACATATATTTATATATATTTATTGAACTACTCATTATGGCTCTTTTTTTTTTTTTTTTTTTTTTTTTTTTTTTTTTTTTAAATCAGAGGATAGTGAAAATGAGCAACGGTGTAAGAGAGAAAATGAAGGACATAGAAAACGGGGAAAGGGACAAAGAGTGTGGGGTGGATGGATGGAAGCTAAGAAGGTCCAGATACTTTGATGAATAGAGGCAGAGTGATAAAGCAGAGGAAAGTCCATATATAGATAAGTGGGTGTGGAAATTGTATAAGGAGAGTATGAATAAAGGTCTTCTAAGAATGAAAGAAGAATGAAAATGAAAACTAATAGATAATATAAATATAACAATAGATGAAGAGGTTTAGGCAAAAAATATGCTGTATGGATTGCATCAGTGTTTAATCCAGAAAGGTCACAGGGTTGTGTGTTTTTCCTCAAAGCCAGTTGAAGAAACAAGTGAAATTCAGCATGGCTGAAATATATTCCATTTGTCAGCTGAAAGACAGCGAGATATAAATAAAGATAATAAACGCCTGGCCGACAATTTGCAAATTTATAATTACCAGGAGAAAGAATGGAAAGCCGTTATTTAATGTTTTTATGTTGCAGCAGGTGGGGAAAAACACAGCCGGAACAAGGAAGCAAAGCAGCAGAAATAAAAAGGAGCGCTGTGCTGACCTTCCTCATGCACGCCTCGCCTGCCTCCTGCAGTTCATTGTTGGTTGAGTTGAGGGCTTTGAACAGGGCGGCGATGATCTTCTCTCTAGACTGAGGCAGGTAGTTACAGGCTGCCAGTGCATCTAAACAGGAGGTAGAATAGAAATAACACGGCGCACCACATTAAAAAAAAAAAAAAAAAAGATGTTAGTGGGCTACCTTCTCATTTAACTCACTCAGAGGGCAGTTTAATAATTAAATGTGTTTATATTAGAATGAATAAACACTGAAATTATGTATGAGAATTATGTATGAGTGCAATTAAAAAATATTTAGGTTGAACTACAAATGTCATGTGGGGTTTTGTACCTGTGCAATGTGATAATGTTCAATGTGAAGAATAATATCTGGTTAAAATCCTGTTTGCTGTGATCAAAAACGCAAGAAGTGATGCAGAGAGAGGGTTCAATTTGTCGAAAATTTTAATTTAGTATTAGTCTTGGTTTTGTGTCAAATGTCCATGTTAGTTTTAGTCATATTGAGTCAACTTTTATTCTGTTCCCTTGAGAACGGATCCACTAGGGCACACTTGCCCCAACATGTTGAAAATGATTTTGTTGGTGTTGGGGAGGGTGCACCAGCAGGGGCTTTCCCTGGTTCTGGTGGCTCCTCACTGGCTGGCCAAGTCATGGTTCATCGAGATAATCAGTCTGCTGTGGCGGCTTCATGCCTACCTGTTACCTACTACCTACTAAACATATTTGAGTCTAGGTTCACCCAAAGAAAATCCAATTATTTTAGTTTGTTTTAGTTAACTGAAATTCAAAGTAGTTTAGTCTAGTTATTGTCATTTTAGGATCCAAATAATTTTAGCATTTAGTTTTAGTTAATAAGTTTTTTGTTTTCTCTGGCAGCAGCAGCTGGAGTAGAAATACAAGTGTCAAGCATCCAGTGTAAGCATTTTTGGGAATTTCAAAGGCCTGTGATGAAAGCAAATATATTTTATCTCATTTTTTTCCACACATTCAGTGAAATAAATATAATATATTGTTGTCAAATGTAATTCCAATCAGTTCCACTTTTGGAACTGGTTGGATATTGTGGATGAGACATATGACATGGGAAAAACTCACACATAAACTAAGACTTTAATAACATGAAATCAACAAGAAATGAGATATGTAGACAACATATAATTCACACAACAGAGATGCCACTGGAGAAACTAGAAAAGCATAGAAAATGCATCAAGAACCTGTTTTTCCCCACTGACATGGTTCTGTACATATGTTTAATGTTTAATTTGAGTTTAAAAAATAGTAAATAGGTGTCAAAATGATCATCCCCAGAGATAGTAAATCAGGTATTTAGAGACATTCCGAATGAGAAGATAAATCAGTATCAATTGCAGAATATCTATACTGCAAAGAACCAATATCAAGTGAAGCTGGGCTTTTACTCACTGAGAGCAGCGATGCGGAGGGGAACAAGGGAAGGAAGACTCTTATAGCATGGCAGCTTCATCAGAGCAGCATCTTCTGCTTCACACAGGTTCAATAGCTGAAACGAGAGGGAAGAAACAAGCAAGAATCAGTGTGTGAAAAGTGGTGATTGAAGGTATTGAAAAACAGACCACAGTAAGTAGAATATATAAATATCTGATCTAATGTGATTAAATGTTATTATACACAGACATAAATGGGTAGTGTGAAAAATATGATTCGGTGTAACCCTAAACCCTTGTGTCCAAAATGAAAGGTACATTCCGTGTGATTTATGTGTAAAAAAAATGGAAAAGATATTAATGGACTTTCAAATGACATGACACCAACATGAACAAAATTTGAGAGACGTGATGAATGCTTTAAAACTGTATTTTAAGAAGTTCCTGACTTTCTCATCTTGCCAAAAATTAAGTGCATACCTCTGTGTAGAAGACCTTGTGCTCCATAACGTTCAGGTCCATGGTGAAGAGGCGAGGCTGTAACGTGGTGCAGAAGGTGTTGCCCTCCATCAGCCCAATCTGAGCATTTGCAGGCTGGTGGCGCAGCAGGTGTTTCTTGGGAGGAACCATATCCTGCAAAACCTGAGTAGAGAAAATAGATTAATTAATGTGGATTGAATAATTTTCCTTTCTGAACTCTCATGATTTAAAATCCAGACACATTCCCCTTATTGTGACCTATGTGATGTTTGAGCTAATAAATTGGGTGTATTTTACATCAATGTATTGCAAGCAGCATTATAGCTTGCTTTAAAATAAAAGCTGTAACTATTCTAATATTCTATCAATTATTGAAACAATCGGTTAGTTGTTAGTTTTATAAAATGGTATAAAATGTCAATCACCATTTTAAAAGTTGAAGATTCAACCCAAAATGTCTTTTTGTGTCCAGAACAACAGTCCACAACCCGAAAATCATTATATGATTATTATAGAAGACTAAAAAAAAACAGGAAATAATCAGAGAAGCTGGAAAAAGAGAATTTGGACATTTTCTCTTTTAAAAATGATGCAAACTATTCAACTGTTGCAGCTCTATTCAAAAACATAGACAAGCTAATCCTCTTCAGCTTTACCTCTTTGTGTGGTTCCATGATGACGGTGATGCTCTTGCCGGTGACCTGGGCCAGCACCTGCAGGGAGTGCATGGCTTGCTTCCTGACAGTGGAGTTAGGGGATGTCACCTCTCGAACCAGGTCGTGCGTGACCATGTGGAATGACTTGTCCTGGGCGGCCAACAGCTCGTCGGTCTTCTCTTCGTCTTTCAGCGGAGTGGCACACCGCACCAACAGCTGCTCCAGGGTGGTCTTAGCCATGGCTACAGCTCCGTTGGAAACCTGGCAAAATCAGTACATTAGTATAAGTTCGGCAGAAAGATGCACAGAAGTCAACCAATAGGCAAAATTCAAATATACACTATCATTCAAAAGTTTGGGGTCACTTTGAAATGTAAAAGAAAATTATTATTTCAAATAGAAATCATTATTGGTAACCTTGGCTGTCTATTTTTTTATTTATGTTGCAACTGTTGCAATAAAAGCCTGACCTCTCATGGAAAACACATTTTCTCTGGTGACCCAAAACTTTATATTATTTATATTCAAAAGGTTATACTAGCCGGCAGCGGTATATACACACATATGTGTATCTACACAGTCATCAATGCAACAATTTCAGTCAAATAGTAGTTAAACCATAAAAATTCAAATAGTTTTTATATCTTAAAAAAATACTCCATTGTTTAGCATTTTGTCATTTTTAGGTTCTATTTTAAGGTTTTACAAAACACCATCCATTGGTTTATCAACTGTGGCCACCTATGGTTTGGTTGTGGTCCCCTGGGGGAAATGGTTTTGTCAGTGCCGGCAGTGGCTTTTCCCTGGTTCTGGTGGCCCCTCGCTAGCCAGTGAGGTCATCGTTAGCCGAGATAATCAGTCTGCTAGTAGCAAAACTTTGTATAACAATAAACAGCTCCTTCTTCGAAAGGGACTTCTTGTCCCAGGCTGGAGGAGATGTGATTCACCCATGCCCAGAACTGTGGTGGCTTCATGCCTACCTGTTGAGAGGTCTCACCTGATAGCTTATCTTGCCTAAGGACAACATACAACCCGGAGAAGCCAGGAATCAACCTTCCAATCCTTCAACTAGTGGTCGACTGCTCTACCTCTGAGCTACAGCCTGAGTTAGAGTCTGCAGGCTTAAACCTGTATTTAAACCCAGCATTTTCTCATAGGATTTAACGTTGCTACTTGAGGCTCTCTGTGGACCTCCATTTGAGCCTATTTAGTCTGCAGAGTAAATTTCTTTCATACAAGACTGCATTGCTACTCGCTTTGACCTGCCAGGATTTGTTCAAGAGAAAATACAAAGTATTTTAGTCCAGTTGTAGTCCGTTGGAACAGAAGTTCTATTCATAACATTTCGTTAGGTCTCTTTGTTTTAATTTGTCCTGTTATTGACGTTATGTAATGCTGATCATTGACAAATGAGCAACAAGATGTTTGAATAGTTTAATTATTTGTTTTTTTCCCATTTTTTATGGAATGACATTTTTGAGTAATACTGTCAGCCCTAGAAAGTTGTAACGGAAAGGATCAAAAGAGGACAATAGTCCTAAAAACAGTTAGTAAAGTCACCTAATTTATTGAGTCTTACCTCCCCTGTGAGGTCCATCATGACGAAGAGCAGGGCCTTGAGGAAGGTAAGCTGGTTCTGCAGCACCCAGATGAGAGGAAGCCTCTCCATCAGGAACTTTATGGACACCACCCCTCCTAGTTTGGCGTACCAGGCCTGCTCGTAGCAGCAGGCACACAGACGCTCCACAATGTAGGAGAACAGGGGCAGCTGGCAGGCCTGGAATGCAGGGTTTGAGAATCAATTCCAATTTACAGGTTATGTTCATGTTTAAACACAAAACACACAAATAACACACACACACACATATATATATATATATATATATATATATATATATATATATATATATATATATATATATATACACACACACACATATACATATATATATATACACACACAAACAAGACAGAAATGTTTCAAAAATTCAACAAGAAAAGTACTCAGAGGGCAGACCACTGACAAGCACATGGCCGAAGCTATGCAGGTACCCCAAACATTACAAAACAACAATAACTTCAAAGTGATCCAGTAACTACGATTTCTTCTGGACCATCACTAAAAATGTATGATCAGCTCATGGCGCTATTCATTATTCATTTCATTTTCTAAAAGTTTGATGAAAATACAAAGTCTAGAACTTTTTGAGATATCTATATCCATAAACCATGGAGCGTCTGTGTGTTCTCTTGTTTCTCTCCGACTGTCAGATCAACTTCAGCTTTCAGGTATAGCTGTACATGCCATGGAGGTGTGCACCCTTTTTTGTGGGATTTTTTGGATAGATATTCAAAACATCAACATTATTCTCATTAAAGGTTAAAACAAACTCCAGTTTGAATCCCAGCCAGGGCATTTTTTTGCTGCTTGTTACACTGTACAGAGAAAAGTCTGATATAAGACATTCAGCATAGGTCTGGTTTACTTATACTATCAACACAATTTTAAAAATGATATGTGGATTAAGATCCAAACTATTTATTTATTCATTAATTTTTTACAATAACTGTACTTTGATGTTTCTCCTTATCTCAAAGTATGACCATTTTTTACCCAATGTCTAATTTGCCCATTAAGACAATACATACTTTCTACTGCACTCGTCTTACTTACAAACCAGTAGACAGACAAACTGGAGAGAAAAGTTCAAATAAATAACTGGTGACTGACCCTCTCCTTGGAGCCGAGGATGATGCTGGCCACATCAAATATGACTGCCAGTGCCACCTCTCCGATCTTACACAGCTCCTTCTCCTCGTAGGCCATGCAGATAGCGATGGCGTCGATCAGAACCAGCGGGTCCATGCCCTTTGACCCATTCTCCTCGCTGTGGAACATGGCCGTGCTGGGCTGGCTGCCCAGTTGGTAGCACGGCAGTAGAAATGGACCTAGGCATGAAAAAACAGATTAAAGAGTACACTCTTGTACTTGTAAAGTGGCTATTTTTTTAACTTTTTATTCTATTTCTTGAGGCAGGATTTTAATGAGATCCAAGAAAGTGGAATGAGACTGATTTTGCTGTGCAGCTGGGAAACAAAAGTGGATCCCGGGTCAACGCAGAAAGCTAATATTAGATGTAGAGAGCGAGAGGAGGCTCAAGTCCCTCACCACATTGCTGGGCCACCGCAACCATGGTGTAATGGCGAATCAGGCTGGCCACGAAGGGCAGCGCACTGGGCCTCAGGTCCTTTATCACTGCAGACATGAACGCCCCTGTCAGCGCCTGCTCAAAAGTTCTGCGGGCCGGCGTGTCCTGAGCCTTGTAGCGGTGAGAGATGATGACATTGGGGATCCACTTCTCAGTGAAGCTGGAGGGAAGGAAAAAACACAGCGAATTAAATAATACAAGGGCAATGCATTCACATTGTGTTGCAGTTTTATATTATTATTAAGGAGTTTAATGAAGATTTAAGATCGATGTATTAATTTATATTCCTGCAATCCAACTTAATTGATCTCTAATTTGTCTTGTTTTGTGTCTTCATGATCATCAAGAAAGTAAATAATATAATTAAATACATTATACACACAAACAATATACACAGCAATTTATTGTTTCTTTGAAAAACAGCAAAAAACAGGTAAACATACTGTTAATTCAACATCAAGAGATGTGGATTATTCACATTATTGAAAAAAATGATAAATGTGTTTGCTATTAATTTTTCTTTGTTTTTTTTTAATCCATAATTAATTTATACCCGACTCCCCTTACCCAAAAAACAGGAATCTAGAATCTTCATTTGCAATGTTAAATCGTTGTGAACCCAGGTTCCTTAATGTCTTTAAATTTTTCCTCAGTCTTCTCTTCTGCTTCGTTCCCTGTCTCGTTGGTATTTTCTTTATTTACTGGAGCTGAAGGCAAGTGAGCCATAGTGTGACTGAGCAGCTGTTTTATCCATGCTGGAGCTTGTGTTTTATAATACCACACACCACAGGCACACCTGATGGATTGCTTCATTTCATTATTGCCATTTAAAAGACTGCTCTTTGGTGGAGAAGAGGGAAGAAGGGGATGGGTTGAAAAGAAAGGGATGGGCATGGAGTGTGTGTGTGTGTCACTCATTCAGAAACCTGCCACTCCATCCCTGCTTGGCATTTCAGAAATCACTCCATGCGCTTCTTTTCTTAATTGAAAGGCCATATTCACAGCGTAAAGATAGAGAAGGCACGAAGGAAATGAAAGCAAATAAAGAGAAAGGACGCTGCAAATCGCAACATCTGACAAGAGGAGGGAACAGGCAGGCAGGCACGCCCCCCCCTAAATCACAACTGACACACTTCATTATCTTCATACAGAAGTGTGTGTGTATGTGCGTTGGTGCGTAATGACAGGAGAGTATAAAGGGCAGCATAAACAGACAGGGGAAAGTCAATTAGCTCCTGCCCGGGGATCAATGATGGTAATGTGACTAACCCACCCAACAACCCCCCACCCCTTCCTGTTTGTCTGTTCATGTATAGCTGCCAGAGGGCTGGGAGGTGGGGGCTCAGAGTATGCAATTAGCAGCTCCCAATGTTCAGAAGGAATGGATGAGGCTGGGATGAGAACACCACAGACTGAAAGTAGGGATATGGGAGGAGGGGGGAGAAGCTGTACATGGTGGGAGGAGCCGGGAGAGGGCAATGGAAAATGCTAAATTGTCTGGGTGACCCCAGACTTTTGAACAGTAGTCTATCTAGTGAGCCATATTTGGTAAGAGATAAAACTGTACACTGAAGACATTTTTTTCTGACCATAAGATGCATTAAGTGAAACAAAACAGTCAGATGAGTCAAACTCATTTGCTATCTGCCAATTATTTAATAATAAAAATTGCTATCCGTCACCTCCAATCTGCATCTCTGCTTCTGTTTATCCTGTAATTTTTTCTCAGTTCTCTTTGGTTTCCCCCCTTTCATGTCTTTACTTAACGTTGCAGCAGAGTGTTTAACAGAACGTGACATTTACCATTCAGAACACTTTCAATTTTATCTCATCTCGTCAGCTCTGCATTGTAAAAATATTCCAGCTTTCCAGTAGAATTTACGATGTGACCAAATGTTAATGTGCAATTTGGTGTTGGTTTTTGGTATTTGGGTATTTGACAAATAGTGCTTGGCCAGATGAGAAAGTCAGCATTTTTTTTTTAAATATAGTTTTAAGAAGCATTCATCAGGTCTTTCAAAATGTGCATTTTGTGTTCCTGTTTATTTCTTGTCATTTAAGAGTTAATTTTTCCCTCTTTTTTTTATACACACAGTAATCAGGATTTCATCCATTTCTTTAACAGGAAATTAAAAAATGGTGAACCAAAATAGAATGATACATTCAAAATAAGCAAACCACCTAGAATATAAAACTAGTTGATAGCATGTGCTTTTATTTTAAAAAATGAATCTGGTACCAAGTTTTTAGGGTTAAACCACATGACAGTTTTGACTTTATCCCAAAAATATAGTTTAGTATTTTATTGTTGACTTTAAGCGTTAAAATGGTGTCGAGATCGTTTCCTGTTTAAAATAATTAACATAGGACATGAAGGCACAACGAGTATTAAGAAATCTGCCCATTCTGTAGGAGTTCTGATAACAGTACTGTACTAGTTCTAATAATGCACTAAGGATTAACAATCAATTATTTTTCAAATAAATTAAAATAGCTAGTAAATCCCATTGTATCTCAGAGCCTTTTTCAAAAGTCGACTTACTTGGGATGAGACAGGAGCTGGTAGAGGGCGTGTTTGTTGTCATCCAGACTGGTCATGGCCACCAGGAAGCACTTGATGACCTCCCAGGCCTGGCGCCTGTAGTATGGCTCTGTGTTGGCACTCTTCAGGCAGTCCAGAGCTGTCTCAATCGCCTTGTTCGAAGGAACAAAGCACAAAAAACAAATCTCACCACAAAATCCACAAAGACAACTTCCCTTTTTTCATAAAAAGGACATGTCGCAATGTAGAAAAATGCCAATGTCCTTAATTATTCATATGGGAGTAAAATCACTATATATATGTGATTTATTCGCAGAAAGTAGCAGAGCACCATCTGGCCAAGCAAAGGTCATTATGATTTCTACATTATGGGCTGACAAGCCACAGCAGCCAGGCACTTAAAAAGGGAGAAAATGAACTAATTAATGCCACTCAGGACAGAGGGGACGAGATGAGAGGGAGGCTGAGAAGAGATGAGGGCACTGCGTAATTGAATCGTAGACCTGTCAGTAAAAAAAAAAAATACAGCTTCCTAATCAAGCTTTTAAGAGTGTGAAGTTCCCGGGAAAAAAATGTTTCGGTGAAAAGAAACATTTAAGAAAAAGTTAAATCAGGAAAGAGCTTAAAAGGCAAAAGGAGGGAAATTTCAAAGAAATGTACCTCAAATAATTTGTTCTACCTTGAAAGGATAAAGATATTCTGATCAGTTTATGTTTTATCTTCATGAAGTTCTAACACCGCAAAGTGATTTTTAAGATTTCACTCCCTCAACATGCCAACTAACTGCATGGCAGGCACGAGGATGCCAGACTCATGCTGTCAGTCTATGTGTGTATGTGCTGCCTGCTCCTGCGATGATGGCAAAGAAAGCAGGAGCAGCCATTAGTGAGAGTAAATAATGTTGTCATGGTGGCCCACGCTGGATTGATGATTACTGACTGGGGATAAGGAGAAACAGGAGATAAATTAAAATACCTGGAGGACACACACATCTCCTCACTCAAGACACGCACGCACACACGTGTCTCTTTAAAAAGTGTCGAAAAATATCCAGCCAACCCAATTTGGTTCCTGAGATAAATTACCTATCTAAATTAGCCCCGTCACCCCAACAACCAAACTAAGATTCTGGAATAAGACTGTTTGGGCTATAACAGTTCTGCCACTTAGACTATGTTTTTGAATCAAAATAATAGTGGGTGACAACATAAACTTTTGAGGAGAGAGATGTTACAATAAGACCCTACAGGAATCCTGGGAAAGGGAGGGGTATTCAAACAGATTTTAGGCAGAATTGCAGAGTGGAGTTTTCCCAAATTGTTCTCTTCTGAGCCTGTGAAGGCCATCAAATGATCATTAGAAATGACAGGATTGCATGGTCTTACTTTCTCCATGGGGAGCTGTATCGATGCTTTGCAGTCTGTGAATTCGGCCTTGATGCTGGGCCCCTGGACCTCGGTCACCACGTAGTGCAGCCGCTGGGACTCCTTCAGCATCTTCCTGTTGCTGCCACCAAACTTCCCCAGGACTCGGTAGGCGACATGTGAGATGCTTTCTGCCGGGTTTCGGAGGGTCCGCCATAAGGCCTGGAGAACAGGGTCAGAAGGAAATACATGGAATGAAAGAAGCAGAGGTTTAAACTGCAGAACTTAAAAATAAAACTGTGATGACAAATTAAATTATTCATGCTACTAGACTTTAAAAAATGTGTGCTGCCTTGCCACTGAATTACAGTAATAATTCAATCAGGAATCCTTTATATCTATTTGACCATAGTTGAATATAGCAGTTGCGTTGACCCCTGTTGACCAGTGGTTTTCAAGGTGGGGTCCAGGCCCCCCAAGAGTCCATGAGTGCCTAATTTATTTTCACTATAATTCCACAATGACAGAATGCAGCACCATTACTACTAGATTTAAAAAATATATATATATTTAATTGTATTCATTTCCTATTATGTATGTACTATTTTCCCTTTGTATATACATTTATTTCATTTCAAATTTTATATATTAAGAGGGGAAAATTAATGGGGTAAAGTAAAAGGGTATTATATAAGTAAATACATTTAAAAACTAATAAAAAAAAGTGAAACCCAAATAAATGTATAAAATAATGCACAAATACATTAATTTCATGAATTAATTAAATGGAAAATGAAATAAGACACAAATTGTATCTGATGGGGTCTGTTGTCTAATATTCAATTTTTTTTTAGTTTTAGAACCACTGAGCATCTTCTGTGACATATTTCCAAGTTCAGCTAAATATTTTTTAATTTTATTATTTTTTTAAAACCTTTTTATTAGATAAGTAAACTGGTATCAAGCTTTTAGGGTTACACCACATGACATTTTTGACATTAAATATATATTTGTTTTATTTTATTGTGGACTTAAAGATTTAAAATAGTGTCTGTTGGAATCAGAGTGAATCCTGACCTGCATGAGTTCAGCCCTGACAGGCTGGATATGGTCGTACAGGAAGTCGGGCTGCAGGTTGTCCACGCACAGTTCCAGGGTACGAAGGCCCTGGCTGACCAGGGTTTGGGAGCCGTTTAGGGCGGACACCAGCGGGTCCATCAGCATTGGGAGGTAGGGCAGCAAGGAGCTGAGCCGCACTGGCACCGTCAAACACAGCTCCACAAACAGGTCCTTCATGTGCTGCTTGTGAAGCCCACTCTGCAACATGTTCAAACCTAGACGAGCAATAAGAAAGACTTTAAACAGAATACTTCAGAGGAATGAGAGAAATGGCATGAATGGTGTGTTTGAGAGGGCAACTGTTCAGCATCAACAAGCTGCATGTGAGACAGCTCGTTTCTGCTGAGCTAAAATGTCACAGAGGAACTTAAACCAAAAAGGAATTGTGTCGGAACAACAGCTTGAAAAAAAAAAAAAAAAAAAATGTTAAAGTTGTAGTGGCAGGATGCAGGAAACTCTCCCATGTCTGTATGTAGGAACTGCATCTCAAAATGCCTCAGACGTCACTCAAAGATTTAGCAATGACTAAGGGGACAACTGTGTCAATACTAGTCTGGTCATTCTAAGTGAGTTTACTGCAGTAATTATTTTATAAATTATTACCTCTGCCAAAAGTAGCTTATGCTTTTGCCAGTGTTCGTCTGTCTGTTTGTTGGCAAAATAACTCAGACAGATTTTGAGCAAATTTTGCGAAAGGTACCATGAACAGATGATGGTAATCATCAGGAAGATATCCTGGTTTCTGGGTCACTTTATATTTTGTTATTTTGGAACATTGCAATAAATGGACCTTTATACAGGCTTCACCTGATGGTGGGGTAAACACCTAGTCATGCATGGAGGGGGAAAAAACCAGACATAAGATGTAATTTTGTAATACTGTGATATCTATTTTTCAAACTGCTAAGCTCTTGGTGAAGCTTTACCTTGCAGCAGGTTCGGGAGAAGTGGCAGAAACTCCTGGTAGAGCAGGTCATGGCTGCCTCCTCCAATGGAGCGAAACAGAGCCCGGAGGAGCAGGAAGTAGTTGTAGGGTTCCTTAGCTGACTGGGCCAGCTCCATGGAGCTGTTCACTATTTTGTGGAGGTGTGGCTAAAGACAAGGGAGCGGTCTTAAAAACCATAGAGTGGGGGGAAAAAAATGTGAAGAAAATACTAAACTAGACACTATGACTCACCTTGAGCATCTGTTCGTTCTCTGCAGCGAAGAGCGACACTGACCCAAAGACCAGTTTGAAGAGTTTGAGGTAAAGATTAGAGAGCTCCACGTTGGAGCCCATCTCCGGCAGCCTCTCCAGAAGATACTCCACCAAGATGGTGGCAAACAGAGCAGATGTTGACAGGTTGGCGAGGAAAGAGTTCGCCACAATCTGAGGAGAGGAGAACAACAAGAGACATGAGTACAGGAAATAGATAACGCCCACACCGCAAAAGGGATATATTCAAAACTGTCATGTGGTGTTATCCTAAAATCTTGGGTCCAGATAGTGTAATCTTTAAAGGTTTAAAAAAAAAAAAAAAAAAAAAAAAAAAAAAAAAAAAAAAACACAAATTCGAGATTCAAATGCTGACAACAATTAACCCAAATTACAAATCATGAAAAGAAACTTGAAATAAGCTGAATTGTCTGCCAGTAGAAGATACAGTGGCTTGCCAAACTATTTGGCTCCCTTGAACTTTGTGACCTTTTGCCACATTTCTGGCTTCAAACATTAAGATATAAAACTGTAATTTCTTGTGAAGAATCAACAACAAGTGGGACACAATCATGAAGTGGAACACACTTTATTGGATATTTTAAACTTTTTTAACAAATCAAAAATGAAAAATTGGGCGTACAAAATCATTCAGCCCCTTTACTTTCAGTGCAATAAACTCTGTCCAGAAGTTCAGTGAGGATCTCTGAATGATTCAATGTTGACCTAAATGATTAACGATGATAAATGGAATCCACCTTTGTGTAATCAAGTCTCTGTATAAATGCACCTGCACTGTGATAGTCTCAGAGGTCTGTTTAAAGTGCAGAGAGCATCATGAAGAACAAGGAACACACCAGGCAGGTCCGAGATACTGTTGTGGAGAAGTTTAAAGCTGGATTTGGATACAAAAAGATTTCCCAAGCTTTAAACATCCCAAGGAGCACTGTGCAAGCAATAATATTGAAATAGAAGGAGTATCAGACCACTGTAAATCTACCAAGATCTGGCCGTCCCCCTAAACTTTCAGCTCATACAAGGAGAAGACTGATCAGAGATGCAGCCAAGAGGCCCATGATCACTCTGGATGAACTGCAGAGGTCTACAGCTGAGGTGGGAGAATCTGTCCATAGGACAACAATCAGTCGTATACTGCACAAATCTGGCCTTTATGGAAGAGTGGCAAGAAGGAAGCCATTTCTTAAAGATATCCATAAAAAGTGCCGTTTAAAGTTTGCCACAAGCCACCTGGGAGACACATCAAACATGTGGAAGAAGGTGCTGTGGTCAGATGAGACCAAAATCAAACTTTTTGGCAACAATGCAATATGTTATGTTTGGCGTAAAAGCAGCACAGCTCATCACCCTCAACACACCATCCCCACTGTCAAACATGGTGGTGGCAGCATCATGGTTTGGGCCTGCTTTTCTTCAGCAGGGACAGGAAAGATGGTTAAAATTGATGGGAAGATGGATGGAGCCAAATACAGGACCATTCTGGAAGAAAACATGATGGAGTCCGCAAAAGACCTGAGACTGGGACGGAGATTTGTCTTCCAACAAGACAATGATCCAAAACATAAAGCAAAAGCTACAATGGCATGGTTCACCAAAAAACATATCAAGGTGTTAGAATGGCCAAGTCAAAGTCCAGACCTCAATCCAATTGAGAATCTGTGGAAAGAACTGAAAACTGCTGTTCACAAACGCTCTCCATCCAACCTCACTGAGCACGAGCTGTTTTGCAAAAAGGAATGGGCAAAAATATCAGTTTCTCGATGTGCAAAACTGATAGAAGCATACCCCAAGCGACTTGCAGCTGTAATCGCAGCAAAAGGTGGCGCTACAAAGTATGGTAATTTTTCGTTTATTTGTTAAAAAAGTTTAACGTTTCCCTGATTAAGATTTCAGTATCTGATTGAAATGTCTGACAAATTTTAATCCTGCCAATAAAATCTATCCTTATGTATTTCAAAGTTTACATTGTAATTTTATAACTAATTTCACCTGTTTAGAATTCATTCATATTTCAAATGGTTTGGGCACAATTTTTTAAATGACAAAAAAAATCTTACAATGTCATGTTTTTTTTTTCCAATTTTGCAACAACCCAATTATTGTTTCTTAATTAGGATATAGCCCAAGCCTAAGATTGATGTGCACTAACTGAGAAATATTTCCCTACTTTTGCAAAAATCTTAGTCTATTTCTCGTCTACAGATGAGGCAGAGCGAACCTGCAGTGCATAGTTCTTGGAGATCCTCTCCACCATGTACGGTACAGTCGTCTGAAAGATCTCTTTGAAGGTCAGCGGGTTCATCATGGTGAAAACCCCGGCGAAGTGTTCCAGCACCTCCTTCTCCTCCTTCATGCGAACAGTCTGGCAGTTGGCCACTCTGATGTATGTCTGCTGGTTATTGGCAACCTGCACCTGGTCATGGGAGAAAACCATTTCATCAGGTCAGAGACACAAGATCAGTTGTTAAAATCAGCTGTCAAACACCACAATTGGCATGGTAAAGGGTCCAATAACTGGACAACTGTACAAATTAAAGACAATCTTTTCATTGCTCAAGGGATACAATATTTTATTATTAACCGATTTGTAAGGCAGGAGAAAACTTTACCTGTTGCTGAAAATACTAAATATTGATCAGTGAATATTCACTGAATATGGAATAAATGAAATCTCAATTTGTTAATGGCATCTCTCCTGTTTAAAGAATTTAAGGTTATTATATAATGTGAATATTTATAATTTATTTCTTCACATAAAAAGGACAGAAATGTGCAGATGTTATATATACACATAATTTTTTATTTTTATTTTTATTACTGATCTGCCCCATTGGAGATAAATTGTGCATATGTTTTACTCAGTTCATGGGCCTCTGATCAGAGAGCATAAAAGTCAAAAAAATAGATTTTTCTTATTTCTGGTGGTATAGTCTAGTACCTGGTAGATGTCCAAGGCCTGCATGGCATATTTAACCAGTTTAATGTAGATCTGTGTCTCCTTTGGCTGTAGCTGCTTGTTGGGAATGAACTGAGCCTCTACGGTGGGGGGGAAAACAAACAAAAGTTAAAAGATCAGTGTTGATGCTTCTTCAAGATGCTTTTAAATGAAGGCTTGCTGCTCATGAGTGTGTGCCCCCTCACCTCCGGGGGCCTTGCAGGAAGTGATGCCCCAGGTGATCGTCTTCACACCGCACACCAGCGTCTTGACCAAGCTGCGGCAGTCCGACACCTGGAACGTCTGCTTGTCTTCCTTCTCACCGGGGCGGTCGAATGGTGTCGCGGGGGCCGGGGGCGCTGCCGTGGCGACAGGTGTGGGAGGGGCAGGGGGCGCGATGGCAGGCGTGGTAGACGGAGTGGGCGTGGCCGGGACGCCCGGCAATGCCACCGAATCCACCACGCCCATCTCTGACTGGGGCTTGCACTTCTTGAAGATGGAGACGAGCTGGTAGCGCGCGATGGTGTGAAATTTCAGAACAAACACCTGGTTTATTAAATAAAGAGGGAAATATTTAAATTTACAGTTTTCAGTAATTGTCAGTTGAAGATGTTTCCATGGTGATCATCATGGTGATGGATGGTGATATCAGGAGAGTATGGCTGCTGAGAATCCTGATTCTCTGTTTAACCAGTTGAAGGCTGCCCACTTAAAAAAACTGCCGATTGATTGATAATTGATAAAATATGGACAAATAAACAGTCAGTATTGGATCTACCAAATGGATGTATTTTACAAGCCCCCGAAAAAGAGACAATTTTCAGGGTGGATAGAAATGCTCCTACATGTGCTACAATCCCCCCAAAGTCAGTGTTGGAATGGCAAAACTGTCAGTCTTCAAGTGTAAAAGTGTTCAAGGAGCTATGATTTATTGTTTAAAAGTTATAAAAGGTTTAATGAACAGTGTGGAATTTTGTCATCCATGATGATGGTGGTTTCATTCCAATGAACAACATGAAATATTTTAATTCAAGAGTATAACGTAAATCATGGAAAACAAAAATGATCCATTTAAGATCTGGCAGGCTACTTAACCCTCTATTGCATGAAATATTACATAGACATGGTAACAATTGTTTTTATCATTTAAAAAACAGCCTAGATATTGTGATATACATATAGCAAGTTCAGTTATTTTATTTAGTGAAAATGTTCCCAAATACTGAATAAAGGTTGTGAGACATGGATGCTTACATGACCAAAAGAGATTGGTAAACAGGATATCCTGGTCATGTGACCTAATAAATTGTATTTTCTTCAAAAATAATTGTGGAGCTAGGCTTTTCATGCCTAACTGTAAAAATATTGACTTTTATATCACAGCTTTTTTAGAAAAAATAAAGTCATATAGCAACACTATCCAATAAAGGGTTAATCATATTTGTTATATTAATTATTTTAATTTACAGTAAAACCCCTGTACAGTGTTTATGTTGACTGGGCCTGCAGAATATCAGTGCGCATTTCTGACAGAAGTGGGAGTGGCCCGCTCTCCATTACAACGATATTGTCCATCAGAGCAACCCTAACACGAAGTATGTTTTTTTTTTCTGGCTCAGCTCACCTCCAACATCCTCATCAGGATGTCGCGCCCATTGCCATTCTCCTGCTCAGACTTGGAGCGGATGCAGTCGACCAGGTTGAGCAGCAGCTTGCAGGACATGGTCTGGATGTTGCTGGGCAGCGACTCATCATCAATGTTCTTGGCAAAGAGCTGCACGGCCAGCGATAAGTCTGTCAGAGGCAAGTTCTGCCGAACGTGGTGCACCAGGTCCGCTAGCGTGCTGTAGGCCAAAGGTCTGGAGAGGAAGGTAGAGAACGTTGATGTGACGTTAACTCAGGGTTCCCACTAACCTTGCATTATTCTACAGGGCACATCATGTCATAAACTAATACATTCCCCTTTAATATGTGCCTTAATATGCAATCTACATTTGCTCACATGTACCTCTATTCTACATAATTAAGCTGTGTGTCGCACAAATATTTTTTACCTGAGATAATGACAATGACTCTTGAATAAAGTCAAATCAACTAATTTACAGCTTTAATGCTAATTTTGTTGTGTTATATCACATTCATTTATGCTAACAGTGAAAATAAAAGCATGCCAGCAGTTCAAATTGACATGATATTATGTTTTAGGTATTATTATGTTATGTGAAACCTGCCTAATTTTCTCATGTTAAGAGCGCCTCTATTCCCTCTGCACCGAAAGGGGTCTGAAAAGTCACAAACTCTAGCGACAAAGTCAAAATTGTCAGATGGAACCTAGAGGTGACGACAGTCTTGCATATGCATAACTTAACTCATTTGCATCCGTTCACAGGTAAGGGAGAGGATAAAAAAAATTTAACCTTAATACTTTTCGGGATTTATGACCTATTTTTTCCATGTTTGACATAGGACAATTGGACACATTGGAACACTACATTTAGAGAAGATTTGTAAATGTGATTTTACAGTTTAAATTCAAGTGACAACTAAAAACACTTTGCTATGGTGAACTGCCATTTTCCAAAAAGTTAGTATGATGACAGTCAGGAGAGGTGGAGACAAGCAAAGCCTGATAGATATGGAAAGCAGCTGCAGGATGGGAGTGGAAGCGGCATATGTGAGGCAGAAAGAGAGCGAGGACGAGCTAATGAGTGACAGTGATAGTCCTGCCAGGTCCCATCCTAACGCCTCGTTTCCCACGCAGCACTAATGCACCATGACAGGTATTTTGTTGATGAGGTGAGCCGGTCTAGCAACAGGGGGGAAAGTGAGTGAGGGTCTGAAATGAGCCTGAAGGAGGCAGCTTTTCCTTTCAGAGACGCAGGTCAGTGTGACATGTTGACAGTCTGTGCTGCAGTGTTCAGCTTCTCTGAGAAATTCAGCAGATCTGTTTGAATAATATGCTCAGACACTTAGCCTGAAGAGGGGGGGGGGCAGACAAAGAGACAGGGGCAGAGACACAGCCAGAGAAAGAGAACCAACACCCAGGAGAAGGAGATCACACAAACACACGACTCACCGAAGAGTTTCTCGAGCTGTGTAGCCAGACCCGATCAGGATGGATTCATCAAAAAGTTTGTCCATGCAAGGAATAAACTCTGAAACACATCAGAAAAATAGATATTAATTGGCAGGATTAAAAAATTAGTGGACATTTCAGCCAAATACTGAAAGCAAATGTGTTTAATATTAAGAGGTAAAAATGTCTTTTTTTTGGTCTAATTAGTCCAATATTGAGTAGAATTATCTTATTTCACTGGCAGATATTAGATCTGATTTCTTTTTTTCCTTGATTTCAGTCAATTTAATTTATTTTAAGAACATTTTTCGAAAACAAGACCAAATCAGAGCTGCAACGATTAGTTGCCTAGTTGCAAACTAGGCAATTAATAAACTATTTTTATATTTTTTTAAACTCAAATATACACTGCCTCTTTCCTCCTCAATCTACGATTTCTTTGTGCAAAATGAGCCAAATCGCTGAAGTATCTCTGCAGAAATGTCCCTCTCAAAGATCTCGCTGATGGTCGGTCTGAGTTTTTTTATTCCATTTCACCCAGTCTCTCATTGACTGACTGCTTAAAATGAGGTGTGAAAATCTAGATTAGCAAATGTTTGAAGCAGAAAGAAAACACTGAGCTTCAATTAGGACTTGAAGATTCTCCCACGTTCGCCAGTAAGGGAAGAAGGGAAATCACATTAATCGCATTCATTCGCATGTGTGTGCGTGTGTGTCTCCGTACGGCTGCGTAGGTCAGTTGTGAGGATGTGCTTGGCTGCAATTAGCAGCTCCTTGCGGAGGTGAGCAGTCTCAGAGGGGCAGTTCGACAGCAGCTGCAGCATGCCCTTCACCATCTGCTGTGAGTACTTCCCCACCAGGTCCTGATGGAGAAGAGACACATACACACACATGACTTCACAAAGGAGACGCTTTGTTCCTAAAATTGCACTAGAGGAACCCAATGGGACATTGAAGGAATACTTGACCTACGAAAAAATATGCTATGGTTTTACAAGAAAAAAATATGGGTACAATTTCAAACTCAGGAAGTGTACTCTGAATTATGTTTTGAATATGTTAATATTTGCCAGATGCATCATATTACAGCACAGAGCACCACAGTACCACACACTAAAAGAACACCTATACCATAAAACATTTACACATTCCAAAATAGGACAATAAAGAGCCTAACAGTTGAGTTTTAAGATCAGTGATGAAGAGGAATCCTTGAGATTGTTTCAGGAAGAGGGATCATACTACATGAACACACTCTTCCCAAGCTCAGTACAAGTGCTGGGAACAGAGACATTTAAAATGTCCAAAAAAGTCTGATTTATACTGAAAACGCCACATCTTATACTAATATTTGTTCAATTAATAAAATGTAATGTTTTGTTTCTGGGCAGAAATGGGGCTGTTGCAGGTCAACTCAACAAGACATTAAATCTCATATTGAAAAAATATTTGTAGGTGAGTAAGAAATTATTTATTATAAAATTGGTTTTGTATATTTGTGCTAATTATTTCAGTCTTTCTTGTCTACACAAATCCAGAGCTAGTTTCAAATGAAGTAATTTCATGTTTATATGAAGAATATTAAGCTTTTTTATCTATGTTTTTTAAATGTGTTTTCTCTTTATTCTTTTATATCAGTGAGCACAATATATTAAGCTCTGCTTTTTGCCAATCACCCGACACCAAGAGGAAGAGAAATCCACCAGAAAACAACTCCTTACAAGATGTGTGCTTCATTTATTACCTCTTTTTTATTTAAGGATGTTTGCTAAAAGTTATACTTTAATTGCATTTTTTAAAAACTTTCTATCAGCACAAAAAAAAAAAAAAATGGTGAGAAAAGCCACATACAGACAGTCGTGAAACGGTTTCAATTTACAAAGAATGAGCCCACAAATCTATTCTTTAGCAGTGAAAACACTGTACCTGGTAGATTCGAATGATGTATGCTAGGAACGACAGCGTCTTGATCTGAGCAGCGATGAAGTCTGCATACAGCTCCTTGTTATAGAGCTTATGTTGCCTGCAAAGGAAACAGTACAATTTACATACAAAATCCATTTAGTCCAATCAAAGGCATTAATAAGGCTGTATACCTGCAGAAGGTAGTGATTATAGAGGTTGAAATCATCAGTTTACAGGAGTTAAGACTACATGGGTGAAGTGTTTTGTGTTTGTGTCACAGCTGTTAACTGAGAAACTTTCTACGAACCTGCCAGAGACTATTACCAGGCTTTTTCCTGAATTAACTCTGCTCCATTTCCTTTACTGTTCGGAATGCTTATCACAACCATCCCTTCCAAACCCTGAGAGCTTTCACCTACTGCTAGGCCAATTTCTACAATTTTACCTTAATTCTGGCATTTGGCAGGCAAAGTATCAAGCAACACCATCAACAAACTTACTGTCAGGTAGGGAAAAAAAATCAATTCTCTTAAATGTGCCCAAACCCATTTCATAGGCTGTAAAGTAAAAAATTAAATTACTTAAAGTCCTACTTTAAGACTCACTGGCACAGCCTGCACAAACGAGCCTGCCCAGATACATAAAAACACAGATCTGCATCTTACCTGGCCTGCGGGGACACCTGGAGCATGATGGTGTTCATGATGAGCGGAACAAACTCGGACACCACGTTGTGAATGTTCAGTTTATAGAGCTGAAGGGACAAAACACACATAACCACAAGCTCATAAATGAAACTATAACCTTATTTAATACATACACACACACACATTATCACAGCTGAACCTTTAACTATAGCAAACATCGTTCTCATCATGTTGCCCCTGCTGAACATTGATTATCATCCAATATGAAAATGTTTAAAGCTTTTGCATCAACACTGAATGTACATGACTGAGCTTTGAACACAGATTAGCTGATGGAAATACTCACATTAAAAATACAGTTTTAAAGTTACTGAATGCTGAAACAGAATCAAATATATAAGAAAAAGTCCAATGTGTCTCTGTTGCAGTGGTGTCATCTCAGTTTAAGGCAGGAATTCACTCTTGTAGAGGGGTTAGGGTTAGAAAAATGAAACTAGTATCAGCTATTGCCCATCAATAATCACAATTATGCAGAATATCAGTTATAGACTGACAATAATCACTATTAATGTATAACAACAGCTATAGACTACCGATAATCTCTATTAATGCATAATATCAGCTATGGACTATCAATTACTAATTATTCACATTTACTTCTGTTGCAAATGTACCTTAAAGGCATATTTTAACATGTGAGTGGGCAAATCATTTTCATTCAGGTGTTTTTTTATGATTATTGGAACAATGAGAAATGGTCTCAATAACGCAAAGCTCAATTCTGTAAATTCTCAAAAAACATGTTAAAATAAACCAAAACTGGCCGAACCGGCTTCAGTCATATTGTCCTATTGAAATTTAACATTTCCTGAGTAATAATTTTAAATTTGTTTACTATAGTAAAAGGTATGATGAGTTTTTTTGCTTGAATGATTTATCGTTTTAAGAGGAAAATTGCAATTTCAAGCAATGCGATTCCGGAGATTGTCAAAGCTCTGTTTGCTACCAAAGATGTGTATGCTACCTCCATGCAGTGATACACAACTCTGAACGTTGAGTTAAAAGCACAAATTATTATTAAAAATGTGTCTATTATAGTCAAGATATGGTGAGTATCATACCTAAGTAACACCTCTGCTCTTAGCGGAAAACATGCTGCAAATTACACAACTCCAATTGACTATAAACATGAGCCAATTCTGTCATTGTGTCAAAAAAGTTTTGGATAAATGGCAACGTAATTTCAACCTGCATTGTTATGTGTTTTTCTCTCACCTGGTACATCAACACCACAATGATGGGCAGCTCTGCCAGCACCTTGAGAGACAACGAACCCCGAGGGATGATTGTGTGCTGGCAACAGAAACCAAGACAGCAGCATGAGGAAGACTGTAATTAATCTAACAGGTAAGTAATGTAAATGCCTCAAACTATATGACAGGAAGAGATTCTGACTGAAAAAATACCGATAGGAAACTGTGGGTCCACTGAACAATGGTAATTTGAGATAATCAGCAGTGACTTATTAAATCCCCCCTACAAATGTTTTTTAATCCATCGTTTTCACAAAGATGCTATGTCATCAGCGAGAACAGATTTATTGTTCAGGGAGAAACTGCAACTTGCAGCTCTTCAATTGAGTGATTGAAACCAAAGAGGCTGCTTCGGAGAGGTTTATAAAAATAGGGGGGGGGAAAAAAGAACATGCAGAGGAAGATGTAGATGTAGAGTATTCCAGTTTCTGAAATACTCAGACCAGCCTGTCCACCAACCATTCCATATTCAGTCACTTAAACAAACTTTCTTCTCTATTCTGATGCTCTTTCATCCTGACCATGTTCACAAGCCTATAGGCATTGAGTTGCTGCCATGTGATTGGCTGATTAGAAATTTGTTTTAACAAGCAGTTGTACAAGTCTACTTAATAAAGTGGCTGGTGGATGTCTGTTTGTGCCAAGTAAATAAATGTGTATTTAAGTTCAGCTATTGTATGTATCTCTAGTTTATTTAAATATGTATCAGATGCAAAAAAAACATGAATTTTATTGAAACACATGGTTCCTGTTTTTTGTTCAGTCTCAGTACCCCAAACATTGCTCCTTCATATGGTGATTTCAGACTGTAAACTGCAGACCACATTTAATTAACTACTGAAAAAGCTTAGGTGTTAAAATTATGACTTTACCATGAGCTGAGGGCTGTTTATTTAGCCACATTAACAATCCTTTGACCTGATTACCAACCCTCACTGACTATAATCTGGATGTTCTCTGCTTAGAAGACAATTAAATAGTACAGCCACATGGCTTGTTTTGTACTTTGCTTAAAGGTAAACATATAGAATTTCTCATGTGTTTCATGTGTCTATTCAGGCAACTTGATTTCACAAATTTACAATCACAATATCAGTTTTCCATTCATTTAGAGATCTCTGGGTGTTCAATGATTATTAGTGCATATTCAGTGAGTCGCAAATGCTGCTGAACAAATATGTTATGTTTGGATTTAATGGATTTCCTGAGAATATGAAATTCAGAGAATAATTACAGTTATGATGTCTCTTCTGTTATTCTGCCAAGAGTGTGCTACTGCCATCCAGTGGTTGGAGACGGGAGTGTACAAAATAACAGGGATCTGATGGCGGCCACACAATCTGCTAGAAAGTGTTGTTCACTCACCGTTCGTGTTTCACTGTCTTCCCTCTCTGGTGCAGTCTTCACCAACACTGAAGTAATCATTCCCACCATTTCTGGGGAGGGAACTGTGTTTTCCGCTATCACCTGCGGGTTCTCAAAGTACCTGGCCTAGTGGGAGCAGAAACAGAAAGTAGTGAAGAGGACAAAAAAAAATGGCATTTCAATAAGGAAAAAAGAAGATGGCACACCACCTGCTGCTAAAGTTGTACTTACAACAACTTTCGGAAGGTCTTTGTAAATCTGCTTCACAAAGTCCAGAAAGTGATGAATCTGAAGAGAAGATTAGAAGGAAAACTGAATGAGAGGGACTCAACTGTAGAGATTTTCAAATATTCTTTCTTTTTCATAAAGAAAGAGAGGAAGTGATTATTTTAGCTCTGTCAATATCAATCAATTTCAAAAGCAATAAGGCTGACATTCTCACCTCCTGAGAAATGGGAGGGCGGAACTGTTTGTGCAGCTCGATAATAATGCGAAGGCATATCAGCACATTTTCTTCACTTTCAATCTGCGTGGAAGAATAAAAAGCAAGAAAAAACATTAATATAATGTAGCCATGTAAGCATAAACAACCTATACTTATTGATTTATTTGTTTTGTACAATACCCACAGTGAGTTGGATATTTCAAAATCACCAGCAATGCTCTTAGTTTTTCAATCTACTACACCGCTTTAATTTTATTAATTCTTTAAACCTGCTACAGAATGAAGTCATCAGATCCACAGGGACAATTTTACAATGTTTGGAAGTGTTAGCAACTTTCAGTAAATAAAGTTGCCAGTGACACATTTTCATTTTTCACAGACGTCTCTGTGAGCTCAGCAGGGGATCTCAGATCTTATCAGTTTTACTTACAGCATCAAAAGGTTAATCCGCAAACTAGGACTGAAGCAAACATCGCGTTACATGTGGTAACTTTAGTCATGTATGGTGAGTGTTAAGCCCGAATCATGTATCGTTTTTTACATTTTTATATATATATATATGGCTGCATCTCTGATCAGTCTTCTCCTTGTATGAGCTGAACGTTTAGGGGGACGGCCAGATCTTGGTAGATTTACAGTGGTCTGATACTCCTTCCATTTCAATTTTATTGCTTGCACAGTGCTTCTTGGGATGTTTAAAGCTTGGGAAATCTTTTTGTATCCAAATCCAGCTTTAAACTTCTCCACAACAGTATCTCAGACCTGCCTGGTGTGTTCCTTGTTCTTCATGATGCTCTCTGCACTTTAAACAGACCTCTGAGACTATCACAGTGCAGGTGCATTTATACAGAGACTTGATTACACACAAGTGGATTCCATTTATCATCGTTAATCATTTTGGTCAACATGGAATTATTCAGAGATCCTCACTGAACTTCTGGACAGAGTTGCACTGAAAGTAAAGGGGCTGAATGATTTTGTACGCCCAATTTTTCATTTTTGATTTGTTAAAAAAGTTTAAAATATCCAATAAAGTGTGTTCCACTTCATGATTATGTCCCACTTGTTGTTGATTCTTCACAAGAAATTACAGTTTTATATCTTAATGTTTGAAGCCTGAAATGTGGCAAAAGGTCACAAAGTTCAAATAGTTTCGCAAGCCACTGTATGTGTATATATATATATATATATATATATATATATATATATATATATATATATATATATATATATATATACACACACACATATATACATGAATCCTACCTCCAGGAAAGGGAACATCACAGACAGGATGCCCTTGGTGTGCGGCCGCAGGTGTTCGTTCGTGGGGATGCGGTGGATGATTTCCAGCACCAGCTTCCTCAATTGCTGCAAAGGAAAAAAAAAATCACATTTTGAAATCCAAGAATCAACCATGCAAACAGTATATGATCTGAACTAGCCCAGATGATTGTGATGAAGGTCATGATCACAAAGAGAACTGAATGCCAGGTAAGAGATAAAAACTGACATGAAAGGAGGAAGGAAGAGGCTACATACCTGTGTGGGTTTTTCTTGAAGGAACTGCACCTCTCCATCTTGTAGAAATGTGAGGAATCGAGGGATGATATGTTCCAAGAAGGTGGAGTATTGAGGCGAAGAGGTCACATTCTGGCAATAAAAAGCACACACATTTTACATCATGAAGTGAACCAGCCCAGTTTATCCTGAGACACGTTCCAGCACTGCACACTATTTTTTCCATGTACTTTTTATTTGCTGTGACAAGTTTATTTAAATCCAAAACATGTTTTCCCCCTTCAGTTAGAACTTAAAAAAAAAAAAACTCAGGAGAACCACTTTTAAGTAGGATCCATAAAATCTCTTTAAAAAAAACCTAATCCATCAGCATGGACAGAAGAAAATGAATCTATTATATTTTCTATTACACGCTGAGAACATTCATCACACTCACCTCAAAGTTCTCACTGACCTCCTGCATCATCTTGAGCTTTGTTTCATCCGCTGGAAGTTGAAGGACAAAGTGCAACGCCATTAATCAAGACCTTTAATGACATGGTTTCACTGTTCACCGCCATCTCTGTGAGCTCAGCAGGGGCTCTCAGATCTTATCAGTTTTACTTTCAGCGTCCAGTTTGATCAGAAGGTACATCAGGAAACACACACACATTTACTCCTCTCTCTCTATCTCTCTCTCTCTCTCTCACACACACACACACACGCACACATACACTTCTGACTGGACTAAAGCATATCGCTCTCATCACATCGCCCCTGCTGAACACACAAACCTAACACCAATTATCACCTAATAAACATTTGTGACAAAGTATACATGAATAAATATGACTATTTACAAGAATCTGAATGTGCAATATTATCAAAATTTGAAACAAGAAATTCGTCACTGACACTAAATTTAAAGGATTTGAATAATTGTTGTGTTTTTTCTTTTGGTGTTTTCAGACTTGTGTAATGAACTGCACTAAATCCACATTTAAGTTGATGTGTAATATTAATATGTTAATGAATATGCACTGTATAATAGTTAATTTAATTAAAATCTGTTGATACAAAAAATTAAGTCAACAGCATGAAAGGCAATGAACCCACATCTAACAGGTAGAGCAGGTACAGTAAAACATTACATTACATTAGTCAAACCCCAGCTCTAAAAACCACACTATGAAAACACTTATCTGTGTTTTAACCAGCTTTAAACATTGTTGTTTAAAATATTTTTTGCCTCTTTTATAGGTTTTATATTATTTGTATATGCTGCAGCAGTTTATTGCTCTTCTATAGGTTTTATTTGTACATACAAGGCACTGTGACCAATTACAAGATAAAATCACGTCTTTAAATGTGCTTTATTTATTGATTGATTGATTGATTGGTTGGTTGGTTGGTTGGTTGATGAACTTACGCGTGTTTGTATCTGTGAGCGCTGCCACAAACTGCAGGTACTTCTTCATCAAAGTGGTCTGGTCCACCACAGTGGGGCTGGGGGCAGGCACGAAGGCCATGATTGGGACAGACTGGGCTGCAGAGGAGGGAAAATGCAGGTATGAGGTAAATGCAGTGATACACAATCAGGACTCTTGTTGTGTATCACTGCATTTACAAGTTGGACACAACCAGGACTTTGGACACATTTGGATCTTTGCTCCTCATGTTTCCCAGAGTTAACATCATTTTAACTTTAAAAGCCCTAATTATAATTAAAATGTGTCTACTATAGTCAATGAACATGAAGATCATGATATTGATTTTTATTCTCATTTTTCATTTGAAACATGTTTGTGCTATCACTTCTTCCTAAAGACAAATCTGTATTTGTATCCAAGTGTTAGATAAATTTTACTATAAAAGAAAACTAAAAGAAAAAAAAACAGAAAACAATCCTTCATCAATATATTTTAACCAAATTATTAAACTATTTCCCAGCTTTGCGTGAATGTAGTGTAGCATTAGTTTAACAAATATAGATACATACGAAGATCTTTTCTCAAACTTTCTGTATTCATTAATATTTCTAAAACCTCCACAGGCCTGCAAAATGCTATTTAAAAATTATTTTTTTAGGTTTTTCCCGTGTGACATCTTGAACACTGCACATATCAGAGGATGGGGAGAAGAGTCATTTTGTATAACATTTCGTACATAAGCTATGCTGCTTGATAAATCGACCTATGAGAAACAAACCGGTAACAGATTCCCAAACAACATGCCTCTGAAAAGAGCGGGCGCACAATGATGACATCAGTAGAAGCGTTGAAGAGCATCATTTTCCTGCACTCCGGCAGAAATTGTGAATTAAAAGCTAATTTTTAGCTTCAAATGTCAAAACTTCTAACATATAGAGGCATAACTTATTTATTCACCCATGCCACCAGCTATTAAAGTCACTTATAAGGTATATACAGCGTTAACATTCGCTGCCGTTAGCTAATAAGCTAGCTGCCCCCAAAGAAAGAGAGAGTCCGCGCATCCCCTGTCATTAAACTCAATTTAAGATAAAATAGGCACGGACCAAAGCAGAGAACTCAGCTTCCCAGGTAAGAACGTCCACAAAGGCTTAGTGCACAAACGAGGACCTAATAATTATCTAATTTGTTACAATAACGTAGGAAAATAACCGTTTGGACTTACCTAGCGCCGCAGACAGGAAACCACCGCTGCTCTGCCGCCGCGCTGCTGCTTCTGCTCAGATGCGTGATATCCCTCCGCGTTTAACGGACAATACTTTCCCTCTAAATGTAATTTAACACAATAATGGTGTTTTTAGGCCATGTTCTGTTGCAAAGAATATATAGAAATCAAATCTATGTTTATCGGGGTTTATTGGTTAAAAGGGTTTTGTTCTAGTACCAGCGGAAGGATATCGCGTAAAAGCAGCGGCTATAAGACCATCGTTTTCGATGGTCTTCTGGCCGCCGCGAAAGTCGGCGGAGAATGTAACCGTGAAGGCAACTGCGCTGCTCATTCAGGGCCTTTATACTGTATGTTTCTGTACAACATGTAAAGTTGTGTGGAAGATTTTTAAATTCAGGGACTTGGAATTTAAGTTAGTTATTTTAAACCCATGTTATCGCTATAGGATAAAGCCGTGATCTGAAATGTTGTATTGTTATCACTTTGGTGTATCATAAGTGGTTTACGTTTTAATTATTTCTGAAAAAATACGTTTAATTTATTAAGGTTTTATGGTAGGTTAGTAGGAGAGATGCAGGGTTGTCAGGTTGAGAATAAACACAATTTCCTTTCCAAATGAGAAGAAAAACAACCGCAGCTATACTATTTTAAGTAGTTATTAATGTGTTGTGGGTTTCACATTTTTATAAGCCAATAGCTCTACAGTTATAAATATTAGTAAAACATTAATAAATATGATAAATTAATATTTTTTAGAAGAAGCCAAATGCATAATATTACCTATAGACTATCAATAGTCACTATTAATGCATAACATCAACTACAGGCTATCAATAATCACTATTGATGCATAAGATAAACTACAGACTATCAATCTTTAATTAATCATATTTTTATCTATCGTAAATGTACCTTAAAGGGATATTTTTCTAGTTTTTAAGACTCAAAACATGTGAATGGACAAATCTGAGAAATCTGAGAAATAGTCTAAATAACATTAAACCTTAGTTCAGCTTTTAAAATGCTCAGAAACATGTTGAACACAAACCAAACCAGCTTCAGTCATATTGACCTGTTAAATTTAACATGTCTTAAGTAATATGACTCCTACTCACACATCGTAGAGTCCAACTTGTAAATGCAGTGATACACAACCAGGAGTCTGGACACATTTGGATGTTTTATACTCGTGTTTCCCTGCATTAGTGGTGTTAACATTAATTAAACTTTAAAAATTATAAATTAAAAATGTGTCTACTGTAGTCAATATATGGAGAGGCCTTAGAATACACAAACAACACCCCTGAACCTGAAATCAGTTTTGTAAACCAGAGGCCTGACAATTATTTTTTTTACCAGAAGATGGCACCACTGAAGCAGACATTCAGCATCCTGACATCCTGTAATGCTGTGAGCCAAACAAACCTAAAGCCAAACCTTCATGAATAATACAAACACCAACAACCATTTCATCTCTTGAACTGAGTCCAGCTGAGGCCACGTGACCCCAATCAATAAAACAGGTGAAGAAGTTGGCATGAAGTGCTACAAATATTACACTTCCACCTCATTTTCTTTATCTGTGCCTTATGAGTGTGTTTGTAAAGAAACATGGGACATTGATCTCACATCATTGATAGTTGAAACTTTCCTAAGACTAGGACAGTGCTAAAGGATAAATGTGCAATGTGGAAATATAGATGTCTGACTTAACATTGATAGTCATACAGTTAATCAAATGTATTTTTTAATTGTATAGTAGTTAAATTAGTTTGGCCATTATAGTAAATATTCATATGTTTCAGTAGAACTGATGTGACATCTGCCAATCTGTCATGTGACCTGATTTCCTCCTTCATGCTGCACATAAGTGATCTACTGTATGTGTAATACATTTAACAGTCAGGCTGGCAATTAATATATTCGGTTTTTATTTTAGGACCAGTTGCGCCGCTGTTTTCTACTGTTGTTTACCCATGTACTATTTTTAAATTTATCCAATTTTTTTCATGAATTTATTTCTTAACCAGGTCACTCATTTACTGTTCTATGCTGCTGCTGTTTGCATTGATGTAGATGATAATGATGATATTTTTTTCTGATTCACAGCTGGTTTAATGTAAATCTGAATCCCTTCAGTGGTGGAATTGCACTGGTGATCTTGTGATGTGTAATCCAGATGTTGCATGTTATTTACTAGTGAATGTTGTAGATATTAGTTGTGTACTGAGAAGAGTTAATATTACCTTTAACTATTTTCTGATCTGGACTTTTAACCCGCATAGGGTCTTGGTTGTTATTATATTGTTATTACACAGGGGAACTTTTGGGTCCGGTGGACAAGATGGTCATTCCACAACACTATTTATTTATTATTTGTAAAAATAAATAAGGAAATGCATCATGCAACTGCCACAATTGGATAACAAATGTACAAACCAAGTTTTTCCAAAACTATAGTGTATTATTAATGTGTATTATTATTAATTTATTTAGAAATGTGAGCAGTGCCTGAAGAACGTATTAATCCTATCGACCACAGCCATTTTCAATAAAAATAATTATTTGTATCCCTTTTCTTAAGGGTATATTGAAAATAGGTCCCATAGACGTGAAGACCTTTTAAGGGTTAATTATTGCCATCCTGCCTTATGGCTCAGTTGAATGGAGATTTTAAGGATATTTCCTCATAAAATCAATTTTGTACAAAATCTGAAAACTTTGTATTTGTTTTTTTGTTTGTTTTTTTCATTTTCCAAGAAATTACCAGGAATAATGCAGAGGAAACTACACCATATTGAGCTTTATCTGGATATTTTTCAAGAATCTCATTCTGGATGGTCAAATTCATCAAATTTGAGAGCTTAGGTCCCAAAAATGTTTACTTAGCATGAATCATCTCCCATGTATATTTTGTTATTAAGTTAAATAAACAAATCAGAGCTCATTGCCATTTACTGCCACCATATTAAGCTGCTGTCATGCACGCCATGCTGTGGTTCACTATCAGACGTGTGTGTGTCTGACAGTGAGGTAAGGAAGTAGGTAATGGAGTCATGTTGAGAGATGCTCATCATCTCTGGCTCTCCCTGTCTCCTGTGCCATGCTAATTTAATTTAATTCACAACTCCCTTCCTGCAACAGAGTGAACACACAGGCAGAAAGAGATATTCCTTTTCTGTAAATGTCACACATAATGTAAAAAATAAATTGACACATAAGATGACATTCTCATTTTCTCTGGCGCACTCTGTTCCCTGAGTAATAACATGATGATCTGCTAAAAGATGTTTGTCTCAGGCTGGTTGCAGCGTCCTGTTTGTTTCATTAGTGGACTCTTTTTTTTCCTGTCAGGGGCTTTATTCTTTATTCTGAGAGGAGGGGAGTCGATGACACACTGGTTTTCCAGCTTTCCAGAAACCACTCATCAGTCCATTAGATTTGTGCTTTATCACTGGGCTGCTGCTGCTCCCTGTATTGTGTCTCATATATAAAGAGAAGTGCACTTTCCTCCAATCTGAGTCTGAATCATCAACAGAAATGATCCATTCATGCACTTCTATATATATTTACATTTATATATTTATTTGTTTCTGAGGTCAGTGTGAGAAAAGGAAAATGCTTTCTGAACATGAATGTCTTCATAATGATGTACAGGTTAAATTTAGGCAGATTTTTCCTTTCAATCAGCTGGAGTTTCTTTTGGAAGCTTTTGTCATTATCACCTGTTTTCCAAAGGTGTGATGTCAGAGTAGAGTATTCTGTCACTGAAGATGGTAACTGGTTTACACAGGTGTCACAAAGCTACAATTCATTCAATTAGCCACAGCTTTATTCCTTTATTTCTATATTTCATAAAGTGGTTCCACTCTGCACTTTAATGTTGTTGTACATGTAAAACGCATAGGATAGTGAGAAACGCAATTTCAATTCCTTTGTATGTCAAGTACATGTGAAGAAATTGACAATAAAATTGGCTTTGACTCTAGCTCACTCTGACGTCATATGGTCTTCTTTTTTTTGTTCACTATATGTTCCTAGTTTAATCGACCTTAGGACTCAAAACTTATTATCAATTGCCATCTAAAGAAAATTCCATTTTAGACTCACCTGCACATCTTTCTGTCAGACTGCTTTTTTTCATACTAAGAACATCTTTTCATTTCACGATATTAATTAAAATGATCCAGTAAATATTCTGATGTGATGTGTTGACCTGATCTAACAAGATGCTGCCTAGTCCAATCATCAATAAATGACTTGATGTCTTTTTTAAAAACATTTATTCAGAGCTAATTTAGAATTATCGTGTAGATCTGTGTTATGATGTAATTATGTAATTGAGTGTCTGGGATGATGCTGGGAGACACAGCGGTTTTCACACCAGGCTGCACTGACCTTTCCCAGCCAGGCAGCAGCTGCTGCTGTTTACCACCACATACTGTTGCTGCTCCAGCTGCTTCATTAATAACCTTTTGTTGTGTTTTTCACAACATAACCGTTTATATTTTGATGTAAATTTGAACAAAATGCATCTAAATAAGTATAAATAAAAATGAAGGTGTTCTTGCATGTCTAACCTCACTATTTAAAGTAAATGTCATCCCTTTGTCCTATATTCAGTGTTGATTTATGATCTAGACACTTCACAGTCCAACACATGCTTCACTTATACAGATATGAAGTTATAAGGGATCTAAAAAAAACAATAATAATAATAATAATAATAATAAAAACTTAAACATGAGCTAATCTAATTGGGCCATGAAATTCTCCTGAGATGCAACAGTGGTTAAAAATTCAGAAGTACAAATGCTCTTGCCAAAAAAAAAAATCTCAATAACAAGTAAAAGCACTGTGACAGAAGTAATATCAACAAAATGTACTTAAAATTAGTAATCAAAAGTAAAAGTACTTAATATGCTAAGTTATATTATTATCTTGTTTTTATTCATTAAATACATTTTAATGTGTTAGTTTTTCTATATATGCTGAGCCACTTAGTAGATTAATAGTTATTCTACGGCATATATTATATATTATTACTATAATATTTGACACCTTTCACATGATGTGTATAGCAAATAAAAAAAGAAAACAGTGACACGCGGATAAGTGAATATTAGAGTTTAAAAAGTTCATTTGTAAACTAAATAAAGGTGTCAGATAAATAGTGGTAGCAGTAGAAAGTATAATATTTAATTTTGAAATGTTATGGAGTGAAGTAAAAGAATAAATGGAGATACTAGTTCTATGAAATGATCCTTTAGTGCAATACTTGAATGAAGTTTTCACCACACTGAGGTGCAACAAAATTGGATCAAATCCTTCCACTTTTTAATGTGAATAAACATAAAGTTTTTTTTACTGACATATTGTGTATACAACAATAATTATGCCAGAGGAGGAGGCACATAAAATATAATTACATAAAAAACAAAGAAATAGGACTACATAAAAACATTGTAAAGCGGAAAAAGTCACTTGTTCTAACAGCCTTCTCATTGAGTGAGCAGGAAATTCAAGAATTGTTATCTCCCAAAAAGACGAAGAAACGTTTCACCTGCGGCTGGTGACGTCAACCTACTACAACCAATCCGGGCCCTTGTGGAGGAACCTTTTTTGGTAATCCTCTTTCCTGAAGGAGCTGTCCGATCAGCGCAGCGCGCATCGCTCTGTTTGCGCCAGGAATAGTCCGCAGTAAACCGGGCTTACAGCGACTGACTCACCCTTGATGGGATTTCCTGCCCACACTTTCCTCGACTTTGTTTGCTTGACTTGGTAAAAGATGTGTTGTAAAAGCCAGTTTTTATTGGCTTCCAGGTAAAGCGGTGCTGTGTGGAGGCTGCAGACTGCGCTTTTACGCACCGAACTTGAGACTGGACTCAACCACAGAGCGTTGAGGGTCTTCTCTTCAAACACCAGTCATGTTTCCTCGCCTGTACGGGCTGCTGTGGTTCTGTGCGCTGGGCTGCAGCCAACAAACCGGCGGCCAGGCGGATGACGGGAAGCGCTACATCTGCCGGGCGATCCCCCTCAGCGGCGACGCCAGTTGCCCCGTGACTCTGTTACCCGAACTGAGCGTGGGTAGCCAAGAAGAGGAGCTCAGAAACACGGTCATGCAACTTCGGGAGACGATTGTGCAGCAGAAAGAGACGATTTCCAAGCAACTGGGCACCATCAACGAGCTGAACACCAAACTGTCCATCTGCGCCTCGGCCAGCGACGACAGGAAGTACGACAAGGGCTCATGGGGCAAAGAGAAGCAGAACACGATGGGAGACGTCCCCAGGGATCCAAACGACACCATCGACAGTCTTGGGAAAACAATGCAAGGACTTAAGGACCGGCTGGAGAACCTAGAGGTAAATAAGGCGCAATCAAATCTCCCAAAGCATTGTGCCAAATCCACGCGTAAAATAGCCTCCTGATTAATTCTGAATGCGGATTTGCAGGATTACGACTCATTCTCGATTTACAACTCGTGTGTGCATCAGCACTTCTTGGATCTAGAGAGTCTATCAAACAGGATCAGATCAAACAGAGGGTGGGAAAGAGATTAATTGTCTAATTTTCCAGCCTCAACCTCCTATTAGGCAGAACAGATTATGTGACGTCTTCATTATGCTCGTCTGATCAGCTCCAGTTGAATGCTTCAAAGTGGCTGTCTGACAATATGTTTGAATCCATTCAGATCTTCTGTTGATGCTACATACTATGATTTTCATAAAAAAAACCTTGTAGATTATTAAAAAATAGTAGAAATGGTTTGATATTGCATATCCCCTGCATATTCAACAGACACACTTTGATGTATGTCACTGATTCTTTTCAAAAAGACCAACTTGCCTAATTTTATTAATCATCCAGGGTATTTATCACAAGACAGTATTTAAATCATGTTATGAGCTAATTTAATGCATTTTTTTATGTTGTGATATATGTCACATGATTTTTTTTTAAAATAATTATTGAAAGCACTGGTTGATCAAGATGAAATCACAGTTTTTTTAAAGAATCAGTGACATACAATAAAAGTTAAATGAGCGTTGAATATGTGTCGTTTCATATACAATATCAAACCAATTCAACCGCAGTTTAGAACTGAGCAGAATTATTATACAGTCGACCAATAGCTGCAAAAATGTTTACAATTTCACCCACAGTAGACGCTGCAACTTCAGTGATCTCACCTGTGGGATCATGGCCCATAATAATATATTTTTTTATTATATTATTTTGTATTAATTCACATTATTATGATGTGCCTCCTGCTGACATTGCTGTGTCCATCCTGCAGCAGCAGCAAATGAGGGCCAACATATCCGGCGCCTCCTTCCCTAGCGAACTACGTAACCTGCTGCAGCGACGCCTCAGGGAGCTGGAGAAGCAGTTGCTGAAGAAGGTCAGCAGCCTGGAGGAGGAGAAGAGCCTGCTCTCCAACGCCACGGCCGCCTACCGCCTGAAGACCGAGAGCACACTCAACGCCCTGGTGGAGAGGATCAGTGAGCTGGAGAAAGGTACCAGATATCAGATCAGGAGTCCAGAGGAAATATGCTTTGGAATTTGGTATATGGTTCTGCAAAAAAAACATAAAGAATTAAAATTCCCATGCATCTTCTATACTATCCAGATAGTAAAAATCTTTTGGCCCACACCTGACTAGTTTATCCGGCCCATGTATGGCATGGAATGATGCCACCTGGTAGGCCACAACCAAACCATGACAATGCCAAAAGACAGCCAAAAAAAAAATCTGAATGAACCAGAACTCAACTGATTTCAGACCACCACACTCACCACCAGCCCAAGAGCACTCAACCGAATGTGGCCCACTGTATAGTGTACGGCGGGCCACATTCACTTGAGTTTTGTTTTGAGTTCTGACCCACAGTATGGTGTATAATGGGCTGAGTTCGGTTGAGTTCTGGTTCAGTCAGTCTGTTTTTGGCTGAGGTCTTGCACTGTGATGGTTTGGTGGTGGCCCAATCATTTTGGCAAACAGAAGGGGACCACCCAATTTCCAATAATTTTAATGCCATATGTATTATGTCAGGTTTGGGCCTGTATAATTTTGGTGATCTATTCAACTTACTTTTCCTGTTGTGTAGCACAATGGCTTGACTAGCATAACTAAAGTTGGTAGGTGTGGAGGCAAGAAAATGCCTAAAGCATCTTATTTTCAAGGGGTCAGACTTTAAAGTAATAATATAGTCAAAAATAATTGAAAATAAAAACCATTTACCACACTACAAATAAAGCGATGGAGTTGAAACATAAATTTGCACTTTCCTTTTTGAAGAATATGGCACCAAAAGCTGTTTTAACCAGGGATGATGGTTAAAATGTACACATTTAAAGATGGATAGGTACGGAGAAGAGCCCGAAGCTGCTGGTACAACCTCTGGTCTCTCTCTTTGTTCCAGGTGGAGGAGACTTCAAGTCCCCAGAGCAGTTCAAGCTGTCCCTGCCCCAAAGAACCAACTACCTGTACGGCCGCATCACCAAGAGCCTCCCAGAGATGTATGCCTTCACGCTCTGCATGTGGATCAAGTCCAGCGCTGGGCCCGGCATCGGGACGCCCTTCTCCTACGGTGTTCCAGGGCAGGCCAACGAGATAGTGCTGATCGAATGGGGAAATAACCCGATCGAGCTGCTCATTAACGACAAGGCCAGTTAACAGCAGGAAACAGAGCTTCTTTCACTTCATGAAGCCTTTCACTTCATGAATCAATGATGATGTTTATTAAGGACACAATAGTAATCAAGGTTTGATTTTAGTCATGTCAGTTTTATTTGTTTAGCCAAAAATCACAGATTCTCCTTAGTGAAGAATGCTACTACTACTGAACAAGGACAGAGTCAGACCCCCACTCAGGAGTACTGCTACTACTACTACTACTACTACAACTACTACTACTACTGAACAAGGACAGAGCCAGACCCCCACTCAGGAGTACTGCTACTACTACTACTACTACTACTACCACTACTACTACTGAACAAGGACAGAGCCAGACCCCCACTCAGGAGTACTGCTACTACTACTACTACTACTACAACTACTACTACTACTGAACAAGGACAGAGCCAGACCCCCACTCAGGAGTACTGCTACTACTACTACTACTACTACAACTACTACTACTACTGAACAAGGACAGAGCCAGACCCCCACTCAGGAGTACTGCTACTACTACTACTATTACTACTACAACTACTACTACTACTGAACAAGGACAGAGCCAGACCCCCACTCAGGAGTACTGCTACTACTACTACTATTACTACTACAACTACTACTACTACTGAACAAGGACAGAGCCAGACCCCTACTTAGGAGTACTGCTACTACTACTACTATTACTACTACTACTACTGAACCAGGACAGAGTCAGACCCCCCACACAGAAGTACTACTACTACGACTACTACTACTACGACCCTCCAGCAACAGAAGTATTACTAATACTACTACTACTTCTACTACTAGGTAAATGTCTCAGTGACAAATTATATTTGCCTAAAAAGTCAAAAACTAACTACAAAATACAGTTTTAAGTAACATGTGTTTATGTTTGTTTTCTTGTCATTTAAAAGTCCATTTGTATCTGTACAAAATCACACATAATGTGCGTTTTTTTTACATTAAATTTCAAATGGTATAACTGTAAACCAAAGAAACATTTAAAATATTTAATCCACCTAGAATATAAAACTAGTTGATATCATGTGTTTTACATTTTTGTAAAACCCTTTTAAGTTTCTGTAGTAGAGAGTAGATTATCTGGTACCAAGTTTTTAAGATTGCAGTACACATGGCAGTTTTGACATTGTCCTGTTTATGTTAATTACCACAGGACTTGAAGGCACCATTAGAACAGTGTTTCCTGTCTGCAGGTGGCCCAGCTGCCGTTGGAGGTTCGGGACGGAAGGTGGCATCACATCTGCATCTCCTGGACCACGCGGGACGGCCAATGGGATGCCTACCAGGATGGAGAGAAGCTGGGAACGGGGGACAACCTGGCAGCCTGGCACCCCATCAAGCCCGGGGGGGTGATCATCCTGGGCCAGGAGCAGGTAGGGATGATCAGAACCTTGGAAAAAAGCTTCTTAGTTGTAGCTTTAATTTCCTCAGATGAGACTAGACCAAATATATTTCTCAACTTTGTTTTGTTCATGTCGAAAACAAGACAAATTCAATGCCCTGAACCACTGACTTGACCAAATTAACAATGTTTTTTGTTAATGAAAAAAGACAAGATGAAATCTACTTCCTAATTCTACTCCTTACTTCAACAATCAAAAAAGTGCCTTCATTGGCTTCACATCAGCTGTATTACTCCTCCAGCAATAAGTAATTCCTATTGTTACAGATACCTGCCTAGATTAATTTAGTTAAACATTACTATAAATCTGCTGTCAAATACTAAAGAAGAAATACAAAAAATAAAATAAAGTCAGTCCGTCCTTTTTCCCTTAACAGCACATTACAGGTGAGAGGCAGGAATACACCCCTGACAGGTTCCAGCCTATTGTGGTGGACACATACTATTCACTCACACACTCATACATACAGGCCATCTTAAAGTGTCCACCCTCAGCATGTTTTAAAGACTGTGGGAGGAAACCAGAAATCTGGAGAGAACCTACACAGACACAGAGAAAACATGCACACAGGCAACAGTGCTACCCAATGCTACACCATGTCCACTGAAACTAGCCTAAAATACTTAGCATTTTCTTTCACTATGACTAGACTAATGCAGCAAAGGTATGTAATCTATGTTGAGGAAATACAAATAAAAAATCTAAATATGTGCTTCTAAGAAAAAGTGCCAAGCTGATTAATTTTCAAATAAAAACCACAGTGACATATTTGTGACAAGACAGGGTTAGCTCTGATACTGGGAATTAGCAATTTCAGAAAAGTTTCAGAATCGTTTTCTGTGGTCTATTTGGTCTGTTTTCAAAAACCCAGAATTTCCCTTTAAAAAGAAATGGATCTGAGATCTTATGGGTTAAGACAGAATTGAAAAGTGGAAAGATAATTTACTTGAATAGACAATGTAGAGAAACTTAATGCAATTTTGAAAAGGGCAAAATGAAGTAATGAGATAATACAATTAACACAAAGGTTGTAGCAATGTTTTATCAGTTTGATTGGTCAAAACAAGATAATAAAACACATTAAAGCTAAAGGTTTAACCACTTTTGTGATTTTGCATTTCTGTCCAGGACGTGGTGGGCGGGCGTTTTGACGCTGGTCAGGCGTTTGTGGGCGAGTTAAGTCAGGTGAACCTGTGGGACCGCATCCTGAAACCAGTGGAGATACAGTCGATGGCCAACTGCACATCCTATGTACCTGGGAACGTGGTTTCCTGGCTCGCCAGCAACGTGGAGGTGTTCGGGAGGGGAGCATTCAAGAGGCCTCTGGAGGTGTGTCAGGAGCGGCTGCCCAATGCCTGAAACATGTCATGTTTGCCTCTCATTCTATCGGCTGTGTAGATTTTCTGTTTTAGTCACATTCTCCTATTATGAAGCAGTTAACTGTACTTGCTTGTGGTCGCTGTTAAACTTTGACAATTGAGTCAAATAACGGCCTAAGTTATTTATTGACAAAGTTTTTGTCTTTCGTCATCTCTGGATCACTTTAATCCTGAGTTGAAAGGATCAGACTCTTTATATAGGACAGTGGACATTTTACTGAGGACATTTTATATCTTGACGTCAGGTCCAAGCAACTTGTTCAAGAAGCTAGAAGAAGCTCTAAACATGATTCTTGAATCAATTTCTACTGGTGACTTTAGGCTATAATGTCTTATAGGAATTTTAGTCTAAATTTCACAAGTTATACTTTAATAATACTTTAACCCTCTATTGCATGAGATATTATGCGCATGAAGTATTAAAGTTTACTTACCCCAGATAGTGATTTTGGGTGAGGCATTGATGCTCACATGTCTGGGGGGACTATTAATGTGACCTCATATATTATAGTTCATTCAAAATAAAAGCCCCTTTTCACACCCAACAGTAAAATATAGACTTTATATCACAGCTTTTTAGAAAAATTAAAATAAAGTTATTGTTGCCATATCGCAACACTATGCATTAGAGGGTTAATATAAAGAGTTGTGCAAATCATTAAATTCGATAAATATGCAGCCAAATCTAAAGAGAGAAAGTTCCAGGATCTTTAGTTGACTAAACATGTGCCATCACTTCATTAAAATTCACCATATCTCAGGTTTAAAAAAGTCGTCTAAACTGGATGTTGCTGATGAGTAACATTTAATAAAAAATTGGCAAAGAAGACCTGGAAAGTGATGGAAAAAGGGACTAATGTCAGTAATGTCAGTTCAGAGTTTTCAGTTTATCGCTGCCAGAGAAACACCCACCAGGTGTTTTAGTGGATTAATATTTTCTCACTGTGCAGTGATAAATGACAGGATGACTATTGTTATTAGGTGGAAAATTTTTGACATGTCTCTAGTGATTAATCTACCTTTTTGGGATAGTTGATGCTACTTAAATTCATCACTCATTAATGTTAAACTGTACGCTGATGATAGCCTGTTATATCTGTCCTTCAAACTTGACGAGCTGGACACATTTTCAGAATTGAACAACAACAACAAATGAAGAATAATTTCTTGCAGTTAAATGCAGATGTGATGTTGATGAATGTTGAGTCACATCGCTTGCCAGTAAAAATTAAGCAATAAAATAGGTAAAGACGTCCTGGAAAGATGTGAAAAAGTGACCTGACGTTAGTTCAATTTAACTCCAGGAAATTGTCCTGAGTCACTTTATTCTTCATTGTTGCATAAGCGGCATTTCAACTTTCTCTGTATGACCACAGTCATCCACAGTCAACATTATTCACTGATTTTCTGACTTACATTAAGTTTTTTTTTTGCATTTTCCCAAAAACTTTGATAAAAACGATTTAGGCCGTTATTTTGATAGGTGTTGCTTTGAATGTATGTAACTTTGAATGTGAAAACACACTTAAGTGCAAATTATTATGTGAAGGCTGACACATCTACATCATCGCTGTGTCGTTGCTTGGGTTGCTTTTTTTTATTTCTAGTAGAATCTCATCTTTCTCTGCTTTACTCTTGCTTGTAGATATAAAGCTGCCCTCAGGTATTATTGCTATGACTTAAAACCTTCTCAAAAGGCTTTGAAGTAATGAAAATCCAGACCGGCCGTGGTGCCGCGTGTGAGCTGTTGCTGCTCCGTGCTGTAAAACAGCAGATTAGCACTCTGTTATGTCTATTCCTTAACTAGGGAACAGGCTTAAAGCCGACATCAATCAAACGTCTCGTCCTGACAAGTTCACTCTGACCAGGGAAAAGACTGGAAAACAACAACCTGACACTTCACTATAAAAACTGAAATCCTAACAGATAAAGATATCTTGTTTTTTGGGTACAATTAGTCCAATAATAAATATAATTATCTTTTTCTAATGGCAGGTAATTGATCTTATTTCAATTTTGTCCTTGTTTTCATCAATTTGGTCTTGCTTCCAGAAAATAATACCTACATTTTCTTTAAATAAAATTATGGGTCAGTGAGAAATCATGTTTGGCAAGATGAGAAAGTCAAAACACTTTAAAAAAAATGTTTTAAGAAGCATTCATCATGATCAATAAACATTTTGTTTTCATGTTGGTTTCTTGTAAAAAAAAACATCCATTTGAATTGTTCTGTAGCAAAATTATCTGCCACTGGATGAGATAATTCTCAATATTGGACTATTAACCCTTTCACTTATTTCAAGTTCTTTTTTCTATATTTTAGACAATTTCATCTTTATTTCTCTAATGCAAGAACAAATTGACCCAAATGAGGGAAAACATTGAAATCATCTGGAATAAGATGATTCTATTCAATGTTAGACTAATTGTACCAAAACAAGACATTTTCAACTTTTAAGATGTTAGTTTTTGCAGTGCTAATCTACTTGTTGTAATAACTTTACAACAAGTAAACATACAATAACTTTAAACATTTGATGCTTTTGTAGAAATGTTATCATCTATTTAGAGCTGCACCAAAAAGTCACCTTCTTCTATGCTGACCTGACACCAGTGATACTAGTGAGTCTATCACAGTGCTTTTTGAATAACTCCTTGCCTTTTCCATCCAAACAAAACCTCTTTAAGTAGAGAATTGTATCTTCATACCTGCAATGTTGTAAAATATCTTGTAACTTGTAATGTTATGGCAGTGGATTTTTAAACAAACTGCATGCAAACATTCAACAGAGAAAAGTAACCAACAGAAACTCACAGAGCATTGAACTGAATTTATGAATGTACTTGTACACTAATCAGTGTCCAGGAAACTTGTTATGTAGTTTTTATGTGATCTTAACAGTTAGAATATTAATCAGGCATCATCCACCCTGTGTTGTGGCCTTCCTGTGGAGACTTAAGTGCCATTAAATGTTTTCAGAGCGTTAAAAAACAATTTGCTTTGCCAAAAAATGAAAACATGGAAAAAAAATAAAACGTTCTGCAGAAATTAATGTTTGTGGTTTATCTTGTTGATCAGGAAATTTACACACCACTTGTGTTTTTAAATGTTTTGGTATTTATGAATCTTAATTTAAAATAATTCAGATCTTTTTTTGAACATGTCAACTTGTCATCGGTTTAAAATCACATAGCAGCTCTTGTTAGTTTTTTCTGTGGAAGTTGGTGAGGTGAAACAGGGCTACTAGTAATAACACAGTCTTTCAACTCCGATGGCTTGGGTCAAGACAACAACAGGTGTCCCAGGAAGAATTAGTAACGCTTAACAGATGAGACAGGCCGTAAGGTCAGGTGTGACGTCACAGACACAGACTCTCAGACAAAGCAACGGAGAGAGAGAGAGAGAGAGAGAGAGAGAGAGAGAGAGAGAGAGAGAATTGCCCTCTGGAGGCAGGAGAAGTTTTGATGTGGGTGTAGTTGTGTTCAGTGTCAGAATAATCTGAATGATAATACACACACTGTTGTTCAAGAGGCCTCGTCTGAAGACATCTAATTCAGATTGAATGTTCATTTCATATTATAATAGAGTTCTTTGTTGTTCTCCCAACAAAATGTAAATTAAGGTGATGTCAATGATGTTGTTTCTTTTATGTTGCCAGAAAGAAAAGAAGCAATAACATAAAAAAAATCTGTCAACATCTGTTTATTCCCAACAGCCTGAGATTTATGTCTGTGCAAGATGGATACAAGCAGAACCACAATTCAAAAAGTTTTTTTTATAAAAAGTTAAATCTAATTCATATTCTGATCTAATTTCTAACAATATGAACAATTTCTGATTTGTATTTAAGATCAACAACCACATCTTTACAGCAAAAACGTTTTCATTGAATAGACTGAGTTAATCTGCGCTGATATTAGATGATCCATCACACAATCTGATTCTTTCTCATACTAATTTAGCAAACCATCTTTTTCTGTATGATCCAGTAAATTCAAAACTCCAAACCAACCACATGTTCTGGATCCTATTTTTGGCATCTTCACAACAGTCCTCTGTGTAGGAAGCCAACTCTTACTCACAATCAATATCAATAAATCTAGCACTCCCTTACACTGCTTTTAAACAGCTGTAGTTACACCTGTATTAAAAGATCCAGTCTTGACCATCAAACTTTGGTCAAGACTGGCGGGAGAGGGCATCAGGCTTGCCGTTGTGGGAACAAGGATGATAGAACCGGGTGAAGTTGAATCGTCCTCGGAACAGTCTGGCTGATTGAAGGTAAGCCAGATTCTTATGGTCCGAGAAGAATACACAGGGGTGCAGCTTCTCCCTTGAGTACTGGCACAGAGCGGCTACAGCCCCTGCCTCTGAGGTATCTGTCACAATGCTGCTGTGGTGTTAGTGAGGCTAAAACGGCATGACCTTGTAGTCAAAGTGGCCAATGGGTGTGAACGATTCCACCCTTCCGGATTTGTACTAAGTATTGCAGAGGTCCAGCTTCCATAACATGGACTGCCATCTTATATCAGAAAGAATCATTGATAGAGCACATAAAAAAAACTCTTCAAACACTAGAGAGCACTGCAGCAGGAACCGCCTGCAGGAGCCCAGCTCTCTGGAGTATCATTCGGGGGTCGGCAGATGTCATTCACAGGGCTGATGCAGGATTGAGGGGCTGGGAGGAGGAACTTTAGGGTTGGTGGTGGCTGCCGCAGGTATGGGTTGGGGCAGAGGACAGCTCTGCCTGTCCTCGTGTTTCATTCTCTCTTCAGACTTCTCTGTTATACCCTCTGGGAGGTTGTCTTGCACAACAGAGGAAGGAGAACAGATACTCAAACTCATGTTTGAAGACACTCTCCGCCATCAACATCCAGAAAGCAGCGGGTCCAGACAACATCCCTGGTAGGGTGCTGAAAGACTGTGCAGAGGAGCTGACAGATGTTTTTACAGACATCTTCAACACGTCCCTGAGGCAAACCATTGTGCCTTCAGGCTACAAAGCTGCCACCATCATTCCTGTACCAAAGAAATCCTCCCCATCCTGCTTCAACAACTATCCTGTGGCACTGACACCCATTATCATGAAGTGCTTTAAACGATTAGTCTTGTCACATATAAAATCCATCCTGCCCCCCAGCCCGGACCTGTACTAGTTCGCTTACAAAGCGATCCACAGATGACACAATTTGCTCTGCCCCCCCAGCACTCACCCACCTGGACGAGAAAGACTCATATGTGAGAATGCTGTTCATAGACTTCAGCTCAGCGTTCAACACCATAATACCACAACAACTCACCTGCAAACTGGACAAACTGGGCCTTTGCACCTCACTCTGCAACTGGCTGCTGGATTTTCTCTGCCAGAGGCCTCAAGCAGTGCGCATTGGCAACAACATCTCAGACAGGATCACACTGAGCACAGGGACCCCACAAGGCTATGTGCTCAGCCTCCTCCTCTTCACCTTCCTGACACATGACTGCACACCAACCCACAGCTCCAACCACCTTGTGAAGTTTGCCGATGACACAACACTGGTGGGCCTCATCACACACGGTGACAAGACCCACTGCAGGAAAGAGGTAGAGCTTCTGACCAGATGGTGCAAAGACAACAACCTGCTGCTAAACATCAGCAAGACCAAAGAGATTGTTGTCAGCTTCCAGAAAGGCCACACCCAAAACCCCCCATCGACCATCGATGGTGCTGCAGTGGAGAAGGTGAGCAGCACGAAGTTCCTGGGGTTGCATCAGTGATGATCTCTCCTGGACCACCAACACCGCATCACTGGCCAAGAAAGCACAGTAGCGTTTCTACTTCCTGCGCAAACTGAAGCGGGCAAGTGCGCCGCCACCCATCATGACCACATTCTACAGAGGAACTATTGAAAGCATCCTGACCAGCTGCATCATGTGTGGGGCGGGAGCTGTACTGACTACAGGAAGGCAGGAACAGGAAGGCTCTGCAACGCATCGTGAGAACAGCTGAAAGATAATTGGTGTACCACTCACCTCCCTGCAAGATCTTTACACCACCGGCCACAGCTGCAAAGCTATTACAATTGCCACCGATACATGTCACAAAGCATGTTCAGTCTCCTACCCTCTGGAAAGAGGTACAGGAGCCTCCGCTCCCGCACCACCAGACTCATGAACAGCTTCTTCCACCAGGCCGTGAGACTGCTGAACTCTCTCCCCTCCCCACCCATGAGACTGCTGAACTCTCTCCCCTCCTCCCTCTCACCCTCAGCCCCAGCCAGAAGGAACACCAGCCTGGCAGACGAAGTCTAGGTCACTGGACTGTCCTACTAGGCAAAAGTAGCCTTAAGCTACTGCACTTTACTATTGTTAAGAATCTAGTTTAGGATTGTCTCGTCTTGCGCACCTGCACTTTTATGTTGTTTTAATGTTATTGTAAATGTAAAATGCATAGGCTAGTGAGAAACGCAATTTCGATTCCTTTATATGTCAAGTACATGTGAAGAAATTGACAATAACATTGACTTTGACTTTTGACATTGACTTTGACCTACGCGGAGGAACACGGAAATCGAGCAGCCGCAAGAGAATTTAAGATTAATGAAAGACGCAGCTGAGTTTCCGCGGACATACGGCAGGTGGAGTTGGAGGAAAGACTCGATCAGTTGATCATCTAGCAAAGAACGAGTAGAAGCGTTTCAAAGGTCACCATTCGACTAAAAGCAGTAAAGCTAGTACAAGAAATGAAAATAGACATTTCCGTTGGTGCCTTGATTTCATAGAACGGTGTGATTTTTCCACCTGGACCAGCATCATTTGAAAGCAAAGAAAGTGAAGCTGGCATGTTTGATGGAGATTTAGCTGCTGTTGGAATCAGAAACAGAGGATGAGAACTTTGATGGTTTGATTGATGACATTACTCTGCTCTCTGCTCTATTTTTAAAAATGAACACTTGTGTGCTTGTTTTATCTGCGTGTTTTACTGTGCCCGTGCCTATTGATGATTAAAAAAATGTTAGCACTTTGTAATCAATACTTAAATAAAGCACAACCAAACTCAGTTTTGCTTCCGCTCTCTCTCTCTCTCTCTCTCTCTCTCTCTCTCTCTATATATATATATATATATATATATGTATATATATATATATATATATATAATATATATATATATATATATATATATATATATATATATATATATATATATATATAAAGCCAGCTGGATAGCTCAGTTGGTAAGTCACTGGACTGACAAACGGGGACCCACGGTCCCCCTTGGGCAAGACCCTTCAGGCTACTGCCCACCTCATACAATGATGAGAGACAATCAAATACATGAGACACCGGCTCAGATGTCGCCCGGGTTAACAAGGTCTGCGTCAGGTGCTGGGGAACCAGAGCACCTTGATGAGAAGTGGGCTACTGGAACAAGGCGGAAATGGCTGAGATGCGAGAACAAGGTTCTGTTGGAATGCTACTACTCAAGTTACCCCAGTCAGAGGGGTTACATGCAAAGACTGTGGGATGAATGGTTACTTCGGAAACCCACAGTCGAGGCTAACGGCGAAACAACTCGTAGCTCAGTGTCCCAACATCCACAAACGGCAGCTGCTATCACAACTTGAGATTGACGAGATACAACACAAATGCTACGGCAAGGGGGAGCCAGGACGCCAGGTCAGAGGGGAGTTAACACTAACTCCCCAATCGGAGATTGGGAACACAACCCCAACAAGGGTGATCACGCTGAACGAGGCAGCGACTGACCTGAAAGATAAGATCATGGCGAGAATGAACACAAGGCAACCCCGATGCCACTTACAACGGCTAAGTGAAGTACCATCTGAAGGTCTCTTGGAAGATGTGAATGCAGCATTGAGAGCGATCCCTACCACAACAATCACTGAAACCAATGAGCTGATATACACTTCAGCAGCAGTGATCCTAGAGATGCTTGGCTATAAGAGCAACCATGGGAGCCATGAGAAACAATACCCACCATGGAAACGAAGGTGAGGCTAAAATCAAGGCAACACATGGTGAAGTGAGCCAACTGACAGAGGCCCAGAGAGGTGCAATGAAAAGACCAGTGCCCAAGAGGTACAGACAGATGCCCATACCTGAAGCACTCAAAACTGCCAAACAAAGGCTCCAAGCCTTGGCCAGCCGCCTAAAGAGGTACACATGAGAATGAAGCCAGACGAATAAACCGGCTCTTCGCAACTCAACCTGCAAAAGTGTACTCTCAATGGCAGGGTAATAACAGCAGAGCAAGACCACAGCAACCTCCCTGAACAGAATCCAGTTACCATCACAGTGGCAGATATCCAAGAAAGGTATGAAAAACTGGACAGCACCTGGAGGAGGGACCATCATAGGAGGACAAGATGTACCACCGGAACATAACTGAAGTGGCTGATCTCAAGAAATCCTACCAGTGACTCGAAAGGGCTGGACTGAAGGACAGCACAGAGGCACTCATCCTGGCTGCACAGGAACAGGCCCTGAGCACCAGAGCAATAGAGGCCCAGATCTACCACACCAGACAAGACCCAAGGTGTAGGATTGCAAGGAGGCCCCTGAGACAATCCAGCACATAACTGCAGGGTGTAAGATGCTGGCAGGTAAAGCATACATGGAACGCCATAACCAAGTGGCTGGAATAGTGTACAGGAACATCTGTGCGGAGTATGGGCTGGCAACCCCAAGGTCAAAGTGGGAAACACCTCCAAAGGTGGTGGAGAATGACCGAGCTAAGATCCTGTGGGACTTCCAGATCCAGACTGATAAAATGGTAATGGAAAACCAACCAGACATTGTGGTGGTGGATAAAGAGCAGAGGAAAGCCGTGGTGGTGGATGTGGCAATACCAAGTGATGGCAACATCGGGAAAAAGGAGCATGAGAAATTGGAAAAATATCAAGGGCTCAGAGAAGAGATGGAGAAGGCTTGGAAGGTGAAGGCGACAGTGGTGCCCGTGGTGATCGGAGCACTCGGGGCAGTGACCCCCAAACTGGAAGAGTGGCTACAACAGATCCCTGGAAAAACATCAGACATCTCAGTCCAGAAAAGCGCAGTCCTTGGAACAGCAAGGATACTGCGGAGAACCCTCAAGCTCCCTGGCCTCTGGTAGAGGACCCGAGCTTGGAAAGTGGATGAGACCACCCGTGGAAGGGTGAGAAGAGAATTATATTATAACCCCTGCCCTATAGTTAGGTGCTGTATGTGTGTGTTAAATACAGTAATGACTGATTTGATTATTATTTATTTCATAATAATAGTGTTATTTATTTTCTGACGTTCTGTGAATAATCCAGAAAGGGTTATTTGAGTGTGGCTTTCTGGAAAACAATACATTTTTACATTTAGGCACTCCTGCAATCGTCACACCTTTTCTGTTACAAACTGACCCTGGCCCCTCATCAGAGAAGGGAAAAGTTATGTGGCCCTTGCAGGAAAAAGTTTGGGGACCCCTGCTATTGACTGTATCTATTTATTGGATCCTCTTGATTTTTTTTTAGCACTGACAGGTGAATATATGTTTGTTTTGCAAGAGATTTGCATGAGACAGGGTTACCACAAACTAAATTGGCCTTCAGAGATTAATAAAATGAACTCTGAACTGTACTGATCTAATCTGACCAGAATGCAGCTACAGGAGCCCTTAAAAGATCTAAGAAGTTGGATCGCATGACATCAGTATAGTACCGGTGTCTCTGCATTAGCTACTGGTTAACAGAAAAGCTGACTTTAAATAGACTCCTTCATGTATCCCTGACCTTATTGCTCCCTATACTCTGTTGACTGCCAATGTTGAAAAGCAAATATTTTCTCACAAGTTTTCAGGATTGTTATGTTGTGAAGACTTTAAACACTGCACAGCTCAAGGTTGATGCTGATGGAGTTGAGGTGTTCATCTTCTCACCGGCTGCTCCCCACAGCATCTCTGACAGCTAGCATTTATCAGGATGCTTGCAATTAATAATGCTGTGACATCTCTAACAGAGGACAAGCTGTCACTAAACACCATCAAGGTACTGGATGGTATAAAAATAATCTGACTGATGACAGTGCATGACAGTGAGTGCAGTTCGTAAAAATTCAAGGGCTTTGTTCTGTGTGAGGAAATCATTTGTTATCCCACGTTTGCTCAGATCATTAAACCAAATGACTTTGATAATCTTACTTTTACTCTAGTAACTAATCATTACAGGCGTCACTTATCCACTGAAAGTATCTATGAGGTGGAATCAGTTAAACTTTGTGCAGACATTCATAGTTAATATGATTATGACTATGGATGGTCATAAAATTTCGTGCAGACATTCATGATACCCACAGGTTAAATTAATATAATAAAAAAAAACACAAATCCCTGCAATTGCACCATATTAAGGTCATGAGTTGAGTGTTTCAAATATGTTTGGGTTAGGACCTTAAGTGTTTAAAGACAGAATTCCAAGTTCCACCATGTATGGTTATTTTCCATATCTAGCACAGAAAGTCATTAATTTAACTTGGTAAAAGACTCATTGGGAGAAATATATTCTTTCCAAGTGTTTCCAAGTGCATAGACCCAACTGACCCAAATTCCACAACTTAGGTTCAGGTGTGTTCAGATACTTACATGGTATAGCGTATATGGAAATTGGCTAATAAGAAGCTAGCAGGTAGCAAACTTAGCTTTGTAAAATCTGCATACATGTAAGTCAAACTGTCATCCAAGCATAAAACTATACAATAATAAATCCACAAAAATGATTCCTTTATAGTTTTCTAATTAAGGTGCAATCTAAGCAGAAAGTAAAGGTGGCATTATGTTGTGTTCAGTTCTACCTCTATAGACCAATGTCTGCAGGACATCTCGTGAGAGTAGACTACGTTTACTTAGGTTTCTACAAAAACAAAAGTTACACCAAATGTTATGGTACTTTAAAGGTCGTGCAGACTAAAACCAACTCATGTAAGCGAAGTTACAGTGGCTGTGAAAAAAAAAGGCAAATTAAAAAAAAAAAAAAAAACACACTCACACAAAATGCTAGAGCCATTGTTTGGATTGTCAGGTCTGGTTTTACTGTAGAAACATGGCAGGATTTATGGTTGGAAAACCGCTTCCAGTGTATATTAAAGCAGCTTAAAATCTAACGCTGTATTTACAACAATACTCTTTTGAAGTGTTCAGGCCTGGGGATAAGGATAGTAATATGGAAATCATATTAATTATCTGCCAAGTTCTGCTAAATGACACAAAATCTTAGACACTGTTCCTTTAAAAAACTAAGTGACAACCAATATATGTACATACCTTTCCTAGCTTTCCATTAGCATGTTAGCATTGACATTGTGTGTGTGCTCACATGTTGTTGTGAGCAATTAGCCCAAAGTCTCACAGAGCCACTAACTTGGCTTTATTATTGTTAAATTTGCTGAAAGCTAAAACCAGGGCTAGCTCATTCTACAGCTCGGCTACAAAATGAACTGTGGAGCCATCCAGTGTTATTCGATTTATACTTTATTAAAAAACAGATGTGAGAATTTGATTGAAGTCTTAACTGTTATAATCAAATTTTCTCCTGCAGTTTTTATAGGACTCATCTTATCTTTACTACTGTGTAACAGGCTTGAAATCACATCTCCGGAACATAGCAACTTCCGTCCAAACAAATCCTTTATTGTAGCTGGAGGACCAGAAGCAGTGTTTGTGTATTTTATGTTTCAGTCTCTCCATACCTCCACTATAATAGACACATTTTTAATTATAATTAGAGCTTTCATAGTTAAATTATTGTTAACTTCACTAATGCAGTGAAACCTGAGGAGAAAACATCCAGATGTGTCCAGAGTCCATGTTGTGTATCACTGCATTTACAAGTTGGACTCTACATTGTGTGAAAAGGACTCTTCTTACTGGTTTGTGAGTGTATGTATTTTTTTTTTTTGGTATTTTAAAAGAAGAACTGAGGTTTGACATTTTTAGACTATTTCTTATTGTTCCAATAATCATAAACAGACACTTTTGTCCACTCACATGTTAAGAGTGTTAAAAACTAGAAAAATCTCCCTTTAAGGTAGATTTAGAACAGATAAAAATGTGATTATTTGTATAGATGAGTATCTCAATCTGAAGGCTAATATTATTCATTAATAGTTATTATTAATAGTCTATAGCTGATATTGTAAATGAATAGTAATATTCATTTATAAAATCCAGATTGCTGCATTTAAATTGACCATTTTCTAATGTTTTTAACCCTTAGTCCTAGACCCCTTAGAAGGGAGAATTCCTGCCTTAAACTGAAATGATGTCTTTGTGTAGAAATAGTGATTAGAAATTGATATTTGTCTTGAATTTATATTTCATGTTCCTGCTGCTGCACATGTATGTTGCTCTGGGCTTTCATCAGGAATTCAAGTGTGTAGTTTTTGTTTTTAACATTATCTTTATTGATTTTGAAACATAACAAAAACATGTACAAAAATATAAATCACATAGATGCCCTCCCTGCCCTAAAACTAGGGGTAGGAATCACAGGGAAACTCACGATACACCACCACGATACTCTGCATAATGAGATTACCACATTACTGTGATTCTGTGATAATCACTATATTGCAAGACATATTATCCACGTTACGTCACGATATCTGGGACTAAACAAGGAAAAATACAGCTCAATTGGCACAAATAGCAGTAAATTTGTATTTATTGATTGCACTGAGGTGTCAGTTTCACAGGATCCACAGTTTATCTCCCAGCTGGGGGATCTGTTGACATGTCAAAAAAATAAAAACAATAAAAATAAATAAATAAGAGAATTTGATATTTAGTCATGTATCTATAGCAAGAGGAAATGTTGTGATTGTTGACAGGAAGTATCGCAATATACTGCAATATGAATATTTTGCCCCACCCCTACCCATAAACCTATTTTTTGATGTTTAGCGCTGCAAGCACAAATTTTACAAAAGAAATATATGTTTTGTTCTCTTTTTCTGGAAAGCAAACGCAAAGCAAATGTACAGAATATCAATGCGAAAAAACAACAACTCATAAATAAATGAGTGATCTAATCCATTCTCAGCAAGATTAAATTAATACTCATTGTTTAAACATTCATGACCTTGACTTGAGTTATGAATATATTATGAATCTCATTTGAATGTCAGCTTGTCGCTAATTGATCAGCTAGATAATATAAAATACAGAAGATATTTGACCTGCTGTTCTAATAAACATACACAACTAATTAATTTTTAAAAAATTGCATAGCAGGTTTAAATACATGTACATACACATAAATAAAACGCTGTTTATACAACATGAATATGATTTCAAATATCAAGCTATTTGTTGTGCAAGGATCCAATTCAGCCACGTATGCACCTGTACAGCATGGGAATGTTAGAGTTGTTATTCTTCTGTAAGTAGTGGCTCTGTACATCATTTTCTTCTGCCTAAAATCCATGATTTGAGAGTTAGTATTAGAGACTAGTGTACTGAGTTCCGTGCTGAAGGAGGAGTGGTGCCTTCTCTTCTCTGCTCTCAGTGGAGAAGTTAAAAAGAATTGCACTTTGGCCATCAGCGCTTTGGCCTTTCAGGAATATGGCGTTAGCAGAATCTTCAGCCTGTAGAAACAACATACATCCACATGATAAGTCACTCAGAGAACACATATCTGGTTCAAAGTAGATTTTATATTAAATATCTACAAGTCATAAAAACATAACATTCAGTCCTGCATACAGGATGATTCATTGTGTGGCTCAGGTGGATTTTATTTCCAGACACAGACAGCCTCCTTGTGGTCATGATCTGCATTGAAGAACAATCACTGATCTGTTCTGATGATGAGGTGGAGAATCCAAACTAATTAACATAAACATGCAGCATTTTAACACTGAAAACCTGAAATGTATAGTAAATTACTGCAAATATCCAGCAAGTTGCTGTTTTGCTTTTTGTTTTTTCTGTTTTTAAGTTTTCTTTCAAAAATAGCGGAGCAACATGCACTGAACCCATTTTAATACTCACTACTTCTTAATCCTTTAATCGATAATGAAAAGTTCTATTGAAACAGAAAGCATGTGAGTTGTGGGTGTTGATGATTGGGTCCTGTGTGGCTGTACCTGTATTCTGCTGTAATGACGAGGGTGGCAGGCAATGACTGTGATGAAAGAGAAGGTGGCAACAAGGATGGCAGCACATGACAGGATGAAAAACATGTGAGGGTTACCTGTAAATAACAGTAACAAAGAAACATGTTACTAGCAGTGGATGTAAGATTCAAAGTTATTATTGATCATTTGAATTGTTATTTCTTTCATAGGAAGTATGTATTCCTGTATAAAAGTGGAAGCTTCAGTAGATTCTTCATGTTAAAATCAGGGTTTGTCCATTGTATTAATACACTAATTGTCAAATCGATAATAGATATTGACATGCATTGAGATAAGGAGAGTAATGAAAATGCCATTATTATAAGAAAAAGGCTGCAATTCATGTTGAAAGTTTGGATCTCAATCTACATATCAGTTTTTTAAATTTTGTTGGTAGTCCAAATTAAACCAAACTTATGATAAATCTCTTTGTTCTTTTTCCTGTACAGTGTAACAACCACTGTTACTGTTATACGTGATTTTAAAAACATGAGTTTAGGCCAAAATTCTGTTCTGTTAGGTGATAGTGTAGGGGTTTTCCTGAGGGTGTGTGAATGCATGGAGTAAGACCTGTGTCAGACTGATGAATAAAGTAGCAGCTACATAGCCAGGTATGATCAATCACTTTCTGGTGTATTTCCTGGAGAAATATAACATCTGCTTTCAATGATTTTATGATAAAACTACTTGATAACTAGATCTTTTTGTTGGACCGCATCATTATATCATTATAGGAGGAATAGATATAGCTGCTGCATCACTTTATCAAGCAAGAGTTAGGATTAATGGCGGTAAAAACTGGTCTTATAATCTTTTATTTGGCTTGAGACAGGTTATTTTTTGACCAGAAGAAACTTTCAGCAAAAACCAACCAACGCTACTTGTTACTGAGAAAAGAAGCTGGTGCAAAATGTTGTTATGATGAGTTACGAGTTTGATCAAAAGTTCAGTTGTGTAGCATCAAATCAGTTGAACACAGCAGACATGTGGACCAGTCACATCGCTCCACTCTGACATGCCTGGATTCCTGCATTTCCACTGTTCCCTCTGCGTCTGCGGAACTAACACAGCTAAACGGCACATGGTAGGTTTTATCTGAAACACCTCATGACAGCAGCACTGCTATTCTTAGTTTGTCAGTTCTTCTTCTCTTGTGGGAAATGAGGGAATTATAAAAAGCATACATTAGAATACTAATGAAACAATTTTTATTCACTGTTATTCATTTGGATATAGAGATTTAAGCACTGAAGTTTCTGGGAAACAAAGAGAATCCTGATAATAGTCTTTGGTATTGATATTTAGTTAGACAGTTAAAGAGGGGTTCAACTAATCCCCAATAACAACAGGCCAAATTATATAGAAATTATTTTTGGTTCCTGAAAGACTTCAGTAGTTGAAAAAAATATTTCAAAAAGGTAACCCTAACCTGAAGATATAAAAGTAGCATTTTATAAAGGTTCTCCAACATACTGGCCAATAGATTTACAACATTTATATAATAAATGAATTATTAAATGCACAAATCTGTTAATGATATGCACAAAATTTAAATAACATGTAAAAACAAAACTATTAGAAAATATTAAAAATAAATAATATGACAATTAGCACTTTTTAAATTTACTAATTGGATTACTCATCACTTTCTATTGGTGTCCTTTTTCTCATTGCCATTAATTCATCAATGAATTTGTCATTTGTTAGCTTTCACACTCTTTCCTCATAATAAGGTTAGAAATTGGATTCTTTTATATTAAATTCACATTGTGAATTATATACACAGTGGCTCCAGTGTGTAGACTCATCTCATATAAGACCAACACTGGCCTTTAAAGTCAGTCTTGAGACTATGTTTCATCACTAGAAAGCAATGACTTATAAAACACAAGTTAAAATGAAAGTCTGTATCTGGATGAAAGGTGAAGGCCTCTTGACCAGGGGAGAATCTCACTGTTCAGCTCCTGTCCAGAACTTTCCTGTCTTCTAAGGCCTGTTCAAATATGATGTAGTATTTGCTGGTAATGGTTGATCAGTAGAAACTGACAGGAGGAAATTTCACAGAAAAACAAAAAGAGGGCTGCATGTGTGAATGGAGCTGAATAAGTTAATATTATCACTATTCTCTAGATCAATTTCAATAGAATGGAAGAGAGGTAATGATCAAACATTAGGGAGCGATTTAGTTATCAAGGATAGAGAGATAGAAATGATGAAACACACAGAGCGAAAGAGAGAGAAAGAGAGAGACACAACACAGCTTGAATTAACTTGATCAAACTGAGCAGGAAATGATTTTTCATGAAGTAATGATATTAGTAGTACCATCATCAATAGTATCATCAGTATAATAATAAAAGAATCTCTTGCAACTCCTGCAATCTGAGCACTCTGAAAAATGACTTGAGAATAATTTAGCTTATTCACTTTGATAAACTATGCAAAAAGGTGTGAAGAGCAAGATCATGATATTTCTTAGATCATAGGTGTTAAGAGTGTAAAAGCAGATTAGTGTTTTCTCTACACTCTACAACTGAGCTGAACTGTAGAGTAACTGGAGACACTGAACCTTGTTGCACAACTTGATGAAAATGCATTTTTGAGATTAATATTGCTTTGCTAATACCTAAACGGTAAAAAAAAATACTTAAATCGCCAACAAAACCATCAAGGAAATCACTGTAATTGGAGTTTTAAGGTTTTCACACACAAGCAAGAAAAGTCAGTCCTTGGGCAACTTACTGCGTGTGTGTGACTACTCACTGTTTTTCCTGACGTAGAGGCTGAAGGACGTCTCATACTTGCTGATTTCATTGTGGACGCTGATGTCCAGGCAGTGGAAGCCGGGTGAGGTAAAGGTGTGGTCCAGGGTCAACGTGTTCTCATACAGCATTGTCAGCGTGCAGCCGCCTGTCTTATCCGGTCCACAGTGAGGCCGCAGACGCCAACACACCCACATGGGAGGGCTGCAGACAGTCAAGAGTAAATATTCTTATTAATAATACACTTTATACACAAAGCGCATGAAATCAACATATATATATATACTCATTCAAAACAAGTGCAAGATGTATAGCTTTTACCTAAGATGAGGCGTTTAAAAGCCATCAGTAACTGAATAAAAGTAAAAAAATTGAAAATAAATCTGTGTACAATGCATAACATATGATTGAAGATAAAAACTTAATAAATGCTAACAATAATAATAAATGCATATGATGGGGAACCTTTTAAGTGAAGCAGAAAGCAGAAGAATTTTAGGCCTGTATGAGGGAAATCATCTAGTTAATGGCTAAAGCAATGAACTATTTTAAGTTTTTATTTAAAAATATTCTATAAGTAATATATTTCATAGCTTTGATGGAACCTACAATAAAACATGATCATATTATCAACAATGTATTAAGTATTTTAAAGAAATTGAGTAAGGTTGATCTGAATCTGTTTTCAGCATCTTTTCAACTTTCTAAGTTGAAAATAGATTGTTTCACATTGTTAATTTTAGTATTGAAAATTATTTATTTACATTTTTTTCACATTTCATTTTACTAAATGATTGTTTATCAATTTATTTATTACCAACAGGTAAATGGAATTTAGTTCATTTGGGTTCAGCAGAGATATAAAGATGTGGGTCACCACTATGGAAACATACATTTTGCTCTGATAAAGTGACCACCACTTTTTACTGAGAAAGAACACAGATAGCTCTTGTGTAACTGAAGCATTCACATGATGTCCAAGACTGACGTAAATGTCTTTTTTCTGCTGCTGACTAGCTGATTAGCTTGGCTCATTTCTCTAACAGTTAAACTTTTAGTTTGATGTTAAAAATCCTTGTATCTCCAACACTTTTCAGCATATTAGCCAATGCTAATGATGATGTTGCTCTCATAACCTACGATTCAGACATCTGATGTTTAAAATCCTTTATCTTTTAAGATAGTTAAAATTACCAAGAGGTAAAATGTTTATTGTAAACAATGTGACTAAAAACTGGATAAAAAGAAATTTAAAATTTTATACAATTTCAGGTTTAGAAGCACAACGCTGACTGAGCATTGGGCAGTTCTACAATGTCTCCTCTTTAGATGTTAATTACTGTTAAAATTACAAATTTCTCTAGGTTTAAATTTTTAGAAACATTATGGCAATTAAGGTTTCAGCATTCAGTTGGTCAGTCTAGGTTGGGTCAGTCTAGGTTGGGATTAAAAGCTGCAGATTTCACCAGTAGATGGCTCTAATTGAAGTTATTCATATATTTAAGAACATTATGAGTCATTATGAGTCAACACTTTCATACAGAAAATTTCCTACATACAAAAGTGATTTAAAAAGTAATAATTTAAAGACACAAACTGCATCTCACCTTCCATCAACATGGAAAGAAAGGGTGGTGTTTTCAGACATGTCGTAATCTGCAGGAAGCATCTCGATGTGTTTGATGGCATCTGCAAATCACTTTCATATATTAGTCATTTCATCACATGAGACAAGTTCAACTAGTGCAAGAATCTGAAAAAACAAAATGCTAAGACAGTAGTTAGGTCTGAACTGAACAGCCAGTAGTAGCAGATATAGGAAATCATTTTACAACAGGACTCTAATCCTTGTACAATAAGTCTCATTCAGCCTGGTTATGATGGCGTTTTCTGTAATTAAACTCGGTACATTACCTCGTCAAATGAACATTCTAATCTCAAGAAATAAAAGATGAATATGAAACTTTGGAGATGGCTAAACTGTCTATAAACTGGGTACAAACCAAGCACTTTAACATCTCTGGAGTAGTCCCCTGTGATTGGTGGAGCTTTGCTTCCATCGATTTTGACCATCAGCCTCAGTGTGTAGTTTCCTGGTGTCGGGTAGCGATACCTGACCACCGGTTCACTGCCCTGGATCACCTCCCTGATCACCACAGCAGGAAAAGAAGCAATAATAAAGAAAAGGTTCAAGCCCTTTGTAAAAAAAAAAGGAGAGTTTTGGGGGGGAAATCTTCATACCCGTTCCCCAAGTCCCATGTATAGGTGAACTTTGCTGAGCTGAAATTCTTCTGAGGGTCATAGAGTTCAAACATGGTCTCTGTGGGAGTACTGGAAGCCAGTTCTGTGCCTCTCACATAAGTGGAATTTCCCTCGGTTTGTTTGAAAACCAACTTTCCAGCAATGTTTTCTGTTCAAAAGAAAGCAATTTACCTCATTGTGTAGCCTTGATGTCTGTAAGAAAATTAGAAATGAAATAATGAAGGACCTACCCAGCGGTGCCATAGGTTCTTTATTACCTGCCACACCCAGGGTCACCAGGAGGAGAAGCAGCAAAATCCGTATGATGTTAATTCTGTAAGAATAAATCCCATTGTAAAAAAAGACCGGAGAAGAGTCAACTGTCTTAAAAGATGTTGGAGTTACCTTTCCATAGCTTCTGGTCCCCTCACCGGAGGACCTCAAGTAGAAATAAAGACAGCTGAGTGGATGGACATGAGGGAGGAAGAGGTGCTGTGGCTGGTTCTGCTGCCTGTATGGTTCAGAGTAAGCAGATGAGAAGCTGTACAAGCTTGAAATCGTCACCATGCGTTTCAATCATGTGCTCGCATGGGGAATGACAATCAGCTTTGGAGCTGGGTCACATTCCTGCCAGAACTGTCACATCTTATAAGACATGACAAGGTTTGTGTGTGTGTGTGTGTGTGTGTGTGTGTGCACGCGCACACATTTTAGACTGTGGACTGGAGTTTTCAAAGGTTTTCGTTTCTTTCTTTTGCTACAGGAAACCTCCACATGGTGGCAATAACAGCTCAAAAATTATACAACCACCATGTTATCCTCACCAGTAACAGTGATTATTACAGTTTTTCTTGATTGTTTACACACATTTTTTTACAAAGACAGCTCATACTTTCAGAACTGTGCACACAAATCAATACACACATATAAAATGGGCAAAACTTTTCAATTACCCTGCAAAATAAACTTTACATTCAAATCACTGTTATTTTATCAGTGTTTTTGTGTACAGCTCAAACCCCCTGATGACAAGAAAAATTGTTAGGACAAAGTTTTCCTCACCTGGACATGGGACCCCAGGACACCCTCCATCCAGGACTGGAACGTCACCTCTCCGGAAAGAGCCTCAGGTTGTGTGCAAGGTAGAGAGGTACCAGCTAGATATAGTCGGTTGCCTCGATGCACAGTTTGGGCTCCGGAACAAGGCTCCTTGAGAGAGATTGGACTCTCTACCACTTTGAATTTGCTCCCAGAGTGAGGTGCAGAGCAAGGCCCCCCGGATGGATGTTGTGGGGCTGTCTTGGTTGACACAACGGCAGTACCTCTGGACTGGCAGTCCAGGGTGGTGATATCCCTCTTCAAAAACGTCTGTAAGGCGTCAATTTAGGTTCCTCCGCTCAGCTATGTTCATGAGCTCTAGGTAGTGATCAAAAGGAGTGAAAGAAGCCAAAATGATTTTTCTCCACAGAATGGATGGGCTCCCTCTGGGATAGGGTAAGAAGCTCGGCCATCCACGAGAAGATCAGAGTAGAACTGCTGATTCTTCGCACTGAGAGGAGCCAGATAAAGTAACTCGGGCATCTAGTGAGGATGCCTCCTGATGAGATGTTTTGGGCACATCCCTCCAGAGGGCAGCCCTGGGGAAGACCCAAGAGATGCTAGAGAACACACAGCTAGAGAACTGGCGTTCTCCCAGAAGAGCTGGACGAAGTGACCCGGGAGAGAGAAGTCTATGCTTCCCTGCTGAAACTGCTGCCCCTGTGCCCTGACTTCAGGTAAAGTGGGAGAAGATGAAGATAAAGTCCCGAAATGACCTTTAATGAAGTGAATCTCTCTCCTAGATCCAAAGTTTGGGACAATGCCAAAAATATCAACTAGTTTTATATTCTAGGTGGATTAAATTGCACAAAATCATGATATTTGTTATAATAGTTTTAATGACAAATGAATTTGAATGATAAAACCAACATGAACCTCGTGCATGCTTTTAAAACTATATTATAAAACATTTTTGACTTTCTCAGCTTGCCAAACATGATTTATCACTGTCCCGTACACAATACAACAATAACAGGATCAGAAATAAGAATGTATATATATATATATATATATATATATATATATATATATATATATAGGGCGGCATGGTGGCGAAGTGGGTAGCACTGATGCCTCACAGCAAAAAGGTCGCAGGTTCAAGACCTCCCTGGGCCTGGGTCTGGGACCTTTCTGTGTGGAGTTTGCATGTTCTCCCCGTGTCTGCGTGGGTTCTCACCGGGTACTCCGGCTTCCTCCCACAGTACAAAACATGCTCAGGTTAATTGGCAACTCTAAATTGCCCGTAGGTGTGAGTGTGTGAGTGAATGGTGTGTGTGTGCCCCACGATCGGCTGGCGACCATCTGGGGTGTATCCCTGCCTCTCGCCATAAATGCGCTGGGATAGGCTCCAGCAGACCCCTGCGACCCTGAAAAGGAATAAGCGGGATAGAAAATGGAATGGAATATATATATATATATATATATATATATATATAGAGAGAGAGAGAGAGAGAGAGAGAGAGAGAGAGAGATATGAACAGTGGCTTCCAGGAGGCATGTGACCTTGTCACCAGGGAGATGACACACAGGACTCAAATCACACCATTCTCACACAGACACAAGGTGAGACAAGAAAATACGTTATAGAAGGAGATGTCTCATATTTAACTAACAGCAACCTTTCACAAATCTAAAAGTGGATTATTTCAAAAGCAAAATGTCAGTGCTTTAGTAGTAAATGAAGTAAATGACTGTAAATGCTGTGATGTATTGCTTTGCTGTGCAATTTTCTGTGTTTATATTATCCGCCCCTATCAACTAAACATTAAATTAAATTAATAAGTAAATTAAAAGTAATATGATGCAATGTTCCTGAGCAAATAACCCAGCTGCTGCCCTGATAACGCATTCAGAATAATTATCCTTTATAAATCCTTTATGATTTAATCTATTCAGTCTATCTGAGTGCAGAATAAGCAAATATCAGCAATCACAATCAGCTAAATAATAAAGACTCAATGAAATAACCAAAATAAAAATGAACCCTCAATTAAATATTTAGGTTTTGATAATATTATAATTAATTGAACTTTAAACACTTTATTATATATTGTGAAAAACATTTACAAACCTTTGCTTAAGATGAACTTTGAATTTAGGAATTTTAGTTGAAAATAAGTATTTTATATTGTAGTTTTGCTATTTATACTCATACGCAGTAGTGGAAAGCGTGGAAAGTACATGAACTGTAATACTGAATAATGTAGTATGTATTTATGTCAAGTAATTTAAGGTACTTGTACTTTACTTAAATATGTCCATATGCTGTTATTTTACAAATTACATTTCAGGGGGAAACGTTACACTTACTTCTCCAATATATTTATCAGGAAGCTTTAGTAACTTTTCAAATAAAGTTTTATATCAAAATATGATGCAAATATGGTTTTACTATTATTCTACACAAAATCTTATAATGTCTCCATGTTGATCAACAACAATAACATGTTCTTGTGTTTTTGATACAAACAAACAATACAATCTATGATAATAATAATAATAATAATAATAATAATATAACAGTCTCTAGTTCTACTTTTGATACTTAATGTACATTTTACTGAAAACACTTCTGTACTTTTACTTCATTTCCATTTTGAAGTCAGCACAGATTTATTTAAAAAGCAGGATTTATTATCTATTAGGCCTATTAGTTGTTGCCAAGGCAACAACTCATATATATATATATATATATATATATATATATATATATATATATATATATATATATATATATATATATATATATATATATATATATATATATATATAGATATATATATATAGATATATATATAGATATATATATATAGATATAGATATAGATATATCCCTCATATACTGTACATACATACCTTCCCTCAATGATCTACGTATGATCTACATAATTTGAACTAACCTGGTACAAAAAATAATAAAAAGTAATAATAATAATAATAATGATGGTTTTAAATGAATTGTATTGACCTACAGCGACCTCTCCAGGCCAATCGGAACACTTCATTCCAAATTGCGTCATCTCTCAAAATATGCTCCCCCCGACACACACACACACACTCGAAACGGACATGTAGTTTCACTCACCGCCTAACTTTTTATGAGGACACCTCTCGTGACGTCACGCCTCCTCCCCCCGCACCCTCCTCCCCCGCACCCTCCTCCCCCCGCACCCCAGCTCGGTCCTGAACGCAGCGGTTCCAGCGCGTGCTGCTGCTGCTGCTGCTGCTGCTGCTGCGGAGCGTCTCTCTGCTCACACGCGCACGGAGCGAAGCCGCACGAGCCGCTCCGAGAATTTAAAACATCTGGATTACCGAACCACGCTGTTTTTACTGCTTTTTTGGAATTAGTTTTGCTGGTCGTGAGGAGAATAAAGCTGCAGCATGTCTCGCTCTCCAGACGGCGTGAGCCAGCTCACTGAAAGTACATACAAGGTGAGTGAGAAAACAGCAGATTTAACTCCTGGAGGAGGAATTCAACTGTTTATATCGGTGGCTTAAATAAACTCTGACTATAATCAATAATACAATGCAGAATGTTAGGGAGTCTATTAGGACTTTTATATCGTTTGAATAAAGGAAAATATTGTTGTCTTTCTCCTGAAAGCGTGTGATTCAGCTGCTGAAACCTTTACTCCTGTCCTGTAAAGTCTAGTAAAGTTCTCAGAGGGACACACCCTGGTATTCACTGATCAGAAAGATGCAGATGAGACAACAAACAAACAGCCTGACCCACTCTGATCTGAACAGGCCTCATCTGCTGATGAGTTTGATCTTGTTTGGTTCATCCTGGATTAATTTAATCATGTTGCTGCTTCTCACCTGTGGCACGCAGGTGAGAGAGTATGTCTCCATGTGACCTGAAGACAGAAGAAAAACTGGTTTAAAAAGAGCTATGGTGTTGGTTTAAGCTTAAATTAAATTGCATAATTAATTGATTATTTTTTGTGGTATATTCTCACAAATCTTTAACAAAAATAGTGTGTGTGTGTGTGTGTGTCTGTGTGCGTTTGTGTGACACACAGAGAAAAGCAGATTTTTTTCTAGTCACTGTAAGACCCTCAGTATTAGTGATTATATTCAGTAATTGTATTAAAATGTATTTCATTTAGGGCGACACGGTGGTGCGGTGGGTAGCACTGTTGCCTCACAGCAAGAAGGTCGCAGGTTCAAGACCGCCTTGGGCCTGGGTCTGGGGCCTTTCTGTGTGGAGTTTGCATGTTCTCCCCGTGTCTGCGTGGGTTTTCCCCGGGTACTCCGGTTTCCTCCCACAATACAAAAAACATGCTCAGGTTAATTGGTAAACTCTAAATTGCCCATAGGTGTGAGTGTGAGAGTGAATGGTGTGTGAATGGTGTGTGTGCCCCACGATTGGCTGGCGACCATCTGGGGTGTATCCCTGCCTCTCGCCTTAACGCGCTGGGATAGGCTCCAGCAGACCCCTGCGACCCCGAAAGGGAATAAGCGGGATAGACAATGGATGGATGGATGGATGGATGTATTTCATTTAATAGAAATAACATGCCCATGACACGTTTGTGACATGTTTAATATATATTTCTGATATATGATAATGCAACTTTTTATTATTTATACTGCTTTGGCAATATGTTTTTGTTCATGCCAAAAAGCTTTTTGAAGTGAAGTGAGAGTGGTACCTGTGGTTCACAGTGTTACAGTTTCATTCAACAAAAAAGAAAACAAGGAACCTGTTTCCCTTTTCTTTCTCTGTGTCTCCTCAGCTCTGTAAAGTCATACCTGCTCTTCATTGTTCTATAGAGGGTGTGCCAGGGGAATAGAGACAGGGAGGTGAACAGCACTGGATTGTCAAGGCTTTTCAATAGAGAGAGAGAGGGAGATCCGGGGGGTGGGGGGGTTGATGTTCGTGCCACAAATAGCTGCCACTTTGTGTGGGACTTCGCTCTTTTGAGTTAGTTGTAAAGTAGGCGTGAAGGGTCAAGTTAAAGATTGAACATTTTATTGTTCTCACATGGTGATATTTATAGAGCACAAACACTGGTCTCATGCATTTCTCTCCTCCACCCACTCGCATGAAAATGATTCTCTGGACTTTTTTATGTTCAACAAGTATCACTAAAAAGATTCAGTAAAGACGTTCCTGAGCAAGTGAAATAGAAACTAGACAGTAGACATGTTTAAGTTATCAGCCTGCATATGTTTGTTGATATGCAATCTAGTACAGCTATTAATGAAATGCAACACCTGACTCAAATCATGAGTCATTGTTATTATTATTATTATTGTTGTTGTCTAAGTCATATTATAATCAGACTTTGTTACACACAACCTCAGTTTTATATTACAAGCACATGGCTAAAAAGGGAACAGGAGAAGCATCAGCTTATCAATGTCCCCTCTTTCCATAAAAATGCATCATATTAGGAATTATTATAATTATATTATTATTTCATGTATATTTGTAGTATTAAAAATATTCCAAAATGAAAATAAAATCTAAAAAAAACATCAGAAGACTGTAAAGAAATGCTGTGTCCTCTGCTCTTTGTCCCAGAATGTGATGGAGCAGTTCAACCCAGGCCTGAGGAACCTGGTAAACCTGGGGAAAAGCTACGAGAAGTCGGTCACAGGTAAATAAAACGCCAGCTTCAGCTGCTGAGATTGGTCTGTAGTCTGGATCAACACGGCAAATCAATGACGTGTTTGTCTCCTCACGCAGCGATGACCCTCGCAGGAAAAGTGTATTTCGATGCCGTCGCGAAGATTGGGGAGAACGCCACCGTGTCACCAGTGTCTCGGGAGCTCGGTGAGTCTTAATGTCCAACCTCAATGAGCTGATGTATCCAGGGAGATGGAGGCTGCATCACATCCACATTCTGCTGAGAGAAGAGAGCTTTAAAAACAACATTATTACTGACCTCTGAATGTACTTAAAGGACCAACTGGATGAAGCATATTTGTCCATTCAATATAAACAAGAATCTGGAAACAATCAGACAAAAGCTGATTTTGAAGGCCCCTTATTAAATGGTAATTGTGTTAATAACTAAAACCAGACTTGTGATAAATTTCGTGATTGGTACTTTTTCCTGTATCATGTAACAACCTGGATCAATAGATGAGTTTAGGCTAAGATTACCTCCTAATGATAATAATCTTGTTTTAAAAAATCTTTAAAAACCCACATAAAGTTGTGCACTATCATGCCATGTCAGCTATATCTGAAAGCTAAGGTTGATATGACAACCAGTGAGAGAGAAATAAGAGGAACAGACACTTTAACAGGTACATACTATCCCATTTTTTTAAATTAAAAAAAACACTCATTTCACAAGCACACAGCTCAGATCACAGAGATTGTGATGTCACAGCTATAAAGTTACCACCCACCCTGGCATCCACAGTCAGTGAGAGGAGAGGCTGGTTAATAACGAGCTGAACCACCCGTTCATCATTTTTTTAAACCCACTTATTTGTTAGTGCTGTTGTTGGTGAATCTCAACCCAAAAGGACTTTTAATGCTGTGATATAACTTGGTAATTAGTGAGATTCAGAGGTGATGGTGGGTGGATTTCATCAGCTTCTGACTTATCATCTCTTTCCTGCCTTTGTACAAAGTTAAACTAATGGGCTGCTGGTTTGAGCCTAATTGAATGCAAGTTAATTATGCAAACATCTGGAAACAGCTGCAGCAGCCACAGAATTTCATGATTTTTCAGACTGTTTTCACCTCTCTCTCTCCTCCGTCATTCTGCTGCTGTTGAGCTGTGATGACTCAACTACAATTATTATATTAGGCCTCAGATTGTGAGCAGACCTGCTTAGTTGTAATTGCCTGCTATTACAATTCATCAAGTTGTTTTTGTGTTCTGCTGCGTCACTCCCTCAATACAAATCGCTTTTTGTGAGCTCAGGTTGATGTGAAGAATGACAGTTCACATGAAAAGACAGCATCATGTCAACTTGAAGAGAAAAAGTGTATATAAAGGATGTTTATCTTCTTCTCTTTTTTAAAATGATAGCGGTAGATTTTTTCTATTACCTCTATTTTCCCATTTCTGTCCAAGTTCCCTTATTGTATATGACATTTGCAACATTTCTAATGTCAGTAACAGAACAAGGAAGTTTAGTTTGTCTTTGTCTAGAAATGAAAGTATGAACAATAGTCCTTATAATTCTCAATGGCCAAAAATAACACCCCAGATTCCTAGCTTCACCTCTCATTTCTAGTACTTTTGTAGTGCATTTATGCATTAGATGCATAATGCATCTCATATCATTTTGAATTTTGAATTTGACATATATACAACTTTTGATACTCAGACTATACATTGCAAAAAAGTGAAAATGTCATGTTTTTGGTTCAGTAAGTTTAATATTAAGTAGAATTATCTTGATATATCTTATTTAATTGGCAGATAATTTTGCTTATTTAAAAATGTTTTTCTTATTATTGATTAAAAAAAATAAGTAAAATTGCAGTGTTGTAGTTGTAGTGTAGAAATAAACAACAAAACAAAAACCCAGCTTTAAGTTAGTTAAGTTATTCATGAAATCAGATTACAGAACTAAAGTAAGACAAATCAACAGTTCATATGTAACAGAGATGACTCCTCTGTTTTCTGTTTTTAAATCAAAATGAATGTTTGATCATTTTGTTAAGATCAGTATCAGTTAACAATATCACCGCATTAAAAAAAACGTGATGTTACATGGTCTTAGTGCTGACATTTAATGGGTTGCACCTTCAACCCTCACAGCATTAATAGCATTAAAGCAAAAAACATTTAACACTGTCTCACACATTTACAGAAATGTTCATTAATGTGTGTTGTCCCTGTCTAGATAAATAAAGGCTAACGTCTTGGAGAAGGTAGAAAAGAAAATATGTTGCACTGTCATACTGTTTGACTGCAAATCATAGAAATTCATCCCAAAATCTAAAAAAAGCTTCTAATAAAAAGGTGAATGTAGTGTTAAAGCATCAGTCATTCCTCAGCTGCCAGAATAGACGAGACACTGTGCATTCTCAGTAGCAGAAAACACGCTGAACAAACACGGAGGATACTGTCATTTCACTGCTGCTCTGCTGCTCTTCATCAGGAAACACCCACTGGCTCCACTGAGACAGTGAAAAACTGAGAGGAGACACTCCAGCGAGTCTTTAATCCTTCTTTATCCTAGAGGGAAAGACAATGCATGAGTCAAAGAACTCTGCCTAATTAGCATTAAAAAGTAGACTCACAAAAACCCACTGTACAGCACATGTTATAACAGCTATGTGCATCTGTACAAGTTTCTGCTCCCCAAAGTCAGAGGTTGTTCCCTTTGCTGTGGCAGGTATTTACAAAAAGTTACCTGAGGATTTGACTGCCAGTGGTAGAAAACACTGCAAAAAATGAAATCTGAACAGGGGAAATTATCTTCCTTTTTTAGTACAATTAGTCCAATATTAAGTAATTACCTCATTATCTCATTGCACTGGCAGATAATTCAAGTTTTTTGTGGTTTGAGTCAATTTGGTCTTGTTTTAAAAAAAATCAAAACTAATATTTTCTTTGAAAAAGATTAAATGAAAATCAAAGGAACAAACTTGAAATGGGCAAAATTATCTGCCAGTTTAATAAGATAATTATACTCAAATATTGGACTTTTTGTACCAAAAAAAGATATTTTCATTTCTTAGAATTTCAGCTTTTGCAGTGAAGGAGCTAATTACATTTACTAAATTAATTTTGAGGTACTTTTTCCAATTTATGCTAGTTTTATTATTCCGACAGCTCTTCCATAGAAGGTATTAGTATTCTACATAAAATTAATTTGCTGATTTTTTTTTTGAATTTGCTATGCAGTGACAATGATGCAGAACTTTTACTATTGATCAACCAAATGTATCTAACATTGGCTCCAAATTGATAAACTACAACAGTGACTGTATTTAGTGATTAAAACAAATAGTTTAATAGACTATAACAGCTCTTCAGACTTTTACTCATGTAAAGAATCTAAATACTTTGTCCAACATTGCTTGCAGTGCTGCTTCTTGTCCACATGTCCACAGTTTGTCCACATTTTCTTGTCAGATTGATGCTATAATAGTGATTACAATTTCCTAAATGCATCAAAACTGCCTAAAGAAAAAATATAAGAAAGGCTGTAAATATCCTGATAGAAGCTAAGCCATAACAAAAATGTCCTATTTTAGCCTCCACTTACAAATCAGGTAATTACAAATAAACCATGTTGAGTTGAGGGTTTTGCAGCAGTCTACTGGTCTGTTTGGAGATGGTTAGTGACTGACTGGTGAACCTAGTGGAGTGTTTGATGAATGACACTTTGTATATTTAAAAGACATCATTGTCAGTGGGTGTACTAGAGACTTCCTGTGCATGAGTGCATGGCTCCACAGGGAGTTGCCATTCCACTCTGAAAAACAGCAGATATCGAGGGACTGAAAATGTTACGGAGAAAGAATAGCTCCATCCCCACCCCTTCCACCCTTTCTCTGCACTGTTTGTTGAGCCTTAGTCCAAATTGTTCTTGAAATATTGAGGCACACCGTTAGCATGACAAAAATGCTGAGAGCAGAGTGAGCAGCAGGTTTCTGAGAAGCCACTGATGGCATAGTTAGCTAAGAGTTTGTGGTATTTCAAACATCTGGCTTGAAGCTATTTCGTGGGACTGTTTAACACTCAGTCACGAGCCTCAGAATTTCCTGTGTCACTGGGACTGAGTGTTGGGCAATTTATGTTTCATTAGAGAAACCTGAAGCGTCTGGGAATCATTAATTCTACAAAAAAGTCAGTGATCATACACCCCATTTTTCTCCCCGTGTCACATTTTCTATCTGAGGACACCTGAAGCTGACTCACCTGTTCAGAACAACATCAGTTGTCTGTAAAGCTGCGTGTGTTCTTGTTTATTCCTAATCCCCCTAACTTACTGTTGCCAGGTAGGAAAAGAGCATCAAAAAAGAACATTGCATTGATAACCTGTATGCCCCCTGAGGACTTGCTATTCTGTCATAACCTTTACTAACTTTTCCAGTTCGGATGCTACCTGTCCTAAAGCATTTTCTGAGGGAAAATACATTGTATTATGCCTTAAAAATGTTGACAGGACATTGACAGGAACCGCAAACTGGGTTAATCATGACTCTTTCTATCATGATATATTATATTTATATTTTTTATTTTATTACTTTCCTTGAGCTAAGGAAAGTGATATTTTAACTTGTAATGTAAAGCAATGTAAAGCCCTCTTGTCCAGGTGCATGATGGGAGATGGCAGCTTGACGCTAATACCCAGCAGCCAGAACAGCTCCTATATGGCTGGCTATGCACCATTTCAGATCCAGTATCCAGATATTAATGGGGCCAAGCTTACTCAACTGTTATTAGACCACAGAGCAAAAGGGGGCAGGGTTTAGGAAGGATTGGATGAAGTTAATTTGTCAGTGGTGTTGCCTCAGGCTGCCACCACAATCAAACCAACAAAAAAACAAATTAAAAAAAACATTTTACAAAGCAAACTGCTGAGAACAGTTTCCTGGCTCATATATCAACCTCAAAGTCATAGACTTTTTTTAACGAAGGATGAAAAAAAAATAATATCCAGAAGGATGGAGGTTGCTTTTACATAATGCACTTTTATTGTTAATTCAGTTATGATGCTTCTATGGAAAGGACCCCAGACCTCAAACACTCTGGTTTCTGCATCTGTCATTGAACAAAAGTCCCTGGGATTTTCCTCCAAGGGACCTCTACAGATAGAGACTCAGTCAGCGCTGCTCGGTACACCGTGACGCCGGAGCATCTAAAGCCTTGTCACACTCAGGAAACCTCATGATCCCCTTTGACCCTCCTCTGCCTGCTCAGCAGTTCCAGACATTTATCGACTACAGTAGATTTCAACCAGTGTTCAGTGAGAATCACGTTGACATAAAGAAAAAACAATTTGCCGGAGCAGGTTTAAGGTCTTTGAGGTTTGCTTTCTATTTGTATTTAATAGGTAGATGTGATAAATGATGTTTTGTCACAGATCATTGTACTGTGGTAAAGAATGGTATTGATCGCAGCTCACATGAAGACACACAAAGATTGCTTTTGATTATTAGGATTTTTATAATCCACTGGTTAGCACCTAAGACACCATATTCGATCGGTAATATTATTGTGAAATGCTTCAAGACCTTTGTACACCTACTTTCCACACTCAAGTCTTTTAGTGTTTATATGTGAATTTACTTTAGATTACTAGTTGTGTTTATTACCAGTGTCAGTTTTTCAGGAACTGAGAAAGCTTTAAGTTTACAGTTTTGACCTTAATGGTTCTGGACTCGTATCTTGTATCACCTAATAATAATAATAACACAATTCATTTAAAAGCACCTTCAGGACACCCAAGGTCTTGAAAAGAACCTTGCGTGTCTAGGACTCGAGCTAAATCAACTTTGTGTGGTTTGAGAGGTAAGAATTGAACCAGTTAAGGTGTGGGGGGGTATATTACCCACCAGTAGTAGTTATAGTCACCATCAGTAGTTTATTATCACCTCAGTTGCAGCTCCTCTACAGCAACCTGCAAACAGTCTCCACACCTGCACTGGAATTTATACAGTTTACAGTCATCCTGTCTCACACTCCATGACACACACACACACACAGTGATACAAATGTTCTTACAAGACGATGACTATCGGATGAGGTGTGCACTCGGCAAACAGAGGAGGGCTCCTAGGTTATGTTAAATAAAGAGTACCAGGTGAGGTTTAATGCTGCCAATGTCACCCCATGTTGCAGTTTCCTTATCAGACACTGAATACATGTTGGCTGTGTTGGCACCAGCCATTTTCTGCTCCCATCAACAGGTAAGTAAAACAGCAACAAATCACATACAATTTACTCACCTGAACATTAACAGGAACCTGACGGTACAAAACACTAAAGATTTTGTGTTATTATTTATTTATCAGCCTCTTGGTTATGAGCACATTTTCCTCCTGGTGCTAATCTTCATATCCACCTGGTTTGAAACTCAAATTAGTGAGGTGTGAGGTGAGCTTAAAAGATGGAAGTTCTTTTCTTTGCGCTGGGAGTGACAGGATCAGAATCAACATGAATTGTGTGGTGAACTCGAGGTGAGCTATGTGGGTGTCGGATGAGCAAATCCAGGACAGGATATGCAGTATGTATAATAATAATGAATCATAAGTCATATGAGTGAATCATATTTATTCACAGATTTTTTATCAGCTCTACCTTCTTGCCTAAAAATCCTTGTGTCTGTTGTGTATTTAAAACTGTTTAGTTAAGATTACATTATAAAAAGGAACAGTTCGCTGGCAGCACAGATCGGAGATAAGATAAAACAGTTGTTCTTTTGGGTTTGATGATATGATTCTTTTTCATAGTTTGTCATTCACACTTCATAGAGAAAACAACTCTCAAACCTTTATCTCTGTGAAAAAAAAACAACTTGAAGCAGTTGTGGAAAGTAACTTTTATTTGTAGTAAAGTTTATGCTGCTTTGTACTTTTAATCTAGTTTTTGGTACCATTGGCCAAATATTGAGAATTATGTTATTCACTGGCAGATGAGTTTGTTTATTTATTAATTTTTTCTCTTGATTTAGGTCAATTTGGTCTTGTTTTAAGAAAACAAGGGTAACATTTAAAAAAAACGTACTATTAGAATAAGATAAATCTACTAAATTTTGGACTGTACCAAAAACAAGAGATTTTAGCTTTTGCAGTCTTAAGATTAGGTTTAACTAATATACTAAATGCTGCTTTAATATACTGTATATACTGCAACTGAAATTGGGGCCAATCTACATAAAAAATCTACATAAAAAATTGCAATGCTTTTAATTTTGATTCTTTAAGCATATTGTACTGTCAATAGTTGTGTCAGTTTACTTTTATAAAAAGCACTTTTAACTGTAAAGAGTCATTTTTACATTTTACACTAGTTTGAGTTTGCTTGTTTCACTTCAGTAAAAGGTCTCAGTAAAAGAGTTTCTCTCCCCTGATTCTGCTTCTTCAGCCCATTCCTGCTGCACCTTTTTTTAAAGGGAGACGATCACACCTTATTAACCCCAAGGGAGAAACCTGCAGGTGTACAACGGATCCTTTAAAGCTCCCCACTCGCCCTTTCTCAGTCTCCCCCTTCTATTCCTGTGGCGTCTGTTGTTGGCTCTGTACAAACACCCTCCCCAACCCCTCCCACAGCAGCACAAAGGCCAGCATTTACCAGTACGTTCTGGTGACCTTCAGAGGGCAATGTTGTTGTAGCTGGACGCTGGATCACAGGAGTCCAGCTGTGTATCAGCAGTTCATTACGTGTGTTTACAGCAGCGAGGACCAGCAGGTGTCGGCTCAAACCTGTTCACTCACACATTTACTCCTGTGTTAAGGTGCTGAGTGCTGGCTTTTTGAGGTTTTCTGGTACCCTGGTCTTTCACTTCATTTCAAGCTGTTGTGGTATACTGAAAAGAACACCCTAAAGGGGTAAATAGAACACATAATGTGTTGGTGCATGATCTTTAGGAATTTTTTCTTTCAGTCTCAGGAATTTTGAATGCATTTGCATCAGTGATGCAGTGTTATTTATTGACTGTTTAGAACCAACTGGGTATGTCCACTTGAAAAGAAGTAAAGACCAGTAGTTTATTATCACCAGTAGTAGTACATAGTCACAGACAGTAGTTCTATAATCATTGGCAGTAGTTTATAATTACAGGCAAAAAATCATAGGCAATTGTTTATAGTCACCAGTGGTAGTTTATAGTCACAGGCAGTATTTTTTTATCACAGGCAGTAGTTTCTAGTCACCAGCAGTAGTTTATTATCACAGGCAGCAGTTTATAGTTACCAGTAGTATTTTATATTATGATAATTATGTATGAAAATCTTCCATGTTATAGTGCTGAGTGCTGGCTTTTTGAGGTTTTCACTTGATTTCAAGGTGTTGTGAGGACTCTTTGTATGTGCACTGCAAATAGCCTCCACTTTTAAAGGACAACTTAAACACAGTTGTTCACATTAGCCTATGATGGAGGAAAGTCCTTTTTATTGGGCTTTTATTTATTTATTTTATTTTGATATAATTCTTTTAATTGTGTTTTTATATGTTAATGATGTTTGGTATTGCTCTTGCTTTTATTTCCATGTAAATCACCTTGGTAAGCCACCAGCTTTTTAATGTGCTATAGAAATATACTTGACATTGACAATGAAGACCAACTGTCATGTATTTTACTCCTTTTAAAGTCTTTAGATGGAATTGAGTTAATATACAGGATATTTTACCATAAAAGGAGAAGAATCAAGTTTACATATTTAATTGTGCCTGTAAAACAGGGGTTTATGATATTAAAGTCTTGTATTGTGGTGTTAAATTCTGACTTTTTAAGTTGATTTCTGGCACTGCCATCTTTCGACTTTCCACCTCAACTCAAGGGGGTTAAAATTCTACCAGCGTTTTCTCTTTCCCAGTGCTGTAACGTGTTCAAATATGACATCCCGTACAGTTGCCACAGGTTTCACCGGAACTCCGCGTCCTATAGTAAACCTTCTACTAGTCTAGAGTCTAGATTTTGCCCCATTGTGATGGAGGTGGCACTATAAACTGCTTAGCCACGATTGTCCACTTGTGTTTACAGTATTGACTCACTGCTTTTGTCTCATGTCATATGCTGCTCTATCTGTGCTGCAGCGTGTCTGTGAATGGAGACTGTTCTGTATCTAACAGCACAATACCAGAACGTTTTATTCACGTTATTTATTGACGGCTGTGTAAATACTGACGACAGATAAGTCCTCTGTAAAATATTTGCTTTAAACATGCATGCACATCTTGATGAAAACTACAATTTTTTTTTTTTCCTGTTCTTGTCCACGTGTCAGTGACAAATCATAATTGGCAAGATAAGAAAGTCAAAACTTTTTAAAATTCAGTTTTAAAAGCATTCATCAGGTCTCTCAAAGTGTACATCTACTTCCAGTGACTACTTGTACAATGTTGGTTTCATGTCAAAGTCTCTTTTGTACCATTTTTTTATGATATGTTAAATGGAATAACTGAAAAAGAATGGTAAATTTTATATATTTAATCCTAAAATAAAAATCTAGTTGATAGCATGTTTTTGGGATTTTAAAAAGCTTTTAAGAGAGTTAAACTACCTGACCCAAATATTTAGGGTTACACTACATGACATTTTTGAGTGTACCATTTACACCTTGTCATTCACCACCTTTAGATGTCTTTCCTCTCATTCTTATTGTCATGTCACCTCCATTGAACTAAATCATGGTCATGATACAAATCCACAGATAGAGTTTCTCTTTGTACTGACTAAAAGTGGCTCCTGCTGTTGTTCTAGGTGTGGTCCTGATGGAGATAGCAGAGGCCCACCAGAAGGTCCAAAGTGAATTGGAGGAAAATGTGAGTAGACTTTAAAGATTCATCTGGTGATATTTTATATTCTCCTTAATGTCTAAATTAATAGATACCATTCAAAAAATGTAATACAGTTTACTTCTAATGAACATCATGCATCATTAGTTTGTTCCTAATGAGCGAGATCACTGCACTGGGCAACATGTTGATAATAAAGCTGCAATGAGTAGTTGATTAGTTAACTAAAAAAATGCTAATATTACATGAGAAAACATCAGCTAGAACACTAAGTTAAGGTTTTATCTGTAAAAAATACAATGTTATATTGTGTTTCTTTTCAATGTTCTAACTATATTTGCTCTGGAAGTGTAATGAACGCCTATTTGGTAAAAACATTTTTAAAAGGTTTATTCTATCAAAGGAATGCATTGTTGTTTTTGAATTTATTCTGGGATTTATTGACAATGAGACAAATATAGAATATAGAAGACCCCTCCCGCCCGATGCTTTTTTTAAATTATTTTTTCTATAAATGCAGTCCAGTCTGTCTAGTTCTGACTCAGTACAATGAAAGCAACATAATGGATCTGGAATATAGAGAGTGAAAAAGCTTGTCCTCTATTGTAATTATGGCATTAAACAATTTTGTGCAGCAGCCTCTTTGATTGACTAATCTTCACTTCTGAAAATGCTCAATGCTTTACAGACCATTACTTGCAGGCTTCTGTCTGGACATGTAACCTTGACAACCTTTGAGCTCATTACTTTTATTTGAAAGAGTTGCAAAAGGTAAAATAGAATTTGACCAGAAAAAATAAGTCACAGAATCATTCCTGACCCCAGAGGGGGAAATGCTGCAAATACTTGACTAGAGGTGTTTTGGAGTGTCACCAGTTAATAAAACACAGCAGGCAGTCTGTAGCAGCGGCGTCATTTAAGTTTAAAGCAGAAACTCTCCTTCATTTAGGGATCGAGGGGTCAGGGTTAGAAACATTAAAAAGATGTTAATTTAAATGCAGCAGGCTTGTGAGATTTGAAAGCGGAATCAAGAAGATATACTAAATATATACTAAAGACAATAATCACTATTAATGCATAACATCAGCTATATACTATTAATAAACACTATTAATGCATAATATCACCTATAGACTATCAATAATCACTATTAATGCATAATATCCTCTATAGACTATCAATAATCACTATTAATGCATAATATCAGCTATAGACTATCAATAATCTCTATTAATGCATAATAACAGTTATAGACTATCAATAATCACTATCAATGCATAATATCAGCTATAGACTATCAATAATCACTTTCTCTCTTCAAAATGTACCTTAAAGGGATATTTTTCTAGTTTTAACTCTCTTAACATGTGAGTAGACAGATCTGCTTCAGTCAAGTATCTGTTTATGATTATTGGAAAAAAAGAAATAGTCTAAATGACATCAAAACTCAGTTCTGCCTTTAAAATGCTCAAAAACTAAACCAACTTCAGTCATATTGACTTATCAAATTTAACATTTCCTGAGTAATATGAGTCCTACTCACACAACATAGAGTCCAACTTGTAAATGCAGTGATACATAACCAGGACTCATGGTCATATCTGGATGTTGTCTCCTTGTGTTTCGCTCTGTAAGTGGCATTGACATTAATTTAATTGTATTATAATTAAAAGGTGTTTACTGTAGTCAAGTATGGAGAGGCTGGACGCAAACTCTGGTCTGTAGTGTCAATATAATAATATATATAAAATAATAATAATGTCCTGTGTGATTTTGAGTTTTTTTTTGACAGTCCTGGCCTGACTTTCATTGATTTGTGAGAGGGGAAAGATGTAAATGTTTAACTTCAACAGGCGATAAACCATCAAACCACCTGGTGCTTAGAACCCCAACCTCTTAGAAATCCATTGTCAGGCATTCCTCTGGGTTGCTCTACTCTTATCATACTACTGCCATCAAGCCATGTGAATGAACTGTACATTGTGTTTAGGGCAGAAGGATGTCTGTTGAACAAATATGATGTATTTGTGTCTCTCTGTATCTGCAGTTCAAGAGGTTCCACAGAGATGTTATTGTTGAGCTGGAGAAGAAGACAGAAATGGATGTTAAATACATGAATGTAAGTTACCACAAAATAAAATAATATAATAATAATAGCAACTTAAAAAATAGCACATTCTAGAGCGCTTCACAAACAAGGACAAACAAAAAGAAGAAGAACACCCATGGAATAATATCAGAGGCTTTGAAGCACTGGTGAGTAATGATTAAGAGGCTCAGCCAGGAAGCTCCCTGCATTAATCAAACCTCATTTTATAATCAGTTTCACAAAAGGCAGCTAGTAAAGGTAAGGTCCGGCTGGTTGTTTTGAACGAACTAAAGCTGTAGGAGCGTTATCATATACAGAATTTATAAAAGCATGAACAACTCTTTCAAGATTATTATTTAACATGCTAGAGAGCTATGCCAAACTTGACCAGAACTTGTTAATCAGGATCTAAAAACTAAAGGAATTGTTCCATCCACTGGGTTAGCTAATTCAGAAGATTTGGTGAGCATAATCTGCATACCAGTGACATTTTATATTATGATTAGACATAAAATTGGCCCTAGTATGGAGCCCTGTGAAACATCATACATGGACAATTCTTGAGAAGAGGTATATTAAAGCCAATTATATGTTTCTAATCATGATATCATTTAATATCACCTATCATTCCAATCTTTATATTATTCAATATCATGATGAGAAACATAACATTAGCACAAATATACCTCCTCTCAAGCATTTTCTATGTGTGGTGTGCCACAGGGCTCCATATTAGGACCAGTTTTATGTTTCTAATCATGATATCATTTTATATCTTTGAAAATGCTGATGAAATGAGTTTTCCTTCTGTCAATAAGTGCAAATATTCACTGACCCAGACTTACATGAAGCTTGGATTGACATTAGATCAGCTTCATCTGCATCTGTTCTCAATGAAAACTGCAGTTTGCTTATGTCATGGTTTCTCCTAGGCCACGTTCAAGCGCTACCAGTCAGAGCATAAACTGAAGCAGGACTACCTGGACCGCTCACACACAGACCTGAAGAAGCTCAGGAGGAAAAGTCAAGGGAAGAACGCATCCAAGTATGAGATAAAAGAGAATGAGGTGAGAACCAAGCTGAACTTGATTTTCCTTAACCAAGCATGCACTTGTTTGGTTTGACTTGTAAATTAATTGTTAGTTTACTGATGACACATTCGCATGAGAGCGACAGGTTGGAAGAGTAGGTAGCACTGTTGTCTCCCAGCAAGAAGGTCTCAGTTTCAAGTCCTTGCGTTGGGACCCTTCTGTGTGGACTCTGCATGTTCCCTCCTTGTCTGTGTGGATTTTCTCTAGGTTTTGAGGCTGTCACCCACAGTCCAAAACATTTTGAGGTTGATTGGAGACTCTAAATTACATGTAGGTGTGAGTGTGTGAGGGAATGGTGTGTTAAGATGCTACCTGTCTGGGGTGGATCCCTGTCTCTCCCCTTTAGTGTGCTGGAATTGGCTCCAGCAGACCCCTGGGACCCCAATGAATAAACTGACATAATAACTGATATTATAATTCTTCACGGATCTTTGTGCATTTTAAAATGATACAATGCACATTTCAGCAACAAAAAACAGCAGAAGTTGAGGTAAAATAATAGAGCAACAGTTCTGTACTTGCAGCAATAGTAATAAGGACTTGTGTTTTTCCATTTCAAAAATCTCATTAAAATTGTACTTTTACTTGTCAGCGTTGATATCTCCTTGCTGGAATAGGTTTGGTGTACTGTGTTCAGTAGAGAACTGTCAGGTGTTTATGTCCTGCTGTCAACCAGTAACAAGCAGCCTCAACACCTCAGACACCTCACTCAGTGATTTGCTTTGTAAATCAATGTGGTGAGATGAACATGTGTGTGTGTGTGTGTGATAAATCCTGTCTGTCTCTTGCTTTAATTTATTGACTGTTTTCATGACCTCACTCTGATGATAGAGGATGTGTGTATTACCTAGCTACTTTCTAGGGGATTATTAAACAAAGCCTTCAATTGAAAAGAAGTAGCTACATGTTGTTAAAAGGCTTGTTGATTTTGAAAAAAATGTTTTTTCAATCTCTCTCCTTCCCTCTGTTCCTTTCTTGTGTGCTGCTTAAATGACTCTCTTGTTGTCTATGCCTCTTTAAAAGACACGTACAATAAGTCTCCCTATCTGGGTGGTAAATGGTAGTGGTGCATAACAAGGGGGGAGAGGCTAACCACTAATAGTCGTGCTGTGTCAGAGAAAGCTGCTCAGTCCTGTGTGTCTGGGCAAATACTTGCTGTAAAAATGGGAAATGAAGAGCTCTGATTCAGTGTCTGACAGCCTATCGTAGAGAGAGAGAGAGAAAGAGAGAGAGAGAGAGAGAGAGAGAGAGAGAGAGAGAGAGAGAAATGGGAGCAGACCCCAGAGAAGAGCCCTTTTAGAGACAGGCTTTACGGTCACCATGACAACCAGAGGAAAACGGGAGAAATAAAGGGCCAGGGGCAGGTTGAGGAGTCGAGAGTTTTGTAACAGACAGGATTGTCATCTTTCAGAAAACTAATTTGTTTTCCCACTGAGCCGAGCACGCTCCGCAAACAGCAGGAGACACGAATAAACGTGTCTCCTGCTGTTTGCAACAGAAGTGACCGCAACTAAAAATTCTGTTAAACATAATCGAGGCACTAATGAGCTTTGTAATCAATGTATCCACAATCTGACAACCTTTGAACCACGACAACCCCTGGTTAACCTCTGGCGACCATGTCCACAGTACTTGGAGACCATCTCGTCACGTCAGATGGACATGCAGAAGTTCATCGCCGATGGCTGCAGGGAGGCGCTGTTGGAAGAGAAGCGGCGTTTCTGCTTCCTGGCAGATAAACACTGCATGTTCTCCTACCAGATCAGCAACTTCCACGAGAAGGTAAGAGAGGGAGTACTATGTAACGCTGCTTTTACAAGTTGGACTCTACTTGTATGAGTAGGATTCATTACTCAGGAAATGTTAAATATAACAGCTCGATATGACTGAAGCTGGTTTGGTTTAAATAATAATGTACATTTAGAACAGATAAAAATTAGATTAATTTGCAATTTGATATCAGCCTTCAATCTGCCTGAATAGTGATTATTGATATACTATAGCGTCTTGAATTTACTCTGCAAAAACTAAAAGGTTAAAATATCTTGTTTTTGGTACAATTATTGATATTAATATTAGAATTGTCTTATTGCACTGGCAGATTTTTTTTCCCTATTTGTCAACAAATCTCTTGAAAATTATTCCAATATTTATTAGGATTATCTTATTCCATAGTTTTCTCAATTTAGTTTTCTTTAAATAATAAAATTAAATAAAATCAAGAAAAAAAAATCATGAAATACACTAAATTATCTGCCAGTTATAGTTAATGTTGAACTATGTACCAAAAACAAGATATTTTTACCTGTTAAGATTTTAGTTTTTGTAATGTTATGTTGCTTTTTGGTCAATTTAATCTTGGTTTCCTTACAAATTATAAAATATTAAGTCACCACTGATAAAACTAAAAAGTAAAAAAAACTGAAAAGTAAAATAAAATGATAAAAAACCAATATACTTTACTCAATATTGGTCTAATTGTACCAAAAACAAGATATTTTCACCTAATAATATTTCAGTTCAGTGTACTCCCAAATTGCACCAGATTGCTGCATTTACATTTACAATTTTCATATTTTTCGAACCTTAACCTTAACTTATCTAGAAAGTTGTGTTCCTTGCCCTAAAGTGCACTGAATCCTTCCTTTTTAATGCTTCCTTTCTTTTTCTGTGATCCAGGCCAGAGAGACACTGGCCCTGAAGCTGCCCAGCTGGCAGGAGAAGTGCAGTGACATCACCAAGGTGCCGGACACGGTGGAGACCATGATCGACCGCCTTGCAGCCACGCCGCAGCAGTCGCCGCTTGTCCAGCGCTGCAACAGGGTGAAGAATCAGTATTGAGTGATCAGATAGAAAGTTCATTACTATTTACAGTTGTATTGAAACACAATGAAAAGTTTTATGACTAAGAGAATAATTTCTCATCAAGAGTATTTTATATGTAAAATGTTTTTTTATCTCCATGTGAAAAGCTTTAGTGTATTTTTGGTTGACATTTTGTTGTCCCTTATCTCCTCTCCTCCTCGTTGATGTTGTGAGGCTTCTATTATCTGATGCAGCTGAGTGTAAAGTCATTACCATCAGCTGGCTATCGTCCATGGGAAATCCTCCATGTGTCTTCTTCTAAAGTCCACCAGATGTTTTGATCCTGGCTGTTTATTTACGTGTGTGAGGGAGGCGATAAGCTCCTCTTACATTAATGATTATATCCCCTTGATGAGGACCTTAACCTTTATCGTGCTCATGAGGCCTTTTCACTATGAAGCTTGTGGCTTGATTAGTTCCAACTTATCATTTCCTCCTTTGTCTCCTCTTTAGAACAACGTGGAGTCAATGGTTCCACCTCCAGCGCCACCAATAAAGGCCCAGATCAGTCCACTAGCCAACATGTTCAACCCAGAACCCAGATCCCCGCTCACCTCCTCATCAGACCAGTACTCAGGTAGAAATCACTGAATATTCAATCAGGATTAATTTGTGAACTCATTGCTTTTGTATCTCCTTACTCTATAACAGACTTATTATTATAATATTATATAATTATATTATAACTAATGCTTTCAAATTTAAATTATTGTTAACACCACTAATGCAGGGAAACATGTGTCCAGAGTCCTGATTGTGTATCACTGCATTTACAAGTTGGACTGAAAAAAAGCCCTGAAATGGTGAAAATATCTTGTTTTTTTGTACAATTAGTCCCATATTGAGCAGAATTATCGTATTGGCAGATAATTAATCTTATCCCAGGTTTATTTTCTTTATTTCAGTTGAGTTAATCATTTTTAAAAGTTAGTCCTGTTTTTTCAAAACAACATCAAAATTACCCAAATCAGGAAAAAGCAATTGAAATAATCTAAATTATCTGCTAGCTGAATAAGATAATTCTTTTCAATATTGGAATTGATAGTAGATAGTACTATATATATATATTTTCAGTTGTTACGATATCAGTTTTTGCAGTTTAGGTTGTGTGAGTAGGACTCTTTTTCTCAGGAAATGTTAAATTTAACAGGTCAATATGACTGAAGCTGGTTTAGTTTGTGTTCAACATGTTTTTGAGCATTTTAAAGCAGAACTGAGGTTTGATGTTATTGAGACTTTTTCTCATTTTTCCAATAATCATAAACAGACATTGAAGCAGATTTGTCCACTCACACGTTGAGAGAGTTAAAAACTATAAGGTATCCCTAGAACAGAAAAAAATGTTATTAATTTGTGAATGGTAAGTAGCTAAATCTGTCCCATTGTGATTTAATAGTGATTATTGATAGTCTATAGCTGATATTATACATTATTAGTGATTATTGATAATATAAAGCTGATGTTCTGCAATAATAGTGATTATTGATAGTCTATAGCTTCTTGAATCTACTCTCAAATCCCACCAGACTTCTGAATTTAAATTTACAGTTTCGAACCCTAACCCCTAGACCTCCCTAGGAGGGAGCATTCCTGCCTTAAACTAAAGTGATACCTCTGGTTGACTCCCAGAAGAACAGAGTTAGATAATCAGATTGACAGCAGCCTCATATTGAAGCAGCTGCAGTGCTGGACCTCTGAATGATACTGGCAGCATTTAGCAGTTATGTTTCAGTTATTGGTGTTTTTCCTTCAGACCAGGGCAGCGTCAGCGAGGTCAGTCTGTCCAGGTCCACGTCTCAGTCGTCCGGGCTGAACGTAGGCAGGAAGCCGCGGGTCCGGACCATCTTCCCTCACACGGCGGGAAACAACGAGACACTGCTGAGCTTCGATGAGGGCGAGGTCATCTCGCTGCTCATCCAGGAGGAGAAGGATGGCTGGCTGTACGGAGAGCTGGAGACCACACGGCAGTGAGTTCCTCTCACATCTTAGGCATTTTCCTTGGGTTTATTTAACCCTCTATTGCATAGTGTTTCCATATGGCAACAATCACTTTATTACTTTTATTAAAAAGTTGTGATATAAAATCTATGTTTTTACAGTTAGGCATTAAAAAGGGTAGGTATGGGAATTGATACGATTTTTATGATTTTGATTCCATTATCGTTACTGCTTAACAATTTGATTATTTATCAATTTTCCTATTGATTCTAATTTCGGTAGAAGTGAAAACAGTTTTATTAGCATCAACTTTGTTTACTTGGAAGTCACGATCTATAAGCTCCTCTAATTAGTCATGATTGCTGAAATCGAGCATGCGTAACTTGCATAAATTACGTGACAGAGATTTGTGCAGGTTGGAATCGATAAGTGAATAGTTAGATAAACTGCCGAACGATTCCCTAAAATTGAATGGAATTCAATTCCATTTATTTATTGTGTGAATTCAATACAGGAACCAGTTCTCGATTCCCATCACTAGAAAAGGAGGCTTTTATTTTGAAGGTCATTCAATTTACAAGGTCACATGACCAGTCCCTTTTCCTTATAGGCTTATTGAGCATGATGAGCATCATTGTCTCATAACCAAAGGTTTTATTTAGAAAAATGACACCAAATTAAAAGTTGAGCTTACCTATGGGGTAATTAAACTTTTTTTTAGTTTGTTTTTTTTTAAATTCCATTCAATTTTGATGCTATAGGTTGCGTTTTTGCTAATATGCTAAAATAGACATATGGCAACAATATGACCTTTAACATTTCATACACTGAAAAAAACTGAAATCTTAAAATGTGGAGATGTCTTGTTTTTGGAATTTTGAGTATAACTGTCTTATTCCACAGGAGGCAGATAACTTTTCTTATGTCGAGTTTTTTTCTTGGTTTGGGTCAATTTGGTCTTGTTTTACGAAAAAAAGACTAACATTCTCTTAAAAAAATATTAAATTGACTAGTTTTAAGGAAAAAAAACTTGAGCTAAGCTAACTTATCTGCCAGTGAAATATGATATTAATATTGGAAGAAATCCAACTATTAAAAACCACCACACATAACTACGGCTGCTCATGAGATTTACTTTAGTTTAAATGACTATAATGAAGGTTTCCTATATCCTTTCAATGCGTTTGTTGACAATAATTAAAGGGATGTCTGCATTTTGTTTTTTTTTCATGTCATACCTAACATCTTTAAAATGAGTCCCAACTCGTTATGGTCACATACTAGATTTGAACACGATTTATATACAGCTTTTGTCACACCTTCTTTCATTCCAATAAATACACAGCAGCACTGACTCCTGGGCGGTTTCCAGATGCCGCAGGTTGTCCTTCTAGTTTCTGCTCTGTGTTTGTTAATATTTCAACATGCTTCATGGCTAAAAACAAAGAGTATGCCAGGTATGTTCAACATGACAGTTGTAAAGATTAAGCTGTCTCACTCTTACCCAACAAAACACACACACACACACACACACACACACACACACACACACACACACACACTTTTCCTCCTCTTCAGACTTGATGAGGAGTGAGTGCAATGCTTGTGTGAGCCAGGAATTTTTAAAAAGCAATTTAGACAAAACTGAAACTGTATAAGAAAAAAATGTTCCGATGCAGTAAAGCAAATTCTGTCCTGCTTAATATTCTCCTTAATTTACATTGCACCTGTTAGCTCGATGTGTTCTGTTTGCACAAAAGGATCCAGCGCCTCCTCGCTGGATCGATAATGTAGAGAAAGCTTACAGAGCTACTGTCACACTTTTTTTTTTCCCAATCCCACTTAGAAACCAAATGACGTGAAGCCAGATCTGTGAGTGAATGAGTGTGTGTGTGTATGTGTGTGTCATTCAGGGCCCTTTGAATTAAAGTGGTTTTAATGCAGTCAGCAGAGGAAACGCTGAGATGAATCACAGAACTTCCTGTTCCTTAGCAACTAATCAAATGCATTGGCTATCTTTTTCTTCTCCAGACGTGACTTGGAGACAACTTGAGTAAAATCCTGTATTTTCTATCTATCTGCCATGTGCAGCACGTTCTCGTGTGTTGTCTACAGCAACGATTATCATCGAGAAAACAGATTTGCTTGAAGTCTGGAGAACAGAAAGCTTGTATGTGAGCAGAATGGTGAACGTCTGTGTCGTTCCATTTATTTGATATGTTATTGATTCACGTCTCGACATTAGACACTTACATCATTTCAGCAGCAGACACACCTAGGAAAATCTGCACTGACAGATTTGTTTTAGGGGACCACAAAAAAAAACACATTTCCTCAATTAACCCTCTATTGCATAGTTTTGCCATATAGGAACAATTGCTTCCTTTTGATTTTTCTCTGTTATAAAATCCTTTTTTAATTCCACCACTTGACATTATATGTCAATGATCACACAAAATTGTGATTTTTGTAAAAGGTTAGGTTCAGACTCACAGTTTCACTGCAAGCAGACACATAGGGTTAAAAATCAAAGCATAGACAATCCTCTGATTATTATTCCTCACTAAAACTGAGGAACCTGAATCTTAGATGCTGTCTAATATCAAAAATCTGTATCTTCTAAACATTCAAAACATTTTTAACCATGTCTAAGTAATATTTCATGCAATAGGGAGATAAATAAATTTAAAATTCTGAAATGCCTAAAAATAGTTTAAAAAAAAGTCATTTGTTTTGTCTAAAGCAGTTATCTATCCATTGCATGAGAAATGCAGTAAATCTTCAGTTGGAAATAAAGAACACCAGAATCACAAATCACAGATTTGCCCCAATAGGCTTCACAGTTTGTACAAAAGCAACACAACATCCCCTGTCCTTAGACCCATACATTGTACAAGGTAAAACTCCCTAAAAAACCCCTACAACATTTTTGATGATCATCAGATGAATTCCCTGTCAGTAGACTAATGTGTTAATAGATGAGCTTGTTCATCTCTAATCTTGTTTGTAGAATGTTTTACAGGCTTGTCTTCTATTCTGTGTTTTGGACAGGAAAGATTAGAGTTCATTGCTTTAAGATTACCATCAGCATGTATCTCTAATGCTGGATCCTCGATTGGAAATCCAAACAATGAGTCAACACGTCCTCCACCTGCTTTTATGAAAGTGTATAACGTTTCTGATGTGGTGTGTTTGTGTCTGTCACATCAGGCGCGGCTGGTTTCCCTCGTCCTACTGCAGACCTTATACTGAACCTGTGAGGTCAAACAGGTGAGAAAACATTACAACCATAGGCCTTATCATCATCAATTTATTATTTACATTTTGTATTCATGATTTGCACTGCACAAACTGAAATCTGAACAGGTCTTATCTGTCACCAGAAACATGTTACTTAAGTAAAGAAGTATTACTAGCAAAATGTACTTAAAGTGTCAAAAGGAAACATACTTATTATGTAAACTGTTATATTGTTATATTGTATTAAACTGCATCTTTTATTCACTAAACATATGTCAGAGTATGTCAATGTTGTATAAACTACAATGTAGAACGAATGTTGGATACTTTCGGTAGATTAATAAAAGTGCTGATTCATAATGCTTGTCAGTGCATAGCCATTTTAAAAAAGAAATGATAAAAAAAAATGCAAAGTAGCAGCAAATGGAAATAGTCAAAATATCTCGAAATTGAGTAAATGTACTTAGCTCCTTCATTGAAAAAAATTAAATTTGAACAGGTGAACTTAGAGTGCCATGTTAAAGTATTCGACCCCCTTCAACCTTTTACCCTTTTGCCACATTTCAGGCTTCGAACATAAAGAAACAAAATTGATTTTTGATTGCACAATTGGTACAATATTTTATACTTGCTGAATTACCTGCCAGTGGAAAAAGATAATACTCCCTTCTGTATTGGACTAACTGTGCTAAAAACAAGATATTTCCCATGTCAATACTTTTAATACTACAGTATTTCCAGTGTTGGATAACTGGATCTCGTCTGTCCCCTGTGTCTGTGCAGTAATTTGGGGACGCCGGTGCGTAGCCTGAGTGTTTCCAGCCTGCCGGAGCAGCAGGAGGAGGATGAGGAGGAGCCAGTGTTGCTGCCGCCACCGGACTACAGTGACGAGCAGCCGGCGCCCACCCTGGCACTGTCAGCAATGCTGACGCCACAGAACACGGTCGGTACCAGCACCTGGTGGAGCTGTTAACACTGCTTTGGGATGTTGTTTTTCACAATCTGCAAAACAAGCCTATTTTAGGCATTGTTAGGGTCCGGCCTTTGTATACCTTGATAGTTTTTCTAAGAGGCTGAGGTTCTACCCACCATGTGGTTTGATGGTTGAATGAGGGTCAGGACAGGACTGTCAAAAGAAAACTTATAAAATGGTTTGTCATGCACACAGGACATTATTATTATATTATAGGACACTATAGACCAGAGTTTAGGTCCAGCCTCTCCATACTTGACTATAATAGACACATTTAAGATATAATTATAAAAATTAATATATTGTTAATGCCACTAATGCAGTGAAACATGAGGAGAAAACATCCAGATGTGTCCAGAGTTTTGGTTAAGTATTTCAAGATTATTTTTTTTTTATTTCAGTTAAATTTATCTTATAGTCTTCTTTTCTTAAAAGGTACACTGTACAGATGAAAATGTGATTAATTTGTGATTGGTGAGTACCTCAATCTGAAGTCTGGTATTATTTATTAATAGTGATTATTTATAGTCTATATGTGATATTATGCATTAATAGTGATTATTGATAGTTTATAGTTGATATTGTGCATGAGAAGTGATTATTGATCGCCTATATCTTATATTCTGCATTAATAGTGATTATGACAGTCTATAGCTGATATAGTGCAATAATAGTGATTATTATATATATTTTATTGATGTTGCTTTCAAATCTCACAAGATTGCAGCATTTAAAATCGTATTTTCTAATGTTTCTAACTCTAAACCTTACCCCCGAGTAGGGAGAGTTCCTGCCTTAAACTAAACTAAAAAGATTGATCAGACTACAACAGTAAATAATTAAACATTTCTGTTCACCCTTAACACTATTGAGCTATAAAATATAGTGAAACATTGATGAGATAAAGAAAAACAATGTAAGAGTCTTGTACAGCATAGAGCAGGATTCAATATTGTCAATATATCTCTTCTATTTGTTCACTACATTTCCTGAAAACATGAATAGTCATTTAATTTTAGAGGGCCTGCATTTTTATTTAAAGTTGTGATCACTAACAAGCTATGAACATGGCTTTATAAATCTAAACATCTCTGCTCTCCAACTTGTCTGAAGCTCTCGATAGAACAAGTTGTTTTGATCTCTGATTGGCTGTGAATGGTGGGGTGTGCGGTGACTGTATAGCTGTGACATCACAACTTCATGGACATCCTGACAGCTTGCTGTAAGACTCAGCTTTTGTGTGTGTTTCTCTGTAGATTGAGAGCAGTTCTAGAACACTGAGACCTCTTATGATCAAATAGGGATTAAAATCTAACCTTTTATGATATGGGACAAAAAGAAATTGGAGCTGGTGGCAATTGAATAATACATTAATTTGAAATTATATTTCACAAACAAGGGCGACACGGTGGAGCAGTGGGTAGCACTGTTGCCTCACAGCAAGAAGGTCGCAGGTTCAAGACTGCCTTGGGGCCTGGGTCTGGGACCTTTCTGTGTGGAGTTTGCATGTTCTCCCCGTGTCTGCGTGGGTTCTCACCGGGTACTCCGGCTTCCTCCCACAATACAAAACATGCTCAGGTTAATTGGCAAATCTAAATTGCCCATAGGTGTGAGTGTGTGTGTGAATGGTGTGTGAATGGTGTGTGTGCCCCACGATTGGCTGGCGACCATCTGGGGTGTATCCCTGCCTCTCGCCATAAAATGCGCTGGGATAGGCTCCAGCAGACCCCTGCGACCCTGAAAAGGAATAAGCGGGATAGAAAATGGATGGATGGATGGATTTCACAAACAAAATAAATTTTAATAAAAAAAATTATATTTGTTTTACTCATTTCGTGTTGGGCTGAACCTGTGTGTGTCAATAATAAAATAATAGAATACAGTTGAGGATCATAATGAAATAATAATTACATAAAGGACATGATTTCAAGTTTCAAGGTTAAATGGGTATTGGGATATATTACTTAAGTAAAAGCAGAAATAACTCAATGAAAACATACTGCATTAGAAGCATTAGTATTTTTATCTATTAACTATTTTCGCTGTGTAACAGCAACATAAATTGATTCCGACTCTTCTTTTTTGAAGCCAATATTATTCCAGATTTATTATCATTGGGAGGATCATTATTATCCTTTTTTCTCTCAGAGGTTTGTGTAAGTGGCATGTTGTTAAATGCATGGTGCCGATTATCTGTGTTTAAATATCTGCTAACGGGCCTTGACTTGTTCTAGAAATGTTCTAGGCGCTGTTAACTGATAGGATATCTTTATTGACTGAGCTGACTCGCCCACAAAACGCAAAACGCCATCACGCAAATTTGAGCTTTTAGTGAATCACATCTTATCGACATCTCCTTGTTCTAACAGTCATGGCCTCCACACCCTTAAAACACGCCTCAGCTCCACTATATTTATCAAGATGGTTAATTCCATTGAGGGTTTGTTTTATTTGCACTTGTAAAACATTACAGATCACAGAATGTCAAAATCTCAAAAAAATGCCCCCAGCCAGGTTTTCTTCTGTTCAGGAATAATAGATAGTTAAAGGACCCAGTTAGAGTTCATGGTGTTTGAGCTGGAACAGAAAGAACCAGACACTTGTTCCCCTCTGTACTGGATGTCCTCTGTTCTGCTGCCTCATGCCTTCACCAGCAAATAAACCACTATGCTTTACACACATACAGAAGTCTTTTTTTACCCTTGAAACACTCACTCAGGTGAACTTACAACAGGCTGACGGTGCTCTTCAGGTTTGTTATTGTGACTGTAAAGCAAAGTTGGACCTTGTCACTTTCCACACAGGGACTTTACTTCCTTTGGCCTCTCAGGAACATTCTCAACTCCCTACACCCGCGATGGCCTTTGTGTTCTCTATGATACAGACTTTTGACATTAGGGAGGATCTCAGATTCAGGAGTAATTATCAGAGGATGGTCTATGTATTGATTTTTTTCCCATGTGTCTGAAAGGTTTAGAATCTTTAAAAATACTTCATTAAAATTAGAGAGATCAAAAGTCTATTTACAGGTGACAATAAAGAAATCCCTTGTATTTGACAGGGGTATGTGTATATATATATATATATATATATATATATATATATAAAAACTTTATATATTTTAAAGTTTTTAGTGTTACACCACATGGCAGTTTTGGAGTCGTCCCTTACATATATATATAGCTGAAATAACACTTGCTATATAATTAGGAGTTTGCTTGTCAGTGAACTAACAGAGAGGTGTTGGTGTTGATTCCTGAAGGGCAGAGTTCAGGGGATAAAATCTCAGTCTTTTACTGTGGCTGCAGGCTCTGTGATTTCTGGATGTTTTCTGCTCTCTAGTGGAGGAGTAAGGGAAAGTCTCTACAAAACATGATAAATGCATTAAATGTTGTATATAAGCTTTCTAAAAAGTGGAAAATAAACATATGACTGATATAAAAATGAAAATAACATTTTACATGCAACTACAAAAGTATAAAGTGTCCATAAACTTTCTTTTCAGCTTTATATAATCCTATAAGCATATGTATATGCACAGGCTGTAATGTTTACCCCATGCTTGTTGGTTCTATTGAGGCGATGAGATTATCATGGTCCCATCATGGAAAAACAGGAATGTGTCTCTTGCCAACTTTTCTAGATTATCTAGATTCCATGAGGAGGAGGAGGAGTGAAGGTAAACCATTGATGAGAAATCTAATCAAACCGGTCTGACAACACTGACTTTTATAACAGCAGGAGGGTGTGTGTGTGTGTGTGTGTTATTTCTCTGTTTCTACTGGATCTTCAGGGTTGTCCTGTCTGTTTTCTCACAGCAGGTTGCTTTAGTCAACGGCACAGCAAAGGCTCCTTTTCTAGGGTGAGTGAACTAACACAACTTACAAAAATAATCACGCATCTCTCATCAGATGATGTTTGACCAATTAAAGACTTTAAAAAGAGGATGGTGGATCCAAGCTAATTTTCAACGTTTTCTCCCTGCAGAGGAGGGAACCCATTCGCCACAGTAAAGCTGAGACCAACTGTCACGAATGACAGATCAGCCCCACACATCTAACGTGGAGCAGAGGATTTTCACCACCGTCATGCCTTTGGGGGGAGTAATCAACACAGAACCCCTGCAACACACCAACATCACCCTGACCTGACATCTCACCAGCCTGCATGAAAGTCCGCCTCAGCCTGCTCTGTTAAAGGGATCCGCTGTTTCCTGGTAAAAAAAAAAAAATTAAACGTGGTGTACTGTGCTACTGTTTGTTTCACAGGGAAAATATTACATCATGTACATAAAAAGGAGCAGGAATTCTGATACGCCTTGTAGTAAAAAAAAAAATGAAATATTTGGTGTATGCATCCAGTCTGTGATTGTGTTAAAGTAATAATTCACTGCAAAATTAGAAACAGAAACTGTCTGGTCCCTGTCACATCATTCAGATGCCACTGAAGTTAGTGAACCTCTGACCTTCTCTAATTACTCAATGGGTAGGGCTATTGTTTTTTGTTGTTGTTTTTTTTTTTTTTTTTTTTTTATTAAAAATTAGAAGTATTAAAGCACAGAAGTAAAATTGCTCAAAGATGCTTGTAACCATCATAATACAAGTGATGATGATCACACAAGCTGCAAAAAATAGCAATCTGTCATTGTTGAAAGTTGACATTTATTACTCAACACCAAAAATGGAGAACTGATTTTTATGGTGGAGGATTCACCCTCAGGAGACTATGAAGGCCTGTGTGGAATGTTGTAGATGTAGAGCTACTTTGACCTTCTACTGGCGCCAGATGTAACGTCAGATCATCAAATTGATTATTCTTCATCCTCTGAGGATCATAATTACCTGTACCAGATTTCGTTAGTTGTAGAGATATTTTAGTCAGCGACAGACCAGCATGAAAATCGTATCATTTTATCAAAAAGGATGCATACACACAAGTGTTTTTTTTTGCTACAAGGAGCTGTTTGAAGGTATTTTCTGTATATTTGTAAAGATGCAAACCGCCTGAACAATATTCACCTTGAGTTCAGTAGTTTGGGAGAAGGCTGATACAGAGCTATACAGTCACTGCATGTCTAATGGGCCTAGAAACACTACACGACTCCACTTTCCTGACATCAAAAAATTAGGAAATGAAATCATCATTCTGAGGTGAAATGTCGATTTAAGGTGAAACAATACCGTTCAGATTGTCTTTTCTGAGCTCATTTGTGCTGCAGGGATTAATGCAGAATAAAGAATTTCAAATGTAAATGATGAACAGCAGCAGGTTGTCTTCCTGACATGCTTAAAAAAAACTTTGTTATTGCTATTTTTATTATAATTATTTTTGTCTTTTTTAAGAGGCATAGTGATATGCAGAGGTTATGAGAATGATGGTAGTGTGCGTTGGGGGAAAAAGATTTGTCATTTGAGTGAAGGCGTTTATACACGGTTAGTTGAAATGAACCCAGGTTACATCATTGACGATGTGGTTAGGTGCATCAGAAGATGTAGTTTAGGAATCAATGAAACCAGTGGAACCAAGAACAGACCCAGATTTCTGGAGGAGCTAAGGGATATTCTACTATTCAAGTGTCTGTTTTGGTGTGAAAGTACCTAAGGACAGTTAGAATAAATTCACTCAAAAAGACACAGAGTCACATCTGCCTTTATTTCTTTTGTCAAAATCCCTACGAACCACTCACAAAAGACCTTAACGTTGGTGCAATTGTACATTATGGTCAAATAATCCAAATAAGCAGAAATTAAGTTTAAAAATCAATTGCAGATTGAAAACAGAAAATTCACAACTATATTACAGTTTTATGGGACACAATGACAAGTTTTATTACTTAGAAAAATGTTTCTGATTAACAGTATTTTATGATCTAAATGTGAATAATGGGCTTTGGTGTATTTAGTTATTTATTTGTGAACATTTTCAATAAAACCAAACAAAACATGTACATCTCTGGAAAAAAAGGCTGGTCTGACTTGTCTCTTTAGATGAATTTATTCCTGTGGTCTTGTGCTACTTTTGCACCAAAAAGATATTTGTTTTAGAACTTGAAATAAAAAGACATTTTTGTCCTTTCCTGCCTTTACTAAATAAGATAAGGGGTTACAATATCTAACATCTAATGAATGCCAATGGACAAACGACTATGAGGAAGTGTTTGAAAGGACATGAACAAGTTTCCTATTTGGTGGAAGGCAGCAGACGTGGGAATTTTTGCCCACAGAGCCCAGAGTGTCTGTGAACTGGAGAGGTAAACCAGAAGAGGCCATCTTATTGGACAATGAATCCAAGGGTGAGAGCTGCTATAGTCAGTGTCCAGGAACCGCTACACCATAGACCTCCTTTAAAGGTGCAGTGTGTAGTTTCACCATCTATTAGTGATGATGCAGGGTGCAACCAACTGAGTAATCTCTGTATGAAGGAGAACATATAAAAAATTTGAAAGTCCATCTTATTTGGTTTGTCTAATGTAATAAAAGCCCAATCTTTCTTATTTTGATTGGATTACATACTAATTAACCCTTGATTGCATGAAATATTATACTTATACATGGTAAAAAATGTTTTGAATGTTTTTATTACCTAAAACAATGTAATACAGTAATAGACAGTATAGTTTTATGCTATGTAAGTCAATGGGACTATTGCACTAGGATTTTTTTTTTTTGCCATATAGCAACAAATCTATTTGAACATATTAGAAACAAATTCTAAAATGTATCATTGAATTAAATGTAAAAATAAATATAAAGTTCACTTACTTATAGTTAGTAATTTTTTTTATTTTGTGAACATTTTTAAACCTTTGGTTGTGAGGCAAGGATGCTCACGTGTCAAATGTTCATGAGTAAAAAGGACTGGACGTGTGACCTCATAAATTGTAAGTCCTTCAAAATTAAACGCCTCTTTTTACACATTACTGTAACCACATAGATTTTATATCACAGCTTTTTAGAAAAATGCAGATAACGTATTGTTGCTCTATAGCATTACTATGCAATGCAGAGTTAAAAAGGTGTATTTGCCACTTAATTCTAGACAGTGGGCCTTTTAAATTTACAAATAAAAAAAGGATAAATAAAAACATGACGACGACTTTCATTCTTCTTTTAAGCCAGTGGTTCTTAACCTTGTTGGAGGCACCAGTTTCATATGCTCATCCCCCGCACCCGAACCCTAACCCTAACGCCCCCTAACCCTAATGACTGTGCCCACTAACTGTTTTAAGCCAAAGGTCTAAACAGAAACAACCCTCCATGTTGTGAAAGAACACAAATGTCTCTTAAAGCTGCAAAGATGAGAGCACAACAGTTGCTGATGTTCTCAGTCTGAGTCCTGGGTCACACTCTGGTTTTGATTTGACTGCTGCTATGTGATTGAAACGGGTAAAAAGACCTTTTGAAGAAGGGAATATTTTCACTCCTCATGGTTTCACTGTTTTTTTTAGTGTAAAATGCACAACTCATGCAATATGGAACTCTACCATTACTGATTGACATTGTCATTGTGTATGAATATGTTGGGTCACAATAGTACACAAAGTATTAAATATTTAGTGAAGAACAGGCTGTTTTGCTATGTTTTTGCTTTACAATGTAGACCTATGTTTTTGCTTTACAATGTTAAAGAGCTGATTGATGAGATTTTAGTTTCCTCATTAGACCCATTCATATGTAAAAGTAACCTCACACATGCTTCTTTCAGTGTGTTTCCTGCCACTGGGTTGACAATGTAGTCTTTTTTTCTCAATAAAACATGATAAATATCTTTCAATCTCATTTTTGTTGTCTTTCTCACTTTATCTGTATCTGTTTAACCTGTTAAAATCCAAACCTCCTGATACAGCTTCAACATTAAGTTTCATTCAAACCTCAGCTTTAACACTAAATAAAGTATTTTTATCTGTAGTAAAACAATAGTACTGTTACAGCATCAACATACACTATATTACCAGAAGCATTCCCTCCAAACAATAAGAATCAGGTGTTCCCATCACATCAAGTGGTAGACCACATAAACTGATGGATCAGGGTCAGTGGATGCTGAGCCACATAGTGAGAAGAGGTCACCAACTTTGTGAAGAGTCAATCACTACAGACCTACAAACTTCCTGAGGCCTTCAGATCAGCTCTAGAACAGAGCTCAGAGCTTGGAATGTGTTTCCATGGTGATCAGCTGCATCCATACGTCACCAAGGTCAATGCAAAGTGTTGATGCAGAGGTGTACAGCATCACTGGACCATCACTGGACTCTACAGCAGCGGAGGCTGATGAATCCTGTTTCTCCATCTGCTGGTCTGATGGAAGGGTCAGGGTTTGGCAGTTGCTGGGACAACAATACTTGTTGGACTCCATTGTACCAAGTGTAAGGTTTGGTGGAGGAGGGATTATGGTGTGGGGTGTTTTTCAGGAGCTGGGCTTGGCCCGTAAAGAGTGTGGATGCTGCAGCAAACCAAGATTTAGGTCATACTGACAAAGAGATGAGGAATGGATGTCACTGAAATTCATATGCAGGTCAAGACAGGTGAGTGAATACTTTTGGCAATATAGTGTATATCATCAATATTCACATCATCAATACAATAAGAAAATACTTTAATATAATACGGGTTGCAACTTACTATTTAGATATTTAATTTAGATTTGAGCTCTTTGTGTAATTATTAAATTGGCACCTTTACAATCTTCTTTTTAAACATCTTATAGAATATATTATTAATGTCCTGTAATGATCCTCATTGTGATGTCTAGGATTTTATGCTGCATGGTACAAATCTTGATCTTTGAACTCTTATCTTGTTAATCATTAAACTTTGCATTACAAAGATATAGGTCAGTTTGGTCTTGTTTTACATTTTAAATAAAGTGTTTTGAACTGTAATAAAACACAATGTTACATTTTTTTTCAATATTCTAACTATTTCTGACTCTTCTGTAGTCACCTCACATGATTTATTTTTGATACCAGGTTCAGTTCCAATAGCATTTGTGGTTGTAGAGATACTCCAGATTTATTTTATATAGGATTAGGGTTAGGGTTAGGCAGGAAAACTAGACCTCAGGCTTTAAATGATTGTTGGACTCCATTGTAACCTTAAACCTTAAATGAGTTTAAGGTTACACTACACAAACAAAACAAACTTTCAGTGAATGCTGGGAAAAGAACCATGATCAGTTGATAAAATTTTGTTAACAAGTTTGTTGTTGTTTCTGGCTTGCTTTTCATTTTCTGTTTGGTAACATTGCAGTAAATGGATCTAACAGGCGCCACCCGGTGCTAAAATCTGCACCTGCACAGCCCTATCTCTGTTTTTCTTGTTGTTATTCCTTTCCTTTCCCATTGTAAGTTTGTTAAATAACCAGGATGAAATCAACAGTGGACTGGCATGGTTATATCTGGTCGCAGGGCGTGGCCTCCAGGCTGGGGGACGGCTCGCTGATGTAGACGTCACCTTTACAGGTCACAGACCAGATGGCCTGTTTAGAGGGAGGACCCTGGATGCCCCTGGAGTCACAGCAAGACATGCTTAGCGGCGCCAACTGGAGGCAGGGAGGGAGGACAGGAGGGAATAAAGATGATGTTTCACCACTTCTTAACCATCAAAAACAGATGTGTCCAACATGTGGCCCAAGGACCAGACCTGGCCCACTAAACGGTCTAATTTGTTTCACTAAAAATGTTTCTTTAAAGACATAATGTGGAGTCAGTGGGAATCATTCAGAGCTCAGGGATTTGTAAATGTTGGTGAGTCAGGAGATAACTTATTTATCAGTGAGTAAATGCTTTTAATTGAAATGCAAAAGTAGACTAATGAATATAGATTAATTGATATACTTTATTGTTGAAATTGCACTTTTGACACTGAGTCATAATTTAGGTGCAGCCTTTCCATATCTTGACTATAAGAGAAACTTTTTAATTAGATTTAAAAAAAAAAAAGGAAAATTCCACTAATGCAGGGAAACATGAGGAGAAGGCATCCAGATATGACCAGTCCTGGTTGTGTATCAAGTTGGACTGAAAAAAAAAATGAAATCTCAACCTGAAAAGCTAATATTATGAAATGGTAGTTATTATTGATAGTCTATAGCTGATATTATGCATTAATAGTGATTATTGATAGTCTATAGCTGATAATATGCATTAATAGTGATTATTGATAGTCTATAGCTGATATTATGAATTATTAGTGAATATTGATAGTCTATAGCTGATATAATGCATTAATAGTTATTTTTGACATTCTATAGCTCATATTATACATTAATAATGATTATTGATAATCTATGGCTCATATAATGCATCAAAAATGAATAGTGATAGTCTATATTATGCATTAATTGTACTTTTAAATCTGCTGTGTTCCCGGAGTCCTGCCCTGTGTTTTCTCATTCACAGAGCATGCTGCAGTGCAGCCTCTGAGGGATCTACAGGTGTTGGAGGATCTGATGCTGTTTTGGTTCACCTGGAAGCTGTGATGGATGGTGCGCATCTTCCACTTACACCCAATCCATTACATTTCTGTTTCTCTGTTTGTAATATCCAAATTTCTCTGTAATGTTTCCACCTGCACACAACACCTACTGCAGCCTGTCCATCCTGGAAGAGGGATCCCTCCTCTGTTTCTCTTCCTGAGGGTTCTTCTGTTTTTTCCCCGATAAAGGATTTTTTTAGGGAGTTTTACCTTGTACAATGTGAGGGTCTAAGGACAGGGGATGTTGTGTTGCTTTTGTACAAACTGTATCAAACAATAGCTGATATTATGCATTAGTAGTGAGTATTGATAGTCTATAGCTGATATAATGCATCGATATTGATTATTGACAGTCTATAGCTGATATACAATAATAGAGATTATTGATAGTCTACTGATATTATACATTAATAGTGATTATTGATAATCTATATCTGATATTATGCAATAATATTGATTATTGATAATCTATATCTGATATGATGCATTAATAGTGAATATTAATAGTCTATAGTTGATATTATGCATCAAAAGTGATTATTGATAGTCTATAGCTGATATACATTAATAGTGGTTATTGATAGTCTATAGCCCATATTATAAATTAATAGTGATTATTGATAGTCTACTGATATTATACATTAATAGTGATTATTGATAATCTATAGCTGATATTATGCAATAAGATAAGATAAGATAAGATAAGATATGACTTTATTGATCCCACAATGGGGAAATTTGTCTGTTACTGCAGTGTACAGAGTAAAGAAAAGAAATAATAATCAATAATATTGATTATTCATATTCTATAGCTGATATTATGCATTAATAGTGATTATTGATCATCTATAGCTGATATTATGCATTAATAGTTATTATTGATAGTCTATAGGTGATCCTATACATTAATAGTGATTATTGATAGTCTATAGCTGATATTCTGCATTAATAGTGATTATTGATCATCTATAGCTGATATTTTGCATTAATAGTGATTGTTGATAGTCTATAACTGATATTATGCATTAATAGTGATTATTGATAATCTATATCTGATATTATGCAATAATATTGATAATTGATAATCTATATCTGATATGATGCATTAATAGTGAATATTAATAGTCTATAGTTGATATTATGCATCAAAAGTGATTATTGATCATCTATAGCTGATATTTTGCATTAATAGTGATTGTTGATAGTCTATAACTGATATTATGCATTAATAGTGATTATTGATAATCTATATCTGATATTATGCAATAATATTGATAATTGATAATCTATATCTGATATGATGCATTAATAGTGAATATTAATAGTCTATAGTTGATATTATGCATCAAAAGTGATTATTGATCATCTATAGCTGATATTCTGCATTAATAGTGATTATTGATCATCTATAACTGATATTATGCATTAATAGTGATTATTGACAGTCTATAGCTGATATAATGCCTCAATAGTTATTATCGACAGTCTATAGCTGATTATTATTATGCATTAATAAGAAGGAGGAGGAGAGAAGTTTGCAGATATTATTTCTAAATATTTTTTTACTGGTGCAATCCACTTGAGATAAAATTGTGCCTATTAACTAAATGTTGGTTTTGTTTGACTCCTCCTGTGTTTGGAGTCATTTAGCACAGAAACCAGGATGGTCACGTCATTGATGAAGGCTTGAAAGTACTGGAAACAGGAGTAAAAGAAACAAGAAAATCATTTATAAAAGTACATCAGAGGGAGAAATAAAAATACAGTGAGAGAGGAAGGAATAGCCTAACTTATTCATTTAACATGCTACAGTGCAGCCACTGGAGGATCTCTTTCTGTCCTGGTTCACCTGGAAGCTGAGATGGATTCTGTGACCTCATCCTTCACATACACCACAATTCAATATATTTCTGTTATTCATATTTCTGTCACATCATCTATTGCAGCCTGTCTGCCCTCCTCTATACATATATATTTAATGTTAATGTTTTATTTAAGTAAAAACTAAAGTGAAATAATAATTTTAAATGGAAAAAATCAAGAAATCCCTTGATAAGGGGGAGAATAATTTAAATTTTTGGCTTAAGTATATATATATCTATATATATATATATATATGGGCAGCAGCGCCCTCTGCTGACGCCATACGCCAGTAGCAGCGCGAACAGCGACTCCATCGCTTCCTGTTTCTGCTGAAGGAGAGAACACAGCGGCGATGTTGTGACGTGAGAGCGGCGGAGCACCGTTTACTGACACATTTTGTTTCACTTCCAGGCGGCTGCGGCGTTCTTTCAAAGCCGTTGAATGTAACGAGGCGACTCTCGTCACCGGAACCGCTTGGACGGTTACTGAGAAGGAGCTCAAGGTTGGTGCGTTTCTGCTATTTATATAGTGGCGGATAAGCCGCCGGCTGACTGGAGTTAAAGTACCACAGCTGATTTTATTTATTACGATTGTTCAGAGGAAACGGCTCCATAAAAACATGCAACATTCGCTCCTGTCGTTGATACGCTGTAAATATTAAGCTATTTTTTCCAGTGTAACGTCAACAAACGTCGCACAAAAACACGTTGCTGTCAGTTTTATTTCGGCATCGTTGTTGTCGACCTTTTCAAAATAAAACGCACATAGGTGTTGTGTTGGTTGAGTGTGTGAGCAAAAACGGCATCACTGCATTATCCCTTCAATTCATCCACATTCTCCTCCTAACTGGTCTCTACACGTGCTTTTCTACCACAAATACGGCGTTTTACTCAGGTGCTTCATCTGTATTTAATAAATAGGGGCGTTAATGTTTTGGGGCCTCTCAGAGATCAGAGTGAGTTCTTTATGGTCATAATCACACAAATTTATGGTCCTGTGTTACATTAAACAGGAGAATTCTATTTTATGTGAATGATAGAACATATTTGTGTGTTAAATTCAACCATTAACACCCTCTAAAATCTGACAGTTTCACATAATAATTTAAAAATAAGTTATAATGTTAATTGGATTTTTGTATTGTCTGTTCTTTTTTTGTTTCATCTTCCTGATGTTGCTGTCACTGCTTCTCTCTCCTGAACTTAGAGGAAAGTAGTTAAGGGCCACTTTCAGATCACTAACAACACATTAAATCCAATAAAGCTTATAACTTGTCACATGTAGATAAAGACACATAGAAAATAATGTTGATAAAAAACATTTGTCTCTATAATAAACCTTTTTATTGCTTTTTTTGAATACAAATATTTGTACTTTGAGGCAAGAATGTTATTCTATAGATTTGATACTGGTTTATTTGGATTATTTGACCTTAGTAATGAAGACACATGCACTTTATAGTTATAGTTAGAACAGTAGAAGAAGTTATGGATTTTAGTGAGATTTTTGGCAGAGATTTTGACAAATAAAAACAATATGTATATCTGTGAAACAAAGGCTGATCTGACTTGTCTCTATGGATGAATTTATTGCTATGTTCTTAAGGCACTTTTACCCCAAAACAGACATTTGTGTCAGAAATTGCAGTAAAAAACACAGTTATCTCGTCTACGAACCACAGCCGTGTTTCCAGTTTGGTTAACAAATACCTGAAGTTCCACAGCACCTTAGCCCTGATGTTCTCAACCAGGACTGCCGTTGGTGACTATTCTAATAGTAGATTAATCTGTTGATGACTGAAATCATTTGACTGAAATCAAACAATTAGTTATTTGGTTCATAAAATGGTGTAAAACAGCAATCAGTGTTTCTAAAGCTAAAGATTCAACCTCGTCCGGAACCAACAGTCTACAACCCAAAGATCATCAGTTTACTATTATAGCAAACTAAAGAAACCAGAAAATAATCAGCAATAGAAGCTGGAACCAAAGAATTTGGTCAATTTCTCAATGAATCAATTATCGAAATATCCAGTGATTAATGTGATAGATGGAAACAAATTGATTAATCAAATAATCGCTGCAGCTTTATAGTCGACCACCCTCTGGATACACTTCTGAACCATCTCAGCCTCTCGGTTCATCCGCTCCATGTTTGTCTCTGAGGCGTCTGCTGCATCCTGAATTTGGTCTGGTCTGGTAGATCCTGATCCTCTATGGCTCTTTTGTTTAGAGCCTGTTCTGTGTGTTGGTCCAGAGTTTTCTGCCCATTAGCAGATCTTCTTGATACCGGCCACTTCCTCTCTCAGATGGCACAGGGCTTGTCCCTCTATGATTTCTACTCCTCTCTGCTTTTTTTTTTTTTTTTTTTACACAGTTACCACAACATTACCATGATGACAGCATTCAGGAATTAGAGTTTTAAATGTGGGTCAGTAACATAACATTAGGAAAATAGAGCACAGCAAGGATCAGTGCCGCCTCAACACATGACCCTGATTAAAGTGAACGGCTACGCTCTGAGGAGGGTTTTTTTTCCAGCACAAGTCACATATATGTATTGCTTTAACGCTGTATAATCTGAGATAAGAGGAAATTCACATATTTAGTGCTATATATGTGGCTATATACTCAAAATGCTGCTGCAGCATGAAAACACACACACACAATGAGCCGAAGAAAGAACAAGAGCAACTTTGATTTGATTTTGATTTTATTTCACAATAAATAGGGAATTGATCAAACTGTGTCTCGTCGGATCAAAATCTGCGGTTTATATATTGAGGTGTCTTAGGTTCTTACAAGAAAAGACTAAATATCATTCAGTTCTTGGATGTGTTTTTGTCTTTTCCTGGTTTTAAAGGCTGCATCTTGTACACATACATATAATTTTATTTATGTTTTTAGGCTTAAGCTTTCTTTTTTTTTTTTTTATTGGTTTAATCATCCAGCTCCAGCTTTTTGGATATAGGTCATTAACATAACATTAGCCAAAGTGGCATAAACGAAGCACAGCAAGATCAGTTCCACCTCACACATGATGATTCAATGCCTTTTTTCTTTTTTGAATTCTAAATACTGTATACTGTACTGTAGCCTACAGTATTGGAAAACATTAATATATATATATATATATATATATATATATATATATATATATATATATATACACAGTGGGGAAAATAAGTATTTGAACACCCTGCTATTTTGCTATTTCTTCCACTTAGAAATCATGGAGGGGTCTGAAATGTTCATCGTAGGTGCATGTCCACTGTGAGAGAGATAAACTAAAAAGAAAAATCCAGAAATCACAATGCATGATTTCTTAATGATTTATTTGTGTGATATAGCGGCAAATAAGTATTTGAACACCTGTGTGTCATCTAGAATTCTGACCCTGAAGGACCTGTTAGTCCGCCCATTAGAAGTCCACCTGCACTCCATGTATCATCCTTAATCAGATGCACCTGTTTGAAGTCGTTAGCTGGAGGAGTGGGCCAGGATCCCTCCTGCAGTATGTGCAAACCTGGTGAAAAACTACAGGAAATGTTTGACCTCTGTAATAGCAAACAAAGGCTACTGTACCGAATATTAACATTCATTTTCTCAGGTGTTCAAATACTTATTTGCCACTATATCACACAAATCAATCATAAAAAAATCATGCATTGTGATTTCTGGATTTTTCTTTTTAGTTTATCTCTCTCACAGTGGACATGCACCTACGATGAAAATTTCAGACCCCTCCATGATTTCTAAGTGGGAGAAATAGCAAAATAGCAGGGTGTTCAAATACTTATTTTCCCCACTGTATGTATTTGTATGTATGTATATATATATATATATATATATATATATACTGCCAACACAAATCCTCTTCCATATTTCTCTGGCCCTGTAAATCCATTTTTTGCTCTCGCGTCTCTTTCTTACATTATATTTTCAAAAGCTGTCCACCACCACCAAGTCCACTATGACTTGAACATATTGTGCAGACACATATTTCTAGACTTTGAACTTTATTTAGAATACAAAGCAAGCTCACTGCATTCTGCCATAAAAATGTTTTCTTCCTGGATGGAACTATCACATTCTGCTGCAACTAGAATACACTGGGAATATACCTTATGATGTCATAAAGTGTGAGGGGCAGACATTTGATTCCCTCCTTTTAAAGGTGCTTTCCTGTTCTCTCTCAGGTCGCAGCTGCAGCCATGCCAGCCTCGCTGCTGTGGGCCGTGGACGTGTACGGCCGTGTGTACAGCCTGTCCACGGCGGGGCAGCAGTGGGAGCAGTGCCACAATGCCCACATGGAGCTGAAGCGGGTGGCAGCAGCCCGGCAGTGCTGCTGGGGCATCGCCTGCGACAACAACGTCTACCTGAACGTCCACGCCTCCGACCTCCCCGTCCGCTACCAGGAGGAGACCTACGAGAACCAGGTAGGTCCCTTGTCACCAGTCAGGATGCTGTGTAGAAGAAAGCTCCAAATGGTCCAAAATGCACAAGGAGAAGTTGTATAATGCCTCAGTACTTTCTGTGGTTCTCCTGTATTTCTTGCACAGAACATCTTGAATAAATTGAAAATTCAGAGTTCCCCTTATTGCAGTCCCAGTTAGTGACAAAAAAGTAAGCATAACATCCTTATAGAGCAGCGTCTCACTTCCTCTGCAGCCAGAACAGCATCAGCTGTGTGCCTTTTAACAGACTTAATGTTATAAGAAGCATGTGGAACCAGTTTTAGAACAGAACAGATGTAGTGAAAGTTCCCTCATGTGAAACTTACTGTAAACTGGAGAAAAATGCTCACTACATTCATGCTGTGTGTGATCTCTTCTGTCAGAAGCTGGAGGGACATTTTTAATCTGTGGTGATGTTTTGGATCTTTTGGATTCTTCATTACATCAGATTTTTGAGCTACCATGTACAACAGCCATTTTGACATTTAGAGGCTACATCAGACTATCTGGAAATAACTTTGTTGATATCAAAAACATGTTACTGACTAGCTGTAATAACATTTTGAATAGTTGCATTCATTCCAGATATCTTTAATTGTGATTAGTGAAAACAACATATACAGATATCTGTAAATCAGTTTTGAATATAGATATAACAGAATTACAGATATCTGCAATGATGTCACTGAAACATCATTTAAATGACAACTGCAGATATCTGTAATTCAGTTGTGGCTATAGGCACAATGAATTTGGATATACTGTTGCCAAAAGTATTCCCTCACCCATCCAAACAATCAAAATCGGGTCTTCCCATCCCTTGCTAAATCTTTGACTGTCAGATGTAACCTGTATTATAAGTAAATGAAAGTGGTAGCATCAGTTTATGCAGGTAGCATTAGCATCAGTTTATGATGGAGCAGGGTCAGTGGATGCTGAGCCACATAGTGAGAAGAGGTCACCAACTTTCTAAAGAGTCAATCACTACAAACCTCCAAACTTCATGAGGCCTTCAGATCAGAGCTCAGAACTTCATGGAATGTGTTTCCATGGCCGAGCAGCTGCATCCATACATCACCAAGACTACATGACAGTTTTGACATTGTCCTATATGTAAAGCTTGGCTAAAATGATAAATAAAATCAATAAATATAACTCAGGTTCTTATCAAACAGCACATTTTCCCACCTCTGTAAAGTATGCATCATACACATGGCTAACAAAAGTGATGTGATTTGTCCTAGGAAGAGTGTAGTTGTTGATATCTGAAATGTTCTTTTTGACTAGAGGAAAACTCAATATAGATATCTGCAGCACATATCCACACTGACCTCTGCTTGTCATAGCCACATTTTATTATTTTTTTTATTGTTATTTTTATTGTCTGTTTCTGGCCGTCAGAGGTGGAATCCTGTGGACGGGTTCTCGGAGCGCCTGTTGCCCAGCGACCGCTGGCAGTGGAGCGACGTGACGGGTCTGCAGCACCAACCTCTGGACGGCTTCCAGCTTCCCTCCAGCAGCTGGGAGTGGGAGGGAGACTGGTACGCTGATGAGAACTATGAGGGGGAGCGCACAGAGAAAGAAGTGAGAGGCGCTTTCATAGCAACACACAAACATTCATCACTATCCATCTGTCTTCTACCACTTACCTGAGTCAGGACTCAGGGTCCAGCTCTTCCAGAGGGGGCTGGACAATTATTCGTTTATTCCAGCATCTAGTGGTCCTTAGGCACCCCCCCCCTATGAAGCATCACCTGTTGTTTCATCATTATATGCAACATTAAAAGCCACTGGCTGCTGCAGTCACTCAACTCATTAAACTGGTTCTCAAAAAATAACCAGTTACTATTTTGTTGGATTGCAATTTTGGGGGCATTTTAGGCCGGATTTTGGATTTGAGTCAACAGCGTAGGTTTCAGGAAGTCTGGGCACTCTGTCTACTCCCACCCCCTCAGGTCATTCTGGTTCCTTTAAATATTTAATGTGTTTGCTTGTGCAGGGATGGACGTACGCCATCGACTTCCCAGCCTGCTACACCAAAGACAAAAAGTGGAATTCTTGTGTCCGTCGCAGGCGATGGCTTCGCTACAGGAGGTACACAGCCATGGACACCTGGGCTAAGGTGGGTGTTTAGTTCTTTATTCCCTGTCAGCTGACATTTCATCGTCCTGAGGTCCAGACAATGAAATACAAATCAAACAATACCTTTAAAAAGCAAAATTGCAAATAGGAAATGCAAAAAAAAGCATCATACATGTCATGTTTGACCTCACTCAGTCAAACACACACTTTACATGTTAACATGTGGTACATGTTATACTGCATGTTGACATGCTACAGCAGAGTTGTAGTTCTTCCTGGGCTCCATCAACATTTTATGGTAATATGGTGCTAAACATAACACAATAATAGCAAACTAAACATTTTCCCCCTAAAATAAAAAGAATATTAAAATTAACATTGTGTGTGTGTGTGTGTGTGTGTGTGTGTGTGTGTGTGTGTGTGTGTGTGTGTGTGTGTGTGTGTGTGTGTGTGTGTGTGTGTGTGTGTGTGTGTGTGTGTGTGTGTGTGTGTGTGTGTGTGTGTGTGTGTGTGTGTGTGTGTGTGTGTGTGTTCGTTCCTACTGACAGATTCCCTCACAGCAAACTTCTCTACCTGATCCCTTCAGCGACATCAGCTGTGGTGGCTGGGACATCAGCGAGGAGCCGAGGGGACGACTGTCACTGTGGGCTGTTTCCCTGCAGGGAAAGGTACAGTGCACACTAAATCACTAATCCCATGCTTTTCAGAGAACAGCAACACAACAACATCCCTTAAATACTACTGCCAATGTCCTTAGAGCCTCCATCAGACCAGGAAAAACTCCCTAAAAAAACACTTCAACAGAAAAAAAAAAGGAAAGTTTGCAAATGGAAAATTTTGAAAATTTTCTCTTTATCATTCCAAAAATCAGAAAATACAGTACCGTTTTTACAACAGTAAAAAATATGATGAATATAATATTCTATAAATTAGGTTATAAACCATCTACTTTGTAAAAACCTTCAGAATAGTTTTGAAATAAAACTAAAAAAGCCACATTATGGACAATGAGGGAAAAAAAAGTCAAACTTCGTTCTGCCTGTTAAAACTTTTATACAAATTTTCAACTTTTTTTTTTTTTTTAATGTCTAGCATTTCCAACCCGGTATTTATTCTCATTTTTTAAAAATGTGAATAAAATAGTTAAATGAAAACGTAACTCATTTCCTCCCTTTCCGTTGTACCTGCAGTGATAGTGACATTAACATTAAATTAACTGTAATAATTCTTTTTAAAAATGCATCTTCTATAGTCAAGGTAAGGAGAGGCTGTTCCTTAAAATATACAAATGACAGCCCTACATATATTATTTTTTTCATTTCCTTTGGACATGCCATCAGACATTTTTTTTACATTTTTTTTGCATCATGTGAATTAGAGTTGTTTCATTCTTGTTCATCTGTCTTTACCCTCCCTGTGTCCAGGTGTTCTACAGAGAGGGAATCTGCCACCATAATCCTGAAGGCTCTTTCTGGGAGGAGGTGTCTCTCCCTGGGGAGGTGGTTCAGATCAGCTGTGGCCCAGCAGACCTGGTCTGGGCTGTGCTGTGGGAGGGGCAGTTTATCGTCAGGGAGGGTGTCGGCCGAGACTGCCCCAAAGGTAACGGGGCAGGGGACCAGGATTTGGGTTCTGTGTTGGGTTCTGGCCTCTGAACTGATAACAGGGTGGGAATATCATGACGCCATGGCTGTTGTTCCCTCTCAGTTTGACCTTGTGTCCTTGAGAAAATATATCAGGCAGAAAGCCACAGCGATGTCCTGTCTCAGTTCATGTAGTGTTTTAGAAGTCTACTATCAACCAGGATACTTAATCCAAAGCTATAGTGAGACATCATAGTCACATTGCATCAATAAACATATATATGGCTTCAATATTGAGATTCCATATTTTGTCCCCATCCTGCAGCCATAGATATGACATCTTAATTTTTCTTTAAAGTGAAACTTTAGAGTGAAACCAGGGTTATGCATTTGACCTAAAAATGTGCCCCTATAGGGTCAGAAGTCCAACCAGCACACTGGTGTAATGGTCTTCATGAAAATGTACTTTTAATGTAATAAATCACATATCTGACATGAGTGCTACTAATAAAAGTTAAATGTTTTCTTCTCTCATCTATTTGCTACCTTTCATTTATTCAATAATTTTCCTTGATGATCCTTGAAACAACTTAAATTCATTGTTTAATTTTTAAAATCATACAACACAAAAGGCCAAGTGGCCTTGCCCCTTAACTGATGAAATTCTAGGCCTGATTGAGAATAACATGTGTTCTTTTGTCTAGGGACTTCCTGGTCCACAGTGGACTCTCCCAGTCCTGATGTAGGAGCCATACATGTCGCTGTGGGAGACAACGTGGTCTGGGCTGTGACCAAGGACAACAAAGTAAGAAAAAATTGTGATAACCTTCATAGAAGCCTTACTGTACAGAAAGAGCGGTAATAGCTTCATTCTACACAAGCTGCCTCTAAATAAAATACTAATGTTGTCTATGACTCTCGATTAAATATTTAATGCTGGAAATGATGAGGCAAAGTTTCATTGTTGTTGGCATCATATATATTAGTCTGAGGCCTAGTGTTAGTTTTCCTGTTCTAAATGATAATAAATCTGGATAATAAATCTAGAATATCTCTACGAGCACAAAGGTTATGGAATTAAACCTGGTATTAAATAAATCTACAATATGTGAGGTGACTACAGAAGGGTTAGGAGGGTACTAAACTCAGACCAAACAAGACCAAACTGACCCAAATCTGGAAAAAAACTTGAAATAATATAAATGATATGCAATTCAAAGTTAAATAATTAATAAGATTAGGGTAAAAGTTCAGTTATTAGTCCATAAAATTTCAGAAATCACAATCATTCCAGAACATGAATAATATATTCTGTAAGATGTTTAAAAAGGAGATGATAAAGAACCCAATTAAATAATCACACACACAGCTCAAATCTAATGTAAATAGTGGTTAGTTGCAGCCCTACTACTGATAATATATTAGACTATTTTCTTATTGTATTGATGTTGTGGATATCGATGATATATATTTATATTGTAACAGTAACATTGTGTTTTACTACATATAAAATAACTTTAGTGTTGTAGCTCAAGTTTTCTATTTTCTATTTCTGAATAAAACTCAATGCTGAACTTGCATTATAAGCTTTGGTAATTTAACAGGTTAATTGTACAATAGTCATACAGGTAATGAGCACATCTTTAAATCTTATATTTCAGTACTTAAAGCTTGCTTTAAGTTAAAATATAGTTATATATTTATTCAGGTTTTTAAACTTGATTAAATTCACCAACACAATCTGCCAAACAGGAAAAGTGCATTAATAAGACTACACCTAAAGTATTTGAGGAGTATTTAGCATCTTTGTTGTGAGCTTTCACCTGTCTGCCTTTTCCCAGGTGTGGTTTAGGCGAGGCGTGAACTCCCATAACCCCTGTGGCTCCGGCTGGATCAGCATGATCGGAGAAATGATCACGATCAGTGTTGGGCTCAATGACCAGGTGCTGGTGTCATGTCCTGCGTAACTTTCACTTTAACCCTCTACTGAATGTAATATTACTTAGTCTTGCTATGTAGCCTTCCTTTTCTTTTTAGAAACATTAAGATAGATTAATTGACGCCCTATGGCAACACTATTTATTAGAAGGTTGACGCCACATGGGTGTCCCTGTTTGTGTCCAGGTGTGGGGCATCGGGCTGGAAGACCGGGCCCTGTATTTCCGGCAGGGCGTTACCTCCACTGAACTGAGCGGGAAAACCTGGAAGGCCATCAATGTTCCCCGAGACGGAGACAGGTCCCATTCCAGCGCCAGCAGCCTGCAGAGGTGGGGACAAATAAAGGGACACACATCAGAACCAGAATGCCTGTTATAGTCATTTTTGAATACATTGTTGAACGAAAGAGAGCTTCTCCTTTTCAAGTTCAAAATTAAAAAATATATATATATATATATATATATATATAAAATACGAAATATTACAAAACGAATAGTATAAAAAATACGTAAAGAATAGAATCTCTATGAGCAATATGTAATATCCTATTTAAATACACAATGTACAAGTGTTCTTCTATATACATATATATACTTTACTATATATACTTTCACTGCAAAACTCTAATCTTAACAGGTAAGAATGTCTTGTATTTGGTGCAGTTAGTCTAGCATTGAGTATAATAATTCATATTTCAGTGGTGGAAAAGTTATTTTCTTTTTTTTATAAGAAAATCTTATTCATGTTTGACACACATCAGGAAAAAAAAGTTGAAAAAAGCTTTTCCAGTGTAATAAGATAATTCTACTCAATATTATTCTACTTGTACCACCTGTAAAGATTTCAGTTTTTGCAGTGTTTACACACATTAATTTAAGGTGAACATAATTATACACTGGCAGAATGTTTTACACATTGATATAGTCTAGTCTAGCAGAAATGAACTGCTTTAATTTAGGTTACACAAGATTTCACAAGATGGAAAAGCAATAAATAAAAATATATAAATATATAATTGTAATTCTGACTCTTCCTGTGACAGCGCTGGATGTTACTTCTGTGGTGAAGTGCGTGGTCAGTCTGGAGCCAGCGACGTGGACTCAGAACCAGAGAAAGTCTGTGCAGAAGGAGCCAGTCTCTCCGCTGCTGCCTCCTCCCCCAAATGCCACATCCCCAAGGTCACTAGCGACAGCTTCATCTCTGAGCTTGTCTCTGACCGAGAACCAGGGAGGACTGTGGTTGGCGGATCACAAGCGGTCCCGGAGGAGGAGGAGCCCGTCCCTGGGGAGGTGGAGGCCGGGGCTCCGTGCGACAATGTCGTTCTGTCCCCAAGCCGGCCTGGAGGACCCCCAGACCCCCAGTGGAGTAACGTGGACCTAGAGGAGGTGCAGCAGCAGACCCTGGCCTCAGCAGCGCTGGACTCCACCGACACCTGCAGCCTGTCATCGGTGGCCACTTTCACGCTAGCCGTGGAGGACCCGTATGGGGTGGACGAGCACCCCATGTGGGCCTGGGTGAGTGGGGGAGGCTGCTCCGTGGACAGCCTCTCACAGCTCGGCTGGTTCAACTGCTCCATGAACGCCTCAGGTGAGTCACATGACAATAATAATAATAATAATAATAATTAGATAGTTATTATTAATACACGTCTGTCAGTCTTTTCCTCATATCTTTCTGACTGTTGTTGGATCAACCCCAACAGATATAGTCTGTACATGGTACGACTGGGGCGTATCCTTTTAGTGAAATCAATATTTATGTAAGTTTTCAGATTTCATTAAAACTTAAAGTCCTGTGGTGATGTAGTGGGTAGTGTTTTTGCCTCATAAGCAACATAACCGTGTTTGAGTCCTTGCTGAAGCAATTCTTTGTGTCTATGCCACAAAATATATTTGTACAAAACAAAAGTTAAAACCCATTCAATTACTAGCCTACCACCATCCTGCAGCAGGTCTTTTGTTACAGTGTTACAGCTGTGAAATCACATTAAACATTACAACCCACCATTTTTATTACAGGCTACTGTGGTTGTAGCTAAAGACAAAACTACAAACTTTCTAAGAAAACTTCACGTGCTGCCATCTTTTCTTCTTTCTATAAATCACGCTGAAATTCCAAGACGCAATCACAGACCCTCAGAAAATCCAGACACTATCATTTTATGGATTGATGTATATATAGATAGATTTTGTTATTGTACTTTTCTATAGGAATACACACTTTCTACAGGCACTGCAGCAGTAATAATAATTAATTTTATTTAAAGGCCCCCAAGGTTAATGTACAATAGGTATAAAAACTTAAAAATATGAATCTAACTGTTCCACAGCGTTGCCATATGGCAATACTATGCACATTTTTTCAGGAGCGTTCTCTAATTTTAACCCAGAATGTAATTCATATTCAATTTATTTGTATAGCCCAGAATCACAAATCACAGATTTGCCCCAACAGGCTTTACAGTTTGTACAAAAGCAACACAACCTCCCCTGTCCTTAGACCCTCACATCGTACAAGGTAAAACTCCCTAAGAAACCGCTTTAACAGGGAAAAATGTACTGCAATATTCGGGTTACTGCTTCTGTAAAATGCAAACTCTTTTCTGCAGTATGCAATAAAATGTGTCTGTCAGAGCTCTTTACTTTTTCCTATGATAGTTCCAACATGACATTCAGAAAACTGTAGGAGTGAACGTTTTGTATGATAGGCTCCAATTATATACTCAAAATTTCTGCCAAAATGTTCATAGTCATTAATCAGTGATTGATCAAAAACTGTATTACCTATGAAAACATACTATAACATATTAATACAGAGGACATGTCTCCAGTTTAAAGCTTAAATTGAGTCAGTAGGTGAAAGGATGACTAAGCAGTCGACAGCAGTTGGCAGTGTAAAAACTCTTACCTTCATTTTTTTGACTTCGTCCCATTCATTCTCTATTATAAAATCTTGCATGATTGTTTTGTATTTTGCAGATAAAATAGTAGCACACACTTTCCTGAACAAGACACACATGATATATATTTTTTTGGATTCCCTCAAAGCTGTAGGATGAATTAGGTGCCAAAATCACTCCAGAATACTAGTAAGAAAAAATCACCGGTATAACAATTCCTCTTTTTCCTGCAACTGTTACATAGCTGTGTGGAGGAAGCTTGGTGTAATCATCCCTAAACACATGTTGGTAGCTTCTCTGACATCAGTAATTTATCTTTCTCCTCTTTTCTTGCTCCCAGTCTTGGCCCAGTCAGTCCAGTCGTTGAATCTGTCTGTGACAGCAGCCCAGACGGCAGCCTGGAGGAGACAAATCTTTGAGCAGCTCAGCGAGAGAACGAAGAGAGAGGTGGATAACTTCCGCCATTATGAACAAGCTATAGAACAGGTACATGAGTAAGCCAGACAGATTCTGTACTTCAGTGGTTCTCAACTTATTTTAACTTACAAAACTTAGACCCATGTGATAAGAAAGTTGTAAGAAAACTGAGGTCAATATTATGACTGAAACTGCCATAATCAAGAATAATATACTCAGTATACAAATAAATATAGCAGTAAATGTCCATATTTTATAAACGTCCAACCTAACGAATTCATAAAATTAATTTCCTATTTATTTGAATTTTCCATTTTATTTATTCATTCCTAATTTTAAAATATATTTATTCATCTATTCATTCCCCCCGTTCTTTTTCACCATGATATATAAAATGGAAAATACAAATCAAATTAAGACAAGGCAGAGTTTATTTGTATAAAACATTCAAACAACAAGTGATTTAAATTAAATTAAATTGATAAAAACATTAAAAGTATAAAGATACAATTATAAAACAGTTGATTAAAAGGGAAAATAAATTTAAATTTAAAAAAAGTTACAGTGAAAATTATTATAATAATTAACAATAGGCAGCAGCAAACAGAAACATCTTTAATTAAAAAAAATAATAATAAAATGTACGAAGGTAAAATAAAACATAAATAATAAGAAATAAAAACTACTACATTAAATAATTGTATTATATGTATTTATGTATTTTAAATTATGGCATTCTACTATATAAATGGTTTTGCATTCCATCATTGTGGAATAATAGTGAACAATAAAACATTCTCCTTTATTCTGGGGACCCCCAGGCACCTCCCCAAGGGTGCCTGGAGGTCCCTGGACCACACTCTGAGAACCCGTGCTGTACTCTCTGTACTTGAGCTGTTTTTATTCCTTCTCTATTTTCCCTCACTCCTGATCCATTTACAGTCAGTGTGGGTGAAGAAGGGCACGATGCAGTGGTGGAGGGACTGGAAGCCTCACAAGTGGATCGATGTTCATTTTGCTTTGGAGCAGTTCTCAGGACCAGAGGGCAACAAGGACGGAATCCTCTTCATTTATTACAACTTCTACGAAGAGAAGAAGGTGAGGAGTTCCATCTAATGCTGTGTGTTTCAGACCCATGAACATGTAATGAGTAGAAAACTGTCTTTTTAAAATGTTATCTAGAGGTGGAACAAAATATCATGTTGATATATGACGTTTTTTTTTTATGATTCCCTTAATGTTAACCCTCTATTGCAGAGAGTTTCCTTATGGCAATAATTAATGAATCCTTATTTTCAAAAACAAAAAACTGTAATAGAAAATAGTTTATATATATATATATATATATATATATATATATTACAAGTATACATACAGCATTTCTACCAGCATTTTAACCATGTTAACAAATTTTTAATATTACATACAATAGACACAAGGGTTAACACAATAGACATTTACTGTCAGTGATTAAAACCTTTAGTTACCCTTATTACCCTATTTTTATTTCTCCCTCTGATGCACTTTTTGAAAATAATTTTCTTGTTTCTTTCTGCCTGTTTCAAGTACCTTCACGCCTTCATCAATGAGGTGACCATCCTGGTTCCTGTGCTAAATGACTCCAAACACACTTTTGCCATCTACACGCCTGAGCGGACCAAACAGAGATGGCCGATCCGGTTGGCAGCATCCACAGAGTTGGAGATGCATGACTGGGTAAGAACAGATGTTATAAAATGTGTTTTGATCAGTGGTGTCAAACCAAACCAATGTTTAGTTCATGGGCCAATTTTATTTCAAGTGGGTTGCACTCATAAAAAATTATCTATAAATAACATCTGCAAACAACAATATACTTTTTCCATATTCATCAGACTACTTTAGTTAGACTGTTAACCCCTGTAATTTATGTCCTACCTCACCAACATTTACAAATCCCTGAGCCCTGAATAATTCTCACTGACATTATGTCTTTGAAGAAACAGGAACTGGAGCATTTTTAGTGAAACAGATTAGACCGTTTAGTGGGCCAGGTCTGGTCCCTGGGCCACATGTTGGACACATCTGTTTTTGATGGTGAAGAAGTGGTGAAACATCATCTTTATTCCCTCCTGTCCTCCCTCCCTGCCTCCAGTTGGCGCTGCTAAGCGTGTCTTGCTGTGACTCCAGGGGCATCCAGGGTCCTCCCTCTAAACAGGCCATCTGGTCTGTGACCTGTAAAGGTGACGTCTACATCAGCGAGCCGTCCCCCAGCCTGGAGGCCACGCCCTACCCTACACCCTGCGACCAGATGTAACCGTGCCAGTCCACTTAAAAACACTCCTGATTTCATTCTGGTTTTTAACAAACTTACAATGGAAAAGGAAAGGAATGACAATTAGGAAAACAGAGAGCCACCAGGTGGCACCTGTTTAAAGCTCCATTTACTGCAATGTTACCAAACAGATAAAAGATCATTAACAACATTTAATCAACTGATCATGGTTCCTTTCCAAACATTCACTGAAAGTTTGATGAAAATCTAGTCCAAACTTTTTTTTGAGTTTTCTTCCTAAGACAAATGGTGGCAGTTGTTATAATAACCAAAACCCAAAAGGATTTTTACACCCTGGATACACATTTAACACCCTCATTACGCATGCATTTATTTTAGGAAACAACAGTTCTTGTTACTTCATCGTCCCCCTATGTCTTTTGTCTTTAGGCCTGATGTAAGCTATTGAATGAATAAATTATAGTATAATTCATTCTGAATATTTATTATATAACAATACAAGGCTAGTAAAGGAAATCAATAATAAATAGCAAATTTAAACTCAGACTCTACTCCGACTCTTCTTACCAGTTCTACAATAAACTGGAAAAAAAACGTTTGTGATCAAAACTTAATAATTTAAACAAAAAAAATAATAAAATATGATAAAAGAGGTTTCAGAAAAAAAATACCCCAGATATGAATTCAAAAGTCTAATATAACTAAATCAACCATTTTTCACATAATTTTCAATCATCTTCCTATTGAGTACACTTTTTTATCTATGAACTATCTGATACATCTCAATTTATCATTAAGATTAGTCCATAAGTTTACACCTTTTCTCAATTTTACACAATTATCACTCTAAGTCTTTTTAAGTCAAAATGGCAGCAGGACCCTATTATCTAATATTTTTTTTAGAATTTATTTAATCCTTATACAGACTCTGATCTGATGGGCTGCTTATAGTAAATATCATAAGAAGGTAATTAAGGTTAAAACAAATAAACTAAGAAATATAAGTAAACTGACTTAAAAAAAATAAAAAAGCACCTTTTATTCTTCATATTTTACCAAGAGATCAAAACCTTGGGGTGTTGGGTAAGAATCTGACAGATATTCGTAAACATTATATATCGTAAAAGCTTTGGACTTTCTCATCTGGACAACCATTATTTGTCCCTGATCTATCCATCACCTTGTCTTGTGTCTTAGGTTCTGGCGGCAGGTGGGGGGTCACCTGCGCACGGTGGAGTGTAACAGCGTGGGGGTGGTGTGGGGGATTGGCTATGACCACACGGCCTGGGTCTACACCGGCGGCTACGGTGGAGGAATGTTCCAAGGTCTGGCCAGCAGCACTGACAACATTTACACACAGACCGATGTCAAGAGCGTCTACATCTATGAGAACCAGAGGTGGAATCCTGTCAGTGGCTACACTAGCAGGTAACACAATGCTTTCTCTGTTTGCATCTGTGGTAGAGAAGTTGCACACATCCAGACAACAGAAAGGTGCTTAGGATGTAAAGAAAAGACTTTCTATCTATAAAGCAAGGAGCATCTGACAGTTTGTGCCCTTTCATAAGTCTGACTGTTTGTTAAACTCAACTTTCAGATATAGTTTGCAAATAGCACAATTGGGGTTATCCTTTTTTGTTAAATTTGTTAGATGGAAAGCCAATACATCATTATTATATCATTAATAAACCTTAAAATCCTACCCTAGGTTTGCTGTGATGTAGGGGGTAGTGTTCTTGCCTCATAAGCAGCAGGCCTATGTTTGGGTTCTAGCTTTACTTCACATACTGTGATTAGAAAAGCAGTATGTGGGACATGAAATACATCACATACATTTAAGCTATCTACTTATTTAGAGGAATACATACTTTCTACAGGCACTCCACTGTTACGAAAAAAAACCTACACATTGTAAGTCACCATGAGGAATAAATCAATTTTTGGAGTATTTACAGCTGGAATCATCTACTCATTCAGAACTCAACATTAGAACCACAATCATCCACCTTGCACCTGCTATTTCAGAATTGATCAATATCTCCTCAGCAACACAACTCCTATCAAAAATTATAGACTAATGTCAAAATCTGGCTAAACCATATCTTTAATAGGAAAGACCATTTCAGTGTTCCTGGTGCTCACAAAAATAATAATATTATAATAATATAATTAAAAATTATAAAAAAATATATTTACCTCATTACATATAAAAATAACAACCTACCACTCATAAAAGTGGGAAAAACTCACTGGGTCACTATCACATTCCAGTCACTATCAAAATATTTCATAAAACAATATTTCAGTTATCAGACCATCAGTTGATGTTTGCAGGAATAAATTAGTTACTTTTTTGTTTTTACATTTAACATGTATAGAATATATAGTGCAAGAACTATAAAATAAGATTCACAGCTTTTATTAAAAAGTATTACTTGTTTATTATTTTCTTTAAACATCACTGCTCCCCCCATCTTTTAGGAATCTTGATTCAATTTCAATTAGCTTAGCTAACTCCTTGTCTTTGAAGTTTAGAATCAGGTTTGTTGGACATGGACAGCAGCTCTGCAGCCGCATGACAGCACATAAATGATAAAACATTTATGTTTCCCTGTTTGTTGTTCAATGTATTGTTTTATTGTAGAGGTTTACCGACGGACCGCTACATGTGGAGCGACGCCTCAGGACTACACGAGTGCACAAAAACTAACACCAAGCCTCCCTCCCCTCAGTGGACTTGGGTAAGAGATGTCATTTCAGTTTATGACAGGAACTCTGGGGGTTAGAGTTAGAAAAATATGAAAATTTTAAATTCAAATGCAGCAATTTGATTTGAGGAAAAATCAAGAAGCGGTAGACTATCAATAATCACTATTAATGCATGATATCAGCTATAGACTATCAATAATCACTATTAATGCATAATATCTATAGACTATCAATAATCACTATTATTGCATAATATCAGCTATAGACTATCAATAATCATTAGTAATGCATAATATCAGCTATAAACTATCAATAGTCCAATATTGAGTAGAATTATCTTATTCCATTGGCAAATAATTTCTTATTTCAAGTTTTTTTCTGATTTGGATCATTTGGTCTTGATTAAAAAAAAAACATTTTCTTAAAAAAAAAAAAAAAACTTATCAGAAATTTAAATAAAAATGATATGAGCTAAAATACCTGTAGTGAATTAATATAGTTATACTTAATACTTGACTAATTGCATCAAAAATGTTCACCTGTTAAGATTTCAGTTTTTTTCAGTCCAACTTGTAAATGCAGTGATACACAACCAGGACTCTGAACACATCTGGATGTTTTCTCCTCATGCTTCAATAATTTACCTGAAGTGTATTACACACAAGATCATCCTAATTGCTGATGTGAAACCAGTCCTAACCAACCACTACATCTGTAAATATCCGGTCTTGAATTATTACAGTTAAAAATACAGCCTCACTTCCCACATTCTGCTGTTTCCAGGTGTCTGACTGGGCGGTTGACTACAGCATCTCTGGAGGAACAGACAGAGAAGGTTGGCAGTACGCAGCTGATTTTCCAGCGTAGGTTTCACACTTTTAACCCACCTGCTATGTTTAGTTGACTTCAATACCTTACCTTATGACAAGAGCTTACTTCTGTTTTTTCTGCAATTCATTATCTGTGCAGGTGGTATCATGGCTATAAAACAATGAAGGACTTTGTGCGTCGCAGGCGATGGGCCAGGTACTACAATAGTATCAAAAAATGTGTTTTTGCTGCAAGTTGTGACACCAATGTCTGTTGTGGTGTGAAAGTACCTCAGGACTATAGAAATAAATTAATCCAAGTCAGATCAACCTTCGCCCAGAACTTTTTTTTATGGATAAAGCGTCCTAATTTTATAGACTTTATTTCATTTATTTGCATTCTTTGACCTTATTAATGAACCGTTACAAACTTTGTTATTATAGTTAAAGCAGAAGCTTTTACACGAAAAACATACATTTATGTCAGAACCTGCAGTAAAATGCCCCTTAAGCTTAACTACTATAAACTGAAAAAGGAAATGCAGCATATTAGTGTCTGTCAATATTTGTTCATGGGGTTCATGGTGACCTTTGAGGCTTTTGTTTGTTTGAGGTGTTTTTGGGCCAGTATGAACTAGACAATGTCTTTGTCTTCAGCTGCACTTATATACAGCAGCAGCATCTTACCTGCAGCCTTTTTTCCTACTTTACAGGAAGTGTAAATTGACGACAACGGGACCCTGGCAGGAAGTCCCGCCCATCTCCCTGAGTGACGTGAGCGTCCTGCCATGTGCAGCTCAGAGCTGCGTGGATGTGGTCCCTCTGTGGGGGATCAGCAGCAAGGGGGACGTGTTATGTCGGCTGGGAGTCACCACACTGACACCTGCTGTAATTATGCTGCTTCTCTTCTTTTCAAAAGCAGAATTAAAAAAAACATTAACAATTTTTCACATAATTTTCAATTATCTTCCTTTTGAATAGACATTAAAATCTATGCATCAAGTCTTAAATTGATCATTATTAATAGTTCCATAAATTAACACCTTTTCTGACATGATTGTTACACATGTCTTTTTTCATTCAATTCAAAATAGCAGCAGGACTTTCTTGTCTATTTTTTTCATAAGTGGCTAAACATAGACAGACAAGAACACAGTGGAGAGAAACAATGATCTCAGTTTTTTTCGTAACATCCTCTTGTTTGTCATAGGGATCCTCGTGGCTTCACGTGGGAACCGACCAGCCGTTCAAGTCCATCTCTGTCGGGGCAGCCAGTCAAGTCTGGGCTATTGCCAGAGATGGGTCAGCCTTCTACAGAGGATCCGTGTCCCTGCAGACACCTGCAGGTCAATGTTCTGACAGCATCAAGATTTAAAACCTTTCCCCACCCGATTATAACATTTAGAGTGAAATGTGTTTTGTGTCCATCTGCAGGAGATTGTTGGTATCACATCCCCTCACCAGCCAAACAGAAGCTGAAGCAGGTGTCTGTGGGGAGGACGTCTGTCTACGCTGTGGATGACAACAGTAAGATCCTTAGTGTGATTTCTACGATTTAGAGGACAAATGATTGATCTTTGAGCTCTGATTTGAACTTTGCATTGCAGATAGTTTATTTCAATATTTTATTTTTTTCCTGTGATTTGTGTCAGTTTGGTCTTGTTCTAAAAAAGGATTTTTTTATCTGCAGTAAAACATGCGGGATTTGTTAGATAAGGTGGAACTGTAATTGCACAAAATAGGAGAATGAGTTGCATGAGAAGTTTCTCTTCTCTTTTTTTTATCACAGATCTCATATTTTTTATTCTGTTCAATTTATTTTAAATGAATATAGCATCAATTTACATTGCGTTTTTGGGGAAATGCAAGCATGGACAACAGTTCCCTCTAAACCTTTTATCAATTTTTCTTAAACACAAATAATTGATCTTTGAATTCTTAAATTATTAGTCTTTAAACTTTGCATTGTAGATAATTTCTTTTTTTAAGTTTTTTTTTTTTTTTTTTTGATTTGCATCAATTTTAGTCCTGTTTTAAATAAAGTATTTTAATCTGTAGTAAAACACAATGTTGGATCTTTTTTCAATATTCTATCTTTGCTCTGTAACAGCAACATAATTGATTGTGACTCTTCTGTAGTCACCCCACATGTTTAGATTTATATTAATACCAGGTTTAAGTCCATAACCTTTGTGGTTGTCGAGATATTCCAGATTTACAATAGTTTAGAGCAGCAAAACTGAAAATTAGGTCCGGTGCTTACATGGTTAAACATTTTTTAAGATCCATGTTTGATGGCAGCCCATCTGACATGGTGTGTGACATGGTGGTTCCGTCTCCAGGTAACCTGTGGTACCGGCAGGGTGTGACCCCCAGCTACCCTCAGGGCTCCTCCTGGGAACACATCTCCAATAATGTGCGTAAAGTGTCTGTTGGACCTCTGGACCAGGTTAGTGCTGCATTATCATTATTCAACTTTCAGTAAATGGTTAACATGTATATAACATCTGAAAGCTGTTATATTAAAGATATACTAATTATATACAAGTGTGTGCAATTTATATATGTTATATTATAAACACATGTGTCAAACCTGAGGCCTCTGATATATGGCCTTCAATAAAAAAAAAACTTTGCAAATTGTGACTAGAAACTAATTATTAGTTGTGTTTTGATGGAACAAAAGAAGGAGAAATAATTTCGCTGAAACCAAAAAGGGGAAATAACTACATGTAATGATGAGTTAGGATAATTAACAGTATGTAAAACAATTTTCATGACTATCGGTGTCCCTTTGACTTGTGTGTTTTGTTGTTGTGGCATGAAGGTCTGGATCATAGCAGACAAGGTGCAGGGCAGCCACAGCCTGAGCTGTGGAACAGTTTGTCACCGACTGGGCGTCCAACCCATGGAACCTAAAGGACAATCATGGGACTACGGCATCGGGGTAAGAAACCAAAGAAAGAGGAAAAACTAGGCTGCACCATATTTCTCTATTAAAGGCCCTGTCTGCCTGGACAGTTTAAAAGACTTCAACCTGTTAAAATCCCATAAAACCCTAATACAGCTTTAACTTTGAGTTTTATTCATAAATCACCTGAGAAAACCTCAGTTACATCACCCTAAGTATTTTTATCTGTAGTAAAACACAATGTTACTGCTAAAGCATCAGCAACTAACCGCTATTTAGATATTTAATTTAAATTTGAGCTGCTTGTGTGAGTAAAATTGTATTTTAGATTTGTTTTCCAATATTCTAACTATATTCACTATATTTGCCTTGTAACACACACACACACACACACACACACACACACACACACACACACACACACACACACACACACACACACATATATATATATATATATATATATATATATATATATATATATATATATATATATATATATATATATATAAGAACAAAGTTGTGACTATCCAATGATTAATTTAACATACAGATTTGTCATTGTTGTTAGTAGTTGTCATAATGTATTTAGATGTTTTTTTGCCCAGTAAAATAGTAAAATTTAAGCATAAATTATGGAGAATTCAAAGCAGTTGATAACAAGTATATTTTAGTTTAATAAACTGTCTCTATGTGTTTTCAGGGTGGATGGGACCACATCACAGTGAGAGGGAATTCCATAGAGCCGCCACGTGTCCATCTTCCTTCTCTAACAACCCCTCAGATCCCTTTAAGGTACAATGAGGCCAATGGCAACGCTGCGGGATGTTAGACACATACACACACACATACAGTGAACTGTGTAAAAGCGTAGCCATCCTAAACCACGTCACCTTTGTAAATGTTGAAAATGTTAATATAAAGCCATCTTTATATTTAATATTAATATTAGTAAGTAGCAGCAATTCATCTCCAAGCTTTAGACATCACTTTATAAATTATTCAATCACATCAATCTGTGAAATCTTAAATCGTGAATCTCTCCCTTTCTTCCTCTCTGAAGACAACCTGTAGTTTTCTGATCTATTTTACAGCCAGCATTCATCTACTCTGTCATTTCATGTCATTGCTGTTGCTGAACCCAATGGTCTTTAAGCTCTGATTATCTGGATGTGAAGTTTCTGTAGGTTTGTGTGTTGGTGTAAAGTCAGACGTTGAAGGTGGTTTTAAAAATATTTTTTATGATTTTTTTTAATTAGTGAACTCTAATTGAACTTTAATGAGGATTGCTTAGCTGTTCAACTGCCTCCAGGGATAGTATTTTGCACAATCAAAACATTCTATTTCAAAAATCTTGATTTCATTATTATAATATAATATTGCTTTTCGGCAACATGTTGGCAGCAGAGACTAGTTTTCTACATAGAAAATTCTAGATTGGAGTATATTGTATGCCACAAATCTTTGGAGCCAGAAAATACAGAATTCGGCCTTATGGGTAAACCTGTGTGTAAGTGAGTATGCATGGATGGATGGTTAGTCTAGTTACACTGTTAAATCATTTGTTTTACTTTGTTTTTGGGTTAGTAGAGGAATTAAAGGACATTTTAGTTGTTGCAAGTTCTGAAACAAATGTCCATTTTTGTGTGAAAGTACCTAAGGCCCATTGGAATGAATTAATCCAAAGAGACAAGTAAAATAAGCCTTTGTTTCAGAGATATGTATTTAGTTTTTTTTTTCTCAATAAAGCACATAACTTTTTCTGCTATTAATATAATAACAAAGTTGTTGTGTAACTGTACATTCTTAAGGTCAAAGAATCTAAATAAAAGGTATCAATTCTAAAAATTTCAATTACTTTATCTACAGCAAGATTTTTGCAGCAAATTATGCACATTTTTATTTTAAAAAAAGCAACATTATAAAGGCAGGGACATACCAACTGAATGTCTAATATGAAAACATTTTGAATGTAAAGGTACTGAGTGATGAGAATTTGTTTTGGGCAACAAAGACAAGTTTTTTCACTAGGACAAATGTTTCTGATGTCTGTGAAACAAAGGCTGATTTGACTTGTCTCTTTAAATTAATTTCTATGATCCTAAGGCACTTTTACACCAAACAGATATATGTAAAGATATGTATAAAAATGTCACTTATCTCCTCTACTAAGGTGCAAAAAACACACTCAAAAGGAGTCGAATTAACAATTGGAGAGAAGAAAGAGAGATAAAGATGTTTACATTTTGCAATTTGTTAAAGGTACTGTGTGTAATTTCTCGCTTCTTGCGGTGAGGTTTCGGATTGACAACCTCTTCTTCTGGGCTGCTGTAAAAACCTTAATTTCACCGTCTATTAACAAGTAGCTGCTACAGCTGCTACTAGTTAGTATCACTTTCTACTAACCAGTATCTACTAGGTAGTATTACCGCCCACTAACCAGTAAGTGCTACTAGTTAGCACAGCCTACTTACCAGTAACTACTACTCCAACACAGTACAGTAGTAGCTTCTAAGTAGCAAGGTAGCAGGTAAAATGCACCATTCAGACATAGTTCAGCAGCCATCTTGCCTCCTGTGAATTCTGGGATATATGGTGTCCCTTGCACACTGCAAAATATGAATGGATGTAGAAAACCATCCAGGTACGACTCTATATATATATATATATATTATATTATTATTATAAATTATACTATTCTAAGTGATGCTGCAAATGGACACTAAACCTTCCACACTGTACCTTTAAGGGAAATTAGTGTTTTTGTGAAGCCATATATATATATATATATATATATATATATATATATATATATATATATATATATATATATATATATATATATATATATATATATATATATATATATATATATATATATATATATATATATATATATATATATATATATATATAGTTGACAATAGTCAACTGTTCGACTTATGTTTTATAAAGCTTTTGAGCTTATCTTCAAAAAATAACAACTACTGTCCTCATTATACTAATGTTATTGACGTGGTTATGGTGTAATGGTTAGCATTGTAAATACAGGAAAATTGTGGATTACTTGTAAGAGTCTTGTGGTTGAAATGCTAGTACTGAATCTTCCTCTTTCTCAGGAGTATATTTGCATTTGCATGTTGTCTACTTCCTATAAACTGATGTAGAATGACTGAGCAGTGACACAAAAGAGTCAAAAAATACTATATTTTTGTTGTAAATGTGTAAGATAACAGCATTATACAGTTCAGTGCTTGTAAAATGATATATATTTGAGATGGAACTGTGTTCGTACATTTCCAAAATATCAAAGAAGTGCAGTTTCCTATTAAGAAAAACACAAACTGATAAATTACACCTGCTCAGGCATAAATGTGTGTTAAATGGACCTAGATGTATAACACTGTCTGAAGATGATGCAGCATTTGTATATGTTGAATGTACAGAGATCTTATCTGTATTATGTGTGAAAAGCCATCAACTTGTGTTTCTATTATTTCTCTAGTGTTATGCATGTTCCAAATAACAACTCTCGTCAATAAATAAAATGTGTTTATTGGTAATAACTCTTCTTTTCTGGGTTTTTTTTTTCAGTATAATGTTCCACCTCAGGTGAAGGACACAAAAGAAGAGAAAAATAAGACTTCTAGCTCAGGGCCACACAACCTGTTTCAGAGTAAGCAGACATAAATTGTGCTGGATTTTCATCACGAGCACATAAGTAAATATGTTTTCTTGAAATGCTTCGACATTTCAATATTCAGGCTTTCGTTTCATTTTCCTGGATGTGACAGTTACGACTCAAGGCAACGCTCAGCAGGTTTCTCAACCAAAAAACAAAGACAAGATTACAAGATAACAGGAAAACAGAACCAACCCCTGCCCCCTGAATTCTGAAAACAAGAAATAGACGAAAGGCCATAGATTAGCCCCTCCTGTCTGAACAACTAATTGAGTCTTTTAACTCCTCTTTACTGTGGTCCGATTTTCACAGTCTAGACCAGGGGTGGGCAATCCTGGTCCTAGAGGGCCAGTGTGGGTGCAGGTTTTTGTTCCACCCAAGCATTTACACATCATATTCTACTAATAAAGGTCCTTAGCAATGGTTCTAGTGGTTGATGAGTAGAATCAGGTGTGTTACTGTTTAGTTGGAACAAAAACCTGCAGCCACACTGGCCCTCCAGGACCAGGATTGCTCACCCCTTATTTAGACCAAGGGTCTCCAACCCTGGTCGTAGAGAGTGCAGGTTTTTGTTCTAACTAAACAGTAACACACCTGTTTCCACCAAACAACCATTAGAAACTTGGCTATAAATCTTCATTAGTAGAATCACGTATGCAACTTTTTGGTTGGAAAAAACCCTGCATCACAGCAGCTCTCTACGACCAGGGTTGGAGACCCTTAGTCTAATGTGAGGGAATGAGTGGTCCGTCAGTAATCCACCTTGAGCCATGTCATGCTACATTCAAACGCGACCTGAGGCTCGACGGCTTCTATTCAAAACTCCTAAAGAAAACCCTGCGTCTCCTGACTGGAATTAAAACGGGACGTTTTTTTTATATTTGTCCATCCACCATGTTCATCTCCACTCCGGAGAGCAGCCTCCCGTTGTCCAGACCCCTACTGCCGCCCCCTCCCTAGCTGCCCTGGCTGAAGCCATGCATATGGGTGAGGTACTGGGTGAGACTCTCCTCCCCATCCTCCTCCAGGCACTGTAGCAGCTTGGCAGCACTGGCCTCTGATGGGACGCCGCCGCTGCCAGGCATGCAGGCCCCCGACATGTCCAGTATAATGGTGGTCAGGGCTTTGATGTAGTTCTTGGCTAAGGTGAGGGTCTCGATCTTGGACAGCTTCCTATCGGTTTTGACGTGCGGGATGGCCTCCCGCAGCGCCTGAAAGGCATTGTTGAGCTTGTGCATGCGCTGGCGTTCACGCTCGTTGCTCTCCAGCCGACGGACACTGCGTTCCTTGGTGCTGGAGCTATGCTTCCGTCGCCTCCGCCCTCCCCCGCCCACTCCCCCCTGGCGCTTAGCACTGCCACCACTCCTCAGCGACCCCCTCCAGGACCCGCCGATCCGGACAGAGTCCTCGGAACCCTCCTGCTCACTGGAAGCAGGTTCCGGTTCTGTGTCTGGTTCTAGTTCTGGCTCCAGGTCAGACCAGGTCCTCATGGATGGTTTCTTCCCTTTGGATTTCATCCTCCACCTCCTTCAGCTCCTCCTGACTGACCTCACAGCTTCTACAGGCCCAGAAGAGAAAAAGGCACCACTTTATTTGAATGAGGGTTCATAACAATGATAGTCATGCCATGATACCTGTTATTTACATTAATGATTATAACAGTTGTTGCATGTCATTCAGTATAATTATGTCACTTTTGAAGCAAAGTTGACATTGTTTGACATGTCTTTGTTATGACAACTTGACATAAATAACCGGTCATAAACAGGACATAGCAGACCTTACTGTCACACTTATACACAACTATTGAGCTGATATCTTAAATTAAACTGTCATGTATGCTTCTTTTTGACATTAGCGGCTACAGTTTGACCATTATGATTGTGTCCTAAATGTTGTGACGTCATAAACTAAATAGTTTTTTTCCTGTTGTATCTAATCAGCCACTGGCAGTGTGAAAACTCCATGATGTTGGTCAGTTAATCTTTGCTTCTTATCCTTTCGCTCCTGAGATAATTCTCATTTCAAGGTTAGAAAAACACAGAGAGCAGCAAACACCTCAGTACAGAAGCGGGGCTAATTCATAAATTAATCAATTACCTATGTCAGTGATCAATTATTTCATGTTCACATATACTGTGAGTATACAGTTGTAAGATGCAAATCTATTTAAGTCCCATCGTTGATAATCCTAGTATAACTTGTAAGATAAAAAAAAACTGTTTTACATAGATTAGTGCAGTTCCCTTCACTATTTATTCTAAAAGTTGAATAACCCCAACCAGCAGCAGTGTTGAAATTGAAAGAAGGAAAAAAGGCAAAAAGTCAGAGAGAACGCCGCGCACGCACCGACACGCACAGCAGCAGCGGGTCAGAGGATCTTACCTTCTGTCAAACTAACTTTCCTCCCGCAGCGTCGCAGCAGCACCATAACAGAAAGACGCGGCGAGGCTGCAGCGGGACACGCGCAGCGGGACACGCGCAGATAAACGTCACACGTGAGCTGGTGATGGACACGTCGCGCTGCGCAGCCAATCGGAGGGCTCGGCCAATCAGAGAGCTTGGCCCACAACGGTCACCGTTAATGTCAGAGCAGGATAAACAGGAGTCGGATGTACGTTTAGTTAATGAATGGTTTGATGTTGTGTTTCCTCATTCAACTATTCAATATTTTTTTGGAAAATGTCATTGTCTCGAATCAAACCATGCTCGTTATTCAGGAATTTAAACATGTTAGCACCGTTTTGTTTTAAAATAAAACTAAAAAAAGCTGATAGATATTCCAATTATAATATATTATGCAAATAGTTTAAACCATAGCATTAGAAAAGGTATTTTTTATTTTGTACTTTTGTTCTCTACTTTTGTACCTACTTGTTTTTTAAGTTTAGTGACCATTTTTATGATTGCAGTGGTTTTTAGTAATTTCAACCACTCAAAGTGTGTTACACCACAACTGCTAATTCACCTTTTCACACACATTCACACACTTTTGAGTTCTGACTTGCACATTCAGCAAAATATGAAACAACAACCGGAACATTTACAACAACACATTTAGTAAATACTCAATATAATACTACTTTCTTCAGTAGCCACTGGGCAGACGGACACAGTGCAACCTCAGGTAGTAACATCGAGACCGATGGATGTATTATGGACCTGGACCATAGATTATTATAGACGTGGACCATGGATGTGTTATAGACCTGGACCATGGATGTGTTATAGACCTGGATCATGGATTATTAAAGACCTGGACCATGGATGTGTTATAGAGCTGGACCATGGATGTGTTATAGACCTGGACCATGGATTATTATAGACCTGGACCGTGGATTATTATAGACCTGGACCATGGATTATTATAGACCTGGACCATGGATTATTATAGACCGTGACCCTGGATGAATTATAGACCTGGACCATGGATTATTATAGACCTGGACCATGGATTATTTTAGACCGTGACCCTGGATGAATTATAGACCTGGACCATGGATTATTATAGACCTGGACCATGGATTATTATAGACCTGGACCATGGATTATTATAGACTGTGACCCTGGATGAATTATAGACCTGGACCATGGATTATTATAGACCGTGACCCTGGATGAATTATAGACCTGGACCATGGATTATTATAGACCGTGACCCTGGATGTGTTATAGACCTGGACCATGGATTATTAAAGACCTGGACCATGGATTATTATAGACCTGGACCATGGATTATTATAGACCGTGACCCTGGACGAATTATAGACCTGGACCATGGATTATTATAGACCTGGACCATGGATTATTATAGACCTGGACCATGGATTATTATAGACCTGGACCATGGACTATTATAGACCTGGACCATGGATTATTATAGACCTGGACCATGGACTATTATAGACCTGGACCATGGATTATTATAGACCTGGACCAAGCACTGGATGCTTTGACTCTGAAAATCATGATGATGGGTGAAAATTATATACAGGTTTTAGGGTCAATAAGAAAAAATACAGTAAAAATGATTAAAACTTCTGATTATAAGACCCTGTCATGCTCCATAATAATATTACAGTACATGTTTCTTGTGTCTTTTTATGGCTGAATTTAAGCAAAAACTGAAAATGACTGACTAAGGGAAATACAAAAATGCTGCAGCTAAAATGATCGAAATTTACAGCTGTAAATCAGTTAAATACCATTTCATTCTAGGATTCATTCTCATTTAATTAGGTGTCTGCCACCTTTAAAAACTCAAATAAACTAAAAAAATAATAATAAATTTAGATAATATTTTTTTATCAAAATTTATCAATTTTTTTCCTTTTCCTGGAAAACAGATCGTTACTAACTCAACCTGCACTTCGGAGCATTTACAAAAGTTTATCTAATTAGAAACAATAAAACATCTTACTGAGTATATCGTATATATATCTTGATATATAACTTGAAAAAAAATTCAACCAGATTCTGTGATTAAATGTTCAATGTCTTTGCCTTGATGGAGGAGGGGAAGATGAAAAAAAAACTTAACTTATGGTGCTTGAGGTGCTCTGCTTTTAAGAAAATATCATATCATTTAGTATTTCGTTTAAGAAATTAAAAATATATATAAATAAATACTTTTTTTAAATCACTATAATCAATATGCTCTTAAGGCAGATGCTGTGTAAACTGAATCGAGAAGGTCACATTTCTAATAAATTTCAAATAAATAACACGCAATAGTTATGGGAAAAGTTGGTCCAATTGTACACTTGTACAATTGTACAAATGCAATTATTGTACAATTGTACAAATGTAATTATGGCTGTTTACTGATGCATTTCCTTGTCTTATTTTAATGAAAAAGAAAAAAAGTAACATTTTCATTCATAAATGTGATTTAACAAAGGTAAAAGGAACAAATGTAAAAAGGGTTGTTTATATTATCTGCATATGTTGAATTAAAGGCCCAAGATGTCAATGGGTTGATCAGCAGGACCCCCTGTGTAACAACCAGGACCCTATGAGGGTTAAAACTGTATTTTAAAAAGACTTTCTCATCTTTCCAACCATTATTCTCAGAAAATACTTGTCACAAACACACACTCTATGGTTCAGTTGTTACCAGTTTAATTGTACGGCTTTTAGTAACATTCAGAAGGAAACAACAACAGGTGTGATTCTCTGAGCTTCTGGTGAAACACTCCAAGCTGCTGTCAGTGGTTTTGGTGTCCTTGAACAGGTCTGTGTGTGTGTGTGTGTGTGTGTGTGTGTGTGTGTGTGTGTGTGTGTGTGTGTGTGTGAGTGTGTGTGTGTGTGTGTTTCCTTCCCTCCTCAGGTACACTGTATCTAATCAACCAAGCCCAGTTGATGCTAGCCCTGTGGAAACATTATCTATTACTTTTAGTTTGTTCAGTTTCTGCCTCCATTGGCTCTTCGGCTTTTCTCTGTTTATTTAACCACAGACGCTGATAAATTCAGAGCTGAATACACTCCAGTAATGAGGCAAGCAAACAGCGCCTCCACAAGCATGCTCTGTTTGAGCAAAACAAACTGGATAAACAACATGTTCCCTTCATAACTTGATACTGCAACAAGGCTGGAATTTTGGTCTTAAAAGATAAAAAAAAAGTAATTTCAGACATTTTTATAAATTGCTGTCCAAGGACACAGGCCTGAGTAACAGCAGCTTCCAGAATGTTTTTCAGCTGGACACGTACCAACACTCTTATGCAAGCGGCTGTTTAATCTCATCACAGTGTTGGTCGTCAGTCGGTGGTCATGTCACACCAACAACCAGAACACTGAACACGCTGTCGCACAGCCCCACAATGCTGTGATGTCACAAACAGCAGGTGCTATGAATCCATTTGGAGGAGAGAGGAAAACAGACGCTATAATTGTCCCTGACTCATCATAAAAGAGGAGGGAGTTTGGAGAGTGGGGGGTGTGGGACTTGATGGGAGAACGAGGAGCTAGAGGTGAAGAGGACAAGATCTGGATGATTAGTCAGTTTTTCCATTAGGTCGAGGTTGCCGTCTGAAAGGAAAACAAGTGTGGATGTCAGGCCAGGCCATGGTTACAGCGGCGGGGCCTTTGGCTAAAGGCCCCGATGGCAACAGGCCACCGTCTCATAAAAATAACGTGTGACACTAACCCTTTATCTCACAGCTCAAGGTCCGACTCACTGACATGGGTGAGGAACAAGCAGGTTTGGGACAGGAAGAATGGCTCCGGCTCTGGTTTGGACGCAGATATCCGGCTATGGGCTGGAAGGGAAAACTCGTGGCGTCTGACACATGGAAACCTGTTCTTCTCCAGAGCGGAGAAGTCGTCTTCCCACTCCAGACCTGCAGGCAAAACCGACAGAACACACAGTTAGTGATAGCCAACAGCCTGGAGGCTGCAGTCAGGATGCAGCTGGACCTACAAACACAGTTAAGAGCTCAGCGCCGCACCCTGATCTGGTTACACCACTGCTTAAAGTGGTTTAGAATTAAAGTGAGATGACTTTTACACACTGACACCATCAGTGTCAAAATATTATCAAAGGGAACATGTCAAAAATGTCATATGGTGTAACCCTAAAACCTTGGTGCCAGATAGTTAAACTCTCTTAAAAAGATTTTAGAAAAAATAAAAAACACATGACATAGGAGGCAAAATAATTTTTTTCCAATTAATAAAATCATAGCAGATTGTACAACTAATGACATCATTTGATTCATTCAGAAATATTTATATTTGGACACAAATACAATACAAATAAAAGTGAAGCACTGAGTTTTTTTGTAATAGTTAGTAAATGTAATATCAATAAAAAGTATTTAACATATCAAAAGTCAAAGTAACAAACATTACCCACTGACTTTGACCATCATAAATGATGATCATCTTATCAGAAGAGGTCGTTTTTGTGAGTTTAAGGGTCCTTGACATTAAAACGTTTGAGAATCACTGCTTTAAACAATAGTAATCCTCCATATTTTATATTCTCTTTTTTTCATTTCAATCTTTATTGTCAAATAAATGGAGTGGTGTAAAAAAGTGCGAGTAAGATGAAAATGTATGAAGAGGAGGGATGAAAGTCCATATTTACTACAGGGATACAGCTAAGTGGGTATAACATGGAAAACCATTGTTGTTACCACTGTCCTCAAATGTGACATCTAGCAGGTCTGTGCAGGACTTGTCCTGTAGCTGCAGGGTTGGAGACTCCTGAGGAAAACAGTTAGAGTTAATAAGTAAGAACTGGATAGCAAGTAGATTATTGACCCAGTCTCAATTAGTAAAATGAAAAAGAGAATTATGACATTACATCCAGAAATAGAAAAAAACAACATCAAAGCTAGAGGAAAACAGTACCTGATCAAACAGGTAAACCATCACATCGTCCATAAAGGAAACAACTTTCTTCTTCTTTTTTATGGTCCTCTTCCTCCTAGATGATTTCCCTGGTTGGCTTGAGTTCTGAGATGATTTCAAAAGGCTTTTATGCTCACTTGTATTCAAATTCTCTCTGAAAACCATTTGTCTCTGTTGTTCCTTTGAGTCGTTGGTGGTGATGTCCGACCAGTTGGAGGTAAAGTTTGTTGAATCACAAGACATGAGGCTGTTATCATTAGTGCAATATTTATTACCTATTGATTTCCAAAAATCCAGAGTGTAGCAAAAGTCACAAAAAAACGGTGGTATTATGTCCTTGTGACAGAAAATGATTGTGAAATGATTATGCTGATTCATAAAAATCATATCCTGCTGTCTGTTTGTCTCATTTAAATCCTTTGTGATCATGCTGAACACGTCCTGCTTATTTAACGTGATTTTCGTCCATGGAGCCTCCTTTGAGCATTTTGATGTAATAGGAGATGTAAACGTTGACGGACAATTTGCTTCCAGAGGAAGGCGATTGTGTTGAGTGGAGAAGAGAGAGAGAAAGAAAGGCCTGGAGCCTTTGTTCCTCCTTAAGTGAGTGGTTGAAGCTCTTCCATGATTGAGGATGCAGAAGCAGGTGAGCGGCTGCAACTCCTCATTCGCCCAGATCATCTGAGCTGAGGGAATCCACAGGTCCAGCTCTTCATCCCTGCATGAATAATTCACAATAATTCACCTGGTCCTACACTATATTTCCAAAGGTATTGACTCACCATCCAAATCAACAAAGCAAGGTCCCCAAAGACATGGATGACAGAGACTGGTGTGGATGAACTTGACTGGCCTGCACAGAGTCGTGACCTGAATACCTTTGGGATGAATTATAGCGGAAACTGAGAGCCAGGCATTCTCCTCCAACACAGTGTGTGACAAATGCGCAAATGCGATTCTGGAAGAATGGTCAAAATTCACATGAACATTGCTAATTATATTATAGCAATGTTCTATATTTATTTATATTTATAGGTAATGTAAAGAAGAGGCTGTTTTTTAAAAAATTACTTACTGGCTTCAACATATAAGTTCCATTGTTTTTTTTTCCCAGTGGAACCGGGAATCAAACTACCAAACCTCTGACCAGTGGACGATTGCATTACCTCTGAGCCACAGCTGCCCCACAGTAAGGGGGCCTCATTTTTATATAACTTGCCTGCAGCTCCTGTCCAGCTCCACAATCTTGTCCAAATATAGTTAAGGAAGAGACACTTCTGGCTCCAAGAGACATGGCGACTACCTTAATGCTGAACTCGAGGCTTCAAGATAAGGCGTATGTCCATTATTATTATTACCATTTATTATTATTATTATAATATATCCTACTGTTCTCACAAATTTTCCTGTGTCTATCATTTTGCGTGTGTTCTAACTGTTAAGTGTTATCCCACAAAATTGTAACTGTATAATAACTGTTTGACTATGACGATATAGCTCTTGTGCATATATGTGTGTGTGTGTGTGTGCGCACGCATACGCATTTGTGTGTGTGTTTCTTTCCTGTCAAACAATAAAATAACACCAAGTTGTGATCAACCAGAATTATCTAGAAAGCCAGGTATTATAATTATGAAATAATCAAACTTGCATTAACTGTAATACATATTACGAATTTATTTTTTAATCTGTCAGCAAACAGTTGAAGCAACAGTATCATTCATCTTAGATAATTTTGTCCACCTTGTAAGTCAAAGTCCAACATTCACTCCCCATCAGCTCTGAAAACTGAAGAAGAACTGAAAAGGCTATAGCTGAAAATCAGCAATATGATATAATCTACAGATGAACCTATTTCGGCATAGTTGGACAAGCATAAAGTTGGGGAATTTTAACCTCAGATGATGTTGTCTGTAGGTTTTACTAAAGACAATTTTGTTACATAAATAATCTCCAATTCCATTTTATCATTATTTTTCTGACCATTTAAGAGGTCAGCTTTAGTGCTCAGACAAAACCTGGCTGTCTGTTAACAACAGGATGTCCTCAGACTGATTTGTCAGCCTCTGCCCATTGGCCGAAACAGTGCACGCACATACACACACACACACACACACACACACACACACACACACACAAACGCATGCATGATTCAGCCACTCACTCCTGAGCCTGAATAAATATGGAGACCCATCCATTCACGGAGACAAAGACGCAATAGGAAACTTTCACTGCTTTGCAGTAACCAAGCAACCAATGGATGAGTGACTCAGGAAAAGGAAGAGAAGAGCTGACTCACAGCAACTGTGACGTAAAGCACCTAAAAGGACACATACACACACACACACTGCAGTAGGCCGTGAAGCTCATAATCTGTCCTATTCGGGTAAATTAACACCTCATTGTCTAACAGGCGGAGGACAGATTATAGACTTTTTTCAAACAGACACCTTTAAAACCCTTACAGAGAGCGACAAACATCCTCAGACACAGATCACCAGAAACTAAAACGACAGGCTACCGTTTCTTGCGTCTGCTTTGAGAAAGCCAATTCAAACCATCCAATGAAATCATCAGTATGGCTCCACTGCTGAAGTATATCAACTCTGCAAATACACAGAGAGAAACATGGTTATGGCTTGCTGCATCATGACACTGCAAGATGTGTTGCAACTTGCTTCAACCCTCTGTGTGACCGCCATGCACCACACCAGCACTGCTCTGATCCTACCTTGAATTCTGCGAGTTCCACTCATCCCTCTGACTTCTGCTGCTGCAGAGAAATCTCATCAGGACGACGGAATAAAGGAGCATTGGCAGTAAGAGTAAGCCGAGAGAAAAGAGCGGATGGTGGGGGTCAGGCAGGATAAGGACTCGAAGGGGGAATAAACCACAGGGACCAGAGAGAGGATGAGAGAGAAGAGATGGAGAGAAAGAGATGAGAGGACAGAGGAAGGATAAAGAGCTCACATGTACAGTACAGTTCTCTCTCTGGAGACTGCAGCAGGATGAGGATCGATAACTTCTCTAATGTTGCACAGCTAGAGCCACTATGAGAACAGGTTACTGTATATTAGGCTTAAGAGTATATTATATTATATATTGAATATAATATTCTATAATGTCAGTGTGGTTTGATTTGTGTAAAATTGATATATTACACTATAGATAAGATCAGATAAGATAAACTTATATTGATACCACACAAGGTACCTATTACAGCAGCATCAGAGATACCAGCATGAAAAATATATATAGACTAGAAAATTAAAAATCATGCTTATTTACACAGAATATTGCAGAAGACAATATTGCACCAAAATACTTTACAGAATAGTATGTAAGATGATGAGAATAAATGAGATGGTAAGAGGGGGTTTACTTCACTTTTTATGAATATTTTATATATACATGTATATATATACATCAATATCATATTTCAAAAAATAACATTAACGTTTAATATAAGTCATATAAGTCAATATAAGTACAATATAAGTCAGCAGGTTGTTGACTAAATAATAAAACTGTGTGTTGATGGCATCTGGTGGTCGAGTTGTTTATTACATCAAGGTGAACGCCAGGAAGATGAAGGAGAATCACATCCATGGACATTCAAGGTGTATGCGCTAGGTGAGCAACTAACATTGAAAATAAACGGTGGCCATTTATTCAGTCTCGTATCCAGGTCTTACAACACATCCTTAAGAGGAATTTAATGTGGCAATGAGGCATTCTGAAAAAAGGAAGTATTTTCTTCTGTTCTGTGCTTTTATAGAAACATGGGGGGGTTTGAAGAAAAAAGAACTGTTCACATCTGTATAAAAGCAGCTCGATCCAAGGTAATAAAATCACACCAGTTCTTTTTATATTGAACTATTGATTGATTCGTTTAGTTAATTAATAAAGGTCCTCCACATCATTTAAATAATAAAAAAATCATGCTTAAACTCTACTTCATATAATTTATACACACCTATGAATATTATATTTCATTTCTGTTAGCAGATGCTGCTAATATCTTTTACGCTAAAAATGAATCCATTTTTTATTATAATTAATTCATAATAACTGGTTTATGAGTTGGATTAATACTATAAAATACATATTTTATTATTGCATGATAAAATATCATCTTCCAAACTTTAATCTCCAATGGTTCGTCTGATTTAATAAGGCCTGTGTGCTTCTCAGACCCTACTCGGGGTGGTTCCAGAAGTTCTAGGGGGTTCCCAGCAAAAAGGGGAATGAGTCTATCTGTCACAAAGTGAAATTCTTTTCTTATCAGATGGGTCCATGGTCTTATTTATGTCAGTGTATTGATCCTTGATATGAAAAAGATTGAGGTGTCTAGAAAATGCCCTAACAGACCCATATTATTTAAAGATGTGAGTATATGAGTATATATTTATAGCAAAGCTTTCTCTGGCTGTGTTTCACAATTTAAAGTAATATAAAGGTTTAGAAACTACATGCAACAGGTTTGAGAGTCACTTCTTTAAAAATAAGCAGCTTTAACCTATAACTTTTTATTTTAATGTTATATTTTAAGGTCATTTTATCTTGTATGTAAAAAGTTATTTTTTACTTTTAGAGACACTTTATCACACTTAAGGGGCACATTAGAGGCACTTTATCATAATGTGGGGCACATTAGAGGCACTTTATCATGCAATTGGAGGACAGTAGAGGCACTTTCAAGCCTCTAATGTTCCTGGGATTTTTCTTCTCTTCCAGCCAGTGTTATTCAACGTGTAACTTTGAAACAAGCAGCCACACTTATTAACAAATTCTCAGCTGATTTCGTCCCCCCCTGGCAACAAAATCACTGATGCTGGAGTTTTGCTTCATACACCCAGGCAGCATCAGGATCATGTTCCCAGGAAGCAACAACGTCCCCATTCAGTCCATCTCTGGTTCCTGAGACAGGAGAAGTGAAAGAGAAGAGAACTGCACTGAAGCGGGAGGAGAAACAGAGACGGACAGATGGTGTTTCCAATATTTCTTCTTGTAGTCGTCCGCCCAGAGACAGTGTCACCCAACGATCTTGACCCGTGGACACTCATCGGGTCAGCTGGGGGACCCTGACTCCACCAGTACCATGTTTCAGCGTCAACTCTTTTTTCGCCTCACCTAGCAGTTCATGTTGGTCCTTCACTTTGGACGTGTGATTGATGCCCGACGTCTGAGTCACTCATGTTCTGAAATCCTGACAATGCATCCAAACATCAGACGAATGAGCTGTTAATGACCTCGACCTCATTCAATCATTCACATGGCTGGATGAAAGACGATCAAGAGAGGGAAAATCTTTTTCAGTGAGCTATGTTGATTTGAAATGAAATAGAACTGCAACTAATAACTATTCTGAGAGTTGATTAATCTATTGATTATTGAAATGATTATTGAATTAGTTGTTGGTTTGTTAGTGGTGTAAAATGTCGATCAGTGTTTCCCAGAACTGACCTTGCTATCAGATAATTTAAGTCTCTAAAAATGTTTTTAAAAGTTTAAAGACACATGCTAGTGATTTTAGGTGGATTAAATATTATAGTTTTAATGTATTATTCTGTCTTTGGTTAGTTTCAAAAAATTGCACAAAATTGTGATTTTTTTTTAAATAAATACTACAAATGGACTTTTAAATGACAAGAAACCAAAATGAAAACAAAATGTACATTTTGAGAGACCTGATACATGTTTTTTTTCAACTGTATTTTTTAAATTTTTTTTGACTTTTTCATCCTGTCAATCATGATTTGTTACTGCCCCAAAATCCAAATGCAGCAACATGAGTGCGACATGTTTGGTTAATCTTGTTATTTGGAGTGTTTATTGGAGGAGGATCATCATGAGCTGTGATAATCATTCCTGTGCATACCACAGTTGTTCTGTGAGCTGTAGATTTAGATTTTTCTTGTGTTTCAGCCCTGACCTACAGTACCAATTGAGTCATTACTTGTGCGGTTTGTGCCAGGAGAACCACAGAACTATCCTTTTACACCGCGGCCGCAGAATCATCATCATCTATCCATCCTGCAGACGGGCCAAGTGACACCCAGCAATCCCTGAGAGGAGGGTAATTGGAGACCATCAGGCTTATTCTGAGCATCTGAGACAGGCCGCGCTTGAGGCCCTGAAGAGGAGCAGATGGTGCCTGGTCTACAGTCACAGGAATGAGGCTGAGCAAAGCACCATGGGTAATATGGGAAGTGAAACACACCGTCAGGCCTTTATTTGGACACGGCTGTAGAGTGATATCTGAGACTGGAGTAACAACATTTACAGGCAGTAAATGTGTCACCAGTGTGTACATGTTTGTTCAAGGTGTTTGGTTTAAACTGGAATTAAAAAAAAGAAGCTGGAGGCTTCACAGCAACAGTAAAAGCCAGGATGCAGTGCTCAAGTTGTTTAATGACTGCAGATTTGCTGATTTACTGCAGATCAGCGGAATTCTGAAGCTGACTCTGGTGTTTCAAAAGTGTTTAATGTGACAAAATAAAGGTGTAATCAGTATATAGTATATATCCTATAATATATATTATAGGATATATATTATAGGATATATATATATATATATATATCCATCCATCCATTGTCTATCCCGCTTATTCCCTTTCGGGGTCGCAGGGGTCTGCTGGAGCCTATCCCAGCGCGTTAAGGCGAGAGGCAGGGGGATACACCCCAGATGGTCGCCAGCCAATCGTGGGGCATATATATATATATATATATATATATATATATATATTATAGGATTTATGAACCTTTGTTCTCCGATGTGTGTGGGTTTGTGTGTTTATGTATGTTTATGTGTTCGTGTGTGTGTGTGTGTGTATATGTGTCTGTGTTAGTCATCGGTGTGTGTGTGTGTGTGTGTGTGTGTGTGTGTGTGTCTTGTTAGGTGGATCTATCTTCTACTACAGCTGCTCCAGGAATACAGATTTACTGAAGGTCATTTATTCAACCATCCTTCAACATCTAAAATCCATTTTAATGACAGAAGCAGAAATCAATATCTTGGTAATGTCAACTATGTCTGACGCGACTGATCCAGAAACTGCTGACACAAGTCAATGAAAATACCAGAAAAGTGAAACAAAACACTGTCAAATGCTTCATACGAGATATTTTTGGAGGAGCTTTATGATCAAGGTTAGATATTAAATGAGTACAGTTATTAATTTAAGATAAAACTCTTGGTTTGAGCATCACTGGCAACATTTTCAGTGCCAGTACTTATCTTGTTATTTCTAGTACAGAGAAAAAGAAGTGAAAAAGGATTAATTTAATTTACTAAAATGTTTTATTTACATTAAATAATTTAATTTACCTCAATCTCAACCATTTAAATCTAATTAAAGTTAACTTTAATTAAGTAATTTTATTTTATTCATTTAAATTTTTATTATTTTATTTTTTTAATATTTTTATAATTAATACACTATATGTGTGTGTAATAATTTACACATTATATGTAAATTAATGTTTTTTTTATTTTATTTTGTAAAATAGAAGAAAATGCATGTGGCACATATTCAGTAAATGGAAAATTTAGAACAGAAATTCTTTGGAATATAAATGGCTGGAGGTTAATTAACTGTGTATATGAATTAGGAAAAGTCTAAGAGTTAGTAGATGTGCAAGACAAATTAGGTCTTGACCTGTGACCACCAAGGATCATCACAGAGCTTTAAAAGTTCATTTATTTGCTTTAACATGTAATTCCATCATCTAGCCACTAAAGGGCAGCAGGCTGCAGCAGTTTACAGCAGGGGAAGTAACATCACTTCCTGAGGATTTCTTACACAAAAACACATAAACTTTATTTGGAACAACTCATTGCAAAACATTTATTTTCCCTTTTCCTCAACATTTTGCCGTTCTCCAATGACACAACATGCAGCGAAGAGCAAGCAAGGCGGCAGCTTTTAACTCTGAACCTGAGCCTGTCTGTCATGTCACATGGGTCCCATTTCTGTTTTGCACTTGTTGAACAACAACCACGACTGTGCATGTAAACGCTTACCAGTCCTGTAATCAAACCACAGCTCTGGGACCAGCTAAGCGGGGATGAAATGTTATTTCAGCCATAACATAGAGTTAGCACACAGCCACCCCCCCTCCCACACACACACACATAAGTGATGGGGGTATTGGCTTGAAATGTTGGGACTTCTGGGAGGGGAAAGTCATTGGGGAGGGAAAGTGTTGAAAAAGCTTGGCCGTGACCTGTGACCTGTAAAAACATGCTCATATCACACACACTGTGACACACAGACGCTGAGACAGCTGTGGGGCCACTCGACCGTTCTAAAGTGTTTATGGAGGAGGTGAGTTTGAGAGCATGTTGACAGAGCTCTCATTTACACACAACCCTGATCAGATAAGTGCAGATCTGTTTCACCGGCTAATCTTAAATGTGATGAGGTTTACAGGGGCCTGCAGCAATGGAAATATACATCAATATCTCTATTTGGGAATCAGGCGCTGCCCTGGGGTATATCACACTACCTCACACATTAGTGAGGGGAAACAGGACACGTTCATGTCAAACCTTTACTTTTATATCTGCATCTACCGTTTTGACTTCTACAGCCTGCAGTTCCATTTTCATAGACCTTCCTCTGCAGCCCCCACCCTCCTCTACTCAGAGATGCGCAAGGGAGTCCCTGACCTACCCCCCACCCCCACCCCCCTCAAAACCCAGACCAGATCCTATATCTTGCACTCTATTCATCAGGCCCTGCTCCAGTTGCATAGCAGCAACCAAAAATGTAATGAGTCAGGATTGCCCCTTAGTTACAGCTCAAATACACAAAACAGAAATAGGTCACGGCTCCAAACATGATGTGGTTTCTACTTTAGAGGAGAGGTTTGAGGAAGTTATGCTCTTTCTTGGCAGTAGTTAACAACATCTTTCAGATTTTACACCATGGCATCATTTCAGTTTAAGACAGGGACTCTCCCAGCCCTCAGACAGCAGCATGCACAGCCATCAGCTTGAAAATAGTCACAAAATAATCACTTTTTTCTGTTCTAGATGTATCTTAAAGGGATATTTTTGTAGTTTTTAACACTAATCATGTGAGTGAACAAATCTGCTACAGTTAAGTGCTTGTTTATGATTATTAGAACAATGATAAATAGTCTTGATAACTTCAAACAGTTCTGCTATTTAAATGCTCAAAAACATGTTGAACACAAACTAAAACAGCTTCACTCATATTAACCTGTTAAATTTAACATTTCCTGAGTAATATGAGTCCTACTCACACAACGTAGAGTCCTACTTGTAAATGCAGTGATACACAACTAGGCCTCTTGACACATCTGAGAAGTTTATGATATATTTTCTTCCTTTTTGGCAAGGATGAGATTTGATAAAAAAAATTGATGCTTTTGTCCTCTGTATATCACCAGCAACTAATTTTAATCTGGAAACAAGTGGAACCTGCAAGCCTGACTCTCCAACGACAATGAAAATAACACCTTTTATCTATATGTGTACATCCTGCACTCTATGAAGCAGCAACTTCCTGGCATGTCTTGCTTCAAGGCAACTGGCTGTAGGCAAGAAATAGCCGTCACTTCTCCAAACCCCCTGTAAAGCATTTTTTTTAATAGGCTAAACGCTGAGATACACATGTGTGTAGGTGAGGGAAACGTATGCCAAGATCACAGAGGAGTGAAATAAAACCATTAGAGGCCAGTAAGGTGAGGATGGCGATGGTGGGCGGGGCCTCAAACTGAATTTGAGACTGCCTGAACCACAGCTGGTCAGATAGAAATAGATGAGGCCGTAACCGAGCCTGGGAGGAGAGGAGGAGCCATCGCTTTTCTCAGGGACAGGCCTCCTCTGTCTGTCGGTTCAGACGTTACAGGGGCACTTAAAGATTTACTGCAGCACACAGCACGACATTAACATCAACCCGATGACATTGTCATTCATCTGAATTAAAACGGCATCCAGCATTACTTCTTCGTCTGAAGGCGACAGGCGTGTGACAGCTGCTGCCCACTCACACACATCCTGAAATCCAGCACATGCCGTTCTAAACATCTTTTACATTTATTCTGCAGAGCCAAACTACCATTGAATTGATCCTACTTAAAAGGATTATGTTTGCATGAGTCACACTTGGCCAATCAGAGGCATCATCTGTGTATTCTAAGGTACATCAATTTCCATACTTTGACTATTGTAGACACATTTTAATTATAGTTATTATAGTTAAATTATTGTTAACACCACTAACTCATGGAAACGTGAGTATAAAACAGCCAGATGTGTCCAGAGTCCTGGTTGTGTATCACTGCATTTACAAGTTGGACTCTTATTACTCAGAAAATGTTAAATTTAACAGGTCAGGACTGATGCTGGTTTGTGTTCAAAATTTTTTGTTGTGGATTTTAAAAGTGGAACTGAGGTTTGAAATTATCAAGACTATTTGTCATTGTTCCAATAATCATGATCGGAGACTTCACTGAAGCAGATTTGTCCACTCATGTTAGGAACAATATATACTAGAAAAAATATCCCTTTAAGGTACATTTAGAACAGATAAAAATGTGATTGATTAGATATTGGTGAGTAGCTCAGTCTGAAGGCTGATATTCTGCATTAAAAGTGTTCATTGATAGTCTATAGCTTCATGATAGTCTTCCCAAATTGCTCTAGATCACTGCATTTAAATTAACTATTACTATTCTAATGTTTTTAACTCTAACCCCCAGACCCCCTATGAGGGAGAGTTCCTGCCTAAAACTGAAATGAGGCCACTGGGGCCACATAGGATGTGGAGAATGAGTTCATTGCTGGTTTGGATCTGCACATGAGATTTTTGTACAATAAGAAAAAAAACAGAGGCTGTTATTCTCGAAAGTGACCATAAATATTTACAGAGCACACACTCTTTAAAATTAATTCTGAAGGTGTTTATTCCATGCAAAGGTCACTAAAACTGTGAAAAAGAACAAAAATAAGTAGAGAAAAATAAGGAGAGACCTAAATGAAACATCTGCCCTGTAGAGAACTAATTCACTTTGCTGTAAGGAAAGTTTTCCTGCAGGAAAACTAAAGTGAAACCATGGTGCTGCTGCTGTGGTCTCTGCTCCGTTTGAATGATAAATCTGAGCAGCTTGTCATGCAAGTTTATGAGTAATATTAAATTATATGAACTGAGGGATACTACCCAGTGAGCTTGTGGTCATAAAGCATCCTGGCAGAGATCCCCTCATCTTCCTGGCTTACTCACACAATCTAAATCAACTGCTGCTTCTTTTACATCTATATTTCTCGGATACACAGTCTTGTGCAAACCGCTTCATGCACAAACCAATGCATGGTTCTTTCATTAGTGTAGAATGTAACTGTCATGATGTACTTACCTCCATGTTTTGTCGTGATGGTTGTCCTGTTGTTTAGTGTTTCAAATAGCAAAACGAAGATCTGAACAGAAAAGTTGTATTTCAGTCATGTTTCAGTGTAAACCTCTAGGTTTAAGCCTCGACTAAACTCCTAAAAACACACACAAGACATATATTTGCATCAAGAGGCAGATTAGGCCACTCCCTTCATCTGGTTTGCAAACACAGGACAAGACATTTCTCAGGTGCAAGAGAGAAAAAAAGTTTTTTCGACTTACCAAGATTTGTAATATAAACTTCCTTGTTTATTCTGCTCTGAGTCACAGCTGCTTGTACCTGGCAGGAACAGAAGCAGAAAATCACTACGTGCACAACACCATCGCCCCATCACATCCATCTCTTTCTGTCTTTCTTTTCCTCTACGTCCCATCCCCCTCTTCCTCCTCTCATCCAGTGCTCCATCACACAGGAAGCCTGGTCTTCCTGAAAACAAGCGTTGAAGCAAGGAAAGGGACAAGGCCAGGGGGGGCAGGTAGGCGGAGGGGAGCAGAGGATGTTTTTGTCGTTTCTCTGCCCCTCTGGCCGATCCTCGCCACTCTGTGGTCCATCCTGAGGAAACGGGGCTCGCGTCACTCTGGTCCAGGCCTTGGGCCACACGTGCTGCCGGCCGGTGTGACGCAGTAACTGGAGCAGTGACTACACATGGGAGCAGTAAAAACACACAGTATGTGGAGTAAAATGCTGCTTTATCACATTCTATTAATAAGCAACAGAAGCTGACTTTACCTAGTCACACAAAAGCACATGTATGGTCAGGGAGATATTGTGAAGATAGTGACATCATTTTTGTATTTTAAGTAACAGCCTCTTCAAACTGTCACTATAGTAGTAGCTCTAATTTATAATCATTAAAGTTAAATTAATCTTAAGGCCACTAATGCAGGGAAACATAAGGTGAAAAAATCCCAGATCTGTCCAGAGTCCTGGTTGTGTATCACTACATTTTTAAGTTGGACTCTACTTTGGTTTGGTTTGTGTTCAACGTGTTTTTTCTTTTTACATTTCAAAAGCAGAACTAAGGTTTGATGTTACTGAGACTATTTCTCATTGTTCCAGTAATCATAAACAGACACTTGAATGAAGCAGGTTTGTCCACTCACATGTAAAGAGGGTTTAAAAACTAGAAAACTATATAACTAATATAATTAATAGTGAATATTGATAGCTAATATTATGTTATATTACTGTAATCAAAACTACTAAAATGTCAAACTGTCTTAGTATTGATAAATACCTGAAAACAAATTATTTAAAACAGATAAAAATGTAACTAATTTGTGATAGGCTCAATCTGAATGCTGATATGATGTATTGATACTGATTGTTATATATGTTGATTTTTGATTTGCTCTTAAATTGCACCAGATTTTTGGTTTTAATCCTTTTTATTGCATAGTGCCTTTATATGACAATATTACTCTTAATTTTTCTAAAAAGCTGGGATATAAAATGTATGTTTTAAAATTTGGGGGCAAAAAGGGCTTTTATTTTGAAGGACATACAATTTATGAGGTCACATGACCAGTGCCTTTAGCTCATGAAGATTTGAGAGCAATGATTGAGCATCATTGTCTCACAACCAAAGGTTGTCTTCTATTAGGAATTTTGGAAATTTTTCAACCAAAAAATTAAACTCACTATCTTGGGTATGTATTTTTTCCATTTAATTCAATTTTGATGTTATTCATGTTTTAATATGCTAAAACAGATCTGTTGCCATATAGCAACAACATGTAAATATGTAAAAAAAAATTATAGTTAATCAACCTAATGGAGTCCTATTGACTTGCATAGCATGAAACTATCCTAAGCCAACACTTACAACTTTTTCTCATACTTTTTTTTTAAATACAATATATATAGAATATATATAAAATCTTTCGAACACTAGACCTCTAGGAGGGAGAATTCCTCTCTCTATAAACTGAAATGTGAGTTTTGCCAGAACAGGGGTATGACTTTGGCAACTCACCACACACTTTCCTGCAAATAATGGACACAAACCACTGAGCTCCCTGCAAGTGTGAGAATTCCTCAGGTGGTTTCCACAGACTCTAAATGACTGATTTATAGTGCAAAAAGAAATGACTGTAGAGTAGGTGCTGGCAGCTTTAATGGGGAACATTTAGATCATAGAACACAGTGTGGAAAAAGCTTCAAATTGTACAAATAAGTGGCCCAACCTCCCACAGCAAGATAAACCCGCTGTTATCAAAATCCAAACTTCCACTTTAGGCAGCTTTTTAATTTAAAAAAATGTTTTATTACAATGAATTAAATTGCAATGAGAAGCTGCAATTTCCAAATATTCAATCTTCAACATAGCGGCACTAATAACATGTTGAAAAACCAAACTGTGTGGAAACAGTTACAGAACAGAATTACAGCTGGACCTTCCCAATATGGCCGCTATTGAGGTACATCAGCACATAGCCTTGTACCCACCCCCTTGATCTTTATTGATTATCTTGTCTGTTCTAGGCTACTGAAGAAAATTGTCAGGCTTGAATTAGAGAATCAGAAACTTCAGAATTAATTGAAGTACTAAAATCTTTTAATTAAATAAATAAATGTGTTTAATTAATAGTATTTACATCTATTTATTTATTATTTCATTTTTTATTGACACATGAATTTATTTAATTAAAACCGATTTTCTATTTTATATATTGAGGTAAAAAATGAATAGAGGGAATTAATACATAAATAAATACATACATTTAAAAAAAACACAATAATACCTAAAATTGAAAATCTAATAAATGGGAAAATAAAACACAGAAAGAATATTTTTTATAAATTATTCAATGGAAAATAAATAAATATATACATTTTACTGGTTTATTTATTTATGATCTAAGTCATTATTCTTCCATAATTTTGACCTCAGGTTTACTACATTTTCTGTATTAGAACATCTGAGAACAAAAATCTTATCAAGATTGGAGGTTGAGATATTTTAAGTTTGAGGGTCCTTGACATGAAAGGTTTGAGAACCATTGTGTTATATATCAAACATTTTTGTGAAATGCTAATGCTACGTGTGGAACAAGGTGCCTGTGAGTGGACACAGCACTGCCTGAAAGTGACAGAGGCCATAATAACAGGATGTTTACAGACTGCTGAAACAACGCCAGGGATGACCGTCAGCAGACAGCAGCATGCAGACTGAGGAGGAAACGCAGGCTAACCAGGTTCCCTCCAGCACCAAATATACCCTCACATATACCCTCAGTTATAACTTCACATGTAGCCTCAAATATACCCTCACATATAACCTCAGTTATAACTTCACATGTAGCCTCAAATATACCCTCACATATAACCCTCAGTTATAACTTCAAATGTAGCCTCAAATATACCCTCACATATAACTTCAGTTATAACCTCACATGTAGCCTCAAATATATGCTCAGATATAACCTCACATATAACCTCAGTTATAACATCACATAGAATCTCAGATATAACTTAACCTCACATGTAGCCTCAAATATACCCTCAGATATATAACCTCACATAAACCCTCATATATACCTTTATACCTTTACATATCACCCCACATATCTACTCTGTGACAGCTGCTTTGCTCACAAGACAGATGCTACATGGCTGCAGTTTTGGTAGATTTGAATCCAACATAACCTCTGATCCCTAGAGAAAGCACTCCAGAAAAAGCTGTAATGGTTTCTGTCCATTCTCTTTCTTTCAGCCTTGTTTCACACACAAACACACACACACACTCACACACACACACACACACACACACACACACACACACACACACACACACACACACACACACACACACACACACACACACACACACACACAGGGATGAAGTGGTCAGCTGCAGGTGACAGCAGACAGAAGGACACTGGTGGTTTCTGACACTCTGGGTAAAAGCCTTTTCACTGTGACCAGTTGTCTCTTTCTGCTCAACTCATTGCGCCAGGCTGCAACATCGAGTCTCCATCATCATCATCATGGCCATCACTGACTTCCTAGCAGCCTCTGACATTACCTCAGCTATTAATGCATGTAAAGGTGAGGAAATGATCATCTCTGGGCTGTGTGATGAAAATGAAAATCCTTATATATAGAATTATTGCTCCTATCCCAGGATGTGAGGCCTTTGCTGCTCTAATTGCATAATATTGGCAATTATTGGTTCTAATCAAGCTTTTTAACCTGTTGTTTGATTTTCAGCAAAGGATTCCTTTAGCCCGAAGATGTTTTTCAAAACAGTGGGTTTAACCAAGAAAACTCCTACAGAGATCGAGAGTGTCTTTAAGATTTTGGACCAGGACAAAAGCGGCTTCATAGAACAGGATGAGTTACAGTTGAGTTTTACAACACACACAATACTTGATAATAGTAATGTATGAAGCTACATTTCAGCATTGATACTATCTGTGCTAGTATTGTGTTTCAGTACAAAGGCATTGTTTATTTCCAGCCTCTACATATCTTCACTACAGTAGACACATTTTATATTGCATGTCAAACTCATGTTACTCACTAAATGTTAAATTTAACATGTCAGTATGACTATATCTGGTTTGGTTTGTGTTCAACATGTTTTTTGAGCATATTAAAAGCAGAACTGAAGTTTGATGTTATTGAGACTATTTCTCATTGTTCCAATAATCATAAACAGACACTTGACTGAAGCAGATTCCTCCACTCACATGTTAAGAGAGTAAAAACTAGAAAAATATCCCTTTTAAGGTACATTGAGAACAGATAAAAATGGGATTATTTGTTATTGGTAAATAGCTCAATCGGAAGGCTCATATTATAGATTAATAGTAATTATTGATAGTCTATAGCTGATATTATGCTTTAATAGGGAGTATTGATACTCATTAGCTGATGATATGAATTAATCATGATGATTGACAGTCTATAGCTGATAGTATGCATTAACAGTGATTATTGATAGTATATAGCTTCTTGAATTTGCTCTCAAATATCACCAGATTGCTGCCTTTAAATTTCGAATCTTCACATTTTTCTAACTCTATCCCGGACCCCCTAGGTTCCTGCCTTAAACTGAAACGCTCCTGCTTATTAGGGCAACTTAAAACTATCTGTGCTCCTTGAACTGTAGTATTGTGTTTCTGTGCAAAAAGCTGCATGTTTACTGTGTTTATTTCTGTCGTTGCCCTGGTTTCATGTGTTCCTCTAACTTCCTCCATCAGGCTGTTTCTGCAGAACTTCTCCAAAGGAGCGAGGCCTCTGACTGCAGCAGAGACTAGAGCTTTCCTGCTGGGGGGGGATGCAGATGGCGATGGGAAGATCAGTTGGGAAGGTAGGCAGCTCTGAACCTCTGACCAGTACATTTCTTGTTGGCCTGTAAATGAAACTCTTCATGTTTCAAACATGATGATTTCCAACAACCTTATCATTACAGCACACCCAGTGACAAATATGGCTGAATATTTTTTGTAATATTGTCAATGATATACACATAGTGATAATCTATGTATTTCTATTGCAAACATACTAAATAACAGCTATTTATTTATTTGTGATTTTTTAAGCAAAAGAATTTTGATGGTTCAGCTTCTCTCATGTAAATTAATTATTCTGACTTAAAATCTGTGTAAAGCAATAGTAGATCAAAAAAAGATCTTATTAACTAAGTGAAGAATGATTAAAAATGCCAATTATATGAAATAAAGCCACATCCCACCTGAACAGCCTCCTTAGATAAGATAATGTTTCCTGAATGGGACTTTCTATCTTATTACCAGAAAAATACAGAAACAGATTACTGCTACAAACATGAGAAGTTTGAGAATGTTATTCTCCTTCTCGGCAACAGTTAACAACATTTTTGACATTTTGATGTTTGTGATGTCATTTCAGTTTAAAGCAGAAAATCTCCTTTCTTGGGGGTCCACAGTTAGAAACATTAGTGTTTTCTAACTCTCATAACATGTGAGTGGACAAATCTGCTTCAGTCAAATGTCTCTTTATGATGATTGGAACATTGTGACAGTCTCAATAAGGTCAAACCACTGTCTGCTTTTAAAAAAAAAAAAAAAAACATGTTAAACAAACCAATTAATGCATTCATGTATGATATCAGCTATAGACTATCAATAATAACTACTAATGCATAATTTTAGCCTCCAGATTGATATCTTCACCACACTTAACGGAATACTTTTTATATTTTTTAACTCTCCTTTATCATGTGAGTGGACAAATCTGCTTCAGTCAATTGTCTGTTTCTGATTATTGGAACAATGAGAAATAGTCTTAATAGTAAAAAACAAACCACCCTCAGTCATATTGCCCTTTGAAACATTTCCTGAGTAAGTGTTTTTGACCTCATGTTTCTCTGCATTAGTCGCCTTAACATTTATTTAACTCTAATAATTGTAATTAAAAATGTGTCTTATATAGTCAAGGTATGGAGAGGCAATTCATAAAAATGACACCTCTGATTGCCACTACTTTAACACTGACTAATATTGATCAAACATCGCCCTAATCAACAGTAACAGCTGATTAATAAATAGTGCTGGTAATCAACCTCATCCCCAACAAGTCAATTTCATCATTATTTGTACATTTAAATCAGGAGACTGAGCCTTTCCATGAATTTATCTAAGGAAGATGTGAAGGACGAAGGCAGCAAGCTAGAAACCTTTAGTCTGGAAAGGTTTTAACTGTGTTAGGTCAGGGATCAGGTTAGCTCTGCCCCCAAAAACAATCTAGGGCAATAATTCACATTGTTTATAGTCTTTTCACTTCTATAATACATTGGAAAAGGTTTTTGGGGGGGCTCTGAGTCAGACAAAATAAAACAAATTGCAGATGTTATTATAAAATACAAAAAAAACACCCAGAGTACCCACCCAGGAAACACCTTATTGAACAGCCCAAAAAAAAACACTCAATTTTATAAACTGAAGTTTGAAGGTAAGTTTTATGCATTTATTAATAGTATATTATCATGGCCTGTGGGAATGTGTTGTGAATTTTTAAATATTTTTTTTATATTAGTAGAATAATTCATACTGAGAATGGGTGTTAGTTGCATCCTCCAATCATTAAATTCATTTAAAAAGTCAGAAGGTCTTTTAAATGTAAGAATATATTTCAAGTAATGACATACATGATAGATAGTTTCTACATGGTGGAATGAATTAAATTGAAAATATGTTGATCAGAATCCAGCAAAATGACACGAATTAGGATAAATCCTTATTATGAAAAGAAATCTAGCAATATTTTGTATTAATGTTAATGGCCTTTCATCTCAATGCTGTCTATCACCTGGTTGCTATGACGAGCAAAGACAAACTGTCCCCTCCAGTCACACATTTCAGCATTGCAGGTCCCGTTTCTATTCATTGTAGTTAGACATTTTACAAGGAAAAAGAATTAAAAGAGTGGAATCTGAAATGTCTCAAAATATATTGTTTTTTTTCTCTTTACAGAGTTTTCTGCACTGGTCAAGTCTTCGTAGATGATTTGCTGACATCAGGGTAGACCTTGTTTTATAATGTGGATCAGTGGCAGTAAATACCTTCTATGTTTACAGTAGTAGTAGTAAAATATGTCATAGTTCAAGTAACAGTAAAATAATGTATGAAATATTGAATGAAATAATTAAAATCAGCCTTTTCCTCTCACGTAGAGACATATCTTTCTCTGCCAACCTCATGAATAAATCTTGTTTTGTTGATGAAATCCTGAGGTGTGATTTCTCCTGTTTACATCCAGCGGGTGTCAACATGAATTCCCCCATGTGCTCCGTGTTGTGATGATAAATTGAGCTTTGGATGACGTCCAGTCCGTCCGGCAACCACAAGGCTTTGGTTTCTCCACTAAACGTCATGAGTAACTTTCCGCTGTGCAAATGAAGTGTTTGTCATTCTGGCAACTTGGATGTGACACTTTAGACCAGATTCACCCACCAGGCGAGAATTCAAGCTACAGCAAAGACGACGTATATGTCACACGTATAAGAAAGACTCCAAAGAGACTTAAAGATATATTAAGATGACTTTTGGTTCTTAAAACAACAAATCTATGTTGTTAGTGATATTACAGCATCTAACATAACCCTGGAAAGTGAACTATATATATATATATATATATATATATATTTTTTTTATTTAAATCAGATTGTGACTATAAAGGTAAAAAATACCACCATAAAGAAGCAATACTTTTCTTTAGTACCTCTTAAAATTACCTGGTATAGAAACCTTATAATTCCCAGGTAACAAGATGGTAACTTGTACATGTACATGATGGTTACATGTAGTTATTAGTAAAGTACTGATTTATTACTGAGTACATATCTGGATTTATTAGGTAATTAGTATTTTGTAGCCAGTTGTTTATGGTCTTTCTTCTCTAGTTTCCTGGTAGTAAATACCAGCTGATTAGCAGACTGTAGAGTAAGGGTTACTTTTCCTTTTTATAGATTAGAAAAAAATGTTTTATACATTTTGCATTTCCTCCTGTCAGGACAGGATTAGAGGCTTGCGATTTTGTGGCACCTTATTCTCCACGGCACCCCAGGGGCTTTTAAAGGCATGAATGTGGGCACGAATGAATGAATGTGTGGTTTTTGTCAGGCTGCTGGAATCAGAGGCCCGTAGAAGGTCTGTACCGGGTTGCTTCTGGTTCTGATTCTGGATGACCTGAGGCTGTGAATAGAGTTTCAGTGTCACTTCTGTCAACGAGGCACATTTATTTGCAACTTTCCCTCAGCAGGAATATGTGTGTAACTTCTATTTCAGTAAAGCATGAGCAGAAATTCAAGTCTCAACATTTAAAAAAACAAAGTCGATTGTAGCTCACACACAGGGAAAATTATAAAAAAATGCTGCAGTCTCTATAGTAAAATTGTGTTTTTGATATTATATTAATTCTAGTGCAGTTCCCAGCCTCTAGATATTTATAATACTAAATTAGGCTTTCATAACATTTCTCACAAACATGCAGATTTCAAATTAAAGGGTGAGAGGATGATGGGGAATGCTCATTCCCCTGTCTTGAATTACAGAAGTTCATATCCTTGCTTGATGGGTTTCGTCCCTGCTGTGAGATATTTGTAATTTAAGCCTGATATTGCAGAAGGGTAGAAATAGTTCCAGGATCCTTGGCCTCAGTCGTTTGAGGTGAGAGACCTCATTTGACCACAGCAAATGTTAAAGGCCAGGGATTACACTATATTCCTATAAAGCTTTTAAGAAGATTTGAAGCACAGGAGAATGAAAGTGACAGTCAAATTTAATTTTTAAAAATATATCTGGGAAAGAACTCACCTGAAAACACTGAAGGAACGAATAAAGGAAAACTACTAAATGAGTTTAGTTAAATTACCGTGCAGAATGATGTTTGACACTAAAATGTTGTTTTAGATTTATTTATGGAAAAAAGGAAAATATAAGCTCATTGAAAATCATATTTCAAGGATCTATGGAGGATGATCTGTGACCTCACATATATCACATTTCAATATTCAATTTTCACAAGTGTTACATGGAAACTTGAAACTACCGGTGCACAAATACTGAGAACAGGCTTTATAGTAAAGTAGCAAACATCATATCTTCAGCTTTTAAGCTTCTGAAATCAAGTATAGTATAGGAGAGAGTAGATGTCATTTATTGATCTTTGATTAAGTACATTAATTTTTAAAGTAGAGCATTTTATTACATCTTAAAACATGTTAGGAGGAGATATTTGATAAATCATTTATCATAGTCGTCTCAATACTGCCACCTGACGTGTAACAGGCTCATAACAGACAGATAATATTAAATAAAAAAAGAATAAGAGCATAATAGGAATAAAAGATCCCTGCCCTGCCATTTTTTACGATGTGGACCACACTGAGAGCAATAAGAGGATGGTTATAGAGTGAAGTATAGAGACACAAGGGGGTGGGTGGGGGCTATATTCTACCCTTCAGATACTGAATACCTCTGATGACAAGGATGGGCCACTGAATGCAAAAGGAATATTTCAGCTGTGTTAAGTAGCTCCGGAACAGAATGACTCTAAAGAACAAACAGGAATCGGTAGGAACCAGGATAACTGATCTCACACTGGAGACAGGACTCTGTTCTAAAGATGGAGACACAAATATTTGCTCTTACTACTGGGCCATTTTATGTTTTCTTTATATGAGACTTTTTTTTTTTATATATATGGAAAATAAAGACATGTTCTGTATCTCAACATGTGTCTGTCTTGCATTTTATAATGAGAAATGTTTAAATAATGCATTACACCTTTACTAAAAAAAATTAAATAAAATAAAAAAGCACAAGAAACTTCATTTTTTAATTGTCAAAATAAATTGTAATAAAAAAAGCAAAGTATACAAATTCTGTCTAGAATTCCTAAAACTAAAAATATTAACACTTTATATACACCACTTATAAATACCAAAAAATATTTTTTGCTGTAAGAAATCATGTGATGTTTGGACAACTGAAACTAAAACAGATGACTAAATACATATCAGAAGTCAAGGTGAACACTTAACATCAACTTCATCGTGTTTCTTTGATCATATATTTTTCATTATTTTTTTCTACAGTTCATCTTCCCAACAAAAGACTCACCTCATAAATAAAGAAGCGCCCATTTTAGCCAAAAGACATGATGCCCTTTTGGAGAGAAAAGTAACCTCCGCGTTCCTAATCAATAAAATAAAGCTTGTAAATACCAAAATAACCGTAGCAATATCCTATATGATATGTGAGTTATAACGTGGATCCATCTCTGACCGGAAGGATAAACTATTTTTGAAGCGGTCGTTTATTTGCTCTTTAAACCAAGAGACATCGTGACTAAATCCACGTTACGACTTGCGTGAAGACGTTTCAAAAAATGATAAAGAAAAAAGTATTTATACTCTAACACGTCTGCCATCATAAATCACTACATAAATCACTCGGCTTTTCTGACACCGGAATGCCAGCGAAGTCATTGCAGACATTTTACGCACGCTAATTACGCGCGGGCTCGTTTTCGCGAAATCTGCACAGTTCGGGGGACACGCGTGGATCATAAATCACCGCAGGTGATTATGGTGGTAATGTACACAGGCGATAAATAACGAAGCAATAAGTAAGTGCAGGTTACACAATCAGCCACAATCACACTACATTAAGTGTACCCTTGGGTCATCTAAAAATACACATTTCCCATTTTACAGATATTTGCATTAATTCCAATAAAGAGCCAATTTAGGCTTTGGTTATTAGAAACATTCACATTGCCTCTATGTGAAAAATATTTGATGCTGCTGATTTTAATGGCACATTCTATATTTAATTAGGTTGACATTATAAATACATAAAGGCAAAAACAATGTTATTACCATAGAAACCTGAAAACGTGACCGATAGTAACCTTGCACCATACAAACCTGCTCACACCTAATTATTTCATACAATAGGTTAACAGAATATTAAAGCTTTGCCTCATTTTTTTATCCATACTGCTCTGCACATTTAACATGACGCACAGCTACATGGCCACAGATACGTTTCACCCAAATCAGCAGCGTATATTATTAGCCCTATGCAATATCAAGCACTTTTGCATAGTCCTACGCTTAGGCTACCATTTAAGCATCTTCATTTATGTTCATATAAATAGAACAGCTCTGTCAACTGGACACATTTTTCACCAACTGCTCTTGCTGAGTGTCCATTACATAGCCTATGCATCATATTTCTGGTGAGAGGAGGTATATAAGCGTGCAGGAGTTGCTGAGGGCTTCACTGCAGTGATCAGATACATTCTGAGTGAATCCTCTCTAGTCTTTAGAGCTACCCCCGCAAGGTGAGTTTCACTGAGGAGCTGCAGGTTTAGGCAATTCTACGCTCCAGGCCTTCAACTTCATGCGATGGGATATAAATCACGGAAAAAGCCAGATCCTGCACATCAGAAGCTCAGAGTTTGGTTTTTGGAATAATTAAGGAACCTAATGGAAAAAAATGCCAACCACGCACAGCTGCAAAGGATCTTTTTGCTAAGAGAGCTTGGGTTTTGAAAGATTGGACTTACCTTTTCTGATCATTTGGGGCTGCCAGCGTGGAATACTCACTGAGAGGGATCTGTGAAATATAAAGATTATACACATAACTGTAACTCTGAGTGCTGTATTCTGATGTACAGTGGGGGAACTTAACATGCTTAAAGCTTTATATCATGCTTAAATAAGTGCTTCATGCTTACTTTATTTGCTGCAGCTGAACTATTAAACTCACCACTTTGTCCTCTGCTCTCCTCCCTCAGCTACGAAAAATGGCATTCGCAGGAATTCTGACCGAAGCTGACATCACTGCAGCCCTCGCTGCCTGCGCCGGTAAAACCCTTGATGGAAATGACACGGCATGCAGCATCAGGACTTTAGGAGGACTTGATTGCAGCAACACAACCAGAAACCTCCTCTGGCTTCACACATTTGCAGCTTGAATGTCTTGTTGCAGAATTTTTTGCAAATCACATTGGATTATGCTCAAAGTTACATGCAGAAAAGTCTTTTTTTAATGGTGCAAAAGCATACAGAATGTCAGTTTAATGTATTATAGATGGAATATATGTATCATTATGTCTGTATAAGCAGGATGGACTTGATTTAAGTGAATGGCAGTCACACCTAAATCTCAGTGTCTTCACTTCTCCTGTAGCTGCTGACTCCTTCAAACACAAGGAATTCTTCGCTAAAGTCGGCTTGACTTCCAAGAGCACTGATGATGTGAAGAAGGCCTTCGCAGTGATCGACCAGGACAAGAGCGGCTTCATTGAGGAGGATGAGCTGAAGTAGGTACCTTTTCTCACATTTCACCTGAAGCCGCCCCCACACCGGCCACACAGGCTCAGACAACCAGAGCCAAAATGATGTCAACGCCTAAAAAGCGTAACTCGATGCTCTGCCTTCACTGGTGTCCCCGAGCAGAGGAGACAGAGTTTTGTTAAAATCCATAACCTCCTAATACAGGGTTCAGCATTGAGTTTTATTCATAAATCATGTAAGAAATCCTCTGCTCCAACACTAAATAAAGTATTTTTATCTGCAATAAAACACAATGTTACTTTTACAGCATCAATATATATTGTCAACATCCACATCATCAATACAATGAGAACAATATTTAGAAGAATTTATTAGAATTAAATTGGGTCTATAATCTCCCTTTTAAACATCTATAGTAAAACACAATTTTTTAATTTTTTTCTTTTGTACTCACCTCACATGTTTGGTACCAGGATTATAAACTGAACAAATAGGCCTGGAGCTTAAGGTTTGAGAAATTCCAAATTATCTAAAGGCATCTAGAGAAAAAAAACAATGAAATATTTCTGAAAAATCTATTCTGAAAAGCTTTATTTTTTTGTGTCCAGGCTGTTCCTGCAGAACTTCAGTGCCTCAGCCAGGGCTCTGACCGATAGTGAGACCAAGGCCTTCCTCCAGGCCGGCGACTCTGATGGTGACGGCAAGATCGGTGTTGATGGTGAGAATAATAAAAAAAAATAACACTAAAGGAGCTTTATCTGGAATCAGACAAAAAAGCCTGATTTGTATACTTCTGTCTTAACGCTCACTTTCTTTACCATCTGTTCAGAGTTTGCTGCCATGATCAAGCCATGAACAGACCAACACTTCACTACTCTAAAGGAACAACTTGAGCCAAGACTTACTCCTCCTCCTCTTCTCCCTTTCACTCTCTCTCTCTCTCTCTCTCTTCAACTCTCCACTTTCATACACTTGACCTTTCACCACCCAGCACTCCCCTACCCCCTACTCACTCCTCTGGTCGCTTTTGCTGTCCACGATGAATGTACCTGATTAAGTGTGTAGTGTGGTCGACTCATTTCTCTCTCTCTGTCCCTCTCTCACACTCCTGTCGTCGTTTTACTATGTGAGTTTTGCTATGAAGTGATTTTATACACAACTGTTTCTTTTAAGCAAATCTTAAGTGTATTTGTCAGGGAAATCTTGATTGATTATTCATGCAAAAGTCCACGGATTAAAGATTATTATACATTTTCAGTTCCTTTGACTTCAGAAATGGTCTTTTTCGTAAAGGGCAATTTGGCCCAGCTTTGGTGGTGTGATGATGAGTCTGCTCCACATTATGATAAAAGAAAAAAAACAAGATATTTTTCCTCTTAATCATAATTTGGAAACCAAAATCAAGATAATTTCACTTGTTCGGATTACATTTTTTGCAGTGTGGTAAATGTTTTGAATTGCATTGCAAGAGCAGATTGGCTATATACTGGGTGTAGTGTAGTTTCACATGAATCCCTCTTGGTAAACCTTCTATTTCATTAAATATAACTTAGACATGGTAAAAAGATGGCCTAAATAATAGATGTATTAGAAAAAAATATACAGTATAAGACCAACTTGTAAGTTGTCAGGATAGTTTCATGCTATGCAAGTCAATGGGATTCCATTAGGTCGTTGAACTAGGAATTCAACATCTATGCATATTGGTCCCAAATGGCAGAAATTATATATATATATATATATATATATATATATATATATGTTCAATGTTCAATTTTTATTTGGTGAAAATATTCCAAAGTTCTGAATAAAAGACAACCTTTGGTTGTGAGACAATGATGCTCACATGTCAAATCTCCATGAGCAAAAGAAATTACTCATGTGACCTCATAAATTGCATGTCCTTCATAGAAGCCCCCTTTTCACAAAAAGTAACTGTTGCCAGGCAACACTATACAACAGAGCAAGGGTCACCAACCCTGGTGCAGAAGGGCCGGTGTGGGTGCAGGTTTTTGTTACAACCATACTTTAACACACCTCATTCTACTAATGAAGGTCCTCAGCAAGGCTCTAGTGGTTTATTATTAGAATCAGGTGTGTTACTGCCTGGTTGAAACAAAATCTGCACCCACACCAGCCCTCCAGGACCAGGGTTGGTGACCCCTGCAATAGAGGGTTAAAGCTGCACTGACCTGGAGTGACCATCAGGAGGCAGCTCTGATCTAAAAATCAGCCTCAACACTTTCAGACACTAATGGTTTTAGATCAAAACCCTTGGAAAAGATTGTCAATATGAGCTCCAGGTGACTCCAGTAAATCACTGATGAGTGTAACATGTGCTTATGAGCATAGGTTCACCAACAAAGTGTAAAGTCAGAGCTTCACGGCAGACTAATGAGCCTTATTCCCTTGGTTCTCGTTAGAAAAGGTCCTGCCTCCCCAGTTAGTGACATCAGTTCTGCTGACTGGATTCACCAGAGACGCTGCTGTGTCAGATGGACTGAGAGCCATCTTCATCAGTTTAAAGTGACAGGTTGTCAGGGTGACCAGATGATTTTTTTATGAAGCTGCTCTTTGTTTGACTGAAAATCCAGTTCAGAATCAGGAATACGTTTCATCAGGCTTTTTTTCATTTTACTTCCCTCAGACAGAATTCTGAGTGGAAATTAAAAAAAACAATACATCTTAAATAATCTCACTTCAGCATGAAATGTTCTTTCAAGCTGCTTCACAGGCTCATTGGTCAGTAAATTAGACCCATGCAGATGGTGTCATAGCTGGAGAAGGCAGGTTTATTCATAAAGAACATTTCAACAGAGTAATTCAAAGTGCTTTACATAAAGCATAAAAGCATCAAGATTAAATTTATATAATGTTTTAAATCAGAAATGGTCGGTTCGGTTGAAATAATCACCACATCATCACAACAATCAAATGGAAGTGGGGAAGTGGCTCAATGGGTCTATAATTTTTATGAGGTACACACAAACAGACACACACACACACACACACACACACACACACACACACACACACACACACACACACACACAAACTGAAACCTGGAGTTTTCAGTCAACATAAAAAATAGGACATATATATATATATTTATAATGGGAAAAAGTTGTAAACATAGTCTCAGAATAGTTTGTTTGTAGGTTGTTGAACAATTTCCAAAATTCTGAATAGAAGACAACCTTTGGATGTGAGACAATGATGCTCACATGTCAAATGTCCATGAGCAAAAAGGGACTGGCCCTGTGACCTCATAAATTGTATGTCCTTCAAAAATAAAAGCCCTAGCTGTAGAAAAGAAAATATGTAAAAATAAAGATTTCATATCACTACCTTTTAGAAAAATGAAAATAATGTAATTGTTGCCACAATGTGATAGAGGGTTAACATTGAAATGGGTGATAATATACTTTAGGTTTTATAAACAGCCACAACAGATTGGGTCAGTTTTGGTCATGGAGGAAACAACATGCACAATCAAATGGAAATAAATGTGACAATTAAACAACAAAAGAAAACAAAGGAATTTGAGCCGTTTATAAGCTTCCACTTGCAGAGTAGAGAGAGAGATGGAGGATGTAGGTTTGGGGAGAGAGGGGAGGGTGGAAGAGGATTGGACAAAAACAGCGTTATGACAGCAAAGGTGAGCAGAAAGACGGCGGGCTGTGACAGGTAGAGAGAGCCTGAAGGTTAATTGGGTAGGTGAGGAACAGAAGAAGGAGGAGGCGTCTGACTGCAGGAAAATTTGATCCTGGGACGGTTTGGAAACTCAAGCGTCCGTTAGCGCATCCGCCCCAGGCAGATATAAGACTGAGCCAGCTGTCAGCGGCCACCACAGAGCCTTATCTGCTGCTGCTAACACTGCTGCTGCTGCTGCTGCTGCTGCTGCTCAGTCTGACCTCAACGGAGAGAAAACCAGCAAACAGCGGTGAGTCTGCACAGGGAAACTCTGAAAACAGGTGGTGGCCAGGTGTGGTGCCTGCATAGCAGAGATATAGGTGGAAACAGAGTCTTCCTTATATTTATTTGAGCTTTATGTTGCAACTTTGCAGGGTTTATACACATTCTAGAAATGTGTCATGCTGGTATGAAATGTGTTATTCATTAGAAATTTATTTTGGACACCAAATCTAAACTATATCATGAAGAAATATCTTGTTTTTGGTACAATTTATCCAATATTGAGTAGAATTATCTTATTCCACTGATATTTTAGACTTCTTCATTTTTTTCTTGATTTTATTGAATTTAATCTTTTTTCAAATTCTTTCTTTTTTAAAGAAAACAATAGTCTTGTTTTTTTTTATTATTTGCCAAGTGTTTTCATTAAGTTAAAGTGAACATTGTAGCATAAATTCATAATTATATGCTGTTAGAATGTAGTCAACATAAAAAAAAGTTTCACACATTGATATAGTCTGAAATAAAGTTTAAACTGTTTTGGAAAATGGCTTGAAATGCTTTAATCTCGGTTGTAATTACAGAATTGTAATTTGCTCCAACTACAAGATGGAGGTCATTTAATCATGAATTATATTAATTTTAGTTTACTTCGATATTAAAATACACTACTCCTAAGCAGGTTTTATGGGATTTTAACTGAAAATAATAGGTAGAAATGTAATGTATTTTTGATTTACAGGCAATATATTTGGAGAACAGAGGAGACGGTTTCACCCTTTATTATCATAATATTTGTTCATTTTGTATTACTTCATGTGTGAATAAATGAAATCAACTCCAATTAGGTTCATTTCTGGGATTACCTCGCTTACTTAGTAGCTGTAACAGGCCTAGAAATATAAACAATAATAATAATAATCGTATGGAGAAGGCCCTTGGTTTTAAACTAAACTATAAAATGTAAATTTGAAAACCCAACCCAACCATTTTCTTACAGCCCCTGTTCCAATTATCACTTCCACAATTAAATAATTCAAACGTGTGTGTGTGTGTGTGTGTTTGTAATAATTTACAAAGCTTTTCTTTTATGTTACAGGATTAACATGTCTCTCACTTCCATCCTCTCGGCTGAGGCCATTGAAAATGCTATCAAAGACTGTCAAGGTATCTTCTACACACACACGCACACACACACACACACACACACACACACACACACACACACACACACACACAGATGCACACACATGCACACACACACACACGCACACACACACACACACACGCACCCACATACACACATACACACACACATACACACACGCACACACACACACACACACATACGCACACACACATGCACACACACACACACACACACACACACACACACACACAAGCAATATTTGAAACTACTCATTTTAACCTACTGTTCAACATTCAAATTGATTGATATAGACAACCATTGATAACTCCTCATCTCGTTTTATTCAATCACTCTCATCTTCAGACTTATTTTGACATTTTATCCAGCTCCAACTGAAAAATGATTAAATACAAATTTGGAAGGTTTTTCAAATATCGGCAGTGAGGGCATGTTCCTTAAAACATAAATATAGCAATAAAAGAGGTTGGTAAATCTTCCACACACTCCATTAATGTAAAATCGTTCACATGTGTGTTTCCAGCTCCAGACACATTCTCCTACAAGAAGTTCTTCCAACTGTGTGGCCTCTCCTCAAAGACGCCTCAGGAGGTCAAAAACGTCTTCCAGATCCTTGATGAGGACAACAGTGGCTACATCGAGGAGTCTGAACTCAAGTAATTTTTAATCAATAGTAGAGTCAGTGTGAAAGTAAAGAAAATAAGAGGTGTCATTTGTGTATTTTAAGGAACAATCTCTCCATATCTTGATTATTGGAGACACATTTTATTTATAATTAGGGCCTTCTTAAAATAAAAAAGAAAGTAAAACACCACTTTCTACAATATGAGACCTTTAAAGTAGAAAGATTTGTCACAGTCCAGGTACATGATCACTTGTAAAATTAGAGGCTGTTGTTGATTACACATACCTGGACCATAGCAGACACATTTTTAATTTAAATTAGGGCTTTAAAGTTAAATTAATGAAACTTGAGTATAAAACATCCAGATGTGTTCAGAGTCCTAGTTGTGTATCACTGCATTTACAAGTTGGACTCTATGTTGTGTGAGTAGGACTCATATTACTCAGGAAATGTAAAATTTAACAGGTCAATAAATGAAAGTGAAGAGCTCTTGTATTTGTACAATTAGTACATAGTTGAGCAGAATATAAAAAAGAAAATATAATCATTCCACTGGCCTTTTTGTTTTTTTCTATTAGAACAAGTTTAAGTTGAAAAAGTTACAAATAAGAGATAAACAGTCAAGAATATGGGATAAAAAATGATGATATAAAAAATTCGAAGTATAAAAATGAGTTCTTTGGAACCCTTGCAGGGCGACACGGACCTGGGTCTGGGACCTTTCTGTGTGGAGTTTGCATGTTCTCCCCGTGTCTGCGTGGGTTTTCACCGGGTACTCCGGTTTCCTCCCACAATACAAAAAACATGCTCAGGTTAATTGGTAAACTCTAAATTGCCCATAGGTGTGAGTGTGTGTGTGAATGGTGTGTGAATGGTGTGTGTGCCCCACGATTGGCTGGCGACCATCTGGGGTGTATCCCCCTGCCTCTCGCCATAAAATGCGCTGGGATAGGCTCCAGCAGACCCCTGCGACCCCGAAAGGGAATAAGCGGGATAGAAAATGGATGGATGGATGGAACCCTTGCTGTGGACCTTAATAAATAGAATCAGGTGTGGTACTGCTGAATGAAACAGAAACCTGCATCACAGCAGCTCAGGTCGGTGACCCTTGTTCGTGCCTGAAACTGAAATGACGCTGCTGTGTGTGACAGAAAGAAAGAAAGGTTTGCTGCATAAATCACACAGCAGTATTATAGAGGATGGCACTAAGCCGTCTGCAATGATCTGGGGCCAAAGTGTTATGTTTGTGTTACATAATTCACCTTTACGTTGTTGTGTGAGAGTTGCGGCTTTGATTTAAACTGCAATGTAGAAAATACCCTGTGCGTGCTCTCAAATGTTTAAACCAGATGTTTTAGTTGGTTGAGAAGCCAGTGTCAGATATATTGTAGATTATATAAAGGTCAGTGACAAGTCAAAAAAATAAATAAATGAAGTCACTAATCTGAAAAGAATTTGATACACACAGAAATATGGAGGGCATATTCTCACTATTTATTTAAGTCCAAACCTTTTTGTGTTTAAATCCTTTTAAGAGAATTAAACTATATATAGATCAAAGCACAACAATCGGGAATTTATACAACAAACGCTTGCAATATTTAAGCACAATATCTTTTTGCATTTAAGTTTGGTCTTAGTATTATTATTATTTTTGAGACAAATAATCACTACCACCAGAGTGTTGATAGGATCAAAATATTAACTTAATCCTATTCAAGCAGGACACAGAAATGTGTCACAAAGCCTGCAATATGACTGCATGGTGTGTGTGTGTTTGTGTGTGTGTGTGTGTGTGTGTGTGTGTAGGTTCTTCCTGCAGCGGTTTGTACCTGGAGCTCGAACTCTGACTGAGGCAGAAACTAAGAGCTTCATCTCAGCAGCTGATGATGACAGTGACGGTAAAATCGGAGCAGAGGGTGAGTGCCTGATTTCTGACTGACTGCTGCAACGTCTCTTGGGTGAAATCTCAGTGGGCAGCGCCAAAAACACAGGCCATATCCACACATCATTTTACGGAGTTTAGCAATGTTTGGATCTACTGGAAAACACACCAGAGGACAACTTGTTTTTCTGTTTCTAGTGAAGCAATGAGTTTGTTTACAGGAAAGTTTTGTTTCAAGGCTGCTAATTAAGGTTTGAATCAGAAATGCGTTAATATCTACCTCCAGAGATGCTTGTCCTGCAGAAATATATCTGTAAGATAATGTGGCTGCACTATAGCTCCAAGCTATGACTCAACAGCAAAATCAGATCTCTTTAATGAGACACTGTTGTTCTTGGTTCCTCCAAAAGAGGTTTAACTATGTTATTTATGCCACTGGTCTTTTATTTGTATTCCTTTGGTGAAATCTGTCTTTCGAGCTCAAGGTTAAATGTTTCTTCAATGTTGCTTTTTATTTTTTATTTTTTGGCATAGCATGGTGTGTTGGATTTTTATTTCAACCTAGAAACAATCTCCGCTGACACTCAAAGTCATGACATGACCCGGTTTGGCAGTGCATTCAGAGCTTAGCTCCCTTATGTAATAGGATCAAGGGTTTGGACTATTTAATAAAGATGATTTCCAGTGTTTAGTGTTTACTCAAGATTTAATCAAACATGTAGGGATCCTGTGTTAAGATGAACGACTTCATTTGCTTCATTTTTTCCCCTACAGAATTCCAGACTATGGTCCTGTCCTGAGTTTTGCCCTGAGTTTTGCAGATAAAGAGCGATTCGACCCCCCCCTACACACACACACACACACACACAAAATCTTGAATTCTTCCATTCCATTCCATTTTCTTTTTTTTTCTACTAAATTCTGTGTGCATTATTTGTTTCTAAATGAGCGTTTGTTCATTTGCAACAGCATTTATTTGTCTTTAGCCATGTTAGTCCAGATTTTTTCTTATCTGTGTATCACTTCACCCCTGACCATGAATGAGATGAATAAACATGTGAAAATATCCACTGTGTCTTAAATCTTTGTTTGTAGCATTTTCACCTGAAGAAAATCCAAACACATATAATCATCACTTCATTACTGGACACCCAAAATGAGTTTTAGAGACAAACACAGATGAAGCGGTTTGAATAGTTAAGGTTTATATATATAAATATATATTACAGTATATATAAAAACATCATCTATTAAAATATTCTTACAAGAGCAATATCAGCACCTGACACCGTTTGACCTGAACACCTGGATCTACCCACTGTTTTATGTCAGTATGGATACCATGAATAAGCCATATCTTAAAGCTGTAGAGCAGAATATTTTACATAAAACTGAATATACCGGATTTGAAAAAAAAAAATTAAAATAATGTCACACTACAAACATCAATTACAGCATATCTGGTGTCTATAACTGTATGTTGCCGCCTTTATATACGTATGTGTAAATCCGCCTCCGGAACTTTCCTCTTGTCTCGAACCTGATTCCAACCCGAACAGTTGAACTTGTGACACCGCGCTGTCAAATGCAGGAAGTTGAGAATGTGTGTAATGCGGCATCTCCTCCTCTCGTTGCTCTCATTTACTCGTGTTTAGTCTGTATTCACAAACTTTCAGCTGCGGGTTCGGCGGCTCCGTCTGTGTTTGTGAGGTGAGTTTTATTCATCATCTTTTTTCGTGCTTTCTCGCGTTTTATCGCCGACTCCAAACAGAGCTCAGCTGATAGAAGCTAACCGGCTAACTGTTTACGTTGACGTTAACGTGAAGGAGTTGTACTTTGATAACTGATAGACTAAAGTTAATTGATGACTTAGAAAATGAAATATAATAACTTAGAGCCTGTGTTAAAAGACACAGATCATGCTCGCTGCTCTGCATTGACTTCACCGGCTAAGCAGCTAAATATAGCATCATGCATAAATTAGCATTGACAGCTACAAAAAAACGCACCTAATACAAAACAAGAAAAGTTGCCATCGTTTGAACTTTTAATGATTTGAGTTTTTAGTTGTGGACCATACCTATTACTCACATCTTATAATTTCATATGCACACACATAAGAATGCATACAATGCAGATAATAAAAATAAAAAGAAGCCACATTAGTTCAGTCACAGTTAAATCAGTTAGTATATGCTCCAAAAATAAGTTTTCTGTGTCAGTTAATTTATTATTCCTTTTACTCATTTGACTCTGCTGCATGCTGCTATAGCTAAATGTTTTCTGTTTTTCACGTTAATACCAAACATGCAAATAAAGTGATGGTAGAAAAGTAATAAACACCCACCTCCACCAAGAGGTGAAAAGTGAATAAAGACTATAATAACTTAATAAATAAATAACGAATATAACAAATCTATATACAATATAAATACACAATATAATAAATAAATACTATAATTAACATGTTAGTGCACTGCATTTATCTAGATCAGATTTTATTATGGTAAACATATCTTTCATGATATTAAAAGAAATCATATAAAGCACTTTTAGGTGTTTTATTTGACGTTTTGATACATTGTGATGTAATTACCATTTAAAGGGCAAAAATGTGTAGTTTTAGTGTCTCTGAGGCACCTCACTGGAGCTGTGGAAAGCTCCGGTTGTTTCAATTTCCATGGTATGGGACCTTTGAGTTTTAACATAACATGAAACTGTAGTACATAGCTGGATCAGCAAATATATATATATATATATATATATATATATATATATATATATATATATATATATATATATATATATATATATATATATATATGTATATATTATGTAAAGGGCCTTTTTTATTGATGCCAATTACCTTGAAATTACAGGAACACGCTAAAAGCATAAGAAATGTGGATTTAGCTTTATTTTCACTTTGGACAGTTTGCGGGATCTTTTATACCGCACTATAAAGGCCTATTTTATTTTAATTTAGTTGTATTTTTGTTATAAAACACAACTATAAAATTATTCCCCCCCTCCCATCTTAGATTGCTTTAACTTTAATCTGACAAACATCCAATACACTCAAGTGTGTGTTAAAAGCAATTATTATTGTCTCTATATGTGACCCTCTATAATGTAATTGCTTTCATTCTGCAGGCCCACGGCATGACAACCAGGCTGACTTTGGAGCAGAGGAAGTTACACTAATGCAGATGATTAGGTAATGTATTGATGGTGTGAGGCTGGCAGAAATCTACAAGCTTGTATCTGTTTTATCAACTCTATTTCTGTGTCTATTGCAGTCCCAGAATGGCCTCAATGCAAGAGAAGCAGTACACGCCATCCCTACTCCACTTTTTCATTTATAACCCTACATTTGGACCACGGGAAGGAGAGGTGAGCACGGACAAGTTGTAATTATAACTAGGGCTGGTAAAGATAAATAAAACAGTCCTGGTTGTGTATCACTGCATTTATTTAAGTTGGACTCTACATTGTGTATTGACTCATTGTCAATTGACTCATATTACTCAGGAAATATTAAATTTAAGAGGTCAATATGACTGAAGCAGGTTTGATTTGTGTTAACCTTGTTTTTGAGCATATTAAAAGCTGAACTAAGGTTTGATGTTATTGAAGATAGAGTTGTTCAATTATGGAAAAAATCATTATCGCGAATTAAATGATTGTCTTTTAGGTACACAACACATTTATTCAGCATAAATGACTTTAATGTTTTTGTTTGAAATGTTAAACAAATTTGTTGTGTAGGTGAGAGTTGTGGATTTTAACTTTTTTTATACCAAACGATGTACGTTATGTAGCTTCTGCTCCTTGTTGGATTCTTGGAACGAAGTCTTACCACATAACAGAAATTTCCAGTTTTTTAAACACTCAAAGGCAGAACTGAGGTTTGATTTTATTGAGACTATTTCTTATTGTTCTGATAATCATACACAGACACTTGACTGAGGCTGTTTTGTCCAATGTGTTAAATACTAGAAAAATGTCCAGCTGATATTCTGCAATAGAGATTATTGAAAGTCTTTAGCTGATATTATGAATTGATAGTGATTATTGATAGTCTATAGCTGATATTGTACAATGATAGTAATTATTGATAGTTTATAGCTGATTTTATGCATTAATAGTAGTGATTATTGATAGTCTGTAGCTTCTTAAATTTGATCTTAAAAGATAGCAGGTCGCTGCATTTAAATTTAAAATTCAAATGACAAAACTTGCCTTCCAGAAAATTAAGAGACACTAAGCACATAGTTCACACTTGAAGGTGAACTTAACAGTCAAAACTCTTTTGTCAGGTGATTAAACTGCTAACGTGAGGTGTTCTTTTTTGTTTGTTTTTTCAGGAAGAGAAAAAGATATTGTTTTACCACCCCAGTGACGTGGAAAAGAACGAAAAGATCCGAAATGTTGGCCTTTGTGAAGCCATTGTACAGTTCACCAGGTAGAGAGCTCCTGTAATGTTCTACAGGCTGGTTGACCTGTGCTTATTTAGCCTCTTAGCATCCAGGTCGCATGTTCTCCTTGTTTTCTCTGGCCCTTTGAAAGCTCACATAGACCTACAGGATTAATAGGGAGGTGATAAAGTGATTAAATGTTTAAACTTAACAGAGATGGGCTGGTCACATCTCTCTGTTGAGCTGCGTTCAAGAACATCTTGTTAACTGTGAAATTCTGTTCTATATTAGCCACAAAGGTTCTTTAAAACAGGACAGATTTCATTTTCTTTTTTTATGTTGAAACACATCTATTGTTACTTTCCTGTTGGTTCACTGCAACACAAAACCATAGATTCCAATCTTTGAATATCCACAAAATAATGAATTAAGATTGTTTAAAATTGATATCAGTATATTGTATGAGTCTCTAGATTCTGTGACAATTTTCCAAGTTTTACTGCAGCATTCTTACTAATTAGATGCCAACAATATAACAATTACTTCCACATGGGAGATGTCATAATAAACCAGAAACAGCCTGATGCATACCTACCATCTGTAGAAATGTCAAACAGCAGCTGATGGTGTTTTTTTGTCTCCTGCCTTTAGGACATTCTGTCCAACAAAACCAGCAAAATCCCTGCACACACAGAAGAACCGGCAATTCTTCTTTGAGCCTGAGGACAATTTCTGGATAGTCATGGTATGTTATAGGAGAACTCAGTTAGTCAAGACTGTTTACTTATCCTTGTCTCCCTAATCCCTTTGAAAACCTGCTGTTGTAATGTATAATTCCTCCTCAGGTGGTTCGAAACCCAATGATCGAAAAACCAAACAAAGACGGTAAACCGCCCACAGTAGAATATCAAGAAGAGGAAATACTTGTGAGTGCAAAGACTCATCCACATCATTGTTTATTTCCTTTGTTGTTGTTGCTTAATTTATTGGACTTCTTGTTTTCTGCAGGACACCGTTTATGGAGCAGTGGTAAGACAATGCTACAGCATGTACAAGGTGAGTTCCAGCTGGTTGGATGTATCTCACAAATTGCTTTCTTTCCTTTTTTTTCTCCTCAAAGTCATTTAACCCCCGACACATTCAAACCGCAGATTGGAGGTAGTAGGAAGGTGAGAACGATCACCTCCTAACCCATTCTTTTCTTTTCAGCTCTTCAACGGAACACTGAGCAGAGCGATGGAAGCCGGAGGAGTGGAGCTGCTCACACAGAAGCTGGAAAAGTTCTTCTACAGGGTAAAAAAAATCTGTTCATACTGATAGTTTAATCTTTGTCTGAACGTATATATGTCTTCTTTGATGTTTCATTTTCATTTATTAGAATCAATGGCGTTATTTCAGTTTAAGGCAGGAACTCTCCCTCCTAGGGGGTCAGCGTGAGAAACATTAGAAAATGCGGCAATCTGTGATTTAAGAGGAAATCAAGAAGCTATAGATTATCAATAATCACTATTAATGCATAATATCAGCTTTAGACTATCAATATTCACTATTGATATAATATCAGATGTGGGCCATCAAATATCACTAATAATGCAGAATATCAGATATATACTATCAATAATAATTATTAATGCAGAATATCAGCTATAGACAATAATCAAATCAATAATCCCTATTATCAGCCTTTAGATTGAGTTACTCATAAATTAATAACCTTTTAATCTGTCCTAAATCCACACAGTATTTTCTCACACTTATAGTATTTCAATTTTTTTTCCTGATTTGGGCCAATCTGGTATTGTTTAAAAAAATAAATCAAGAAGTTATAGACCATATAGACGCATATTCATCTTTTCCTCTTTGAACATATCATATTCCATTCTGTGCACATATCTTCTATTGCACACGACACGATGATCAATCATGATGAAAGAGATGTGGTCGAAAAATGTACCTTAAAGGGTAATTTTTAAACATGTGAGTGTCAAATCTGCTTCAGGCAAGTATCTGTTTATGATTATTAGAAAGATGAGAAATAATCACAATAAAATCAAACCCCTTCTGCCTTTAAATTGCTACAAAGTAGAGTCCAACTTGTAAATGCAGTGATACACAACTAGGACTCTGGACACATCTGGAATATTTTCTCCTCAATTTTCATTCATTCATTTATAGCAAAGAATTTGTGTGTGTGTGTGTATATATATATATATATATATATATATATATATACAATAATAAAGTCATATGGGCTGTGCTTATAGAGGCGTGTTAATGTGGTGGATAATATGTGGGCTTCACTACAGTGACTGTCTTTGTTTTGCTGTTGGCCAGTTATTTGCAGCCATGTCTGATTTCCTAACAATTATCCGCCTGCTTTATTTGTCTTCGCTTCACGCTGCGTCTCCTCACCGCCTGCTCTCGACAGAGACACTTGGCCAAAAAGTGCTTAAATATTCATTTCCAATTAGGGAAACACCCTCCTTAAGTTCAGACGGGCTTCCCTCCCCTATGTAACCTAATGACAGAAGGAGAAAAAAAGAGGCATGCACATGCGCATTTGTGTGTATGTGTGTCAAGGGTTGAGTGTCAGCGTCCCTACATCAATCAGACTCAGTAGCTTACTCAGTTTTCTTTATTATGTTGTAAGCAAGCACTTTTAGACAGGTAAGATAAGCCTTTCTCCTTCTCTGGTTTCTCCTGCTCTCTTCTTTCTGTGTGTGTATGTCTCTCTCTCTCTCTCTCTCTCTCTCTTTCTCTCTCTCTCTTTCTCTCTCTCTCTCCCTCTCCCCCCCCTCCCCCTTTCTCTCATATACTGGGGTTTCCAGTATCTTCAGACTCTCCACTTGCAGTCCTGCGACCTGCTGGATGTGTTTGGAGGCATCAGCTTCTTTCCTCTGGATAAGATGACGTACCTGAAGATCCAGTCATTTGTTAACAGAGTGGAAGAAAGCCTGAGTCAGATTAAATACACAGCGTTCCTGTACAACGACCAGCTCATCTGGTACCGACCCAACAACACCACACACACTCCTTTAAATCACTGCCTCTCTGACTGCTACACGACCACAGACCCTGTCTGATCAGATTTATGTTTTATAACAGGTAGTATAGGAAACACATGGTTAAACATCATGGAGGAATGGAACTGCCTAAACAAAAATAAATAAATGATTAAATAAGACATATACGAATAAATATGACATTAAATGTATATATTCCTTTTCTATTTTTAATTAATTTAACTTATTTTTATGTTTTCCTTTTGCACATAAAATCCACATTTATTTGATCCCCAATTTTATCTATTCATTTAAAAAAAAAAATTAAATCATACTGTCGTTTTACTTATGAAATATAGTAAAAATAAATGATTCTCCTTTTTTTCTGGGGACCCCCTCCAGGACCCCTGGGGGTCCCTGTACCACTGGCTTAAATGGCACCACAGGAGTGTGATTCTAATTTTATTTCTAATTTAAATTTTAATTGTGTTTCTTCCTTATCATACAGGAATAATAGAGATATTTTTGTGTGTTTTATTATTTCGACATACACCATATGTGTCAAACAGGTCACGTCTTCAAGTTGTGTTCAAGAACACCTCATTAACTTTAAATTCTGTTCTCTATTGACCATGTAAGTTGTTTAAAACAACACAAAACAATAGATTCCAATCTTTTGAAAATCCAAAAAAAAAATGAAAAATGAAACAGACTGATGATTTTCCATGTTTTGCTGCAGCATTTGTAACAATTAGATGCTAAATTAATTACATAACAATATAACGATAATTTTTATCTGTGGTATGCATCTTTAATTCTTTAAAACAAAAATCATAGGGAATTATTAGTGATAATGATTCAAATTGAAACCTTTTAGAAACAGTGAACACATCGTGGCGTGCTAGTTAAACGGATGCAGCATTAGACACAAGCTCTAATCCACTTTCTGCTTTCTGCTCCGTGACGGGTCGCTTTGCCTTTTAGCTGCAGCATCAGCCTCCGTCTGTGTGTCAGCACTAAAGAGGATTACACTATCATTAATGAAATTACTCTGAGCCCTGTGATATTTTAATGTTAAGCTGTCAATAGACAAAGAGAGAAGCAGCTTTAATTACTGTCCAGTTTAAGCCTCTGCGTTCCCTGATCTCATGGAGTTGTTCAGGAGCTGGTTTTCTATTATAATGAAGTTATCACCAAGGAGTAATGTTGTTTTAACATTTTATTCATTTAACTAAGGATTCTCATTATTCTTCCTAGTAATCCCCCAAAAGTACCCCCCCCAAAAAAAAGAGATAAAAGTACACAATACTAAAATAAAGATATATAAAATTTAAATAAACACAAAGAAGTGTTAAAGAAGATTTGAAACCACTTATTTCAAAACTGTAAGACTCACATGCACAGAGTCAACCTGTTTTTACTCTTGTACAGGTCAATAAACGCCTCTGCATATGCTTTTCAAAGGATAATTTATTCTTAAATCGACAGATTTTGAAAGGTAAATTATTCTGGTATGTTACAGCTCTATAAATGATGTAATAGTCTTTAGACTGCAAACTCCAATTTGAGCTTGTACTGGCAAATCTAAATATTTGTATATGTTTTTTTGCAATAAATCATTTGGTTGAATAGAAAAGGTCAGACTTTACACTAAAGAGAAAATGCTGTTTAAAAATACTGGCTTTTTTAGGTTGGAAATACAGCTGAAAAAAAAAATGTGGCCATGGGTGAAAACATATTAAACATATTTAGCCTGTGATGCAAAACAAACTTTGAACAAACAGATTTTATGTCAGTGTTTGTGAAGGTTTTAAAAGTTTTAAAACTGCTGCAGGAGTGGACTGGAACAAGACGACATGAGGATTCTCTACAAGTATCTGACCACATCGCTGTTCCCCAGACACTCTGAGCCAGAGGTGAGGAGGTTCCTCCATCACTGATACCACTAAAAACCTGGTTTTCACCTGCTTTTTCTAACTTTTACCCCTCTTCCTCCAGCTGGCAGGCAGAGACTCTCCTTTGAGGCCAGAGGTCGCAGGAAATCTGTTGCACTATGGGAGGTAAGAAGCTGAACCTGCTTCTGTTCCTCAACACATGGAGGGAGATTTTTACCAATTCAATCGATTACCTCAAAAATTTTCTACAATTTGTGAAATAGCTAAACTGCAAAATTGGAAAAAAATGTTGTACCAGAAAATACGTTATACACACATAACAATATAATGACACCCTCAGAGGTAAAATAATAGAAAATATAATAATGGATTCAGAGAAGTCTCTTTTAACTATTAACCTCAGTCAAATGTTGTTATGTAACTTTGACTGTTTCATTCACGTTTTTCTTTTTATTCTTTTCATTCTTCCATAGTTCTTCTATAGTTCACATAGGCCTAGAATACTAATTATACTTATGTGTAATATGTTTAAAAATGGTCTTATGAGTTTCTTATGAGGAAAAAATATCTGTTAGAGATAAAGTGTCTGATCCTCTGCGTGTGTTTGAAAGTCTTTGCTGTGGTCGTGTGGCTTTAACCTCCCTGACAACCCCCTTTGCTAACACTCGGAGGTCAGGGGTTAGTGTCAGGGATGATCCTGATGCCTCAGGAAGAATAAACCGTCACTTCACTTTCAGTTTACATATCTAAGTGTTTGCTCAGGTTATTTGTCACCGTCTGTTGTCATGCTGTTGCTTAGTTCAACACTGACTCCTGGTGATGTTATTGAAGATAAATAAATATAAAGGACGGAAATCTTCAAATCGAGTTTTAGTGCTCAACATCATTTACAAGCTTCACAGAAACTGGTGTCATACCATTAAATCAATTATAGTAATTCATTCTATTTATTAACCATAAACATGTTAGATACATACAACAGCAGTTATTACAACTGAAGGACTAAAAGAGCATTTAGGTCTGCAAAAAAAACTCAAAATAGTGAAGGTCAGGGAAGTGGCATACAAAATAGAAAATAGTGGATGAAAACTAAACCTGGGTTAGAACAAACGCAAAAAACATCAAAAGCTTAGATGGTCTCAAGATCATGTTGCCTGAAATTGCAGTTTTCATCTAAACCAATAATTGTTCAGGCCTAGTTACAAATGTCCAATGCAGCACAGGCTGCTGGAACTTTTTCCAGAAACTCTTGCATTTCAATTCAAATGGTTCCACTTGTAAAATGTTTCTGTTAATTGCAGAGGAATAAACTGCTCTGATCCATTGCACAATGGATGACATTACTAGTTTTTAGTGTACATTTATGGTGAATAGTCATGCTACCAAGTAGATAAACTTTAAAAATCTCTCTTCAATGAAAGAGACAAATGCAAAAATTCCCTTAACCAATTTAAGGGATAATGTCAAAAATTACATATGGTGTAACCCTAAGGCTTGATAAAAGATCTCTCCAAAAAGATTTTTATTTTTTTTAAATCTTTTATCAAGCTTTTTAAAAAAGCATGCTATAAACTAATTTTATATTCTAGATCTATTAAATATTTACAAGTTATTTTATTTTTTTTAGGTTGTACCATGTGGATGTGGATATTCTGTGTGATTTGTTTTTTTTAATTAATTAATTAATTAATTTGTTTATTTATTTATTTTAAAAAACGTACAAATGTTATAAATACAAAATTGTCCATTTTGAGAAACCTGATGCATGCTTTCAAAACTGTTGTTTTTTATTTTTTCATCTTGCCAACATTATTTGCCACTCCCAAAAAACTAAATAATGACAATTCTCTATATTGCTGTGTGTATCTAATTGTTCTTAGATTCTTAGTGATTTGATGTTTTTTTTTTTAGTAAATCATCATCTGTTCTCATTAGGTTTTTGACAGGACCAACTAATCTTAAAGATCCAGAGGCCAAATTCCGATTTCCTAAAATATTTGTCAGTACAGAGGATGGTTACGAGGAGCTGCACCTGATTGTTTATAAGGTAGAGTAAATATGACTTATTCATACATATAAAGTATTTCTTTGTATTAAAATAGGGTGATGTGGTTCATTAACGCTTCATAAATACTACCCATTATAACTAGGTAATAGATCATCATCAACATCATCCTCCTCCCAAGATACTCATCACAACATTAATCTTATTTCCACCATTAGTGAACTTGGCTCTGTAGTTAACGCACACTGATCTGCTGTTTTTCCAGGCGATGAGTGCTGCAGCTTGTTTTATGATCAGTGGTAAGTGTTGATTTGCTGACTTTTACCTTGGTGTTTGCTTTCATTTTCGCTTTTTCCTGAGTAGTTTTGTCAAAGAAATGCACTTATTTCTAATAATCTGTTCATTTCACTGCTCATTCTAAAGCAGAAATATGACTTTTCCTCTTCATCTCATGTGCCATTTGAACTTGCCTCCTTTTTCTCTGCAGCATCCGTGGAGATGACGCGAGACTTCTGTGAGGAGCTGGATGCTTTGGTTGGGCCCCAGCTCACATTGCTGGCTTCTGATATATGTGAACAGTTCACCATCAACCGCAGGATATCAGGGTGAATTTAGAATCTGCCGCTCTCTGAATTCACAGCTTTCCTTTGTTTCAGACTCATTTCCTTGGTGCTGTTGCTAGCTGTACTGAATCACAGGGACAAGTTTAAGGCTTTAACATTGCGTTCACAATTTACTGACCTGCAGAATAAAAAAAAATAGTTACTTAAAAATAGTGAAAAAAAAAATATATATATATATAATATATTGGAAAAAAAAAAAAAAAAATATATATATATATATATATATTATACCAAACCAATGTTTTACAGATGAAATAATATTTGATACAAATTTTTCATAGACTGGATCTGAACTATTATGTTTATTGACAGGGAAAAGGGGTTAAATTGCAAATAATACAAAGGAATATTTCCCCAGACACCATTGTTGTTTTAGAATTGTGCCCTAACATTTTAAAGATTGAAAATGGCCAACAGTTTAATCTGTATAGAAAGTAAATGTGTGTCAGTCGTTTTGTGGACTAATAAATTAATTGATTTACCTTCATTAAACGGCTTCAAGAATATTAGGAAGAATCACATAGAATGTAGTGTAGCAAAGGAAATAAAATCTATTAAATAATCTTTAGTAGAGGAGATAAGGGACAAAAAAAAGTATTTATTGCAGGTTCTGACAGAAATTTCTGTTTTAGTGTAAAAGTACGTTAAGAACATATGAATAAATTTATCCAAAGAGACAAGTTAGCTCAGCCTTTGTTTCACAGATATACAGATTTTTTGTCAAAATACCTGCCAACAACTCAATAAAAATAAGTCCATAACATGTATACTTCTTCTGTTATAACTATAATAACAAAGTTTGTGTGTAACTGTACATTATTAAGGTTAAAGAATTCAAGTCTAAATATTCTATTTCTTCATACATAACAAGATTTTAGCAGCAAATTATGCACATTTTCATAAAAAAACCCATCATTTTAAACACATTTTTCTAAATGAAATGATAACTACATGTGCAATATGAGAAGTATTTTTGATGCAAAGGTATTGAGTGAAGAGACAAAATTCACAACTCTATTTACAGTTGTATTGAGGCCAAGTTTTATTACTATGTTACAAATGTTTCTGATTAACAGTATTTTATGTTTATCTGCAACTAATTAATGTACAGTTACACACCAACTTTTTTATTTTTTATTATTTTTTTATTATATTATTATACAACAGAAAAGGGCTTTAGTGAGTTGTTTGCAGGGATTTTGCAAAAAAAATGTATATATCTGTCTCTTTGCATGAATTTATTTCTATTTATTATTATAAGGTCTCACACTGAAAAGACATTTGTTTCACAATTTGCAGTGGAATGTCTCTTGTGTCCTACTATCCATGCCGTATGTGTGTGGTTATTACAGTCGTCCTAGTGTTTCTCATCAGTTATATTAGTAATGTCATGTGCCCAATTAAAACAGACATCACAATGAGCAATTTAATTATTTTATTGAACACTCCCCTAACCACATAAATATTAATTTTAAAATCACCTCGTCAATCCTAGTGTTGACTGACCTTCTAGATGCTACTCAGGGGCTGCTCATTTATCTATGAGGTCACCAACCCTGGTCCTAGAGGGCTAGTAATGAATGTCCCTAGCAGGGGTTCTCGTGGTTGATTAGTGGAATCAGGTGTATATCTGCCTGGTTGGAACAAAAACCTGCAGCCACGGTTGCCCTCCAGGACCAGGGTTGGTGACCCCTGCTTTAAAGAGTAGCGTCCTGGCTGCTTTACCGTAACCTCGTTGGTCCGCTTCAGTTTCGTCCTCAACCGTAATCCAACACCGGACTACCCGACCCGCACGATTTCATTTAATCACTCGAGTGAATAAATAACGCTGTCCCTAATTCCTCAGCTGTCATTCAAGCTCTGTGTCCTGATTTGGCCTCAACGAGCAGTACCACACACACCACACACACCACACACACCACACACACCACACACACACACACATACACCTGTAGAGATGCAGTTACAGCAGTGTTGTCAGAGAAACTGTGGTAATAATCTGTTTTAGATCACCTTGATGTGGGTGGAGAATGGAGCTGCCTGACCCAGACAGAGGCTTCATTTCAGTTTAAAGCAGAAACTCTCCCTCCTAGTGGCTCAGGGTCAGACTAGTAATAGTTACTATTAATGCATAATATCAGCTATAGACTATCAATAATCACTATTAAAGCAGAATATCAGTGATAGACTACCAATAATCATTATTAATGCAGAATATCAGCTATAGACTTTTAATAATGACTATTAATCCACAGTAGCAGTCTTCAGATTAAAGTACTAAAATACTTTAAAGGGCTTTACACTAAATTAATGGAATAATGCATTAAGCAGGTTTTGGCTTTAGATGGAGTCAGCAGTCATTAATGTTGTTTTCATGACAGCTATAGGATTGGACCAGTGTTTTTGCTGTTTAAACAAATAATTAAACATCACTTATGCTTTACATCACTGCGTATGTTTGAATATATTTTTGTATAACAAGTAATTTTATTTTTGATATTTTAAACCCTCACATTTATTTTTTTTTACAAGTTTGATTAGTGTAATAATCAAATTTACAAAAAAAATTACAATGAACTTTATTTATTGTAATTTATATATTTAACAAAATTACTTGTTATACAATTTTCTTATTGAATAATTAATTTACATTATCTTAGTGTAGTAATTTCAGTTTAAGACATAAAGAATGTTGGAGACGTAAAATCACTTTCTCATATTCTGGTCTTGTTCAATATTCTTCTGGCAGAACATTTTGCAAAAAAGTATTCCACGAAAACATTTCTTTTGAGTTTGCATCATTAAATTAGCAATTCTATCTTCAAAAACATTACTCCCCTAATAACAAATACTTATTTCAGATTGTAATTGCTGCTTCTAGAAAAGCCATAAGAAGAAAGCGGCTGAAACTAGAAAAACCTGCAGTGGGCGAGTGATTTATTATAATTTGACATTTTTTGCTATAAGAGTACAGCAGAAACTGTTTTTGAGAAACTGTAAAGGATTGGTGGATTCCCTCTCCTTTTTCTAATTTTATTTTGTTCTTTTCACCCCTTTTTTATCAGTGGCTTTTTATGTTGCAGATATGTGCTACACTGTATATTAGAAGTATTACTGGTCTGGGATTATTTAATTCTCAATTATGTATGTTTTAATTGTAACCATGAACTATCCTAATGAAAAAATACAAAAAAATAAAACTCACTTTAAAAAATTAAAGTGAGTTTTTAGGCTATTAACTCTCTTAATATGTGAGTGGACAAATCTGCTTAGGCCTAGTGTCTGTTTATGATTATTAGAACAATGAGAAATAGTCACAAAGACATTAAACCTCAGTTCTGCTTTGATAATGCTCAACAAAATATGTTCACACAAACAATTTATACCTGAACCACAGTTCCACCAAAAATAAAGAGTGATATTCTTAAAAATGGAAAAAAAAGTCAATAACAGTTGTTTATTGTTATTTTACAAACATCCTGTAGAGCTCCAGTGAAGGAGAAGTGACAGCCCTTGATGCTTTGCCTCATGATTCTTCCCTTCTCTGCTATATCCATTCAGGCCAGACAAGGAACCACAGTTCAAGTTCATCTACTTCAACCACATGAACCTGGCGGAGAAGAGCACCATCCACATGAGGAAGACCGCTAGCGTTTGTCTTACGTCTGTCCACCCCGACCTCATGAAGATCCTGGGAGACATTAACTGTGACTTCGCCAGGTACAGAGAACATCAGTAGCTTTGTGGGGTTTTTTAGCTTTTAATAATGATGGCTGTTTTGGAAGTGAAATAGAGACTTTTGCCAGTCAATCTAAACATGACAGTTTTTAGTGTGGTCAAACAGTGACTGACACTGCAACTCAGAGGGTTTTCGCCTTTTTTTTTTTACTTATTTAAGTTTATTATTATTATTGTCCTATTATTAGTTTAGGTTTAATAAACACTGAGGATGTTGAAGAACACCCTCTAATAATAATATTGATTAACTGTTAGTCGCCACAACTCTAGTGCAGCAAAAGAATAAAAAGTAAAACATATAACTGTAAACTGTAATCTGACTTTAAAAATATGTTATATCATAGTCATACTGGTTTAATAAAAGAATTAGACTAAATTAGCATTTGTCTAATTTTGATGAGCAATTTTATCTTTTTTTAAGAAAATTTTTCTTAAAACAAGACTAAAATTGACCCATATCAGGAAAAAAGCTTGAAATAAGCCAAATTATCTGCCAATGGAACAATGTAATTCTACTCAATATTGAACTCATTGTACCAAATACAAAACAATTTCACAACATTTCCTTTTTGCAGTGTATAAGTGAAGATGTAACTTGTGAAAATAAGTATGACATGAAGCAGCTCTGGGCCATTTAACTACAGTACTACAATCTGACTTTAGAAAAATGAAAGCTCTATGGTATTCATATAGTTTTAACACATGGTTCAATATAGGATTTGAGTAAATTACCTTATTTTTCCAATTTTCCTGAGCAAGATTTTTTTCAGGAGAGAATTAACCTGATCTGGTAAGTAATTGGCACCCCAGTTATTATTTTGTTGTTTATAGTAGAAAGCATTGAATAGTTTTAATTAAAGAAGCTTCCATAAGTGCCACTAGAATAACAAAGAGACGGTGCTGCAGCATTTTAATATATCTTCAGCTCTCAAGTGCAGCTGTTTCACATTGTAGAAACGCTGAAGTTTTCATTTTCATATGTAATGTGATGATCTTGGGGCTTAATTCTATACTTTGAAGTACTCATATGACTTGTCATGTGAAAGTGCAGTGTTCATTCTATAGAACATTGTGTGATGATCTTAATATTTACTCCAGTATCAATATCACTTCCTTTTTTTGAGCCAGTGGTGTGTAGATTGCTATTTTACCTTTGTGTAATTTGCAATTTTTAACCTTTTCGTTATTTGTTTAATCAAACTTCAGTAATTACATGTGATCCTGGTATGTTTTTGCTATTTGAACTAAAAAAAAAACTAAAAGTAATTTCTCACACAAACCTTTGAAAAACATAAGATTCTGCCCTTTTTGTTTTAAATAAATTTTGGTGGCCCTCATGTGATGGTCATGATATATCTGTCTTGCAGGGTTGATGAAGATGAAGAAATAATCGTAAAAGCTATGACAGACTACTGGGTAGTCGGCAAGAAGTCGGACCAGAGAGAACTCTACGTGATCTTGAATCAGAAAAACGCCAACCTTATTGAAGTAAACGGTACGTCTCCACCTCACAGTCTAAAATCCATCATTCCCCATCCCAACACATAATCCGCCTGATTCTAGAATACTCAAACTAGAGGGCAATAAAAACTATGTCGCTGCAGCTGCTTTTTTCCTCTAGTTGAGTGTAGATGCATCCTGTTTCACTGGAATCTGCTCTTTATCCTGGTTGAAGGACCTATTGTCTTTTGTTTTTTGCTATATTAAATACTCTTTAAGCAGTTCAACAGACAATAGTTTTATATTCTAGGTGGGTTAAATATTTAAAATTTACATTTTGTGTCAAAACATCACACATTTCCTGTGATTTTTGTAAAATAAATGGTATAAAGGATGGACTTTTAAATAACATGAAACCAACATGAACACAAAATGAACATTCAGAGAGACCTGATGAAGCCCTCTTAAACTGTATTTAATTTTGTTTTTACTTTCTTATCTTGCCAAATATGATTTGACACTGACCCATTTATGTTTTAGTTTGATTAATAAACTTGTTTTGGTGTAAGGGGGTGGGGGGGAATGGAAAGAATGGGTATATGCTTTTTCTGTTCTTTTTCTTGAATTGTGCCTTTCGTAGGTTTCTACCCAATAATAAAAGCATAAACATTTAAGACATTTTAAACATAAAAAAAAAATCCCTGCCGTGATAGTTAATCTCTTTTTTTTTTCCTTTTGTCTTTTCTGTCCTACAGAGGAAGTTAAGCGGCTTTGTGCGACGCAGTTTAACAACATCTTCTTCTTGGACTGATGGAGCCAACAGAGACTGTTTGACCACACTAAAAACTGTCAGTATTGCAGGGTATCGTGACAGCATCAGCGTAATGCAATAATTGCATTGTAAAATAAAAAATATCAAAAGCTTTCTCACAAAGTTTTTTTATTATTATTTAACCTATAAAAATTGTAATTTTCTCCTGTAATTATGTGTAAAAATCCAGATTTTTACTGTACATGTACTTTATTTTCTGTCATTTTCTTTGTACATACTTGTAGGATTTTAATGTGTTCAATTTGATTTCTTACAAATACATTCTGATGCTTTTTTTTTCCTCAATAAACACATGACAATGTCTAAAATTAATTTAACAACTGACATTCACAGAGCAGTTGAGTCCAGGTTCCTTTGATGATCAGTGATATGTTCTCATGTCAAAAGTATTGTGGTTTGTAAACGACTCCACTAACTTTAAATAAATTAAGAGCTACTTTTACTTGCCAAAGTAATGGGTTTCTTTGTGTTTTTATTTTTGGTGGGGGGGGGGTTGAAGCAGAATATCAGCTTAATTCACATTTATTCCTATTTATGTGAAGGAGCCCAGAATTTCTCTCTAAACTTCTGGTTTGATATCATGATTAGTAATAGTTAAGAAAAACATTGTAAAGAAAGTGGAAAAAATTGTGTAGTTAAGCTGTTAAAATCCTAAAACTCCTGATACAGCTTCAGCTTTGAGTTTTATTCATAAATGAGAAAACATCAGCTTTAACATTTATTAAAATTTTTATATGAAGTAAAACACAATTTTACTGTTGCAGCATCACTATCAATATCGACATCAATACAATAACAAAATAGTTGGATATATTAGAAGTAGGGCTCCAACTAACTACTATTTAGATTTAGATTTTAGCAGTTTAATATTATTTATGGTCTCCTTTATAATCTGCTTTATCACACATCTTACAGACTATATTGTTCAAGTTCTGGAATGATCCTCTGTTTGATTTCTATGATTTTTTTATGGAACAAAATTGATCTTTGAGGTCTTATTAATTATTGAACTTTGCATTGTAGATAATGCTGCTTAATGAACCAGTGAATCATGAATCCAGTCAGAGCCTGTCCTTTTAGAGGCTGATCGAATCTGATGAGTCTGTCTGGCTGTCTAGAGTAGGGCTGTTGGTGTCGCATTTCTCATGTTGTTCTGTTTCCATCAGATAATGTCAAATGTGTTTAGAGTGATTTAATGTGAATATATTAAGAATTCACTCTGGTCTTTGGTTCAGTTATTGTCAATGAGATGTTTGTGAATTTGTCCTTCAGGATGTCCTGTACTTGATCAAAGTGTCTCAGAGGATGGATCTTGATGCTGGGCCTGTCTCCACTGAGTTGTGGCAGTGAGTTGCTGTGTAGAAACTGGTTGTGATTCTCATCCTTGTGTTCAGCGTCTTTCCTCTCAGGTCTGATCTCCTGCTGCAGCTTCTCCTCAACACTACTTCAGTTCCCTGCTGGGATTGGATCTGCTTCACCATACAGCTTATTTTCTGGAGAAGACAGATCAGCAGCATCACTGACTACTCAGCTGATGTTGAAGCAGCTTCACGTCCTGGATCATCTGCTGGATGGCCTATCCACACCTTTCTGGTTCTTTTTGCCTCTCAGTCCTTTCTGCTGCCGCTGAGACTGAGTTGTGGCCTTTATGTTCCCGCACAGAGCAGAGATAAAAGATAATGTGCTGTTAAGTACCACAGGACATCTTCATCATGTCATCATGCTGACAGCAGATAAGAGAGACGTGATGATCAGCTTCTGTTTTTTTTTTGTTTTCACTGAGGGAATCTATAGTACAGCCAAAGAATCTTTTCTTATTCGATAAATTAATATATGTAGATCCAGTGGTACAGCTTTTGAGATACCTGGACGATTAGAACTTTTTTTCTTTTACAAACTTTATTGCAATATGTAGCAGTTTACAATCAAAACTGGCATAGTAAAAAATTCCATTTAAAATAGCAAGACTCATAACAACAACATATAAATAAATAATCCTTTGGCGATTATTTATTTATTTAATTTCAGATAAAATGTAGATGTAAATGTAGTGGAGTAAATGTGAAGGTTGATATAAATAAAAAATTAATAATAAAAAACTCGAGCAAAGTAGTCTCAAAAATACTGTATTATTACGATTACATTACATCTTCTACAGTAGGTGGCAATATACAATGCAAAAGGCGATTGCGATTTGCCAAGAGGTAGAGGAAGAAGAAACAGAACCAATCAGAGCTCTCTGTTCCTGTCTGAATTGCAGCCAATCAGCGTTTTCTTAGAATTTTTAAAAATCTCAACCGCCATGATTGTTGTGTTTTTTTTTTTTAGGCAGGACTGAGTACGTCGGGTGTACACTTCGTTTTTGACTGAACAGAATATTTAACGTGTTTATTGTGGAAACAGGAAGGTAAAGTAAATATTTAATCATTTATTATGTAAATAGTTTGTTGGGTTAAGAGAATTGGTTGCTAACTAGCTCAACAGTTAACGCTAACTTGTTTCATGGCTTCCTGTCTCACGATCATGGACGAGTTGAAACTATATAGCTAGCTATAACGCATATTTTAGTTTTAAAATAAACTTTGTTTACCAACAATGATATTCCCATTTAGTTGGTAATAATGAAATTAGGTTTTCTGTTCAGGGTAGAAACAACAGAATAGAAATACTGTCTTCTAAATATAATAACAACCAAACTTCCTGTATTTAAATCTTACTCGAGTAAAAGTTTAGAAGTATACATCAGAAAAGTATACTCAAAGTAAGAAAAGTAGAAGTACTTATTATAGAGACTGTTATTATAGAATATTATTAAAGCATTAACCTATTATATTATATTACATATGTTTACATGTTTGTTTAATACACTTTATAAACCACCTTTTGCACAAAATGTGTTTAATTACTTTCCACCACTGAACGTTATCAACATAAAATTGAGGTACAGTATAAATAAATACATAAAAACTGAGTTTGGACAACTAATTTTTCAAGCAGCCATTTGACATGGAAGAGGTGTAACTAATGATCTTAGTGAAGGTTCACAAATTGTATGGGGCAAGTATTAACATGTCTTGACTAACGTTCAGGATTATGGTAAACTAGGGAAATCATGTTTAGTTTGATTAAATGTTCTCATGTCTCTCTAATGTTATTTTATTTCAAGGGACCTGTGACTTGTGATGGACATTTTTAATCAGTTTTATAACATTTATTGCAGTTAAATCTTCACAAAGTAAAAAAAAAAAAAAAAAATTGTTGCAGATTACAGCACAAACTTATTTCTGAACTTCAGTTCCTCATTTTTGTGGCCATTGACTATTATAAACTCAGTATTTTTGTCTGTTCCTCCCAAATTCTACTCCAGATACCTGAACATGGACTTTAGATTTACAGACATGCGCCAGCGGGACACCAGTGTGGAGATGCTGAGGGTGAAAATGTCCCGTAGAAGGTCTCAGACACAAAAGGAGAACCGACAACATGCTGTGAATAAGCGTAGACAGCTGGATAAGGTACCTGAGATAGAGAACTCCACTCTGGATGCCTCCATTATAGCGGCCAACATGTCCACCATTCAAGAGAAAACACTCAAAAGTGCTAAAGGTAAGACATAAACAGCCAGGAGTCTTTTGTCCAGACAAGCAGTAAGTAACTGCCTCTTTTGTGCCATCAGGCCAGGCTGCAGCAGAGAGGATGAAGCAACTTGAGCGCTGGAAAGAGCGTAAGGCCTGTCAGAAGGAGAAGGAGACGAGAGAAAGGGCACGTAAAGGGGTTTTTAAGACTGGTCTGTTTCACCCCAAAGATATCTTGACTGGTCCTTCTGCCTCAACCAGAGCTAAGGAGGTGAGCGGCACTAGTAAATAAAATACAAATTTACTGTAAATGTGTCGAGTGAATGTTTGTCCTCAGAACGAGTTTTCCCCGTTACACTTCAGGTTAACCTCACCCGAGAGCTAATTAATTCAATTTCTCAATTCATTATTGTTTTCATTGACATGTTTTACACTTTAGATGTGAAATGGGTAATAAACTATGCTAGGTGGTATTAAAATATTCTAACTTTTAAATTTGACTTGGTGAAGCCTGCAGAGACCTTGGCCTGTAAAATAAACCTCTACTGTCCTTTTTTATATATATTTTTTCTGCTGTTTTCTGTGTAAAACAAGTTGTATTTTTACTTGTTATTACTTGAGATAAATGTCTCCAATGATCAACCTGTCACTTTTTTTTTCTTTAAAGGCAAAACTGAACACCACTGTATCGCAGAGCATCATAGTAACCCGCTCAATGAAGCCACAGCACGTGCAAAAGGTGCTACTTTCTCTAAAATCTTGAAAATCTTTTTTCAAAGTTTCCATAAACAGTGAACACTAACATTCACTTTGTTCCTCTCTTTTGTCAAAATCTCTACAGCCTCTGAAGACACAGGACCCAAACACTGCAGCAAAGAAAGGTAGAAGAATTGCATGTCCCTTTTGTTTTAAATGAAGCTTCTGCTCCAGCTCAGTATTTTTTTTAAGATATTTTTAATTGGTCAGAATATTAAGTTCTGACCACCCCAATCTTCCTAAATCCAGCTCCACGTGCTGCAGAACGATCCACCAGGAGCCGTGTCGCGTTGACCAAACCTGCAGCACCGCCGGCTGTCACCAAAACTAATGTCTGTGCAGGTAACCGGATAAATGAAAATGACATGCACATAACCTTGAGGCATATCATTGTGTTTAATCAACCTCATCATGCCTCATTATCTGCATCTTAGCAGCGCCTGTCGGACGAGCTGCATCGACCAGATCAGCCAATAGACCTCTTGTTGCTGAAGTTCCTGCAAAAAACAAAACTAAGGAAAAGTCTGCAGGTAAAAGTTGAGTCAAAGAAAAGTTTATGGTGTAAGTGGAAGTTAAGGTGTAAGATCACTAAGTACCAATACAAATGTACTAATATTCTAGAAAACCAGTGTATACTGTTTTTTAACCTCCTCCCTGTCCCTCAGATGTCAGAACCACAAGGAGCAGAGCAGTTGTCAACCCTGTGCCCCCCCCTTCTGGCAGAGGAAGGAACTGTAAAGGTATACACACATAATAACACACTATTTAACAGTTGTACATTTACAGATTTAAAACAACTTTGATTTCTTACAGTTTTTGCCTTTTTTCTTGCTTTTTTAATACACAGCATCTATTAACGTGGTCCATCCTGTTGTGACCAAGGTGAGCATCATTTCTATGAGTATCTTATAACACTATGTTAAAAACTGACTATTTTTTTTTAACCAGTGATTTGTTTGTCTGTTTCTGTTGTGTTAGGAGTCTGAGGTGAAAGAGTTAAAGAAGCAGGAGGCAGAAGAGCAATCTGAGGAGGACATGGTAGTGGACCGAGTTGCAGCAGACGTCGTCCCTGCTGAGGATGCCTCCTCGTTTGCTCCTGATGGTTTTGTCTTCAAGGCTCCTGCTGGCTTGTTCAAGTTTGAGCCTCTCACTCCTCGCTCAGCGGACGCCTTTCTCACGCCAAGGTCTGTCTGAGTTTCCTCTCTGTGGTATGTCTATGAAGGTGCTCAGTTGTCCAGGTCATCTTTACCTTGTAGGCTTGTAGAGAAAATGTCTACAAAGGTAGTTGCTTTCTCTACAACTCTCTGTTGTCTCTAATACTGGAAAGCTTTTAACCCGTTAAGTCTTAAGGTCCCAATTAGGGGATACAATGCTGCCCTTGTTATGTAGCACATATTCATTTTCACAAACATCAAGCATATTAATTATCAAATATCAAAATCTGCATTAGAAGGTCAACCCACTCATTTTCATTGTGACCTCTCTGATTCTTCATTGTACACAAACAAACAGCATCTCAGCTGAAAGCTGAGACCCTGCTGAGTTCAACAGTCTGTTATTTAAAAAAAAAAAAAAAAAAAAAAAAAGCGCCTAGTGAACCAGCGATAAAAGAACACAAAGGTAAACACCACTTATCAAATGACCGAATGCTTTGTAAATGCACTTCAAGTCTTCATTCACACTTTCACACACATTAACACACTGATGGTGGTGGCTGATCACTGCCCACACATCAGGTAGCTAACCTTCCACACACATTCACACCAAATGGCTCAGCCATCAGGGGCAAATCAGGGTGAAGTATCTTGCCCAAGGACACATGAACATGGAGCTCAGAGCACCCGGGAATAAAACTACAGATCCTCTGACCAGAGGACCACTCCTCTACCACTGAACCACAGCCACAATAGCGACTAACAGGAATTCTGTCTTACCTTTACAGTTTTGTGATGTTGCACCTAAGAACAAAAAACACTGGTTTACGAAGTCAAACCATGTTTATTTACAACCTATGACAACTTCAAACCGACTTCACTTAGGCAAGGCCAGTTTATCCATATAGCACATTTAACCAAAAAGGTAATCCAAAGTGCTTTACATAAAACATTAAAACATTGGTATACAATTTGAAAACAGTTTCTTAAAATATGAAACCAAAAGATTTAACATTTCAAATAAGGAGGAAATTTAAAAAATAATTAAAATGAGTTAACATTAAGAAAAAAATGAAAATAAAAACAAATATAATTTAGGAGCAGTTAATTAACATTAAAAGAAAACAATAACTTACCTAAAACCTTAAAAATAAGAATAATTATATAATAAAAATTAAGTAATGATAATAATAATAATTAAATAAAGTTTAGGAGCTAAATATTCGAAAGAGTCATACCTTGGTAATTGCAGTACTCCAGCAGAGTTTTTTGGTTTACCAGCTGTTCAAGGAGTCCAAAGTTAAGCTTTACCAAATGAGGACCGAATCGAGAATGGCTTCTATGAACAAATGATAACCCCAACATTTTACTCTTAAAGCCGTGCAAGGTTTTGTAGTAGTAAAAATGGCATTAGCTGTTGTTTTTATCTAACTGGCATGTTGTGACTCTTTCTACCTAGCTTCAACTTCAGCTTCAAAGTTCCCCAGGTTCCAGTGTTCAACATGGAGTCTCAAGAGGAGCAAAGCGAGCCTCCTCCTCCTCCTAAATCTCCTTGCGGCTCTCCTCCTCTTCCTCCGTCTGCCGCCGCCACTCCAGCCAGCCCCCTGGAGTCAAGACATGATGTACCATATTTCAGGTAGAGAACCACTCTTACTGATCACTTTGTTTTGCATTTACTTGTATTGTCTGACAAAGATGTCAACATGCTGAAAGTTTGTCTTGGTAAATGATATATGAATTAGGCTGAACATACCAATCTCTTATCAAAAATGTAGATAAATTAGCTGCTACTAATGTGTTTCTCCAAAAACAGAGCAGCTACATGTACTTGAAAAGTGTTTGTTATTGAATATGGGACAATACCACAAATGTCATGTGGTGTAACATGTATGTATCATAGGATTTGGATGAGGCTCCACCCCTCAGCAGCACACACATTTTTCCCAGTGGCCACTTGTTGTTCTCCAACAAAAATTCCATGTGACCCAAAAATAATTTTTCCCATAGACCGCAGTAAAAGAGAAGTCTGTAAAACTGTTGAGAGGACACCCACACAGCTATAATTCTGTTAATTACTGATCTTTGTATCCTAGATGTCAAGTCAGGGACTTTTTATCCATCAAAACTCTTTCTAACAACCAGAAAACCTTTGGAAAAGCTGTGTAAGGCAGTGCCGTCGTGCTGTGTCTCAGAAGCGAGGATGTTTTTTCTTTTTAAACTTATTCATTTATTTATTTTTCTTAGAATTTTTTTAAGTGGTGGGAAAAATTAAATTACTCAAATGTTAAATTTTTTTCACATCGTCCTGGGGCATTATGAGAGGCCCCAGAGCATAACAGGAGAGTTCAACTCTACTGTGCTGTCTCTATAGTGAGTGAACCAGGAAGTCAGGAACATTCAAATGAACGATGGCCATTTTTTAGTCTGATAATCAGTTCCCTCTAATATGTAGTATCAGTAGTGTAACTCTAAAAATGTGATACCAGATAGTTTAAAAACGGTCATTCCGTGTCATTTTTATAAAATAAAATGGTACAAATGGACTTTTAAATGACAAGAAGAAGAAACCATCATGAACACAAAATGTACACTTTGAGAGACCTGATGAATGCTTCTAAAACTGTAATTTAAAAAGTTTTTGGACTTTCTCATCTTACCTACCATGATTTGTCAGAGTCTCATATACATTTAAATATTGAACCTGAACTACCATCTTATTCGTGTATGTTGTCCAGGTCGCAGGTTGCCAGTGAGACGGACAGACTTGTGTCGCTCAGTGCTCAGTGGGAGTCAAAAGTGGAGGATGAGTCCATTCCAGAAGAAAGTAAGAGCTTTTTTCCAGTGATTCTATCCTTTATCTGGGGACAGTAATGTTCTCAGCTCTGACTACCACATCTAGGCAGTTCTGATCCGGCGACTGTCTCGTCCTTTTTTGTGTTCAGTGAGAGACCAAATGCGTTCGACGATTGGCCAGGCGAGGCTGCTGATGAAAGAGCGTTTCAACCAGTTTCTCGGCCTGGTGGACGACTGCGAACTGGGCCGAGGACAGAAGGTCACCACCTGTAGTGACCTGCAGGGGTTCTGGGACATGGTTTATTATCAGGTAAGTGACCCACAGTCAGTGGATAGAACAAAAAAACTCACTGAAGGATGATGACAGTAGTCATATAAATTAGCAAATTATTATTCTTTTCCCTTTAGGTTGAGGACGTCTTCAAAAAGTTTGATGCCCTCAAAGCAGCTGAGGCACGCGGCTGGTTGGAGGAGCAGCAGCCTGCACCGAGACGAAGGAAAGTCGCTAAGGTGAGTTCATCAGAAGAAGAAACTTTCAGATGTTGCTGTGGCTGTGGCTCAGAGGTAGAGCAGTCATCCACTGATCAGGAGGAGGACTGGTGGTTTGATTCCTAGCTCCTCTGGGCTCAATGTTCATGCATTTTCTTTTTATTTTAAATTTAAATAACGGGGCAAGACACAAAAAGAAATTACAATAATATTAGCAAATCAATAAATAAATTATATAATGCAACAATCAAAAAAAAAAGAGAGACAAGGGGTTGCATCACTAGTTCTAGAAAGTCCTGCTTGATTACAGAGGAATTAGTAAACCTGGTGGATTGGTAGAGCTTCCATATAAGTTAGGAATGGTTATACAAGTCACATCAACCCTGCAGTCTTAATGTGTTTCCAAAGGGAAAAAATGGGACCAAAACTAATACCATCTTATGCCTCTTGGCTGTGTCTTGTACCTTTTAACAGAAACCAGCTGCTGCACCTGCCAAGTCAACAGGATCCAAAGCAGCAGCCAGGTCTCGTCTGGCTGCAGTGAAAGCAGCAATGAAAGCCCAGCAGGCGGCCACTGCCGCCACTGCAGAGGAAGCTACAGAAGCTGCTGGTGGTGACGGTAGCGGCCTGAGCCCCCAGCGAACACAACGCCAAGCACAAGCTCCGCAGGCCGACAGCGTGGTGTTTGATGGAGGCTTCTTCAGGGTGGAGAGTCCAGCCAAACCAGCAGGTAAGAGGACCTGATGGTTGATGATTGACTTTATAGTCATGAAAAACATATGGAAAATGAGGGGGAAAATGGTCACGTACCCTGGAAATGATTCAGTTATCCTGTAAAATTGGCAGTGAAAACTTCCCTAGTACATGTTGATTTGAACTGCTGCCATCTATTATTTCCACTATTATTAGCGAAAACAACTGTTTCACTAATGACTGTTTTCCTTTCTCTTAGACATGTAAAAGATTTAGATTTTACCAAATAGGTTTTGACAGCTCAGGCATCTTCTTCCGTTGATACATCTCGATTAAAAAGTCAAGTAAAATCAAAAGGTAATTTTTAATTGTATAACCCAAAATAAAAAATCACAGATTTACCTCAATATAAGAAAAGCAACACAATATCCCCTGTCCTCAGACTCACATCGTACAAGGAAAAGTTCCCTAAAAAAAAAAACAAATACATTGGAACAGGATAATTGTATTAAAACAAACTAAATCTTTTACATGTCTGTGAAAAAAGGAAAATGGTTATTAGTAATATTACAAAGGAAGACATAAATAACCTCATAGAAGTATAAACTAATGTGATTTACAAGACTTAATTAGCATTCAAGTCAATTTGACTTTATTCAAGAGTCATTATCTGGGAATATTTTGGACCTGTGTCTTATCTAAATAGAATAAAGTACCGAGTGAGAGTGCATGTTAATAAATAAAAAATATTGCATATCAGGCCACAGCGAGTGATTCTCCTCACTTTTTTTTTTTTTTTTTTTTTTTTTTTTTTTTGGAGGGACTTTTTGGTAAGGCGGGGGGTCATTTGTTGAAGAGGCAACTGCCTAGACAAGATAACTTCTCTGTAATGGCTGAAAATGTCCTGGAACACAGTTCCAGGTTAGGAGGATCCAGCGTGACAGTAGTTGTTTTCTTCACATCTGCAGGTTCAGTGAGGAAATCCAATCGTCTGGTTGCTGCCATGCTGCCTCAGCTCTCTCCCCGCTGCAGCCTCCTTTCCCCTAGAAGACTCACAGGACGATTGCTCACACCGCCGCTGACCCCTGCCTCTAATCCCACCCCTAATCATGCCTCTCAACCCGTTGTCTGCGTCACCTTTGACCAGACACCAGGGCGAGCAGCGATGTCTCAGCCTTCTCAGAGCAGAGAGGACACTGCAGACATCACCTTTGTTGAGAAAACGTCTTCAGATGGCCTCCGGTCTGATGCTGCCTCCGTTTCTGACCTGGACACGCTCACACCCGCATATATGGCTCCTTCCATTTGTGTCGTCCAGGAGCAGGACGAACAGGCTGAGCCTGTCCCTTTGTCTCAGAGACTTTCTGTGTCTCCTCCTCCTGGTGACTCCTCAGCCCTGAGCTGCTCCCTCTCCCCCCAGCAGCCTCCCTCCTCCACCCTGTTCTCCTCTCCAGGTGCTCAGGACTCCATGTGTAACACACCAGACGGATCAGTGTCCCAGGTAAACTGTCTTCTTGGCTGCTTGATGGGAACAAATAATTGTCGCCATTATTTTAGTCAGGATTAAATTCATGATTAGTCAAAACAATTTATTTTTTAGTTACACGACACGTTTATTCAGCATGGGTGACTTGATTTGTTGAGATTTGTTGTGCTGGTGAGAGTGGTGGATTTTACCTTCTATAGCAAATCTTGTACGTTATGTAGTTTCTGCTCCTCATCGAATTCTTGGAACCCGTAGTGTTCCCAGATTAAAGCAAATTCTTCCATGCATTACAAAATCATTTTTTTAATCTATTTATACAGTATTCAAATTAACTTGAATTAAAAGTTAATTTGAAAACCTTCACAACTGCATTTAGACTCCTACAGCAGTCTCTGGTTTGTCTTTACCACCACTGTCTCCCTCCGACATTCCACTTACACAAAAGTCAAATAAATAGCGTAAGCTCAATTATGAGTTTGGAAGATTGTTTTAAACACAAATCAAGATCCTAAAATTAGCCTCACTAGTTTCTGGTTTCTGTAATGAAGCCTCAAAGGATTCCGTTTAAATTTTAAATCATCCTTTTTCTCATGTGTTTCCAGGAGAATCCAGTGTTCGACTTTGAACGTTACTTCCAGCCGTTACAGAGACACAGTCCGTCGCCAATGGCGACGGATGTGGAAATGGACACAAATGAGGATCAGTCAATTCAGGAAGAAGCAGGTAGACTGATAACTGCTGTATGCTACTAAACAACAAACACACTGAAAGTATCAGGTTGTGTTTCTTGGTATATGATAAATAAATTAGGATATCAGATATAGATAATTTAGCCACAGGGTTGTACAAAAACAGAGCTGAAACATGTCTTTTAAAGGTGTTTAGTATTGAATATACATTTTTAAATGTTTAACATGCAATATATGTATGTTGTCCAGATCAGATCTGGTCTAGATAACCACTCTGTTAGTCTAAATGACATTTTTTCTGATTAGTTAAAGAGAGACAAAGACAACAGGAAACCTGCATCCTGTTCTTAGCCAGTCAATGACTGGAGTTGAGAATTTATTAAGCCTATTAAGTTGATTTTATTCAGATTTGTTTGATGTATATCTGTTGACAACAAGTCAACAGATAAATAATCAGGGGGAAGAGGCTGTCAGTTATTAGATTTCCTCAGTTGCAGGTAAACTGAGACAAGGACAGAAGTCCCACTTGATATACATCTAAATTTGAGCATAACTCCATTGAAATCTATAAATCTTTCAGGATTTTCAATAAAATCGTACAAAATTTGCCTCAAATATCAGACCTGGCCAAAAACCTTTACAGAAAATGTTTTTCTTGCTTATACAGTTCTGTTCAAAAATAATAGCAATGTGAGTAAAGCCAAAATCCTTATAATAATTTTTATTTCGCTGCATCGAGAACACTACATATATCCTAAAACAAAAGGTGAAAAATTCAAATATTTACTCTAACCGTAAGCTCCAGCCAATGGTGTTTTATTTGTTTGGCTTGTTTTGTTTATCTATTAATGAGTTTTTGTCAAGGTTCAAATAACACACTGCTATTATTTTGAACTGTATGTGAATAACCACACACAGCATGTTGTGCTGCATGTTTTATTGTGAACTGGTGTTAATTCTGCCTCTCACTGCCACCATAGCACCAGCAGCAGCATCAGCATCGTCACTGTTCACTCCTCACTCACCACAGGTTCAAGTTTTTACCTTCTCTTTTATATATTGACTTTAAAATCCTTTTTGCAGTCTTCTAATTGCTGAATATTCTTATTGTTTTCCCTTTTAGGCCCAGGCAGCAGAATCTGACGTATTCCTCTTCACCCCAAACCTGAGTGACCGGATACGTCAGTCTGTGTGTCCCACTGACCTTATGGTCTTCACCCCGCCCTCCTAACCTGTGGCCAACTTTTTTCTATTAATGTGTATTTGTCATTACATTTTCCTACTTTTCTTAGTCCCTTTTAGAAAAAAAAGATATATCTTGGTGATTATTACATGCGTTCTTAACAGTTTTGAATAAAGTTCTAGTTTCAATCCGGAAATGAGTCTTACATCCATGATTTTTGACTGCCCAGTGTTCTGCTATTTGGAACGTGTGCGTTTCATTTACAGAATGATTGGAAATTTCAAGATTTCCCCTCCATTCATTCATCTTTATTCTTCACCTTTCTGAAACTCCTTTAACCTGTAAAAATGAACATCACGGTAACATTGAGCAGCTTTAATGAAATCAGTAAGAGCTACTTTGATAGAAGAACAGCAAAGAAATTTCACGTTATGCTTTCCTCGGGAAAATTCTCATTTGAGGGAACAAAACTACCTAAAGAGATGCGATCCATCATTTTGAATAACCTACATTAAATTTATTCTCCTAAAATACAATATAAATATATTAAATGGACTGTGTGGATGTTCTGGCTCTATGTTGGGCCTTAACCGAAACCCTCTGGTCCTCCTGAAGTTTCTCTTCCTTCATGTTTTTGCTCACTAACTGATGATGGTCAAAGGCAGGGAAGAAGTGGTGGATGAAGAACTGATGGAAAAGCTCCAGCTGATGGTGTTTGGTTTGTTCTTCACTTATGAGCTCTGAGAGAAATAAAATGAATGTTAGAACACTGATTCTTTGGTACATTGCATTATGATTGAGATGGTTAATATGTATTTAGAATTTGGTCCTTGTTCCTGTTTTTATTTTACTTTCTTTATGGGTTAATGTAAATATTACTTGCTGAAAGTAAGTAATTACTTTAATGTAGATGTATACTGTAAGAGTCTATTCATTATCCATGACTACAACTCACATTACTATATATCCAATGAAATGATTTTTATGCGTACTTTTATTTTATGGAATATAATGTATATTTTAGAAACAACCTGGTGTAAAAAATCAACAAAACAAACCTGCATATTGTGATTGTGTTTGTTGAATCTCCACATCCTGAGCAGTGGAGAACTCTGGTGTAAGGGATCTCTCTGCCTATGATGATATGTACAGTGATATGTTATTTAAAAAATAAGAGTTCCTTGCATGGTTCAGAGCTTTTTACAGCTATTATGTCCTTTATTTTGAAGGACATAATTTATGAGGTCACATGACCAGTCCCTTTTGCTCAAAGACATTTGACATGTGAGCATCATTAGCTCACAATCAAAGGTTGACTTGGGCAATTTATCTATTAAAATACTATAAAATAAAATATTAAACTATTGCATTTCTGTAAACAATAATTAACTACAGTAGGTGATTAACAAGAATAAGTTGACTCCTAATAGAGGCTTCGGAACAGATCTGCCATCAGCATCAAGCTGCTCACCTCCTCGTCGTTGGTGGAACTCCTTTTGGTTGGGGATAGACTCTCCTGCAGCCCTCCAGAGACCCACCCACCACACTTCACTTCAGCACAGCCCAGAAGAGCCTCAAAAAACTCCAGGAATGTGATCTGCAGCATGAAGAACAGAGGGAGTCAGTGACCGTACGCTGATGTGGTGACCGGGATCAAATGCAGGAATCATTGAGAGGTTTGACCTCTTGCAGCAGGTAGGAGGACAAGTCGCAGGGGTCACGGCTCTCCGCTGCCATGACCTCTAGTAACCTTGCTGAAGTCAGCTTGTCATCTAAAAGATGAAAATCCTGTACAAATAATGAAAACAGCATTTTAATGACTGGCTGCTATAGTTTCTGCTGCACAAAGCTGCCTATAAACAAAAAAATATTTATCAGGCACAAATTTCTTACCAATACTAATATTATTAATTATATATTAATAATTTGTATATGTCATCACACCACAGGTTGTTGTACCTGTAAAGCACTATATGCTACATCCAAAAGTATGAAAAGGGCTTTAGAGATATTTTGTTAGTAACATACACTCACCGGCCACTTTATTAGGTACACCTGTCCAAATGCTCGTTAACACTTAATTTGTAATCAGCCAATCACATGGCGGCAACTCAGCGCATTTAGGTATATAGACATGACAATCTCCTACAGTTAAACCAAGCATCAGTATGAGGAAGAAAGGTGATTTGAGTGACTTTGAACGTGGCATGGCTGTTGCTGCCAGAAGGGCTGGTCTGAGTATTTCAGAAACTGCTCATCTACTGGGATTTTCACACACAACCATCTCTAGGGTTTACAGAGAATGGTCAGAAAAAGAAAAAATATCCAGTGAGCGGCAGTTCTCTGGGCGGAAATGCCTTGTTGATGCCAGAGGTCAGAGGAGAAAAACGTTGCCTGGTCCGATAAGTCTAGATTTGTGCTGCAACATTCGGATGGTAGGGTCAGAATTTGGCGTCAACAACATGAAAGCATAGATGCATCCTGCCTTGTATCAACGGTTCAGGCTGGTGGTGGTGGTGTAATGGTGTGGGGAATATTTTCTTGGCACTCTTTGGGCCCCTTGGTACCAATTGAGCATCGATGCAACGCCACAGCTCAGTTCAAATGTACTGTACTCAAATGGCCTCCACAGTCACCAGATCTCAATCCAATAGAGCATCTTTGGGAAGTGGTGGAACGGTAGATTCGCATCATGGATGTGCAGCCAACAAATCTGAGCCAACTGTGTGATGCCATCATGTCAATATGGACCAAACTCTCTGAGGAATGCTTCCAGCACCTTGTTGAATCTATGCCATGAAGAATTGAGGCAGTTCTGAGGGCAAAAGGGGGTCCAACCCGTTACTAGCATGGTGTACCTAATGAAGTGGCCAGTGAGTGTAAGTCATAAGTTATTATGATTATTGTATTATTATTATGACCTTGAACATCCAGAACAGCTGCTGCCAGGTCATGGTGTGCTCTTCAGTGGGAGCTCCATTGATGGTGTATTGAGCCTCATAGATTTCCCAGCATTTCCTCAGGTATTTAGCAGACACGGTTTCACTGCAATCAGGCTGTTTAAACAGGAAACCTGCAGCAACACGGCCAGGGGTAATGTCAAGGCTCATTTAAGACAAACCATACAAAAACACTAAATGAGAGAAGGCTGCAAAATCTTAACTTGCCCATTTTTGAAAACCAATGTTCAAGGTGAACTGTGGTGGGCCAACGGCAAAGTCATGATGCACAGTGACAATCATTTTTTTCTAGGAAAGGCAGCTAGAAGGCATTGTATCAAAATTGATGGTTCACCACTGGGTGTTTACAAAAACTGCAATCCTAACATTTGTTGTTTTTGGTACAATATTTATTAGAATTATCTTATTTTTTTGGAAGATAATTTAGCTTATTTCAATAAATAAGAAATATTTTTTTCTTGATTTTAGTCAGTTTCTATTCTTGTTTTTAGAAAATATTGGTCTTGTTTTCTTGAAAACTAGACCAAATTGGGCCCAAAAAACAAAAAAAAAAAAACAAACTGAAATAAGCTAAATTACCTATCAGTGGAATAAGATAATTCTCCTCTATATTGGACTATAGAATTAAAAACAAGATATTTCCCATGTTAAGATTTCAGTTTTTGCAGGTTCCTTATTCCCTCTTTAAAACTTCTAATGGTATAATAAATAGCATTTTCTAATAAAACCTCTAATACATATGTGTATGAATTACATGCAGCAACATTTTAGAACCTTTTACAGTCTTGGCGTTGGGCAGGATGTCATCTGTCAGCAATTTGGAAAAGCAGGAAGCCAGAAGGTATTTTTGTGACCTGTAACAAGTGGAGATATGGGAAATTTTTATAAAGCTGTTAAAATCTTTATATGAAAATGAAAAACTGTTTATCTTACATAGTTGAAGGATTTATAATTAAATCAGCTAAGTTACTCGTCATTACACTCAGCATAATTAAATAAGTCACAATATTCAATATTTTTGGAAAAGAAGAAAAACACAATTTTTAGAAATCATGGTATTTTATTTTAAAATAAAGCTGCTTCTTACTCTCTGTCATTTTTCTTGTATCTAAACAAAGTCAAATGTATGACTTAGATAGTGTTGGTTGGGATTCTAATCAGAGGTTTGATTTAGAGGCAGAAAGACAGGATGATGCAGCTGAGGGAGGAAAGGAAAGTCATGCAAATATCTCAATCTGGCTAAACTAGGCCTATCCTTCCTTACTCCATGTCCTTGTGGTAGATGTGAAAGGCGACGAGCACCAGGCAGCTGAGGAACCTTCGGAGCAGCATGAGGGTGAAGGGGGAGTGAATCTCTGCTGCTGCAGAATCCTCTGAGACACAGACAGGGAAAAAGCTTCAAGTTTCCAGTGCTACAATGAAAGCCATCCACCTGGTTCTGTTCTGTTCTGTTCTCACCTCGGAGGTGAAGGTCCAGCTGAGTCAGAGTGACGCCGTGATAATGGACGTTACAGTCTCTGAGCAGACGCCACAGCTGCAGGCGACACAGCAGCACAGGTTCTGGAGTCTCAGAGTGGCCCAGTCGGCTGTAGAAAGTATAGATGGTCCTCAGCTGGGAGCTGTGTCTCAGAACCACAAAATCTACCTGCAAGATATGAAGGAAGGAAGAGAGGTTAGGGAGGGAGGGGAGGAGGAAGGAAGGAAGGAATCCCAGAAAGAAGGAAGGAAAGAAGAAAGAAAGGAGGAAGGAAGTAATCAAAGAAAGTAGGAAGGAAGGAGGGAGGGAAGGAAGAAAGGAAGGAAGGAAGGTAGTAAGGAAGGAATCAAAAAAGAAGGAAAGAAAGGAGGAAAGAAGAAATCAAAGAAAGAAGGAAGAAAGGAAGAAAGGAAGGAGGGAAGGAAGGAAGGAAGGAAGGAGGGAAGCAAGGAAGGAAGAAGGAAAAGAAGAAAAGAAGAAAAGAAGGAAGGAGGGAAGCAAGCAGGGTAAACAGCATGTGATAAGTGTGCAGTGACCTGCTGGCATTCAACATGCTGGTTTCTCTCAGGGATTTTCTCCAGCAGACTCTGGAGGTTTAACGTCATGTCTGGTCCCAGGTTGGTCAGGTCTCTTCCTGATGCAGGAATCATGGCTGTGACAGGATACACAACCATGAAAAGATGACTCCAGGCTGTAGGATCAGTGACAGGTGGGATGGATGCAGCAGGTTTTTACCGTGCAGGGAAGGACTCAGACCGGGCGTCATCATCCGATCTTCCACAAAATCTCCTTCAAACACACGCCCATCCTTAAAGGTGAATTTCCCCTGTCACACAGATAATCGTCACTGACAAGAGCAGGTCTATTTTTCAGTTTTCCTGCTCAAATGATAGTAAATCTGGGATATCTCTACAACCACAAAGGTTAATAATTTGGGTTTGAGACAAATTTCTAAAAGGTTTAGAGGGAACTGTTTTACATGTGTGTATATCCCCAGAAATGTGTCTTTAATAGGGCACTGCAATGTTAATTTGCTGGAAGATTCACATAAGGTAAAAGGAAATAAACACATGTGAAATCTGTGATTAGAAAGAGAAGAGAAACATGAAGTTGTCATTCTCCTGTTTTGTGCAGGTATTTCCACCTGATCTAACAAATCTAACATGTGTTTTACTGCATAAAAATACTTTATTTAAAACTTCAAACAAGACCAAACTGACACAAATCAGGAAAAAATTAAATAAGCTAAATTATCTGAAAAGCAAAGTTCAATGCTTTGTAGATAAATGAACTCATATCAATGATTAATAACACAAGAGTTCATATATCAATTATTTGTCCATAAAATCCTAGAAATCCTACTGAGGATCATTCCAGAACATGTAGAATATATTCTGTAAAATGTTTAAAAAGGAGATTATAAAGAAGCCAATTAAATAATCACACAAACTGCTCAAATCTAAATTGAATATCTAAATAGTGGTTATTTTCAGCCCTACTACTGATAATATATTAAACTATTTTCTTATTGTATTGATGTTGTGGATATTGGTGATATATATTTATGCTGTAACAGTAACATTGTGTTTTACTACAGATAAAAATACTTTGCTCAACCTGTATCATAAGCTTTAGGATTTAAACAGGTTTAGAATGTCTTTTAATTACATGTGTAGGTTTTTTGAAATATAGAAAGAAACTTTAACTACTTAACGTGTTTTATTGAGTTTCAGCCATTTCTGATAAAAGTTGCGTATTAATTCAACCAACCTGCCCATGTTTTTTATTATACTTCCATTCTCCTTCATAGATGGCTCCACTAGTGTAGTAAAAGCTTCCTTTGCCATGTCTCTGACCCCCAACAAATTCCCCTGTGTAGCAGTTGCTCTCACAGTACTGGAATCCATTGGTTCTCTTCAGGATCCAGACCTGGGTGCCTCGACCATGCTGCCACAGGAGAGATGAATAAATCTAGTCTGGAGTCTATGGAGGGTAAAAGGGCTTTTTTTGTCTTCGATATAATGAACAAACTGTGACACTTTTATTGCACAAGCCCTGATGTATAAGTATATACAGATGATGACGATAATGATGCAGATAAAATAGATGTAGATGATATAGATGTGCAGGTACTGGTACCTGGACTCCATCCTGCCACTGGCCAACATACTGCTGTCTCTGTTTCAGCCACTTCATCGTGCCTTCTCCATTCCTCAAGTTGTTCTTCCACTCCCCAGAGTATGTGTTACCAGAGGGGTAGCTGGTAGTGTTAAGAGAGGAAACATCTGCTGCTATATATATATATATATATATATATATATATATATATATATATATATATATATATATATAGTTCATTGCCAGACATACATACATACCATCTCTCTCCCCATCCCTCTCTGTTGTTCTTTACCCAGTCTCCTTTGTACCAACTCGTCTTTTCTTGGTTATAAAACGCTGCACCCTAACAAAGGAAAGATGACCAACATAAAGAAAAAAAGATAACTCTTCTTCGAAATATAGGACCATACCACACAGGTGGATCATACCTTTCCGTGCCTCTTGCTCTGATGCCACTGCCCTGTGTATGACACACCTGTTTTGGTACAAGTGAAGGTTCCAGAGCCGTGTCGTACACCATGGTTCACGTCTCCTTTGTAAGAGCTGCCGTCCGACCAGGTGAAGGTTCCCTCACCATGAGGCATGTTGCGCACAAACTCTCCCTGATGGACCACACACTTTAGTTCCATTCAAGGCTTTGTAGAGAGCATATTTTCTGACCTTTGCTCAGTTTCACTTTCACCAAGATACTGATACAGTTAAATTGTTGTCTTGAGAAAATCAAGAGATAATTAGATCTCTGTTATCTTGAGATCTTAAAAGAGCAAATTAAATTTGTTATTACTGGAAAACAAAGTAAATTTGCTGTTATGACCACACAGGTCAAAGCATTTAGTTAAATGCTTAAGAAAGGTAATATCCATCCATCCATCCATTTTCTATCCTGCTTATTCCCTTTCGGGGTCGCAGGGGTCTGCTGGAGCCTATCCCAGCGCATTTTATGGCGAGAGGCAGGGATACACCCCAGATGGTCGCCAGCCAATCGTGGGGCACACACACCATTCACACACCATTCACACACACACTCACACCTATGGGCAATTTAGATTTGCCAATTAACCTGAGCATGTTTTGTATTGTGGGAGGAAGCCGGAGTACCCGGTGAAAACCCACGCAGACACGGGGAGAACATGCAAACTCCACACAGAAAGGTCCCAGACCCAGGCCCCAAGGCGGTCTTGAACCTGCGACCTTCTTGCTGTGAGGCAACAGTGCTACCCACTGCTCCACCGTGTCGCGAAAGGTAATATATATATATAAATTATTTTTACTACAATTCTATGTATTGTCCTTTTTAACATACTCTACCTCATATTTCATCTTGCCTGCCCAAGTGAAGACACCAAATCCCTCCATAAGTCCTGTGGAAAACGATCCCTTTAGAAAAACAAATCATTGGCAATTAATTTCTGCTTTAATGACAATTGTATTTGTTTGAGGCACATTTAGGAGCAAAAAGCATTGTAACTGAAAATTTGTTTCTGGTGCCTTTTTAAAAATGTTTTCAGTAATAATTTTTAAGCCATCTCAACATGTATTTAAATATACAGTATATGTAATGACTAATATTTTGAAATCAGTTTCATATTGAACAACAAATTATGTATTATTATCATTATTATTATTATTATTATTGTTATTATGTATTAAACAATTACTGTATGTTGAAAAATGTAAGTATACATTAACAATGATATAATAATAAAATAACACAAAATGATTAAGAAGTGAAACTCCCATAATCAAAAACAAATAAATAAATCACCAAATTAATAAAGAATAAAGAAATGTACAAATCAAAGGCTGAATAAATATATAAAAATGAACATGAAGTCTAAATAAATACAAAACTCTATAAATATGAAAATAAATTAAATAAGAAAATCATTTTCAACCTTTAACCTTAAACTTTTATTCCTACCTATATTTCTTTATAATTTATTTATCCTATTTATACAGTTATTATTGAAGTTTCATTCCTTCATATACTTTATTATGTGTTTTACCTTGTAAATGTGTCCTCCTTCAAAACAGGCGATGCCTTCTCCATCGAACTGCCCGCCACATCTTTCTCCTTCATATCTGTCATTGAGTTAATTCAACTTCTTCTAAATTAATTACACCCATTCATTTCAATACTTTCATGACTAGTTTTAGGATTTAGTAAAGCACAAGTTAATTGCCTTTAAAATAATTGTTTAATGTAATGAGTAATGATTTACCTTTGTATAATTAAGTTAAAAAGTGCAGGCAGTTCATAAATATTTTCATCAGGATGGTCCTGAATCTTGTTGTTGTGTTCTTGTTGGTTCGCAGAATTCATCTTTAAACTGTCAAAGCAGCTCGTTGATTTCGTGTCTTCTTTATTTTTCACTGACTGCGGAATCTCCGAGTTTGCGCAAGTTTCCTCATTTTGTTGTTCGTCGTATCCATTAGATTCTTTCTTTTCTTTTCCTTGAGGCATTTTGCGCCGCTTCAAGGATCTCGCTGGATCGTTTCCAGGACGACGAAGGACGACATTAACTACGGCGAAACTACTCAGTCAAAAAGGTGTGTACGGGGCTATCAGGAGCGGCCATATTGGTAAGGTCCAACTGTTTGCTCTACATAGAAAAAGTATTCACTAAAATTTTAAGCGATTGATTTCTTAACAGTTTGGTTTGTTACATGTTATTAACAAGCTATAATACATGATGATTGAATATTTTGAAATTGTAGCTTTTCATTTAGTTGTCATAGCAAGAAAACAGTTTACAAATAGGCAGGACATGAGTTTATTATACATATTGTTTATTTCTCCCATTTATTAGGTGTTACAATATAAAAAAAATATAATGTTGTGGTGCAACATATTAATCAAATAATTAAAAGAAAAAAGCATCACAAAAGACAAATAATCAATGTGGAAAAAATGCTACATAATCAATTGTTTGAACCACAGCAATGTTCAGCAACCAAAGGATGAAATCACAGTCCCAGGTGAAGTCAGAACCTCAGTCAGCTCCTACCAGGACCTGCTCAGTCCTGTGAGATGATCTCCAGGTTGGCAAGGTGTCTCATGGTGGGTCTGCCATGAGGACAGTTCCACGGCTGCTCGATCTCCCCCATATGAACAACAAGCTTCTTCATCTCGCTGGTACTTAGAGCTGTGCCGATCATCACCTGAGGAAGACAGAAGAGAAAGCAAATGCTGTGTCAGGAAGCAGGAATGCCATGTTAAAGTCTGGAAAAAGTGGGGAAAAAATGCAGGGTAACGTGAGAAGAAATCATCCAGATGTGTCCAGAGTCCTGGTTGTGTATCATTGCATTTACAAGTTGGACTCTACATTGTATGAGTAGGACTCCTATTATGCAGGAAATGTTAAATTCAACAGGTCAATATGCCTGTCAACATGTTTTTTTGAGCATTTTAAAAGCAGAACTGAGGTTTGATGTTATCTAGACTTTTTCTCATTGTTCCAATAATCATAGACACTTAGCAGTAATACATGTTCATACATTTTCTGAACTAGAAAAATAAGAAAAAAATGTCATTAATTAGTGATTGTTGACTATCTTAATCTGATGGCTGATATTACACTGCAAAAACTGAAATCTAACAGGCGAAAATATTTTGTTTTTAGGACAATTAGTCCAATATTGAGTAGAATTATGTCATTCTACTTGCAGATTTCCTTTTCCTGATTTGGTTCGATCTGAAGGCTTATATTATGCATTAATATGCTGCGATAGGTTAGTCTGCCGGGTCCTAAAGAGATTCTCTGAGCTTCTTTTTCTTCTTCCATCTGTGATACTGATGATCCACTATTCTACTTTTAAATTTTCTGTCTTCCCGGAGTCCTGCCCCCGAAGCTGTGATGGATCCTGTGCATCCTCCACTTACACCCAAATTCATTACATTTCTGTTTTTCTGTATGTAATATCCAATTTTCCCTGTATTGTCTCCACCTACACACATCATCTACTGCAGCCTGTCCGTCCTGGAAGAGGGATCCCTCCTCTGTTACTCTTCCTGAGGGTTTTTTCTTTTTTTTTTCCTCGTTAAAGGTTTTTTTTTATCTTTAGAGTTTTATCTTAACCTTGTATGATGTGAGGGTCTAATGACAGGGGATGTTGTGTTGCTTTTGTACAAACTGTAAAGCCCGTTGGGGCAAATCTATGATTTGTGATGTTGAGCTATACAAATAAATTCATATTGAATTGAATTAATAGTGATTATTGATATTCTATAGCTGATATGATCCATTAATACTGATTATTAATAGTTTATAGCAGATACTATACATTAGTAGTGATTATTGATAGTCCATAGCTGATATTATACAATGAGAGTGATTATTAATAGTCTATAGCTTCTTGATTTTACTCTCAAATGTCACCAGATTGCTGCATTTAAATTGACTATTTTCTAATGTTTCTAACCCTAACCCCTGACTCTCTTCTTGCATCTTTTTTTTTTTTTACAAAATTGATTTCTAAAATGACATCAGCACAATTTCAAAATTATTTTCTAGTAAGTTCAATACAATATGACTAAGAACTATTTATATATTTAACAAAAGAGCTAAAAGGGAAATCTGTAACATACTTTATAAACTGATCTACATTAATAAATATACATTAACTCATTGTTTAAACTTAGAAAAACACTAGTCCAGCCCTATACCTCCCATGAAAACAACATTAATGACTGCTAACTTCCATCTGAAGCCAAAACCTGCTTTGTGTGAATATCTGAACCCAAGTGTTGTTGACTGGATGTAACTCACAGATTTGCGACAGGCTCTGGAGGCGAACATCTGCCTGACGCGGGACGGACGACACATGACGCCAGGGCTGTCGCTCAGCATGAAGATCAGCTCCTCAATGTCTGAGGGACCGAAGGTCCAGTTCTTACTTGTGGGCAGAGACACCAGCTTCACCCTGTCCATCGCTGGAGCTGCAGTCACCAGGAAAACAAGATGGGTGAGTATTCAAAGTGTGTTGAACTTAAAATGAAAATCAACTGTTTAGTTTGTTTTGTTCAAATAATTACAGAAGATAAAAATGAGAAAGAAAAAGGGAGACTAACAGGAAAAGATACACTGAGATCTCTTTGTCTGTGTTTGAACATACGTTTATGTATGTGTTATAGACACCCATATTTTAAAATTACCTCTCAAATAAAAAAGAAAGAAAGAAAGAAAGAAAAGAAACAAAATCCATTTTAATGTTCATACCGTCCTCGTCAATCAGGAACTCAAAGCCGTTCTTTCTGAAAATCTCTAAGTTCTCTATTAATATGTTTTCACTGATCGCAGTGAGGTGGAGTTTTTGAGGGCTGTACAAACACACAATAAACACTATTAATGCATAGTATTATTTATAGACTATCAATAGTCACTATTAATGCATAATATGTTTACTATAGTCAGCTGTACCAGACGATGCCTCTAAACCAAACTTTCAGATTTAGATTCTTACAGGATGAGTCTTTGTCCTTGGAGAACTGTGTGTTGCTGCAGCATCTCAAAGTTGTATTTCTCATCTGTGGCATGCTGATCAATCATGAAAATGTCAGAGTCCAATTTGGTGATTATGAAGCCCAAGTTAAACTGGCCGATGATATCCATCTCTTTAAACATGTCTTTGCTATCGGGATAAAAGAAACACAAAAAGTTAGGAGTTAAAAGTGTGTCCGTGCCAAGTTTCATCAAATCTAAATTTGGTTTTGTTGGAAATATTTTTTATTTCCATTATTATATTTCCCTATTCAATCATTATTACATTTATTCTTGTGATCATTTATTCTTTATGAATCTATGTAATCATCAATTATCAATCAATGCTTTGTGAATCCCATGTTCTGCTGAATGTTTTCAAAGACACTCAGTATATTGCATGATTGATGCAGAGCATCTTTCAGGCTGTTCTTAAAACAACCTCCAAAAACAACGATAAGATGGCTAAGGGTGGAGATCTGAGGAATGCATCAGGACTCCCGCATCCTAGTTGCCATGGAGACGGAGTTCAGCTTGGATTGAGATATGCTGCTGTAATAAATTCTGTGTGTTAGGAGTAATTATCAGGCATGGACTGCTACACTATTGCCTGCCTCCTTGTAAATAATTCTGATTTCTATGCGATTACTCCTGTTTGTTCTAAGAAACACCTGACAGGTTCATTCTGAGAATTTGAGCTTTTAACAAATAAATGAGGTAGATATGATTTGGAAAATCAGTAAAGTAAATTGCCCCAAAAAAAAGTAGCATCCCACCTGATCTCCTTCTTGAGCTCTTCCTCTGCACTTTGGTTGTCTCCTGGGTTGATCTTGGCCCTGAAGCGTCTGTAGCCCAGCTCATCATGGGCCTTCTGTTTCTGCCAGTCCTGCAGCCTCCTCACCTTTGATGCCAGCTCTGGTAAAGAAAAGCGAAGAGGGACCGTCCTCCTCTGTAGAGAGACGGGAGCGTCCACCATGGAGCAGGAGGAGGATCCCTCTGAACAAGTGCTGGGTTTGTGCTCTGAGGGCAAATACAGATCGTCTTTTCTGGCTTTCTTTGCATCTGGACTCGCAGCATAGTCCTCAGTGGAGGAGAAGTGCTCAGGATCTTCAGGACATGTATGAATTTTATCATCTGTCTCCCCAGGCTCAGAAAAGAGATTGTCTGGTACTGTAGTGATGTCACAACTGTCAGATTCTACATCGCTGCACTGCTCCCTGCTGTACCTGAACCCATCCAGAACAGACTTCCCTACTTTAGAACATGCAGCCAGATCTCCTGTGGGCCTCAAAGGAGATCGGACACGTGGGTTGCAGGTTGGAGGTTTCCCAGAACCCTTAAAAAAGGACTGCAGCGCTTTCTGGACGGGGCCACCATTTGCGGATTTTGACGTGTTGGACCTGATGGTAGAAGTTGAGCTGCGCTGACTGGAAAAAGCAGCTTTCAGAGTGGCCAGGTTCAGGGACACCTTTGGGCTGTGAATCACTGGCTCAGTGTCCTCTCTGAGTTCTGGCTTGTTCTCATCAGATGGGACAACGTGGTGCCGTTCAGATGCAGACCTGGAATCTATAGACACAGCAGAAAGTCAGCATTAAAAAAAAAATCACTGCACAATCCCAAATACTGAAATTTCTAGTGTTGGGCCTGAACGCACCAAATGAACAATCGTTTATGAACTTGTTTATATTCTGGCCAAACGTGGACTGCAATTTTCTCTTGACGAGCTTTAGTGTGAAGGCATTCATTCTGGCTGTGAATGATGCTCTCTCATAGTAAAACTAAAGAGATTTAAGATTAGATAAGATAAGACTTTATTGATCCCACAACGGGGAAATTTGTCTGTTACTGCAGCGTACCGAATAAAGAAAAGAAAAGAAAAGCTAAAGAAAATAAAAACTATAAAAAATAAAAATACACAACACTATGTACAAATTCGTAGAATTTGTTGATCCGCATACACAGTATGCATTATGGACATAGAATGGAGAAAAAATACTAATAAATAGTAAGAAAAAAGTAGCATATATACATACATACATGCACGTATACATACCCACATACATACACACACATATATGTATATATATATATATACAGTGGGGAACATAAGTATTTAGGTGCATGTCCACTGTGAGAGAGATAAACTAAAAAGAAAAATCCAGAAATCACAATGCATGATTTTTTAATGATTTATTTGTGTGATAAAGCGGCAAATAAGTATTTCAACACCTGTGTGTCATCTAGAATTCTGACCCTGAAGGACCTGTTGGTCCGCCCATTAGAAGTCCACCTGCACTCCATGTATCATCCTTAATCAGATGCACCTGTTTGAAGTCGTTAGCTGCATAAAGACACCTGTCCACCCCATACAATCAGCAAGACTTCAACTTGTAACATGGCGAAGACCAAAGAGCTGTCCAACGACACAAGAGAGAAAATTGTACACCTCCACAAGGCTGGAAAGGGCTACGGAGCAATTGCCAAGCAGCTTGGTGAAAAAAGGTCCACTGTTGGAGCAATCATTAGAAAATGGAAGAAGCTAAACATGACGGTCAATCTCAATCGGAGTGGAGCCCATGCAAGATATCACCTCGTGGGGTCTCAATGATTCTAAGAAAGGTGAGGAATCAGCCCGGAACTACACGACAGGAGTTGGTCAATGACCTGAAAAGAACTGGGACCAACGTTTCCAAGGTTACTGTAGGTAATACACTAAGACGTCATGATTTGAAATCATGCATGGCACGAAAGGTTCCCCTGCTTAAATCAGCACATGTCAAGGCCCGTCTTAAGTTTGCATATGACCATTTGGATGATACAGAGGAGTCATGGGAGAAAGTGTTGTGGTCAGATGAGACCAAAATAGAACTTTTTGGTCATAATTCCACTAAGCGTGTTTGGAGGAAGAAGAATGAAGAGTACAATCCGAAGAACACCATCCCTACTGTGAAGCATGGGGGTGGTAGCATCATGCTTTGGGGGTGTTTTTCTGCACATGGGACAGGACGAGTGCACTGCATTAAAGAGAGGATGACTGGGGCCGTGTATTGTGAGATTTTGGGGAACAACCTCCTTCCCTCAGTCAGAGCATTGAAGATGGGTCGTGGCTGGGTCTTCCAACACGACAACGACCCAAAGCACACAGCCAGGAAAACCAAGGACTGGCTCCGTAAGAAGCATATCAAGGTTCTAGCATGGCCCAGTCAGTCTCCAGACCTGAACCTATCGAAAATCTTTGGAGGGAGCTCAAACTCCGTGTTTCTCAGCGACAGCCCAGAAACCTGACTGATCTAGAGAAGATCTGTGTGGAGGATTGGGCCAGGATCCCTCCTGCAGTATGTGCAAACCTGGTGAAAAACTACAGAAAACGTTTGACCTCTGTAATAGCAAACAAAGGCTACTGTACCAAATATTAACATTCATTTTCTCAGGTGTTCAAATACTTATTTGCCGCTATATCACACAAATAAATCATTAAAAAATCATGCATTGTGATTTCTGGATTTTTCTTTTTAGTTTATCTCTCTCACAGTGGACATGCACCTACGATGACAATTTCAGACCCCTCCATGATTTCTAAGTGGGAGAAATAGCAAAATAGCTAATTTTCTTCACTGTATATATATATGGACATACATATCTACGCGCATACACACATGCACACATACATAGCCAATGCATACTTAAGGTGCAAGGTGTGTGTGTAGAGAAAAGTGACCAGTGGGGGAAAAAGTGACTACAGTGAGTTATAAAGTCTTATTGCTGTCGGGATGAATGATACTTCCAGGTAAAAACTCAGAATAAACAGACCTAATTATGTAGCTGAAAACTGGCTGATCTGGCAGCAGCTGTCATACCTGTCACACTAACAATATGTCATAAAACACAAAGCAACAGCCAGGAGCATGGAGGAAGGCAGCACCACAGCTATGACCATTAACACAATTCGATGGAAAAGTCAGTACTGATCCAGACTGAACCTTACAGTCCTGTTTTATTCTAGGATAAAGCTCATTTAAGAAGCAAGTTTTCCCCATGTTTTGAGAACACACTGTAGGGTGAAAGCTGCAGCTGCTACAAGTGTGGACTGAGTGGAAAGATACAAAGTGTTAGGGAATTTAGAGGCCTGTCACCTCAATACTGAACTCTGGTTACCCTGGATAACAAATAAAAAGTGGATACAAAGATGAATCAATTTTAATGTTAAAACTGATAAATAAAAATAAATAAAATTAATGGCTGCTTGTGTATCTTTATGGGCTGTGAAATATGAACTATGAACTGAACTGGTTAATTTTAAAATTTGTGAACTTAGCTTTGAACTAGTTTATGTAGAAAGTGAATATCCTAACATTAAAAATATATACAGGCTTAAATATAATGATGTTCTTACTGCTGCTGGGTACAGGTGTGTCGTTCAGGCTGATTTTATTGACTCCAGCCTCAAACATGCTGGTGAGAGATGTCTTCAGTATGGCCAACAAAAGCTTCTCCTCTTGAAGGAAAATTTGCCGCTTGTCTGGAGTCACGTTCACATCCACACACTCTAAAACATCACGAAAACACTCATGTAGCATACAACAGGTTGATTCAGACTCTATTGGTTAATTGTAATTATTCCTACCTGAGGCAACAGCTATGTTCAAGGCAACAAATGGGTACTGATGTCTGTTATACATATGGTACACTTCATTCACAAGTTTGGTCACCTGAAAGGTGGAAAACATATATTTGTTTCATGATTAAAATGAGACAAAATCAACATCCTTAACCACTGACTGTGACCAAATTAACTTTTTTGTCAACTAAAAAAGTTGAGACAGATCTACTTTATTAAATAAAAACTTAATAAAGGTTCTCTTTTTTTTGTCAGTCATTTAAATAATAATCCAAAAAGTACCTTCACTGGATGTGTGTTACTTGTATTATTTCTCCTCAAGCTGCTGCTGCCAGGGGTGTGTTTGTGCATGTGTGTGTGTGTGTGTGTGTGTAACATCCACCACTGCTGTCAGGAATAAATGAAGCAACATTGGTTCCTTAATCACCAGAAGCTGCTCGTCTCCTACTGTTTTAACTTTTACACACTTCAATAAACTTTTAGTATGTATGGAACATTCAGCTCAGTCTGGTAACTCCAGGGGTGTCACTTTAAAACATTTCTCTGTGTCACAAAGTAAAAAAAAAGGTGGAAAATATGAACCCAGTTAATCAACAACCCATGAATTACCTTCAGGGGATCACATGGCCGGTTGTTTATGAAGAAGAATTGTCTGTCTGTGGCACTTCTCCCGACACCGTGGTCTCCACGCGACACAAAACCTGTAATGCTGCCAAAGGAAAAAGAACGGGGCTTTGGTGAGGGAAAAAAAGGAACTTGTCATCAGGGAATATGCAGGAATTCCTTGTGTCACTCACGAAAAAAGCTGCGGGGGTAGTTCTGCATCATTGAGTCCGTATTCTTCTATAATATTTTCTGTAGGGGAAACTTGCTGAAAAGGCAGAAGACTCTGTAGCTGCAGAACAAGCAACAGGCACAGCAGCAACATTATTTCATTCAGTTTGAAGCAACATTTTGAAGAATTACGTCTTGGCTGCAAAGTTTGCAAAAAGGAGCTTTTAATTTTGAAGTACATACAATTTACAAGGTCACATGATCAGACCCTTTTGCTCATGTGAGAATCACTGTCTCACAACCAATGGTTGTCTTTTGTTCAAAATTTCATCATGTGTAAGAAATATTTCAAGAGTAGCTTCAAGATACAGAAATCCATGTTCCAACCTGTTTGGGTCCATATAAAGCTCCTATGTTGTCTCTCATGCTCTGGCTGCCGCTGGTGCTGAGGACCGTGCTGCGCTTTCCTTGCCCACTATGGTTGGAGCAGGTAATGCGAACCCCTGTGGAGATGATGCAGTAGGACTGCAGGACATGCACCATTTTGGCAAATTCCTGAAAGAAGCCAAACAATGCAGTAGCTGTTATTAGCGATGGATGGTGTGGGGGTATGTTAGACAGCTACTGAAGTCACAATATGAAGATACAGAGTGATGAAGGACACTACACACATAAATTTAAGAATGAAGTGAGACATTGGTGACTATTTCAAATAGTCATATTAGGTTCATGTGTTGGCAGGATGCTGGGACATTCTAGAATTTACATTGCCATAGTTTTGCCACCGCATTGCAATAAAAAGGCACTTTGACCGGTGTTCACTCAATATTCACTATTATCAATAACTGAAGTAACCAATGTACTGCCTAGAACCGGGGAATCAAACTCAGTTTAGTTTAAGGCTTTTTTGGCTTTAAAATAGACTAGTGCAATGTACATAGAAAGTCTGTATTCCTATAGAAAAATATATAGATGGATGAAGGTGAATTTCCACACACTGCTCTGCTGACCACAGTATGGTATAGAAAATGGTGAATTGATAATAAATATTTGTGTGTTTTTACATTGTTTTAATATTCACAATAATTCATATATCCATTCATCCATCCATTCGTCAGGATTTTAAGTTAACCTGTCTTGGAGTTTTAGCATAGTTTATAGAAAGAAGAATAGATGGCAGCAGCAAAGTTTTCTAAGGAAGTTTGTACTTTTGTCATTGGCCATGGCCACAGTAGCCTGTGTTAGTGAAGAATAAAGTAGCAGCTAAACCAGGAAACTTACTTTTACTCTGTTGGAGCACGATTAGAGCAGGAAGACAACAGATCTTTAAACAGCAATTAAATGGTGGGATGTAATCGTCATGGAAATACAGAGCTGTAACACTGGAACAAAGGAGCTGCTGCAGGATAGTGGTGGGATACATAAGTGGATGGGTTTTTACTTTTATTTTGTGGCATAGATGTAAAGAAATGGTTCAGCTCGGACTCAAACACAGGCCTGCTGCTCATGAGGAAAGAACACTACCCCCTACACCTCATCAACACACCTATAAGATTTTTAAGGTTTAATGATAATGATGTAATAATGATGTTTTGACTATCCATCTAAAAAATTTCACCAAAAAGGATATCATTTATCCATTCACTACCCACAGTAGTGCCATGTACGAACTATATTTCTGAGCTAAACCATGCAGAAAAAGCGGAATGCTCCATGAATAGCTGACCTTTTTTATGTTGCGCTGAAACTCCTTGTGTCGGACAGGCAGCGTGTAGAAGAGCTGTTGCAGTGACACTGTGGTGCCGTGCTGCCGGGGGTGCGGTGATTGCTGAACCAGGTGACCTTTGTGGTCAAACACCAGCCTGGTCCCCACCTGATTGGACTCATGGCACGTCACCAAACTCAGGTCACTGCACCAGAGGGAATTCATTTGGCTGCTGAGGTGATACAATCTTTCAGATCTGAAGGTGGAGAAAGTGTGTGGCTGTATAAATGTTTTACCTCAGAGCGCATAAAGAGCTGAGGGCTTCACCTCTGAAGCCGAATGTTTCCACATGGACGAGATCCGAAAAATCCCGCAGCTTTGACGTGTGATGCTTCAACGCTGTGAATCAGAGGAGGATTCACTCAATCAGAAGTTGAGAAGATCATGATTAACAAAGAAAAAAAAAAGACAAGGCTGACACTCACTCAGTCCTTCAAAGTTGGCCTCTTCGACTCCTTTGCCATTGTCTGACACTTCCACGAGTTCTGCTCCGTACTCCTTCAGCTTTACATCTGGAATATGCAATTATGGCATACTGAACATTCATTTTTACTTTAATGAATTAAAATAAAAGAAACAAACATTGTTATGTTTATTCTCTATGGGAAAACACTTCAGTTGTATGTGTGCTCACCGATGTTGGTGGCTCCTGCATCCACGCTGTTCTCCACTAGCTCTTTGACAGCAGTGGCCAAAGTCAGCACCACCTGTCCTGAGCAGATCTGGTGCACTGAGTGTTTGTCGATGGCCTTAATTGCTCCAGCAGGTTCAGAGCTGCTAAGGAGAAAACAAGATCAACACCTTCTGTTGTGTGGAAAAAGCTTTTAAAATCAGCAACGAATGAACAAATGTTATAATGTCAAAATTGTCATGTGGTGTAACGCTAAAAACTTGGTACCAACTAGTTTAACTGTGTCAGAAATCCCCCAAAATCATGATTTTTGTGAAAAAACTATGCAAACCAAAATAAACACAAACTGTAAGTTTTGAGAGACCTAATGAATGCTCCTTATATCTGGATTTTAAAAAGTTTTGGACTTTCTTGTCTTACCATGTTTTTTCACTGACTCCCAAATTACCCCAAATTTGCCAAAATAATGTTAATGGCACAAGTTAAGAAATGTATTATGTAATATATTATGTCGTCTACAAATATATTTAAAAACATTGTTGTAGTTAATCAGTATTGACACAATTATAACAATACAAGTTATATATTTATACTACTATATTGAATAGCAATTAGTAACCACAGTGGCAAAAAATGTGTGTATATGTGTGTAATGTTAGTGAGTAAAATAGGTAAGTAATAAATAAGTTAACGTAATACAAAATTAAATACTCAAGTGAAGTACAGGCATCTTAAAATTAAACTTCAGTGCAGTAGTTTAGTGAATACTTTTAGAATTTATACCTGCAGCAAGTTGAATAAACTCTACATAATACAAAAAATAAAAGCTAATTAAATAAACTCCAGTCGTTTACTCACCAAACATCAGACATCTTCACGAAGAGAAAAGCTCCCAGAGTAAAATGAAATGAATTATTATATTGCCATTGTTAAATGTAGCTAGCAAAGCTGAAGAAATATCAACGCACAAAATCACGTTGTGATCACAAAGATGTTGTATCGCGCGCAGTCAAGCGCGTGTCCGCGGGTGTCACCAATGCGCAAAACTGCGCATAGTGCGTTTGTTACAATCTAAAATATTTTAAACGAGCGTTAAACAGAATAAATAGGAAAATACGAACGTAATAGAAACTCAATAGGAATATTACTGTGAATAAAAAAAGCCTCAAATTTTGTAGGAAGGCGACGTTACGACCCGCTCTGCTTCTGATTGGCTTAGCCTGACTGATTGACCCTGATTCGAATCAATCGCAGGTCTTGTTTCTAATCCAAGTACCAGCTAATCAGAGACTAAACAGAGTAGGGCGGGTCATTCATGATTTTCGCGACTAGTAAATACTCTCTTTCTCTCCAGCCAAATAATACAAAGTAGCATTAGATACGAATACGAATACTCAAGTAAAGTACAAGTACCTCAAAACCTGATAATGAAGCAACAAGTCTGGGACATCATCATAAATTGTTAAAGTGGAAACAGCCCATCTTTTTTTCCGCGTGTCCATGTTGTTCACCACTTAAAAGGACATGAACGCAACTAATTATTTCGTAATCCAAGAAATTTGGAACATCCGAGGAGCACCTGAATGCATCGCGGCGTGACCTCTCGCAACTCTATGATAGGGCATCTGCGCAATTGTCCTGTATTTTACAAAACGAAAATTAGGCCTAGGTTATAGTTTTTTGTTCTGGGCCATATTCAATGAAAGCTGTAAAATAGTTTTCCTCTGAAAATAAAACACATACATGTGTATACTACTTGTATATAACAACTCAAATTATGTTTTCTATCGACAAAATGTGTTTTAATGGACCACTTATTGTCAGACGCCCCCTATTGTTGAATCGTGGTCGTCCGTTGAACGTGTGGGGATCAGGGACCATGTATAGGATTCTTGGCAGACCTTTCTCTGTTTTATGGCAGTTTCACCGATGTAAACACGTTAAAGGCCAGACGCTAACGTGTTTCTAGACATATATTGCTGCTGACATGGGTTAGCTGTTCTGAAACCGGACAGCGTTTGAAGATAAGTAACGTTACAAATAGTTTTGTCAAGTCATCATTTATTCCAGAATGTACAGTTCAACGGCAGCCAGCGGCGGACTGCTGCTGTCAGAAGACTGTTCTGGAAGCAGCAGCAAGAACCATTTGGTCTGCTTCAGGAGACGCGAGGTTAGCAGGAGCTTGATAAGTTTGGCGAATGAAGAAGACGATGAAGTCCAGTTCGACAGTAAGCGTTTTTCTTCTTGTGTTGCGTCATTAATAAAATAAACTTCCGTCGTGTTTCACATTTTATTCCACTGCACACAATGATACAAAGACAAGCCAGATTCTGCGTGGCTCAACTTAACGCTTTGTATTGTTTTTATAAACTGGCAGAGGCGTAAATGATGAAATAAAAACCACTTGAATAACAACGTGACTCCAAACCTTTATTTAACTACAGTGGCCGACAAGGTGCAAACGCGCTGCAACGGCCCACATTTTAATTGGCAGAAGAAATGCCAGTACAACACAATGCAAAAACAGAAATATACTGCAAATACATTTCAAAATAACATGCCGCATTAAACCGAAACAAAAAAATATTTACGCCAAATTTCTGAAAATTCAC